>CAJOBZ010000020.1:820000-2062500 GCA_905332375.1 Pieris macdunnoughi
TTATACAATAATTTAGCCATGATTGGGTTACAATAGTAAAACAATTTTTTTTATAGAAAGAATAAGTTTTGTAACGAAACCCCTTACCATTTTCATAATATATGTATTAAGATAATGTATTAAATACTATTTTAGAAATAGGAGAAAAAAAAATATGAGATAGGTAATAAAAAGTAGGTAGGAACTAACTTCCATTTGTTACTCCAATTTCTCTAACGATCTAAAGTCTTTAATAAGTATAATTTTGGAGGGTTCTTATTTTTCTCGGCCATTGCTAATGGCCACCCAGTAAATTGATATCACACTTTTTTGCCAAATTTACAAAGTCCAATTACAAACAAAGAAGTTGTTCATACCTGATACCACTATGATCCTTATAATATGTGAAAAGTTAAGCGCGGAACTGCTCTTCCCGTGCAGGTTCGTAACTAAATATATGTTAATTTAATCGAAATTATATACTTTCCATCGCACAAATTAATATTATTTTAAGTTCCTATTCCACACAATTGTAACACTACACAGTAGAACTAACAACAGTAGAAATAATGTGCAGAGTTTTCAAATAAATCTCTTTATGACAACCTCAATGTATTGAATATATATAACAATTTCTTTCTTTCTTTGGACAGAGGATTAAATGAAACCAATGTATAAATTGTAAAGTTTAATTTATTCTTTAAATTAATAACAATGAGGATGATTGAGTTTGAAGTAAATGAGACTAATGCTGCCTAAGGATACTACAGAAATATAGTGTTTTGTGCATGTTTTAATTAAAGAACAGGGTGAATGTTAGCTTTCCTAAAAAAACACAATAAATTTGCTTTATACATTACAGATTAAAATCAAACTTTGCAACATTAGCTATGTATGAACCTAACTACATATAATTCTAATGAGTCTTTTTTGGCTTTGCAAGTTTTTCATATTTGCTTTTTGATGAGTACCATAGACCAAATGGAATTGCTAGTGAAGGCAGTGTCATAACTGCAAAAGCTGCCCAATCAAGAATATGTGACGAGAATTTACGGTCATAATCTTTCAAGGCAACAATAGCCCCTTCACCAGGTGCACTGCTGATTGACAATTGTACCTTCAATAAAAAAAAGAATAAAATCATTATATATTGACAAAAAGACTGTATTTTATAAACTAGCAGATGTAAGCATGGGCACACATTTCTACCAATGTTTCAATTAAAACTTCTGTGCTAACCAAAACCAATCTTGATTTTACCCTGTTACACACACAGGGGGTATAACTGTTAATTTAACTAACTTTAATATGATTATTAAATATACTAAACAAAATTGTTAATTGATAAATTGCTATATTTTAGTTTTATGCAGGCATTCATAGCTAAATTTAACTAAAGATTTTCAATAATTTATCTTTCAAGCTCACCTCAGTAGATTCCTCATTAGGCCGGTATGATACTTCTGCTGCAGTAAAGTTGAAGTAACCAAATCTGTTTGACCGAACGGTAACTACGTGTGACACATTTGTTTGTGGTGGTATTCTATCAATTTCAGCAGAGAGTTGACCACCGACAACTGAGAACACTTCAGGATGAAAGCCATTGTCTATAAGTTTAACATCTACGGCTGGTGCTGTTCCGACATTATACAATGTATATTTGATAAGAATGTCCATATTTTCGACTAAGTATTTGTTCAGTACTTGTTTTGACACTAATAATTTTGCGGAAGCTGCTTCTTCATCTGCTGCCACTGCAGCAACGATTAACACGAGGAAGGAAAATATTTTAAGTGCCATTTTATCTGAAAAAATAAGAAATTGTTACACATCAATTGTACATATATATTTAAATCTATTCCACTTAACAGCAAGTAAAAAACGTTTTTTTTAAATGAAAAATTATACTATTAATTGACGTTATTACCAAAAATCTAATTTTATATAGGAGGTGACAAAATGAGACAGAAATCTTACCAAAAATATTATCCAAAGTCTAACGAAATAAATTATAAGCTCGAAGCCTCGAAAGAAAAACACCGCAAAGTTAAAAGTGATTGTTACGATTTTGACAATCTTTCATACGTGGCTGACGTTTCATACCACGCGTTCATCGTATTGGCAGTTAACTCGCGTTCAAGCTTTCTAATTTCAAAGTAAACTTGATCAAGTTATAAACGAAACTACAAAATTAAACGCAACTCTTAAATTTGGTTGTACTGATTTTCATATTTGACATAACTAAGACTATGTCAAAAAATTCGTAAAAGGGAGGACGGCGATTTTAATTACTATATTTTTGATGTTTTGATCTTGTTATTTATCAATTATCGCTATGGCTAAACAATCGATAGGATTGCTTTAAAAAGGTGATTGCTAATTGCTATCATATCGGGAGACGAGATAAGTTAATAGAATATTTCGAACTATGACAGATACACAAAATGATACAAAAACCCCGGATAAAGAAGTGTTAGATGACGAAACTCTAGAGAAGTATGTTAAATTAAACATATGTTATTTAGTATTATTAAATACGCTGGTATTCAAGATTTAAATAGACTTTAAATAATATATGCTTATTTATCCCTGAAATAATATGCGCTTTATTTTAGATTAGCAGTTGAGGAGCTTATACGAGAAGCAGTTCAGGGTGCAGCAAGAGCGGAAATTGTTGGCCCTTCAGGTTGGGTAAAAGCCCCACAGCAGAAGACTAACAAACGATTTCTTGTCAATACACTTCGGAATGCTGTGAGCTCTAATAAATATAATACAGCGCGCAATAAAAATCGGCATTCCTACCATAAATATCCTAAACAAGACCAAAAACTCGAAACTACTATAAAGAAGGACAAAATTAAAAGAAAATATTAAAATGGAAGAATTCAATATTGATTCCATATTATCCAATATAGTTGACCTTCATGAAACTAATTGGACACCCATCACAAAAATTCCCATTGTTTTAAAAGAGATTGAAAAAGTCAAAACTGAAATGAAAACTTTTTTGAACAATAATGACTTTGATATATCAGTTGTTCTAAAAGAGTCCAATGAATTATGTGTTGAAAGTCAGCAACTAATCAAGGAAATGAAGTCCTGCAAACAGGAAATTGAAGAGGTCACTATGGATGAAATACGCACATCTATTGAGAGTCATGATTTAATTACCAAAGAATTAGAATCTGTTAACTTTGCCTATAAAATAGTCAGTGACATTATCGACTGTGGGAAATATGTAAAAGAATTTGAGGAAAGAAAAAAAGACCAGAGTTATTCAAGAGCTGTTGATGTTGTGTATGATTTCCTAAGCTATGTTGATAATACTTCAGAGGGCTTTAATCACTTGGAAATATATAGTAATGCAAAAGTTACTGGGCAGCTCATATTAGAAGGACTAATGCATGAATTATTAATTAAATGGCATAAAATGGTAAAATATGAGACTGGCTTAGATGTAACTAACCGCACTGTTGCAACCATTAGTGTAAGTCAATCTCTATGTAGTATAGACCTACTGAATGCCCTGGATAGATGCAAAAAGTTAGAAGAAAAAGTCAAAGAATTAGCACAGTTCATTTTGAAGGAGATTCTTATACCTTTCATGCATCACCTTTGCGTAACTGACTCAAATTCTGATGAAAAGCTTTCCCTTGTGGGTGTGTTTATTGAACAGAAACCAAATTATAAACCTACTTATGAAGAAGTTATAAGAAATATTAGATTATTTTTCCATTACTTAAGAGAAAAATTAAATTTTGAATTTAAAAGATCAGTAACTATAATAAGTTTGATTGGTCAACAAATTTGTGAAGAATTTTGTGAAATGATTATTAAAAATGTTTTTATTCACACTGTTCCAAATAATATTACTGATCTACAATCATACAATTTGGTTACTTCTGATATACAAGATTTTCAAGTATATCTTCGCTCAGTCTACTTTTTGCCTGAGAATGGACCTTCATTATTAAGTTATATGGATAATATAGATTTTCTTTTTGCTGATAAGTCAAGCCAATATTTCTTGGAAACAGCAAGAGGAATTATGGTCAAAGACTTGAGTATTTCAATGTCAATTGGGGTTGAAAAAATACCTAATAACAATGGCCAAATGAAGATGACCAATAATGATGATGTTGCAGAGGCATTTTCCATTCTTGATAAGACAATTCCACAAAGTCTTTTTTACTTCCCTAGATGTATGATCTCAAAGACAACTCAAGAGTTGTTAGATTTAGTGTATGGGCTTATGGAGCAAGCAGTACAATGCACAGATGTTGTTTGTAGAAAATTATATAATACTTCTCGGTTAATTTTTGAATTGTATGATGCTGTTGTTCCATATCATCATGAAAACTTCCTGCTGACCATACCACAATATGTTGGTAAGTTTTACTAAGAACTTTACAATTAGAAAAGATTGATACAAGGAAGTAGTGATCTGAGTTATGTGCAATATGGCAGTTGCCATTATTATTGGTACATTTCATATCAATTCATAGATGAAAACTGACCCATGTTTATAAATTATGCATATAAGAAATGTTTCTTATATGCAGCTATGCAGCTGAGTGCATTTCCCTTTCTAAGGGAACCTAAACTTTAGACTATCTACTTTTATTTATGTTCATACTACTGTAAATTATATATATTTTACAGCATTATTCCATAACAACTGTTTGTACCTTGCACACAACTTGCAAACACTAGGTGATAAATGGGTTAACCTGATGGAAGGCCGTCAAGTCAACTATGCAATCAACTTCGTAGACCTAGTTCAGAAGATGAGAGAGCTTGGTTACAAGTACCTCACCATGCAAATGCAGCAGCAGAGAAAACAAATTTTGGATAATATACGCACGTCCGGTAAGTGTCACTTGCCTTGAAAAAAAAAACCACTAATAAGTTATTTGATTTCATAATTTTGTATAATAAATAATAGTCTCTATCACTGATATGATAATAATCCAGTGCACTAATGGATACAAAAATACAATTCCATACAAGTCTTGGCCTCAGGATTTATATGTGCCTTTGATAATATATATTTTATAGTCAAGTAGAAACCAAAGTACGTAAGGAGAACAGCATTCTGACATAGTATGTTTTTGATTCTGTAATCAAAATTCTAAGACAACAGTTTCCTCACTGTTTTCCTTTACCATACATACAAGAGTTATATTTGCGCCCAAAAACATCCATTGATGCATGTGTTGTAGTTGTGATTTGACCAGGGCCCCTGAGTTGAGATTCGCGTGCTTAAGCCTCTCTACCGACACTGCTCTTTAATTAATTTAATAATATATAATTTGCATTTGCAATACACTATTTAATATACATTATTTACTAAACAATTTTAATATTTTGCAGATTTAAATTGCATGGTTGGAAAAGATGCACTCGGTGAAAACGCAGAAGCAGCAGTAAGACAGTGTCTCCGTCAATTACAGTTACTCAAGAATGTTTGGATCGGAGTCTTTCCAGCTAATGTATTCACCAGGTATTTTATATATTTGGCGTAATCCCAATTCAACAAATAAAAAGTTAAAATTTAACTAAGAATAATAAAAGCTGATTAATCTTTTGTCTTGAAATATATAATAGTAGTTGATGCAACTGTTGTATGAGGATTAGTTAACCACGACATAATTTTTAATAGCATTTTACTACACGCAGAAGTAAACTAGGCACCTCGCTGTAATGACGTCATAGTGATGTACTATCTGCATAAAAAATTCAAGTAATCTTTAAGGCCCCTCGACACTCGCAATAGTACATGATAGATAATTTTGACTTAACTCAATACTAGTAGGTAAAGTAATTTAAAAAAATATATTAAAAAAGAGATTTGATGGTTTTTTATTAATTACAGATTAATGGCAACACTTGTCAACATGTTTATGGATGAGTTAATACACAGAGTGTGCACTGTTGAGGACATTCCCGTGGAGATGGCAACACAGCTCACAGACATGTACAACTTGGTTGTGCTGAAAGTACCACATTTATTCCATGTATGGAATATTTTTAATAAACATTATATTAAGATATATCTAGGGTTAGATTAGTACACAAATATCAATACTAATTAAAGAAGTGTTATAATATTTTAAGAAGCTATAAGTGTAAAATATGTGTGTATTTTTGACATAACAGCTAGCTACATAATGTATAAATAATATACCTAGTCAACAATAAAAATCTTCATCATTTTAAACATAATAGATTTATGACTTTTTGGATTGTATATGTATATAGATTTGAAGTACAATTTCGGTAAATTGTAGTTGTTTCATAGTGTTAGTTTCCCTATAATTTTATATAATAGGAGTCAACAATTTCAAAATCAAAACTTAGGTTTTTGAAATACAACTCCCAGCAATCGCTTCTACTGCTTTTAAGTGCTTGTTATTTACCGATATTTGTGTTTATAGAAAACCGCAGACGTTGAAAAGCACGTGAAGCCCTGGCCAAAGTTCAAGGAGGTTATCTTTGTACTTGGAGCATCTCTTAGAGACCTTGATAGTCACTGGAATGACGGAAGTGGACCACTAGCAATATACTTCAGTACAGAAGAGTTAAGGAGTCTCATCAAAGCCTTATTCCAGAACACACAGTACCGCGCAAATTTCCTTCTCAAAATCAAATAGATTGTAGTCCGTATCTAAATTAAATGGTGTATGATTACATTGCTTTTTTAATAGTCTGCCTATGTTACCGCCTCTGACCCATGGCACCTACCCCACATTGCATACCTACAGTCTGGAGGTCCTGGGTATATAAAAATATAATTTCATAGATGCATAATATGATTACCGATTACGTTTTTGTTTTATACAAGTACCTAGTACATATTTGAATAAACTTTAATGGGATATAAACTCAAATTTGTTGTTTGTTCAGATTTCAGTTAAACATTGACCGCAATGTCATTGCGGTTGTACCCAATTTTAACAGCTGAAGGTGCGCGTTTCACCGACAGCTCACGAGTCTCATCTTATTTATGTATGAATAGGTGTAAGTTGTTAAAATATTATATGATATACAATAAATGAAATTTGAATATAGCTGACTTATTCCGTACTCGCATCCTCTCAAAGTGGCGAAAACTCTTAGAAGCCCTTCATTATGGTGGTGAGCGGATATGCGAAATCTGTTGGAAGTGGGTGCCGCGAGAGATCACAATCAATAAAAAACAAGTAACGAATTTATAATTCTGAGCGGTGTTTGAAGCTGTTCAATAGTAATAAATCCGAATTTTTGGGAAAGATTTGCCTCCCAGCGACTTTACCAAAAGGTCTCAGAACAGGAAAAAGTGTGAAAAATGGAAAAGTTCTCTAAGGGTTTCTACACATGTACCACACCACGGCGCGCCGTAATTGCGGCGCAACGACAAAATGCTGTCAAGCAGTGGATACGTGTGAATAGTGTCGCTGCAGATTTTTGTAGTTGCGTTGTGGTACAGACAAAATGTCGACTTGGTTGCGTTGTCGCCAGTAGTTGCGATGCGGTATGTCGTGCGGAGTCACAGTTTGACTCCGACTTTCATAGCTAAAATAATGTCGTTGCGTCGACACAAAGTTGAGTGTAGTCGGCCACTAGTTCGCAGTATCGCTGGTGGTTGCGTTGTGGTTAGAGTCTGGCTAACGAAAGTAGATACTGGATTTTTTTGCAAACTTTTTATATGGCAACACCAAAGTTAGTACGGTCAAAATGTCTTGATATTTTTTTATTTTAAATAAGTAAGTACATATTAGTTTTACTTACTTTAGATAATGTTATTGTTCTTTTACATATAGTCTTGAGATTATTAGCCAACGGTTATGAATTTAAGACAAACAAAAATGAACGTTCATTATTAATTGAACGATATGATATAGCTGCATGGAGACATCGCTTTTTGCGTACCATTGCATCTAAACGTGCAGAAGGCAAGCCAATAATCTACTTAGATGAAACTTATGTCCATAAAACCTATAAGCCTAAAAATTGCAAGCATCCACTAGTAAAATAAAAATGAATGTCAAAGTATCAAAGTGAGTTGTTCCAACTTTCCTTTTTACTTTAGGGCTGCCATGCTGATATTTTTTAAATTTGCCGCGCTTTTTCATTATCAACTTTCATTAGCCAGACTCTACAATGTGGTCGATATCACACACACAGTCGATAACGACTGCAAAATGTGGTACGTGTGAATAGTCCTATTCATTTTCAATACAAAATATACGCCCGGCGACGTGGTGTGATTGTAGCCGTGGTGTGGTTGTGGTACGTATGTAGAAACCCTAAAGATAAAGCTCAAAGTGGATGCGCAATTCGAATTTTGCTTTTATACTAGGTAACGAAAGATACGCTGATTTTTTTCTCTAACGGGGTGGGTGGGACTATTATACTAATTTAATTACTGTAAAAACTATAATTAAAAAATAAAAGACGAAAGTTGCAGATATCGTCTCTATAGTCATGTCTGTCAAGTGTCAACACTCCAGATTGAAAGTTGACATATTCTGGCTAGAACTGTCAATTTCGGCAATGCACGAAATACAAATGGTATTTTGAAATTGAAAACAAATGAAGTTTATTTTTTTTAATGAATTAGTGGTAATATTATTTAAACACAAACCGCTAACATGAATACACTTAAAGTTCTTTTGCGATCTCGAAGTAATAATAACCTTATATTTCGTACGGCGACTACAAAAAAGAAAATTCATGATCCTAAAGAAGAGGAACTACTACCAAGTAATTCTCTTTTGTGTTGTTTTTATAAGGTCTTCTCTTTAATTAGATTGTGAGTTAAATATACACCTTCTTCGTGTCTTATTTTGGACATAGATGTTAATGCTACAACACGCCTATCTAAGGCCGACCCTGTGTATTAATTATAAAAGGTTTTGGGCAAGACTAAAATTAATGATTCCTTTTTTAGTTTTTCAGTACCCAGTAAGTAAAAGTTCGGATAGACGTGTGTATGTGTGGGGACTAGCAGAGACTGGACTGGAGCTCTTATTAAAGGGCTTACACACCCACAAAAAAAAGAGTTTAAATTTTTTTTTTTTTTTTTTTTTTTTTTTTTTTCCCCCCCTTTTTATTTTTTTTTTTTTTGTTTTTTTTTTTTTGTTTGTAAAAAACTACCTTTTTTTTTTTTTTTTTTTTTTTCCTTAACAAAAAAACCAATGGGTTTTTTGTCTTTTTGTTCTCCCCCCCCCCAACCTCCCCGTGGATGTTAGGTTTTTGTTTGTTTTATTTTTTTTTTTTTTTTTTTTAAAAAAAAATTTTTTTTTTTTTTTTGGTTGCCGGGAGGGGGGGGGGCCCCGGTTTTTTCCGGCGCTTCAAAAAAACAGGGAAACCCATTCCCCCGTTCCCCTCCCCCCCCCCCCCCCCCCCCCCCCCCCCCCCCCCCCCCGGGGGGGGGTGAGAGACAGATCAGATTAGTAAAAAAAATTGACACATAGCCCAAGTCGCGCCTAAAAGTGTATAAAAGATCAAGAGCTAAAAAATCTTACATAAATGACATTTCCACAAGCGAATTAACAAAAAGCTTGGCATAAAGTTAAATGCGTGCCGCCCCGCGGTCCCCCCCCTTCCCTCAACCCCCCGAAACCCCCCAACCGCCGGCCTAAAAATTTCCCCAAAAAAAAAATTTCTTGTGAAAGGGAACCTATGAGATCAAGTTTTTGTGAATCTTAAAATAAGATTTTTTTTTTTTTATCGATCAACTTCAAAACTATCCCCTTTGACTTGAAAAACCACGTCGATCGCCACCAAGCTGGTCAAAAGCGGTTTGATGTAAGTAGGTACATAACATGTACTAGATTATATTTATTATACTTTAACTAAATACAAATAGGCTATGTGTCTATGGGTATTTCGAGCTCCAAATATCACTTTTAAGCCCCAGGAATGAAATGACCTGGAGGATGTAGGTTAATGCCCTTTGGTGAAACAAAATTGATTTTTTTAAATTGGAAGACTAAAGATTATTATATTAATTGAGTTTTTTTTTTCCAACCCCCACAGCAAAGACATCATTATTAAAAAGGCCTCAATATCTACTCAGAGTCCATACATTTTTTTACATATTTAATAATCTATAGCCTCCCCCACCATAAATATATATCATATAACATTTTTTCTTCTTATTATCTAACTTTCTGTCCCTCATAATCCCATTTGCATCGTGGGTCCCTACATGAGGCATGATTCTGTTCTTAGGTCTTGCCATGAAACTTCTCATAACAATTTTTTTTGAGCCTTTAACAGACAGGTTTTTTTTTTCAGGTTACACAAATTGCATGTGGCTATGGATTTACAGTTGCAGCCATTAAAACAAATGAACAACACAAGGTTTTTGGCACTGGTATAAATACAGATTCCCAGATAGGCTATCATGCTCCTCGAATTGGTCATCCTTTAGAAATGCTTCTTAGTCCTGCACCTATTTATGTACCATATAAATCACTGGAAAATAAGGTATTCCAACATGTACAATCAATAATACATACATACATAGAGTATGAACTTTGTAATGGACTCCCTGATGGTTTTGGTAGCATCCAGATTTTATATCTTTGGAAACATGCTCGATTAGTTTACTGATACTTCTGAACTAAATTATTGATGTTTTAGTAAGTTTATATTAAGTATCCAATCAAATAAAATTTGTGTGTGTTTAATGGAAGTAACTAGTTACATATAAGATTGTACCTAGGTACATATTAGAGCTTTTTGAAGTAAGTAATACCTTGTATTTTTATGAGAAATAAAATTCTTAAAACCTTATTGTACCTTCAATAATTTTATAAATACTTTAAATTATTAATACAATTTTTTTTAAATTAATATTTGCATATATGGTTTCTTGGAAATTATGTAATTTAAATATTACTTAAAAATTTCCAGGTTATTGGGGTAGCTGCTGGACGGGCACATACTCTTATACTGACAGACAATGAAGGTGTTTACTCACTTGGTAATAATGCATATGGCCAGTGTGGTAGAAAAATAAATAATGCAGAGGAATACCGGGGGAGTATGCATTCCCACCATATAAGCAAACTCGGGAAAGAACAAGTTATTGATATATGTGCAGGACAAGACCATAGGTGTTTCAATTTAATTTTTCAAAAACAAGTATATATTTTGTAACATGCATTTAACATAACACAACTTAAAGAAAAAGCAAAAACATCAGTCTTCAATAAATTACTTTTTTATATTATCTCTTAATCTCAAATATCTTTCTGTTGTGTAATTAAATGATAAAAATTTATGGTTTAACTAAACCAGTTATATATAAAAAATAAATCCTTTATTTGCAAAGAAAGAAGTACACAAGATGAATGTATTGTAAAAAATTGCTTTAGCCAAGTCAAACTAGCATGCAAATGTCAATATATACCTAACTCAAAACAATTAAATTATTTATAATATATTCTATCATATATGTTGAAACTTATAATCTAAGAACTCTCTTGCATTGTAAGAGATTTATTAAGATTTAGTATATCTAACAAAAAAAAATATATATATTTTTATGCAATGATAATGGTCTTTGTTGCAGTCTTTTTGTGACAGAATCAGGCAAAGTATACTCCTGTGGGTGGGGTGCAGATGGGCAGACCGGTCTGGGTAATTTCGACAATCAAGGTCCACCAGCTGCTGTAAAAGGTGACATAACAAGTGAGAAAATTATCAAAGTTGCATCTACAGTTGACTGTGTACTTGCTTTAAATGGTATGTTTGATTATACATACTTATATACTTTGACTACATAATAAATAAATGTATATAAAGTTTTAAGTTTATACTTTAATTTTATGTTTGAGATTGTGCAATTTTCTTTCAGATAAAGGTGAAATCTTTGGCTGGGGGAACTCCGAATATGGACAAATTCCAATGTCATCAAAACAACAGCAAGTAAACATGTCATATGCTTTGGTCAATTTCACAAAAGGCCTGGGAAAAATTGTTGATATTGCAGCTGGAGGTTCCTTCTGTCTTATTTGTAATGGTGAGGTTATTTTAACTTACAACTATGTAGTTTCAATAGCACTTTACAATATACTTTTACTGTAACAAAATGAGAGTTCTTTAAATCTCTCATTGAGCACTATCATATTGAAGGTATTTTATAAGTGTATTATTTTCAATACTCTCAAGCATTATTAATTTTTTTTTAGATCAAGGCGACGTTTTTGTATGGGGTTTTGGTTTACTAGGACTTGGCCCAAATGTCCACCACACAGCCAATCCCAAACAAATACCACCTACCTTATTTGGGAGAAATGAGTTTAATTCTGAATGTATGGTACAAAAGGTATCATGTGGCATTGGTCATTTAGCAGCAATAACAAATAATGGGGATTTGTATACATGGGGTCGAAATAGACATGGTTGTCTCGGTTTAGGTCATGATAAGGACCAGCATTTTCCATTAAAAGTCAGTATAGGGGCTCATGTTTTGAATGTAAGCTGTAGTGTAGATCATACTGTTGCCATTTGCAAGCCTTTTATGTAGTTTAAAAAATTATTATACAAAATAAAATACATTTATTCATAAATAAATTTTTAATTCTATACACAAAAGTTATTTTGCTAATCTTAAATTTAATAAAACTTGGCATGATATAAATCTCTGTTTATATCATGCCAAGTTTATTAGTTATTATGTGGTAATCTAACTAATAAAGCTATCTATTTATAATAACATCTGAGGGCGCCTAATTTTTAATTAAAAAGCATACAGCTTGTGTGTACATTGAAGATATACCAAGTTGAAATTTTTATTAGTTTATATTACAATTTTATCAATGAATTTCTAAGAAGCTGGAAAATAAAATTGAAGTTTTTTAGACATGTTATAAGCAAATCACAATAATATGTATCTTTAAACTTTATTACAGAATGTTTTAATATTGTATAGGAAATAAATATAGAGATTTGTCTTAAATTAAAAATATGTGCAGTGAAACAGGTGTTTTATAAACTGAAATTATAATCTTACAATATTATACTATTTCAGTTTCTGTATTGAATGAGAAAGTAAACATAACACGGGTATGCATTCCACTTTCTCATTCAATACCACATAGACTATTGTTTGCATTCATCATGGAATGGTTCAAGTGAGCGAAAATCACGCCATGCAGGGGGAAGCATTGATGTGTGGTGAAGATGGCACCCGCATCTCTTACATGGATCACTAAACAAGTTTACATAACTATGCAGCCAAGTCATAAAAGAGCGAACTGCTAACTCTGGTATCATTGGAGAGTAAAAATGTAACATAGCTGCATGGGCATTTTCAGTTACTTTACGAAAAACATTATGCCTTGATTCTGTCCATAAATCTAAGGTTTCTCCATAGCCCTTTACCATCACCCACTCCATCAGGAGTCCTTTAAAAGCTACTACTGCTTTAAGGACATGGCTTAAATTAATTTGCACAACAGCATTGCTGGCAAATGGACGTGATATAGTTATTTTCATGTCGTTGTACGATCTACCAATATTATTTATTACATTGTCCACTTGTAAGGGAGCAACATTGTGATTACTTTGCATTTTCCCTCTTCTTTTTGTGGCCGAGTTGATATTTGATCTTTTAAGAGAGTTTTGATTTAATAATGTGTATGCGAAAGAACTGTACTCATGTATTTTGTCTGTCCATTTGTAACTATTGACCAATTGAGTATACAATGCTTGCCGATCTTGCGTCGTGTCTTGACTTAAAAATGTCGTGTTGCCTAAATTAAAAGGTGCGGTAGGTATTGGCAAGCTGTTTACAGTTTGTTCTAAATCTCGGACATTTATATTAACATTATTGAGAAGTTCTTGGAGCTCGGATAGAAATTTGTCTTTACCATCTTCACCGTGATCAGCTCGAAGACCGTTTGAAAGCGTTTCAAAGACATGGCTTACACTAGATCGTAGCGTTCTAAGCGATGTTAATGCAGAGTTGAGTTGATCCACATTTATTGTCTGATTCATATTGATAACTTTTCATGAATCAGTTTATTTGTAAAAAACAAAATAGTAAAGCGGAATCAATGGACGAAAACAACATGGGGTTTTGAGTTTTGACTTTTACAGACTAGGAACACTATTTCAATGTTGACTGATTTGATCATTCGCGAGATTTGACATTGACAAATGAATACTTCATCTTTCTTGTTCCCAAGTGTCACTGTCACGGCTAAAATCCATGCTCGGTTTTGTATTCATACTAATAACAATAATATTATACTCCTGGTCACAGACTATTTTTAAATTTTTAAATTTTAGACGGACGGACTTTATACGGATTTTACAAAACTTTTTAGTGAATTTCAAGATACACTGTTAAAATAAAACATCAACACAAAAATGTGGCTGTGGGGTCTAGGCACTGGCTTAATGCT
Organism: Pieris macdunnoughi; assembly: GCA_905332375.1. NCBI lineage: Eukaryota > Metazoa > Arthropoda > Insecta > Lepidoptera > Pieridae > Pieris > Pieris macdunnoughi. Next base: position 834,385 of record CAJOBZ010000020.1, read on the forward strand.
TATCCTTCGTCAAACACTGGCACCCTTTTGGATCCTGAATCACTTCGTATTGCCATCAGCCTCCTCTTAGGAGTGCCCATATCTATCATCCTCATAAGTGTCCCTGTTGCTTTGAAGTAAGTAGCCTGGGACACCATGGCCTCCATTGCCATTAGAGTGCAGGTCGTTTTTCTTTCCACGCCGCGCATAACGTCACTATACGCCGCTCTCTTGCCTCAGTCAATGTTCTAGCCATTTTGGAGCCAACAGGCACCGCAAGAGGCGAGAGGCAAGCGACCGGATCGGTCGTTGATCGCTTGGAAAATGGGACGGGCTTTGGTATGGGATGCTACTTGTGTGCACACGTTTAACCCGTCTCACCTCCCTCGGCAAGCAAAACAGCTGGGGCAGCCGCAGAGCAGGCGGAAAAAAAAAACTCCAACTTCGATATTGTTCCCTTTGGAGTACAGACTCTTGCGCCGTGGGGTTCAAGTGCAGTGGCGCTAATTAAAGTTTTATGTTGGCGCCTAGTAGATAGTACCTACCGGTCACCCCAGAGCTGTTGCTTTCCTCGCTCAACGAATAAGTATCGCAATACAGCGAGGAAATGCTGCCAGCCAAACTTTTAAAATTTTTAAAATTTAAATTTTATACAATTTTAATTATTTTTAAGTTTAAGTTAAGAAAATTGTTAATACTGTATATTTGGTTGTTATTATCTATATATATAAAAGGAAAATGGTCTTCGTTTGAGGCTCCTTCACGCCTAAACCACTGATCGTATCGACATGAAACTACCACCATTATACCAATTTTTCCTAGATGGTTTATGGCTATTTATTTATTAAATTCCAACGTTCCTTCATTTTTTTATTGCTGTTTTACTTTTATGAAAATTTATCCATACGGACTTCACCGCGGAAACATTCGGGGAGGCTTCCTAGAACCTCTAAACCTCAACATCTGTTAAAAACTCGATTTTCGAAATATTTCAATTTTCTTAGCGGGAAGTTAAAAAGAAGAATAATAAAAATATGAAAAAAAAATAAAATAATGAAACATAAAATTTATTTTAATTCGTCCAGCAAAGCGGGCGCGAAACGGCTAGTTACTAATAAACATAAGAAGAATAAAACAAGATCTAAATTCAAAACCATAGAACCCGCGTAAAAAGTGAAATTAGACACCTGGATATTTGGCTCGAATAAGGTATAAATTATTTCGTAGTGCTCGTAAACTCATTTATCAAAATCTAATTATTTATGCTTTAAGTCTTTTTAATACCATCAAATTAAGTGTTTCGTTCGTATACATTTGTTAAATTTAGTGAAGCGACAACTGTATTAGGTCACATTGCAATGACAAGGTTTTGATGGAAACTTTGTTTTTGTTTGTATAAAATTTAATTGCCAACATTTGCAATAGTAAAATTTTATAATAAACTTATCAACAATGTTTTAAAGTGATATGTACATGAAGTTAGTCTTCTGTACGATATTTTAGAATAACGCATTTTAACCAACATTTTTCCTATTAATGATGGACATAAATTCCATTAGAAAATATTTTTCTCGGATTAAAACGTGTTTAAATAGCATTTTAGGCAGCAGTACCGTTTTACTTTTACATTAATGCTATTGTCGTAAATAAAACACAATATTTACTGATTATTAGACCAGATATAATAATCAATCTGTAATTTAAAAAAAAATGCTTTAACACCGCGCAAAAACGTGTTCACTCATCACATCGTATGCTTTCACTACGCTAGAAGTAATATCGGATATGACGCCGTTATTAACTAGCCATGTGCTTCCACTTGTACCGTTCTTGTAACTCTCTGCGACTCCTTTGGCGGCAATTTCTGTTCTGTGATGGAGAATGTATATTAAATATATCTACTATCTTTCCCAGATTCGCTTGCTTGGACTACTTCTATTATGGCAATATTTTTTGCAACCTCTTCAACATAAACTATATTTCAGTAAATTTGCATAAAATCATAATGAAAAGCACACTATTTAATAATAAACCCGTAAAAAAATTCTTTCGGCAGTTGTTGAGTTTATCCAGATCATACAGATGGTATTTTTGGTCACGATTTATCGAAAAAAATTGAGTGGGAATTCCTAAATTTGTGCAACATAATATCTTTATTTGTAATAATATATGTTTAGAGGGGCTAGTTTTAGGATGTAGTTAGATACAACATTTATAATTTGTTTTTTTAAGTAAAACTTGTGCAGGTGTCGGTATTATTTATTACTTATATCATATTAGTTATAACAGTTAAACTAAAACATGTGGAAATAATTAAATATTACATATCTACACATTATTTTGTAGATATTTTTACCTGTCACTAGATAGAGACCTAGAAATAATTGATGCACTCAGCTTAGTCAATTTGCTAAAAACCGTACAATAAATCTGTTTAATAGTTTTGGAGATTATTACAGAGACACTACAAAACAAAGAAACATGAAAGAACTACATCTAAATATGTGTTTCTGTTACATCAGATGTTGGAGTATTAACTAACTTGAGTAAATATTAACATGGCACTTAATTGATATTCGGATTTGTAATCAATCATTTAGTCACCTACGTTTGTCCCGGACTTCGAACTAAAACATCTCGTAAGATCTTTTCCGCATCCGTATTGATTTGTTCGTCAAAACTTTTAGTATTCTGAATAATACTGGTCTGAGTGAGTCCGAAACATATTGTTATAACTCTTACATTTGTGCGGGAATAATATTCATCCATCTGAAACACAACAATAGGGTTAAGTAGTCTTGTAACCTAATCATGGACATATTTAAAAAATGTTTATAAAATTTAAGGTAGTAGATAGAAACGATTTAAAAAATTTAGATTCAAGAACCGATATTAAAGATCATCTCGATATGAATCTTGGTTTCCGAGAAGTTTGTAGACAAGCATACATACATACACTTTAAATCGTAATTTAAATCGATACTGAAATATCTTCATTCAAACATTCAACATCTAATAATGACACTGGTTGAATAAAAATAACGTTATTGGAGTTTTTGAAGTTATACTTCTTTAGGCGCGTTATGAAAAATTGATGAGAGTGAAATTTTACGATGCGCGCGCACCGTGATACAAAATTAACAGAATGAAGTTGCCCACGGAAGACGGCATTGGACATAATTTAAAAACAACATTCGAATAATAATATAATTTATGTTACACTTAATGTAAGAGAATAATAATAAATATTTATTTATTTAATTTTTCAAATGTAAACTGAACTTTATTGACTATAATGACTCCTGTTCCAGTTTTTAATTATTTAATTGTAATTAATTATTTGCATGCAATCAAAAACTATTTTTAATAATGCCAAAGAAGTATAACTTCTTACGCGCGTACATAAGTACACGCACCCTTTTTTTAATTTGGGGTTAATAAAGCTGTGGGTAATAAAATATGTAGTTGATGATGATGAAACAAAAAACCAAAAAAAAAAAAAATATTTTTTAACGTTTTCTGAGTAGCCAAAAGATTCGGCTTATTCACTCTCTACAGAAAAAAAATCAAGTGAATAAATAATTCCCAAGCATCATTTAAATAAACTTCAATTTTATAATAAGATTTAATTACCTATTTGTTCGATATTTTATTCGAGAGCTTTTCGACTAAAAGTGCTAGCCATTTTGATACTATGTTTTTGGATATAATTCTGCTATTTACCTATCGAGACGAAATTGTGTTAGGAACGCGGTATTTATCTTACCCCAATAGTACTTCCGAAGTGTACTAGAGCATTCTTGATGGCACCGTACACAAAAGGCCCCGGGGACACCCTCATCAGCCCCAATATTGATGATACGTTGATGATCGTGCCCCCTTTTCCTTCTTTGTCCTTACGCATCACCTCCATCGCCCTTAACGTCGACGTGATTACAGTCGTCTGTACGTCAAAATTATTAATAGTCCCAATATGTCAATTATAATGGTCTTATCTCAACCTGATGAGCCTTCATAAATTAAATAATATATACTACAAGATAAACAATCCGCGAAAATAGAGGACACCGTAAGTCATTTCTGTCAAAACCCTCCATCTTTTAGTCGATACCAACTCCGGGAAAATAAATACGTAGTTGGTCTCAAAGTTCTGTCACTGGCACATTATTTTTAAATTACGAACATGATTTTATAAAAAAATTATTGCATTCTATTTTTGATTGTTTGACTATTGTTTTAAAACAAAAAACAATCACTTTCCGTAAATTTTCAAGATGGAGTGGACATTGAAAGAAAACCGAATAGCTGTTATTGCGTTGCACCGCTGTGGGCACTCGGCGAGTACCATTTTCAAGTTGCTCAAAAATTTAAATATAACGCTTAGGTTTGTGTACCGTACTATTGATAGGTACAATGAAGTCTCCAGTGTTGAGGACAAGAAAAGAACTGGCCGGCCACGCCCGCAAGGACACCAGTAGTGATCAAAGCTATCAAGGCGCGGATAGCAAGAAATCCTGTCCGAAAACAGAAGTTGATGGCTTTGCAGATGGGTGTCAGTAGGAAAACAGTAAAAAGGTTTTAAATGAAGATCTTGGTCTACGGGCATACAAAAGAAAGAGTGGGCACCTACTTAATGCTCGTCTAAAAACAATAAGGCTTAAGAGATCGCGGGGTTTGTTAAAGCGGTACGCGCAAAAACCGACACCGTGATATCCTCTTTACGGACGAAAAATTTTTCGATATTGAAGAGAAGTACAATAAACAGAATGATAGAGTGTACGCTAGGAGTTCTGAAGAAGCTGGAAATAAAGTTCCGAGGGTGCAACATGGACATCATCCATCATCAGTCTGGTTGGGAGTGTCCTATTACGGGCCAACTGAGGTTCATTTTTGGCGAAAAGAAAAGGGGGTCAAAACCAGTGCAAAAGTGTATCAAGACACGGTTTTGGACCAGCTTGTCAAAGACCTGCCCAGCACGCTATTTTCGGGACATCACTTTGTGTTCCAACAGGACTCTGCGCCTGCACACAAAAGTCAAGACCACTCAAACCTGGTTTGAGCGTCAAAACATCGACTTAATTAGACATGAGGATTGGCCTTCCTCCAGTCCAGACCTTAATCCTTTGGACTATAAAATTTGGCAGGTCTTAGAGAGGAAGGTCTGTGATAAACCCTATAAAATTTGGATTTGGGGAGTGTCTGGAAGTCATCTTTAAAAAAAGCAGTCACTGAAATCGACATGAATATGGTGCGTGCTGCGATAGACGACTGCCGCGCGGCGCTTAAGGGCCTGTATTAAAAATAAGGGAGGTCATTTCGAATAATTTTATGCTATTTCTATTTCTTAATTTATGTACTATTAATTGATATATCACTCATTAAAAACTGATCAGTACTTTAGTTTTTATCATTAGTTCTATTTATGACAGAACTTTGGGACCGACTACGTACAGATAATACATCTTTTTCTACAGCTGTGATACTTTTCGACATTCAACACCTGTTGTCTTCAGTCACCGTGACGGGTGACCACGCACGCTGTAAAGCACGCGAAACGTCGGAAAAAATTAAAATTATGTAAAATAATTGTAAATTTATAATAATACATAACTTTAATCCGGTACAAAGTGTTTTCTTTAAATGTGTAAAAGTTATGTCAATAAAAGACAATACAATATATACTAGATTTGATTTTTTCATTATCAAAAACAAAATACTCACAAGCTATTATTTTATAATGTATGAATATGGGGTTTACATATACAGTTTTCTTATATCCATAAAGGAGTAAATTCCAATGTTTCTACATTCTACACGAAATTTACTTAATTGAAAATTTTACTTGCTTTTAAAGGTTAGAAATTATTCAGGATGAAAATATTCTTTAAAATAATACAACTGACTTGTAACTCTCAAGTATTTCTATTAAGTAAAGGAATTTTTAGAAACGGGTCTGTAAAATAACATAAATTTATTTCATAGAATATTAAGATAAAAGATTGATAATTTATCAGTACCTAACATGTCTGGGCCTCAGATTTCGGTTTCAGTTTCAATTGTTTTTTTCTGATAGACAAGTAGGTGATCAACCTGTGCCTGACACGCCATGCCGGTTTCCTCACGATGTTTTCATTCACCTTACAAGCGAGTATTAAATGCCCACATATAAAGTTCATTGATGGACAGCCGTGGATCAAAACTACGGGCTCAGTGATGATAGTTGCAATCTGAAGCCATTCAACTGCAGCTAACACTGCTCATTATCAATTTTACATTGAGTTTAGTCTAAGCTAATTTAAGTTTTATCTTAAACCGTTGAATCACCTCATTAAATTGATGTATGCAGAAAACCCATAACCTAAGGAATCGTCTGCTGAATGCCAGGATACAGGGAATTTATTTTGTATTATTTTATTTTATCTATTTTTAATAGACCGACAACGCACTTGCAAGCCCTTTGACAATGTGAGTATCTATGGGTGGCTCACTTAACATCAGGCGCGCCTCCTGCCCTTTTGCCCTCTGTTTAATAAAAAAAGGGAAATTACTTACAAAATTTAAAGCAATTTGTTTCTTATACATAGGAAATGACTCATCAGCAATCCCAGCGTTGTTTACTACGAGATCTAAACTACCCCAACGCGCGGTAACTTCATCGAAAGCGTTCATGAGTTGGTTCTCATCGGTGACGTCACAGAGCAAAAACTGGACTCGCTCTCCATATTTGACTGACAAATCATCTTTGATTTGTTTACCGGATTGCTCGTTGATGTCTAGAATCGTTACCTGAAAATAAAACTATTATTTTCAACGAATATAGTATTGAATCGAGTTTCTGAGCATGATTAGTTGATATTTTTTGATTAGAGGTATACTATCTACGAGTTAATTATACATAATATAGCTTTTTGAAGTTACTTCTTTAGGCGCGTTATGAAAAATTGATGAGAGTGATATTTTAAGATGCGCGCGCACCGTGACACAAAATTATCAGTATGAAGTTGCCCACTAACGAATTATTTTTAAACCAGCCCGGCGCCGAGCGTACGCGGGCGAGATGGGAATAAGACAATCTACAAGTAAAAAGAAATAGAATATGCGTGAAGTTAGCAGCTATGCCAAGAATTTTGAATGACCATAATGACCTTGGTACCTTGTACCTTTTAAACAAATAAAGAAGTTTTAATTATTTTTTCAAAGAAATTGAGCAATGCTTTTTACAAAGACCTATTGTTACTTAGTTAAAAGGTTATAAAACATACCTAGTTATTAAATTGAATGAATAATATAATAAAAAAAAATAATAATAATTATTATTATTTAATAATGCCAAAGAAGTATTACTTCTTACGCGCGTACATAAGTACACGCACCCTTTTTTTATCCATTCACAGACCCCGAACACACGAACTGATTTGAGAATCGCATCTAACCACAAATGCACAGCTCGGTATTTTACTTAATAAGTAAACTTTTTCAGCAATAAATGCAATTTTGTTTCCATGGTCAACTTGTTTCTTTTCTCTTATTTATAATATAACCAATGTACAGACGTTGGGGTACTAAATACATTTATTTAAATAAATAATAATGATCTAGTGGTGCTATAACCCGGGTCTTGGCTACAGATTGCCATTGATTTTTGAACACTTTTAAAGGCCTTCTGTGCCTGACACAAGTCAAAGATTTGTTTTCTCTTACTTTAGTTCCTTCCTTTAAAAATTCCTTAACAACACTTGCACCAATACCACAAGCTCCTCCAGTCACTATAGCCACTTTGTTATATAAACTGTGCATTTTGATTTGACCCGAATAAAATGTATGACTCAATTAAATAGTATTAAGAGCAAACTCTAATATATAGTGTTGTAAGGCAGCAAAAAATACCCTTGATCGAAACATGAGAAGTCTGTTCCTCTATTATAATGTTTGTAAGTAATTTTAATTAATATAAAGCTTTTGTTCAAAGTAGCCGTAATATTTGGTTATATTGCACCCTGGTCTCAGAAATTGAGTGATCAGTCACCGTAACTTAATATTAACCTATGACATAGATACAATAGTACACTTTTGATCGACGGACACCGAAGGATACAATGTAATATAATTTTTTTTTTTTTTTCAAATATTTTTTTCCTAATATTTTTATAATCGCATTCAAGCTGTAGGATATTTTAATAATTTAGTTATTTATCAAACCTATAAACATTCCAAATTAGGGAGATAAATCTAAAAATTGTTCCAAAACTCTATCGCATATCATAATTATTTATGCATAATATAATTAAATTCACTTAACGTGTTATACTTTTTGGAAATATTAGATACATAGGTAAATAAGATAAAATATAAACCATAAATTTCTTTAAACATAAAAAAAATTAAACAAATTTTTCGTGTTTATTTTAGGAAAAAAAAAACACATTATTGATGTATTCTTCGGTACGATAGACTTGTAAGATGGGTCTACTTCAATGTTCTGTATACCTATAAAAAGTATGTAAGGAATAACTGATACGCCTATAGTAAACAAATACGGGACGTGTCAAAGCCCACGCAAAATGTCGGCGTTTGAGCGGTTCAAATTTATTCATTTTCAATTTAATTTAGAAATATAATTGGAATATTTCTATGACTATTTATTTTATTTTCTATGTTATAAAGATAAAAGTTCTAAATAAGTTACTGAACATGTAAATAAAAATATTTAATTATACTAGTAGGTATCCCTTTTTTTGTTTTGTCCTTCCCGATAGCTTGAGATTAGGCTGTTCAGGAGGCGACTGTATGACTGTACAATATTAAACGCAAATGGCTTTTTTCATAACAAAAATATCAATGTTACTGTTAAGATAAATCTATTTGCAAAAATGCGAAAGATGCCGTTCTGCTGTTGGTATCAAATTTTCTCGATGTCACTTTCAAGGTTTGAGATGTTTCGGAAATTGAAATTCGATAATGACCTCATATATCGTATGTCGTTTGTAACGTAAACAAAACTATAACTATATTTTATTACCTATTGCGTCACTGAACGTTGATTTTGGAAGTTTTGCTCAAATATAACCAAATCGATTTTACTCAATTGTTGCTAGACCGTTATGTTTAGTTTAGTTTAATATATTTCGATTAGGATTAATCTCTTTTTTATATTTCTTAATGATAAGTGTTTTAAAAATGCATATTTATTGGTTAAAACCCCAACATCAGTTAACACCATTTAAATAACTTCATTAACGGATATAAATAAACGTGGTTATCGACAATGATGGCGTGCGTGGTCGCTACAAATGCGTTAACGACGTTATTTAAATAATGTAATAAATTCACGCTGAGGGCATTATTGACCTAGTGGATTGAGCTTGTGACTCTCATCCTTGAGATTCGATACCCAGCTGTGCACCAATAGACTATTTATCTATGCGCGTATTTAACTCGCTTATACCATGAAGGAAAACATCGTGAGAAAACTGGCATGCCTAGTCACCCAAAAAGTCAAAGGTACATAACACGTAATTGTCTTGAAATTGGGTAATCACGTACTTGTATATTAGTAAAATAAATAATCAAGAAACAGATATAGAAATCAGAGGCTCAGACCTTAAAAGGTTGTAGCGCCATTGGTTCAATAAATTCACGTTATTAGTCATAAAGAATAACTAACTACATAGTATGTCTCACATATAATATTATAATGGGTGACTACTACTACTACTACGGACGCCTCGGGTTTGATTACTGGCGAAACAATATTGTTGCAAGCTGGTAGACAAAGGTGATTTATCAGAATCAGACGTAGAAATATCTGTCCCAAAATGTCAAATAACTCTTGAACTTAAGTTACTATGATATGATTTTAGTTTTCTAATTTGTTTTGGAAGCGATAGATATAGTAGGCTCAACTTTTGCTTGAAATAATCACGAATAAAAATAAAAGAAAGAGAGCGTCACAAAAATGTTATACAATATACAATTTATCCGTTTGACAACTACTGAATCCTCTATTGTTTTATGTGGAACAAATTTATGTTCCGTACATTTCGAGTATGTAAATAATTCCTCATAATCACGTAGCGATCCTACTGTCAGGGAGTAATGTCCTGTAATTAGATTTTCACTTACCAATTAGTTTCAAGAGAATTTCGCAAAAACGTCACTTTGTAGAAATTATCGGCGTCAAAGCGCTACTTTTGAGCGTAATGAGTTTTTTATATATATTTACATTTACGTGATGATGAAAATAATTTTACAAATATTTTTTAAACTGATAACGTTGATATTTTATCGTTACATATAATTTAATAATAATTGCAACTGTACTCAAGAAGTCACTTTCTTCAATAAAGCCTTATTATGCTTATTATATGCGAATATTTGGAGATGTTTTTTATTATATTTATGAATGCAAATACGGCGTACAAGAACGGTATAACTCAGACATTCTTAAGGCGAGGCATTAAACTAATTAAATTTAAGTCGTTGATGAACTAGATATCCGCGGTTGGATGAGATGGGTCGTGATTAATATTGCACTGGGTCCCTCTCCCGGGCGACCTTGCTAAGGCTGCCCTACTTGCACCTTTTAGCAACATTATAACGAGTTTTTGATTATAGAGATCTCAGGATTTTTCAAGGGGCAGGGCTCAGGTTTCGCGCACCTGAAGGCTGCGCAGAACTGAGCGGGGAGAGACGCGGGAAGTTTGAGGGTTGATGTTGAAGCCTCCTGATTATTGTAAATTTGCCAGATTTTAGGGTCCTTTGTGTTTTTATATCAAGAATATCAATTACTATATTTTCTCTGTTTGAAACATTTTCGTATACAAAATACTAAGGAAATATATAAAATCATCAAGTATAGATAAGGACAGATAAATAACTATCCAAGAGTTATGAAGAGCGCTTTGCTACTTTTACCTTAGCAGACTATGAAAAAGTTAGTTAATATTGTTATATGTAGTATGAATATAACAATATGCTGCGTAGCATGAATTTGCTACGGCGTAGCACAATAAGTTGACTCTGACAATGACTAGTTGTAAAGAATTATCTTTGGACGCATATCAAAGAAATAAAGTATCTAAATTTATAAGTCGTATAATTGTAATAATGAAAAATATTTCACTTATCTGATGATCTAATTAAAAAGGATACTATTGTAATTTAATTTTTTACTATGAATAGTATTATTATCCTTATATCAAAAATGAATGTGAATTTTCTGTCAGATTTAGGGTACTATAAATTTCGTTATGGTAACCCCGTTACCCGAAGATCCCGGGCCGTGGCGGGGTTAGTCCCGCGCCGAGCGCCGCACGGGCCGGCCGTGTTAGTCAATTGGCCGCATGAGCGCGCCGTGCTAGCGCAGCGGGCGCGGGTGTGGTATGCCCGCGCGCTCGCCATGGCCCCCATTCTGGCGGCCTTGGCGCTTCTCGCCCTTTTACCCGGTGAGTTATGCCCTTATAATGACTCAAAATGACAAGTAATATTAAAAATACGCTATTTTAAACTATATCTATTAACTTATATTTACTTTACGACGCGTAGGAATATTTGTAAATAATAAAAACGTTTTTTGTGTATTTCACTATGCGTTCAAAGGATGATAAAATTTATAGTTAAGTGCGTGGTTTAAAATATTGTTTGATTTTAACAAAACACTCGATATATTTATTGATAATTCTGTGTATAATATCTATTAATCAGTGAATTCACTGATCTATTATCCTGATAAGCAGTCATTTTGAGATTGTCATTATAAGATCGGGGCATTTCCGCGCAACAGGCGTTCGCCGCGCCCGCGTTTGTTTATCAATCGATGAGGTGTTGTGAGTGTGTCCCTTCCCCCAGGATAGTCTGTGGTACGGTAAGGTCTACTGGGCCCGATATTGGGCCGACTGGAGCGTGACGGGCTCGGGAGATTGTGTCGTTACTCTAATGCCCTTTACTTGCCTTTGTCCGTAGATTGCTCTATTGTTTGCGATAATTTTCCTCTTAGACTAAAGCGTCTCTATCTACTTGTTACTGTTATATTTTTGAACACGCAGCAGGTGTTATTCTCTTAATGATACTCATTTTAGCTCAAATTACAGATATTAATTGCACCCTGCATATTAAATATCTACTTCAATAGACCTTTATCTTAAAAAGGTTAGTCAATAAAAATCTAATTTAGGATGTATTAATTAACGTTGAATATGATATTAAATACATTACCACTTTTCTATCTTAAAAGTATTACTAAATAATACAAAGATCGATCGATAGTGACTGTTTCTTCTACTGTAAAATTTAACATATACCGAGTTTCGTAGCATGCCGCCCTCTACGATTTTCGTAGCACATATAATCAAAGTACATTGTAGCATATACTTTACAGTAAAGGTATATTTCTGAAAACATTTAGATATAAAAGAGCATCGTGTTCTTTATCGTCGTAATAGTTTTCCTAAGGCGTGAGGTAAAATCAATCATTCACGAAGGCTGTCACGGTACTTAGTAATGCTACTCAAAGTTGATGGATTGGTCCCATATTTCATGTAATTCCATAATGTGTTTATTGGTTCTAGAGCACACGTACTTATTTTATTTATACTTTTTATACTATAACTAGGTTAAAAGGTTAATTTAAGTTTAAGGACCGCAGGCGACGATCAATGTAATAATATATAATCGATAAAAATATAAAATAGTGCTTTTACATAGAAAAAAATTAGAATCAAAGATTTAATTATATTTTCATATATAATCAGTAACTAAACTATTACAAACAACTATCTACGTACGAAGATTAAATAGACTATTTAATTTGCAAGGATTCCTCTCTCTTATTAGTTTTAATCAATAAAATAGAATTAATACAAAAAGCTAAATCTTTATAAAATTTTTGAGTGGTAATGTTTCTCAAACCTTAAATGAACAAAATGGAAACTATAATTACCCACTAATCATGTTAGTCTTTGAATCTTATGCTTGTCTATACATAAGCATGTTGTGTATAGCCGTGAGAGATACGCAACATTTCGACGGTACAGAATTTGCAATGCTTTTAAAATACAACAAAGTTCTCAACATATTCTTTCATTATGCATTAGTTAAAAGATCTTTCTTAAGTGCTTTCGGAAATAAATTAAAAGTAAAAGTTTGGTTCAGTACCTTAAGCCTTAAGTTGGAATTAGCTTAATTAAGTTAATATTTAATGAGAGCTTAACTTCTTAATCGGAGGTGCTCAATCAAAGTCGCTTTTTCTTAGCACTTAAAGAAGGTTTGCGGCTTCAGACTTCTAACAATTAGCCAAGGCTTTATTATTATACTTTTTGTTGTTAAATTTAAATTGTAATAAAAATGGTTATAGTAACAACAGTAATGGTATCTGGATAAGGCTCATGAGCTGTATTCTGTTCATTCCCCAAACAATTTTATGAAAGTAAATTACCAACTAAGCTGAAATTTAGTTTTTTCAATTCTATATTAATTTAATAGGTGCTTATAGTAATAATATCGCATCAATATTATTGAAAGATCTGGGTATAATTTTATGATGCATTTGAATGGTATATCAAAACCTAGACTAAGGGAACTACATGATGATACATCAGCTTGCAGATTGTGTTGACGTCAATATCGAGTTCAAATGCTTGATCAAATAGTAGTACTTAATCAATATACATAACATAACATCACGGGGACGCTGTAACAGGTTATGTAAATTTACTGATGTTCTTGTTAGTTTGTAATAGTATTCGAATAATATTTCTACAACGTGCTTCGTTAATACTTATTTAAATAATATATAATTTTAAATATGTACAAATAGACTAAAAAACAAATGTTAGCGCGATCGTTCTCTGTTACATTTAAGGCTTTGACAAACTTTGCGCATAAACTTGTTTCTGAATTTTATATGTGTAAATCTCTGTCTCAAACTTTATTATAACTAAAATGTAACAATAACTTTTCAGCACCAAAACAGCAAAGTTGATGTAGAAATTTTTCATAAAATACGATATGAAAGATAAACACTTAGAAAACTATTAGAAACTCAGTAAAGTTTTTACAGAACGCAAGTTCAACGTTCGAATTATCAGCAAAGTCGAGACGGTGACAAAAACAGTATTATTTTTACCAAGATCCATTTAAAAGTTGTACGATTTTGCAAATCCGTGGAGTCATTCGCTGCGTAAAACGAAAAACTTGAAGATTTGATTTCGACTATAAAACCTTTACATACTCTTAAACTCCCCCAGCCATCTGAATAATATATGGGGCTAGGTATCTTGGGTGCTTCTAGTTTTATGGCGGTATAAAATTTACATTTACAAGTCAGGTTAGAAAAGGGTTTGAGGTTCAACGAATCTCAGGTTGGCTGAGAGCACTCAAAGATTAAGATGTCAAGGTACGCGAAATATAGAATTTTTGACTTTTTACATGGAATTTAATATCTTGGACAAAGACGTAATTTTTTGTCTCTTCCTAAACATTTCATTATGCATTTTTGTAAATTTTTCCTAATAAAATATTTAAATTTTAGAATTGTTTGTTGAGATGTATCTAGTGTATTACAGTTAGGAAGTAACGGTAACTGTAGTATTGTCTTTGATTGACATAACCTTAACACATTTAAAGAAAAAAACTGTTTAACCGGATCAAAGTTATGTATTATTATAAATTTACAATTATTTAACATAATTTTAAATTTTTAATATCCGCGAAAATAGAGGACACCGTGAGCCATTTCTGCCAAAACCCTCCATCTTTTAGTCGATACCAACTCCGGGGAAATAAATACAGATAATGCAACTTTTTCTACAGCTGTGATATTTTTTGACATCCAACACCTTTTGTCTTCGGTCACCGTGACCACGCACGCTGTAAAGCACCCGAAACGTCGGTTAAATTTAAAATTATGTTAAATAATTGTAAATTTATAATAATACATAACTTTAATCCGGTTAAAAAGTTTTTTCTTTAAACGGTAACTGTTTTCTTAGTAACATTTAATATTATTCGATGCAGTTTTGTTTTTTTTTTTAAAATAATCTTTTCTGTCAAATCGACAATTCCGAACCAATTAATTAATATAATCATTCAACAAATCCACCGAAGTTATAGTACTGTTTACCTTATACGAGTAGTAGTTAATTATATATTACTCAAATATACAATTAACTACTATACCAGTAATTTGCATGAACAGTTACACAGTACACAAAGGCCTTTTATGTATTAAGGTGTCATATTGATGTAATATCCATTTATTAGTTCCCATTTTAGTTTATTAGTATATAAAGCAAAACCTATAACTTAACATATATTTTACTCTTGTTTTGTTGGGAGGGTTTTGGGGTCCCGGGCGGGTTCTTTACCCCTTTTTAAAGGCCCCCCACAAATTCAAAAAAAGCACATTTTATATATTATTTGACGCTCGCTAATTCATCGTAAGCCATAAAAAAAAAAAACAACAAGTTTGGAAATAAATCGAATATAGGAATTATCAAAGTTAGCACGATGACAAAAACATTTTTGAAGAATATTTTTCCAAGATCCATTAAAAAGTTGAACCAAATTTATAAATACGAGGTGTCATTGAAGATGATCAGTGATTGTAGTCAAATACTACTATGTCCTTTATCATATATATAAATGTTCTGTGCGTGTGTTTGTAATTAAAGTGTTAAAAGGCAGGAGTTTTTAGTGTGCATTCAAGTGGATTCCAGGATGGTTTAAATTTAGAATTTAATTTTTTTTAATATTTAAAACGTGTATGCAGGACAACATCTCTGGGGTCCGCTAGTATGTAAGAAATAATCTGACGTGAAACACACATTATCACAGTTCAGTGAACGAACCTCCTTTGTCTTAAAAGAAGAAATTCTTAAGCGTTATTGAGATTGTTGATATGATACTGATATAAAGATCAACGGAAAATATACCTTTTATATTAATTCCACGCAGACGTCCCGTAAATCAGCTAGTTCCACTATAATAGAACAATAGTTCGCAGAATAAAACGTGGACAATAGCAAAAAGGCGTGATATAGTGAACGTGGCGAGATTTATAGAAACGCTGTCGTGAAAGCTGAAGGCTTTACATCTATCATTTTCGTGCCATTTACGTATCGTGTTCCAGACTCGTGTTATTTCACCTCAAGAAATACCATATTAATCTTCAATATTGTTTTACGATGATATTTTTTGGTACTGTACATGGCAGATATAAACGTTGATGATGTTTTAATAAAGAACAGTATTGTACCAACTTTATATTATTCATCATTTCATTACAATACTCAGTACCAATAAAGGTACAGTACCAGCTTCTGTTGCTCTGCCTACCACATTAATTATAATTTGAATTCATTTGCAAGAAATATATAAGCCCATGTAAACATTATCGGCACATATTTTATATCGAAACCTATCATTGTTTCGGCAAAAGTATCATCTAGAGCCTAGTGGCTTCAGAGCCTAGTGGCGACTCTCATACCTGAGGTCGTAGGTTCGATCCCCAGCTGTGCACCAATGGACTTTCTTTCTATGTGCGCATTTAACATTTGCTCGAACGGTGAAGGAAAACATCGTGAGGAAACCGACATGTCTAAGACCCAAAAAGTCGACGGCGTGTGTCAGGCACTGGAGGCTAATCACCTACTTGCTTATTAGATTTAAAAATGATCATGAAACAGATTCAGAAATCTGAGGCCAAGACCTAAAGAGGTTGTAGCGCCACTGATTTATTTTATTTTATCATCTAAATAAAATACAATTTTATGATTAATTGCTATGTCTGTACTCATTTGTCATGTCATCTATTCACAAATGTCCGTTACCACAACAATAGCGAAAAAATCTGCATTTTTTTACTTTTGGCTCGAGAATATTCGAAAAAAGAATGTAACCTTGACCTTGCCCGGTCACAATGACCGGAACAAACCTTATTCTATTTGTTACCTAACCAATCGAATATATTCAATGTATGAATAAATTGGCCTTGTGTTACTGATATCGTTAAGAATATTAAAATTTGTTCGCTTCGTTCGCTCTGATTCAAAATCTGATTTTGGAATATGTTAGATATTATTAGTTCATGATATATAGAATCGGGTGCTTTTTTTCTGAGTGTGTGCTAAATCAATTTTACAGTTATTATCCGTTAGAGACACTTAATTAATTATGTTATACGATAATACAATAACATAAAAATATTCTTAAAATACAAATATATTTATTTAAAGTACATCGTTACCGAAAAAAAACTTAATTGCTTTTTTGACAACTTAAAGGGGAGGGTCCTTCAAGAAGAGAGTATAGTAATTCTTAAAAATGCCGCTAACGCAGTCGTGAGCCCTCTGGCATTGAGAATGTCCATGGGCCGCGGTATCACTTAACATCAGGTGAGCCTCCTACCCGTTTGCCCCCTGTTTTTAAAAAAATAATGTTTAAGCAATCCCACAGGTTTTCTTTACATTCGCATATTCGTAAAAAAATATTTTTATTTAACATCATGAGTACAAAAAATATAAAAAGCTTTTTAAGACGACCCGTTAATAGATCCGTTGCCCTTTAGGGTACACGAAAATCCACTTCTCACAGTAAACATGCCTCACGAAGAGAATTATTCGACGAGAATTTCGTAATTTACGCGACATTCCATGACTCGTGTCGTATGTCCAAACAAAGCGATCCTAATCAAAAGCTAATTACATCTCAGGAAATTCGTTTTAAGTTACAACTTGTCAAAGGAATCTAGTTAGCTATTTACTCGACAAAGCTTCTATATACACCGCTGTAATAGCTTCGATAACGCTCAGTTTGAATTTAACATATGTGTTGTACAATAATTAAAAACTTAGTTATTACTTAGTTATGTTAATCTCTTATACATATTTATATAATCAACTAGCTGTTCCCTGCCACGCTTCGCTGTAGCACATTGTGATTGAATAGTTGAGAAATGAGAAACAAAACAAAGAAAACAGTTCATATGAGTTTAATTTTGCAATACTTGTGGAAAACATAGTGAAAACATAAAAAAATGACAAAAAATAGATAAAACAATCCTTGATGCGAATTAAATATCATGCTAAAATTTCAGCTCGATCGGTGCAAAACTTTTTGAGTTTTTGATGCGTACACAAACCAACATAACATTTTTTTATATATATATATAGATAGAAGATTTATAGTACATATTAAAACTATTTTGAAATACTATAATCATTGATTCGTAGCAATCTATGGATAGTCTGTGGATCTATGTTATGCGGCGTCGCGGCGCCAAATTAAAGTAACCTTTTTCAATTTCATTTTAGTATTTCATGTTTATAAAACGCAGTGGTATGTGATACAGCATTTGGATATTCTAATAACGAAGACAAAAAAATATAGTTTTTTTTAATATTATAAAGTTTATCCAAACGTGAAAACGTGTGTACGTAATCTAGTAAACGTTGTTTTCCTATTGTTTGGTAGGCAATTGTCAAAAAGTGCTTTAATAGTTCGTTATGTAAACAGAGGGTTCTGTTTGTAATACCGAGGATAGTATAAAAACTCCAGCAGCGCATGATGAAACGAAAGCGGGTGTGAACTAAAGCATTGTTAGGCTTGATAAAAACAAGCGTGGCTTTCACTCTTTGAGCTCGACACCTCTTTAAGAGCCAATTGCCACTTCATTGTTCGCTAAATATATCTTTTCACTCGATTTAAGCGTTAATTGCTTTTTTCCTAGACAATAAGTTTCAATAGAAATATACCTAGGATTACAAATTATTATTGATCGAAATCACTAATGCTGAAATGAGCAACATTTTAAGGAAATAATTGGTGAAAATATATTCATATAGTCTTTTAGTATCGCCTATAATATAGACTTTATACTATGTGTTACTAGTGGCCTTATTGGTTGATATGAGTAGTAAATTAATTTTTTATACAAAAGAATTCGTTTTTTAAATTGAATTATTAAGTTTTGGTTATTATTGTTATTTTTTATCTTTTTAGTTTTAGTTATTTTTAATTTTTATTAAAAATTTAAAAAAATATTTTTAGTTATTTTTTGTTTTATTTTATTTTTATTTTGTGGTTGTTTGTTAATTTTTTTCCTTTGATAGATTGCTTATGTTCTAATGTAAGTGATGTGTATGTGTATTAAATTTGTGATGTCATATCTTATTATATTTTTTAGGCAGACACATTGTTTTAGAACGTTTTAAGAACTCGTATTATATAATAATTACTTATGTCTAAGACTGTTCAACAATGCGCCTTTTGCCTACAAAAATCTAATATCTCAATGGGGTCAACCCTATTGACAAATATATATATTATAGCAATTTTTGCAGCATCATTCTACAGCGTACAATATACTTAATTCAATTTAAAAACGGCTATAATCTACAAAGCAAATACGGTTCATCAGAACAGACGAGTACGAACGCAATACAAGAACGGCAAAAGGAAAAATACGTGGAATTTTTCGATAATACCAATATTTATTCCACATATATTTTACAGAGCGGCACAAAATATAAATTCCGTACAAAAACTACTCCTTTGCTGAGTAGATCGTATTCAACACGTGTTTTGCCTTCCGATGAATGCCAATACAACCTCGAACCAAGCTTTTATTACATACATTCCTAAATAACATATGAATTATGTTTTGCCCTTGAGATGTATGAAGACGGAAGATTTTGTAGGTATGGCTCTGAAAAGCAGCAGCCAGATTTTTTTGGAAAATGAATATATACTTAAAAGGTTTGATATTGGGTTATTTAGTGTGGTTTAAACCGATGTTAATGTCATCTTTATGGATAAATATTCACAGCTTTTCTCGCTCGATATGATAATAATTTTCATAAAACTTCATGAGGCTTTTAAGAGAAAACTGGATCCTAATTCTATGTAGACGTTTTCTAAGCTAGTATCACATTAAATAAGATTAGATTAACAATTGGACAATTATTTCATTCGATTTCGATAAATCTTTTAATTCGATAAACATTTTCTTCTTCTTCTTCTTGTAGTGCCTCTCCAATACTGGAGGTTGGCGGCCAGCTCGTCATACTTCTTCTTATTCTTTGCCAAGCGCATCAGCTGTTCTACGCTGGCCACTCCCACACAGCAAGATTTTTTGAGCAAATATTATAACATACCAATGTCTATTTATTTATTTTTTTAGTTATCAAGCTTACGACATCACACACAGTCCTAAATTTACTAATTATTTTACAAAATCTTACATCTAAAATGTGTGACAATTAATGCAAGCATAAGTTTCTCAAAAAAAAAATCAAATAGAAATTTAAAAAAATACAACTAAAACACACACGACAATACAAGCACACTTTAAAATAAAATAATTTTTTCAACATAAACATAAAATAAAATTTTCAACAAATTTCCAAAATTGGCACTAAGCAGAAAAAAAAGAAAAATCATCAGAAAAACAGCGAAATTAGGTTCGAGAAAGGCACCCCACAATGTTTTCTCTAAAACCGATCAGCCCACTACCGAATATATTCAGCTCCGGATAAGCTGTGTTCAATTTGTTAAAATCACGAAGAATTCGAACGAGAGGTGCCTGAACTCCTAGGTTGGTTTTGGCAGAAGGAATTTGGAAGATATTGTTGATTTTAAACCTAGGGAATGAGTAAGGGACGACAATTTTGATATCCTGTAAGAGGTCACTGCTCTGTATATGGTTATTGAGCAATTTATGCAAGAAGGTAACACCGGCTAGAGTTCTCCGATTGTACAGAGATAACATATTAAATTTTTTAAGTCGCTGATGGTACGGGTGTCTATGTCAAAATCCTCTGCTTATGAAAGCTAGGTGTCGCGTAAAAGATCTTTGAATGCTTAAACGCGTTGCCTAGAAAATATGTGTAAATAATTTTAAACAAAATTGTTCCATTTTTTTAAAACGCGTGAATTTTCACAAATAATTGTTTGTCTGGCAGGAAAATTAAATGTAAACCCTCAATACAAACGCTGATTTATTTAACCTGAGTATTGTTTTATTAATTGCTATTGACTGAGCTGTTTTGTTGACTTTTAATTTGACCCAGATAAATCCTCACTGTGGTTATAAAATTATTGACGAACTCTGTCATTTTCCTTCCTACTTGTCTTCTTACTTTCATTTCTGTTTTCTTACTTTTCAATTTAAGTAATCTTAACGTGACACTCTCTGCCCTAGAGCATAGACATTAAGCTTATTAAATTAAAAACAAACACTAGTTTAGGAGCAGAACATGTTCTAAAAATCCTATGCTAAAAAAAACAAAAGAACCAAACATCAAAGACAATAGTAATACAGATCCTAACAAATATATTTGCTAAAGAGTAAAGTCCTAAAAACTGCATACAAACCAATAATCGAAGAAAAAACCTATTCGCGAACGATAAAGTACCAATGTCAGTCATAACACTTAAGCCAACTCCTCACAGCCACTTTAAAAACGATGATACTTATTGGGCATTACGAATTCTTGGCAAGTACAGAGACAAATGTTCCGAGCGACGCCAAGTGAACCAACAGGTTTCAGAGACCTATCGCTTCACGCTTTGAGAATTTTGTATGAGCTAAAACGAAAGGTATTTTCTGCACATTTAAAAAAAGAGGGTATTTAGGAGCTTGTATAGGTAAGTTTTTTTTATTACTTGTTACTACTGTTTCTAACATATTTGTGAGAGACGGAAAGCTTACATTACAATCACTCTTGACAACAACTTTTGTATTCAAATTCAAAATAATTTATTCATTTAGGAAACGCAATGTACACTTATGAACGTAAATAAAGAAATACATATTTAAAGCTTCTAATTTTACATTTACTGCCTTCTCAAATCAAGGTCGTAGAACGGATGTTAAGTTCTGCCAATGAACTCTCCGCTGCAACCATTACACCATGTTCCACATGACATCATTAAGGAATTAATAATAAAAAAATAATAGCAAAGATTTGTCCTCTATCAGCAGTAGGCATGGTGAAATAGGAGCACGTACTTACATTCTCGTGGGAACAACACGCAAATACATTGTCGAAATAACTAACATATATACAGTTTAGACAAAATATAAACTGTATATATGACGAAAGATATGCTCTAAATAGAGATGATGCTTTTTTTACAAATAATTTTGGCGAAGTATATCATCTTCTATCATAATACCCAGAATTAAAGAAACATTTGCATTTAAATACGTAAATACAAGAAACATTCTACAAAATATGTAGGACTTATTAACATACCTAAGCCTTATTGTGAAACGTAATGCTCCTGAAAAATTACAAGCTTAACACGGTTTCTTCATTTCTCTCATACTTAATGTGTTTGTCAGCGAAATCTGAGCAAGTTAACTAACTTTTCTCTTACATTTAAGCATATTAAATGCAGAGTTTCCACGGTATTTTAAATATATACGAAAATGTTGGCAGACTTAATAACTTATTTAAATATATCCAGCAAATGTTCTGACATTATGAAATGTATGATATTATTTATAATGTAAGTGATTACTGTAGTTTAGCTTCTAATTTAAAACTAGATGTGCATTTAGTTTATATATCAATTTATTTGAAATAGGACAGGTTATTCGACGTTGTACTAAACTATAAATGTATTAATTTTATTATTAACTAGCTGCCCTCGCGAACTTCGTTTCGCTTAATATTATTTTTACTTATCACATCTTTTTAGTAGCTATATATGGGACATTTTGCTATGCTACCCCATAAACTGTTCGTTTTTCCGGAATAAAAATCTTATTACTCAAAAAACTAAATTTTTCATTTTTTTTATATATTTTTACAATTTTTCAGTCCAAAAAACCCTTCTTCAGAGGTAAAGGAATAAATGTATTTTGCGATTGATTTTTATTAATATATATAAATTGATTTTGTAATGTAATCTTCGTCAAATTTTAATGTATTCTTTTTATACGCGAGCAGATCACACATACATATTTTTAACAGTAATTTAATTATATTGTTATTTCAGGTTGAATGTAATTTGTGTTTGTAATATCGTAAAATAATTTCTAACGAGATCTAATCAAGTAAGAAATTGCAAATTCCATCGGGAATAAGGCCCGCTTCTGGTCGTAAAATCCTTGTTATCTTCTTCTATATATCAGTAAAAACAGTGTGTATATTACATAAACTTCTGCAGTGATGATTGCACTTATAAAGATAATTAAAGTATATTATAAAATAAAATTTTCGTCCGTTTATAAGCTTTATTTATTAAAAGCTAATCTGCAAAGCCACTGAACGATTTTATTCGCGGTTTTAAAGTTGATAAAACTAACGAAGCCACATTAGGAATCGTTAAAATAGTTGAAAAAATTATAAGAAGAAATATTATCGGCATTTAAAGATTTCCGTGTGGAGTCGCGGGCGCTCGTTTGGCAATAAACTGTTTTCATATTACATGAAAATCCCAAAGGATTCTCCACCAATTAGTGTGGTTTCGAGTTACAGGAGAAATTGCGAACGTACTTCGTCGAATATAGCCATGTATACTCACTCCCTTTTGGGAGCATGCCCGTAGAAAACATGACGCCAATTTGAACTTTGATTTTCGGTTTACAAACAGGAATGAAGAAAATTAAAAGAAAACTTTTATTGAACAATGTTTATGTGACTTATTAAATTAAACAAGAAATGTTCGGGTATAAAGCTATTTATTTATTTGACGGCTCATTGGTCTAGTGGTTTGTACCCCTAACTGCGAATTCATGGGTCCCGGGTTCGAACCCCGGCTGAGACAAACATCGATGTGATGAGCATTTGGTGTTGTGCTTAGGTCTTGGGTGTTTAAATATGTATTTATTTGTCTATCTATCTATAATATGTATGTATATACGTTGCGTAGTACCCATAACACAAGCTTCACCAGTTTAGCATGGGACTAGGTCAATTGGTGTGAATTGTCAAAAAAAAAAAAATGCCACTTTAATTCCATACTATAAAAATTACAAATCAGATGGGTGTTAGTTTTGTTATTATAAACTTAGTCTACGTAAGTTATTATTATCTCCATTACTTCGTGTTCTACAGTCTGCACCCCTTTAAGGTAAAGACCACCTCCTTAAATTTCCATTTGGATCTGTTATTTGCTTCGTCCATCAGTCAATCTATCGCATTTGTGGTTTTCCCTCGTTTCTTTTTCCTGGAGGTCCCCTCCAGCAAGTGGCTTTGTCGGTCCTTTTTTTCTGTACACCTTGCAATACGGTCTAACCATTTCTATTTTAGTTGTAAGGCGTGAGTTAGTGCGTCTGTGATCCTAGTTTTCGCCCTAATGTGGTCACTTTGTGAGTTTTTTTTGATTCTTAGGATGCTCCTCTCCTATTCTCTCTAGGTACTAGTCACTTCAACTTCACTCTTACCATAATCGTCAAGGTTTGACTCCCGTATACCAGACATGGAAGAATCCTAATGTCCACAACGGTCTTTATTAAATCTAGCCTGTAGTTTCCTTTTAAAACTTCTTTTTTTGTACCGTACTTTACGGTCTTGTTAAGTCTTATTGGTACTTTACGGTAATTGGATCGGCAATTTTAAAATCGTTATTCTTAATATACGTTAAGATTCTGTTAGACACGACAGCCAGCATCAAAGTTTAATAACAATAAAATATTTCTGTCCGTGTCTGTCATATATGGGTTTTACTTAAGTTGTGCGTTGGTCACACAATTCGCAGGACGTGTTGTTCCCACAGTAATTTAAGTGCATATTTCCATTTTAGATGTAGGTACGTATGGTTATCTTTATTTAATTACCATAATTAACTGCTTTAACGTGTAATCAGGAGTATGATATAATGGTTGCAGGTGCTTACAAACTATTCATTTATTTCGTTTCATTTTGTCACAAATCACCTTGGCGGTAACTTCTTCTCCTGATAAGATTGCCTATAAATAAGCAAACCAAATAAGCCTTATATGCTTTAAATTTAGAAGCGTATTGTCACAACGTTTATAAGTGTACGTTAAGCTACTTAAATGAACTAATGATAATTTGATTTTGGTAAAAATGAGATAATGTCTTAGACGATCGGCGGATCACTGGGTGCCTTTAAAAATGATTGAAGAACAATCTAATCTGCCTAATGAGACTATAGCACCAGTGAATTAAATCATTATATCTTTAGCCCTAAAACATCCAAACATTATATCACTAAAGTATATAAAGAGAAACATTACAAGGTTCATTAAGGGATGAGGAAGGCCACACTGACACATTTTTGCGTACAAAGAGGTATTGTGAAGAATGCATTGCGAGCGTCTGGCTTCAACTTAAGTGACATTGTTCTCTGTATTTTATACATTTTGAATGCATTTTTTTATTACTGTGTTTTTGTGTTCAAAATTACTCAATGTTATAAGTAGATAAGCGATACTTTCACTTTAAGTATGATAGCGAAAATTTACAAGAACGAACTTTATACTAAATATTAAATATATTTTTGTTTCTTTATGGCGTTCTTTTGGCGCTTAGCGTGTGATTTAGCCTCTAGGTATCCTCCAATTAAGTATTTAAGAAATATACCAGGACTCGGAAAGAAACGTGTTTCATTATCGGGGTCGTGACTTCCATGAAATATACGACGTGGTTTAAAAGTGCAAACAAGTTTTTAATTTTTTAAATGTAGTAAATTAACAAACAAATATTAGTAATTGATATTTCAAACCATATATAAATATTCGTTTCTTAATGTTTAATATAATCTTTTTAGCTACACAAAAATCAATTTAGTCCCATACAAACGACAATAGACAGAAACCGGCTGCGTATATAAGGATAATTATAACTGAAGGTATAATAAAGAAAACACATGTTTCTTTAGTAACTATAAAATTAGATAAAAATAATATTCCATATCCTTGTGTCTAAATTAAATTCATTAGTATCAATACTATTTAGATTTTATAATAATAAATAACTTCACTTAAGTCTGAGTCTCACGCGGCCTTAATCTGTGTAATTAATAACTACACAGGAAATGAGATTTCTAAACAAAACTGCTACGGAGGATAAAGTATCGCAACTTAATATGTAACAAAACCTCCTTTCGCAAAACATTAATTCCAGAACTGGCTGAAAAGAAAACAGAAAAAAACAAAGCCAGCTTGGACGGGCCACCGCGGTGCTCTTTGTTTAATGAGACAGCCGATATTTCTGTTTGAAGAGTTAAACCAACTAAAGCTTTCTTTATTTCAAGACTGCTTATTAACTTTGCAATATCAACTAAAAGATGAGACTAAAACTTTATATTGTGACTTATTTATGTTTAGTTTTATTCAAATGCATTTTTAAGCTGATAAAAAAAAGAAACATTCTGTATGTAATTTGTCATAAATAATAGTTTTTGTCTGTTTATATATCTTATATATAAAATTCTCGTGTCACAATGCTAGTTACAGTACTCCTCCGAAACGGCTCCACCGATATTTATCAAATTTTTTATGCATATTCAGTAGGTCTGAGAATCGGCTACTATCTATCTTTTAACGCCTTAAGTGACAAGGGGTGCCCATCCCAAATTTTTAAACAATTTTTTTGTTTTTATTTTTTTATGATACAACATACAGAAATACATACAAAGCTAAATGTTCACCCCTATACGATCAACCCATATTTTTTATTATAGTAGATAATTATTTTTATTGAACTAAAAAAATGTTTCCTAGAAATAATATACATGGCAAAACGACGTTTGCCGGGTCAGCTAGTTTTTATATATATTAACAATATAAGCTGACATGCTTTGTCGGAAATAAATGTTTTGAATACAAGCGTAATTTAAAATTATGTTTTATGTTATATCATCGTCAAGACCACAAGCCACAATTCAGAGCAGACAGACCGTAATCGACCCCTTTTTGTCGCAAGCAATTAGAATAATTTCGCTACAACACCCAAATTCTTTGTATAAATTCTGGCTTTGTTGAACTTGGATTTAAGTATAAACAACCCTGTTTGGTTAACCCCTTTTGAGGCGTTATGTAGGAGTAACATTTTTAGAAATAGCGGTATAAGTCTTGCGTACTTTTACATTTTAATGAATAAAATGAATTCTTTGATATATACTTTAACTAGCAGACTCGGCCAAGCGTTGCTGTGGTTAAGGTTTTAGTTATATTACATAGTAGTAACCTATTCAAGGGAAACGGTAGGAGAACACCAGTCATGGTGATCCCCATGCTTTTTTGGTGGATAAGCCATGAAATTGTAGCTTATGTGAAACGTTGGTACTTTCAACACAGCGCCATATGTTAGAATTGTGACTGTCAAATAATAAACAAATAATTTGCAATAGAATAATATTGCGGGTATAAATTAAGATGTAAGCTATCCTTTCTTTTAAGTTAGATCAAACTGCACACGGTGTGCAAATTTGATTGAAATTGGTTAAGTAGTTTAGGAGTCCATAGCGGACAAACAACGTGACGCGTAATTTATATAATATATTAAGATTACTTTACTTATGTGTTTGTACGTTTCTATCTATATATCCACAACAGTGTCACTGAAAATCAGTCCTGTGGTCACAATTCCCAAGTGTCTACTTCGACTTAGGGTCCTTCAAGAAAAGAGCGTACCAATTCTTAAAAGGCCGGCAACGCACTCTCGAGCCCTCTGCCATTGATAGTGTCCTTTTGAAAAATACTTAAGAATTTTAATGTTTAAATTTAAATACTTAAAATGTTTTCCTAAAATTAAATTGGGGCAATAGACTCTATGTGTTCTAGATGTCTATGGACATTTGTAGAATTAGAGAACCAAACAAATGGTGCAGATTATATTTTAATAATATGCAGAGTATAAATTATATACACTAAACTGTATTTTAAAAAAGAAATAAAATGCAGACTATAAACATCACGACACAATGTAAAGACATAATGTAGAAAGTAATAGATTTTTTATGTTTTATACTCTATGCCGTATAACTGATCCATTTGCGTCTAGACGAAATTTATTCCCCTCTCAATGCATTCCAATAACTATCAGAAGGCACAATACTGACAGTTACGAAATTGCAACAGGTTTATTGGCTTCGATATCTTATTAAAGTTAACGTGTTCGACTGTTGGACAAGATTGTCGTATAAAAATTGTACTGGAACAGCGAGATACATAATTTTTATTAAGGCGCTGTATGTGTATTTTTAAATAAAAATATCAAAATTTATATACATTTGTTAGATACAAAATGGTTATTATATCTAATGTTACCAGTCGAAAGCAAGATATTACATAAATCGCACCGTGCAACGGGTGCTACGTAATTAATGCATAAAGTTGTACCACTACATGTTCTGCCATCTGTGGCTGAGCAATAAAGTGATTGCAATTCCCTGTTTTAATGTTGGCGCAATAAAACAACGATTATGTAAACGTGTGCCGATAATCGTTTGGTGATTTGTTGTTACAAAATATTCAGCAAATCTTCAATTAGTAGGTATAGTTTTTTCCCGAGAATATTTTAAACACGTAATCCGTAAGTAAACTGTTTAAAGAGCCATTTGGATTTGTAGGCTAAATTATGCGTATCCCCTTTTAGTGGGAGATTTACATATTAAATACGTTATTGTCTTTGGTTTATTATAGTTGGTTAATAGTCACTTTCAGTCCATAGACACGCGACTCGTTCAATGTCTTTGTTTGTCCAATCCCAATGAAACGCGCTACCATCTTTTGTTTTACATTATTCTTTCCTGTCAAGTCCGCAGTTCTCAAGAGGTTTTTTAAAGTCAAAGTAAAAATAGATCAAGGACCCGTAAATTACATTTTAAACATTGCTTTTGCAAGACTAAAAAGATTTTAACAATTCTTTAAGGAGAGACGAGCTTTTTAACGACTATAAGGGTACAGAATTGTATGAATAAAGGTAGATATATCACTTCGAAAGGAATGTTATTATATTGAATTAAATGAGGAGTTTTTAATAAGATTTAACTTCCTTTATAGCAAGCCGACATAAGATAAATTAAAGCTAAAATTTATTAAAGTTTAAAGTGTTTTCGCAAGCGCTAACAATTTGGTCATTTGAAAACTGGAAATCCAAGTCCAAAACTTTCTCTAGAACAAAATTGAAAATAAAAATAAAACTTTAAAGAGCTCGCTAAGCTGTTTCAATTTGCTCTCAGATGAGTTTTACGCAGCTCCAGCTTAAATTTTCAGCTATTATGGTAACTCGAGCTGGCCACGCAAAGTAAAATAAATTATGCGGATTCATTTCGCAAGATTAATTTCAAAATTTTGCCGAGTTTGAATAAGGACGGGAAGACTAAAAGTTATTCGTCTGTGCTTTGGTTAGGTTGGTCACATTTTTTGCAAGATTCACAGCTAAAAGCACGTAAAGATCCTCAAAGAAGAACAAAAGCGATCGGTTATTTTTTCTTTGAAATAAATGAGCGAAAACTACTTAAACTTAGTTAACGTCTAATGGCTGAAATGTTTGACAATATGTTACTAACCTTGGTTCGATACCCCGTTAAAATTAAAAAAAAAAAGGGTTCGTGTACTTATGTACGCGCGTACGAAGTTATACTTCTTTGGCATTATTAAAAATAGTTTTTGATTGCATGCAAATAATTAATTACAATTAAATAATCAAAGACTGGAAAAGAAGTCATTATAGTCAATAAAGATCAGTTTACATTTGAAAAATTAAAGAAATAAATATTTATTATTATTCTCTTACATTAGGTGTAACATAAATTCTATTATTATTCGAATGTTGTCTTTAAATTATGTCCAATGCCGTAGCATCTTCCGTGAGCAACTTCATTCTGTTAATTTTGTGTCACGGTGCGCGCGCATCGTAAAATTTCACTCTCATAAATTTTTCATAACGCGCCTAAAGAAGTATAACTTCAAAACAAAGGTAGGTTTTGTCATTGCCAATATTACAATATAAAAGGGTTTATCATAATTCTACCTTTGAATCCTAGTTTTAGTTTAAAGTAATTTATTTAGATACAGATCATTTAATTATAATAATTTTGCATTGTAATATTCGGTTCTCTTGTGAGTTACAATTAGTAGGGTTACTAATTTATTCGGAACACGGCGTGTTCTGAATTGTAAATGTTTCGACTCACAAACAAATGGATGAATTAACTTTATTTTCATATCATTTGTATAAATTGTGCCGATATGTAATTAACTGCTAAAAATTCTTCGTGATTTAATGCCTATTAAAATCATTACGTAAAAGGTTATAGTATAAGAAACCCTCAAAACATGCATGCTTTTCTTAAATCTATAAAATACATATATAAAATGTTGCTGTTCGTTTGCCACGCTAAAGCTTGGGTAATTATGATCTTGAAATTTTTGTGAAAAGGAAGTTTTAACTGTGAATTGAATTTTCCATAGTTGCTAGAACAATATGTGGTCTTTTGTAATTTTAGAAATACAATAGATTCTTTAGTAATTTGTGTTTCATCGCTGTAGTGTGAGATCCGATTTCTTTGGTCTGTCTCAAAATAGTTATTACAAAGTTCACCGGGTCTAGTGTAATTAAATAATTGATAATTTATAGGTTTAGTTTAGTAAGTGAGTTATGTAAAATATGTTTTTTGTTAAAAACGTTTCAAAATTGCTTAAACTTAATCGCTGTCAGTTAATTGTCCATTGTCAGTTTGACTTTGACACCAACCTACAAAAATTAAGCGCGCGCATTCGAATTTCGTGCAAACGTGTCTCGATTCTCATACTATGCGACATTATTTAATAAATATGATATGTATTATATATGCAAGTAGTGAAATATTTGAAATTCTCAATTCCTTAGATCGTTAGTTCAAGATTCTATTGAAATTCTAAGAAAGCCAGTGATTTGCATAAAGTTTCTCAAGTGGCGCAATAAAGTTGGCGCGGACGTGTTCTTAATTGAATAGAAAATTTTAAATTAACCACACCCTTATCTCCGCTTAGTAGCTGATTATATCACGAAACTAACTCTTGTTCAGACTTCGACTTAATTAGTTTAAATTGTACCGTATTTCACTTTAAACTGGCTTTCTGATTGCAGAATATTACGGCTTAAACTTTCTCAGGAGTTAGACTTCTGTTACTAATAAATATAATATAGTCTGCGACGTTTAAACCTAATAAATAAGGTTTTCCAG
Source organism: Pieris macdunnoughi (assembly GCA_905332375.1). Lineage (NCBI taxonomy): Eukaryota > Metazoa > Arthropoda > Insecta > Lepidoptera > Pieridae > Pieris > Pieris macdunnoughi. Next base: position 865,510 of record CAJOBZ010000020.1, read on the forward strand.
ACTGATCGATCACTGTGGCTCATTTATGTAGCACATGTGTTTAGTCAAACTTTCTATTCCATATATCTCATAGCCCAATAGGAATAGGAGAAATGTATAATATATATTCAACATTACCACGTTTTCTAACACCTAGACGTGATCGTTCGAGGCACAGGGTTATTTAAACACGGCCAACTTTCTATCATACTAATTAAATTCACTCAGTGTATGTAGATAGACCCATACATTATTATATGCATGTGTCACGTGGCTGATGTACGAAAGTATTGTTGTTATGGATTTTTTGATAAATAAATTTTTTACATGTTACTTTTCTTAGCGCTTTTTAAAGCCATGCATATTCAATAATATGTACTTTATTTTTCTTAGTGTCAAATAGCCTTATAATTGTATGAAATAAAAAATAGGATTGGGAACTACTTTACAAACCAAAAATAGTTGACAGTCAGTCAGACTGAGAAATATAGGTATCTATTTAGGCTAATGCTAAAACATTACCTGAAAGTTACACTAAACTCTGAATATTACACTCAAACAAAAATTCTAATCAATATACAAAACGGTACGTTGATACACTAACCTTAATAAGTATTTTGAGATATTCACAATCGTTATTGATTCTATATACTAGATTAGTAATTTATAATTCTTTTTTGAAGCTTTCGATTGGATCTTTGGCTTACCTAACTTATCATCCTAGGACCATAGGACATGCGAGTATGTTTATTCATTTCGTTATACTACAGCTAGCATAAATTATATATAACGAAAAACAATTATTCTAAAGATATAGCCAAATATGCATTTCATAATATATATTTACAGATACCTAATTCGGCTGTGTGAGGTGAAAGTGAGGGTGTGTATGTGGGGTCTGCTCATGATGCAAGTTATTTAGTGTGTATTTTCATGTATACTATGGGTATTTTTAATACTCATCTGTTTTAATACTGTATATCCTAGGTAGTCATATAATCATATACATATCTCCAACAATAAAAAACTTATTTAAGAGAAGTCGCGTGCAACGAGAAATTATCGGAAAGTATTTCTGTATATTCCAAGTGGAAGTCAAGAGTCGTAAAGTGGTATTTTTACGAGTGAACTAGTCGAAGATAACTGCCGGTTTGAAAAGCACTGGCATTATTGTCGACGTTTCCACGGTCCGGAAAATATTAAAGTTTGAATCCAATAATGAAATTCTTTTAATATGTTTCTCGATGCGATTTTGTAATCCCTATTGGATTGTTATTTTAAACGGATAAGAAAACATTGGATGGAACAACAAAGGACGAGGCCACGTTGATAGTCACAACATTTGTTCTATTCTTTGATGTTTTTGTTTTGATTCCTTGTGCAGTAAATAAACAAATTTTTAAGATACCTGCGAACGTATTCGTAGTTTAGTTTAGCGCACCTGGTATGTTTCCTAGGTTCGATTTTAGAAAACTTTGTCTTGAAGACCCGTCACTGTTCCACAAGAGCAACCGTGGCTCAATACACAAACAGTAGTTTTTGCGTTCTGAGTTCTCTAACAGACAGATAGATAGATGTCGAAGAGACATGTTATCCCTGATTTTCCTCTGAAACATATATCTCTCATGGTTAAGGCTTCTTTAATTTCTTTTGCAAATTTGACACCACGAAAGAGTATTTTTTGTGTTAATATATAACACTCAATCTATTGGTAAAATAATTTTTAAAACCATCTGAGAGATCGTAACACCTCACAAAACTCTTTAATTTATTAAAAGTTTTTAAAAGTATTATATATGTTATTATATAGCTTTGTAATTAACAATATATTATATAAGGAATTGGGAAAAGAAGAGACACTAGGAAGACACTTTAGGGCCACAATTTTAACTTCATAATAAATCAAGAAATTATTTACTTTGATGGAGCAGAATTTTTGCCTATTAAATTATTAGTGGGAAAAAATTTCTTACGTTAGTAATGCAAGTTTTCCTTTTTTCATACAGCTGCTTGGCTTGGAACAGGAGCTTCTATGTATGAGGATGTAAATGGGTTTATTATACGTTTCAATTTCTTTAATCTTGGTAATGGCTAGGACCAATATTACTATGGCTTTTCATTCCTTATTAGAGGTATTTTTTAATGAAAAAAATGCTAAGGTAAAGTGTTGCATTAGTTATTACTCAAAGCTCTTTGCTTTAGCTATCGGGGAACAAAAACAAAATCAAACGTTCAAAAACTCGTCGAGCACATGAAAATATCTTCCATGTACGTCCAGATTGAAGCCATCCCAACAAAACCATACAGGACCGAAAAGTGTTCACCAAAAAGCGAAAAATGAACTGAGTTGTCACCGCCCAGTTCGATGCCTTTGTGCATCGAATTTTTCGATATTTTATGTGTATTTCGTGTAAAAGGTGCGATATATATTAGAATAGCACGCAAATAGAGTTTTAAAATTTTTCAAAGCGTGTAATTCGTATAAAAACACAGCATTTATGTAGCCATTTTAATGTTATCACGAACATCTGTAAAATTAAGGTTTTAAATTTACATTTACTGCCAGTCTCAAATGAATATCATAAAATGAGAAGACTATAGACTCTGGTCACTCTTTTAAATTGCCAATTGCCAAATCTCCAAAGGCCTCTGCTCTTAATAATCGTCAACTAATTTGTAATCGTTAACTATTTGTGTAATTTTTTTTTTATTGGTGTTGCTGGGGTTTTGGTCCCTGATTTTTAAGGCCCCTATGTAGTATCGATTCGCAAATAGCAAGTACAGCTGGCTTCACACAGTGGTGAATGGCAAATAGTGTCGTGCCAAACGCCGAGGTGATATGGATGGATTTTCGTTCATTATGCCTCAGTGTTTATATATGAAGTTAATCTTAGTAATTTACTCTTTTAGGCAGTTTTTTTTATACCTTTGATAGTAGTGTACCTTTCTTCGTTAATATATATATATATATATATACATGTTTCGGTGCTATCAAATTCGCAAAAATATTTTTTACACGGGAATCCAACCCCAAAAATTAGTGGTTAAACTATTGAATAAAGTATGCGTTTGACCTCTAAACGACGACAGCGATGTGACTACACATCATTAGCTTATTAAAAAATTAGTTATTATAGTTTATAAGTATCATGGACTTTGGACAAAGTAACAAAAATGAAAATAGATATTAGATAGTGAAATAAGAAGTATTTTTTACTCCATCGGTAAAGTAAAATACATACATACAATATATAGCAAAAGTAATTAAAACTCCTTACCGTCTCAGTGATATGGCAATTTTTAATAAAAATAATACACGTTGCAATTTCTGCAGTTATTTTTATTCCTGCACACGAGTGCTATATGAATAAAATACAATAATAAAACTTCTGTAGAATTTGCAGGTAACGTTTTTCCCGTTTTAAGTGTACTCCAACTAAACTGAGCTAATTAACTAAACTTTATAAACATTTCACAATAGTTTTTAGTGGCGTATCAAAATACTTTTGTTAGAACCATGGAAATAGGTAATAGAATAAATTATAATAAAGCGGATGCCTGATTTATTTACAACTTCCGGTTTCTAAATTTAAAATATGTCGTGAATTATTAAGTTCGACATTCACCTGGTGAAGGAATTATAATGTCCACTGTCATTAGGTGTGTAGAAACAAATTAAAATATAAAAATTAGTAAGAAACTTAAATTTAAAAAATGTTTAACTTAAAATTGTGAAAAATTTTCTTGAATCATATTTTGACCAGTAAAAATCATTTACAATAGAAATTATAATTTTACCATACATGACGTTATTGCCTGAAAGTAATAAGTATTTTTACTTTATATATGTACCGTCACCTCTTGACGGCTAGATGAAAACTACTTCTAGTGATGCGAACCGATCTCTTTTTTGCTGACTAAATATGTTCTAAAATTTGCAAATACTCCCACAGATGAAGTCTGCTTTCGGAAATTAAAATGTAATTCCAAATGATTTGGTAAATACTTGTTCATATTCTTAATATTTATGGTAATAAATAAGTCATAAAGTCTAGTTATTGAACACTACGCCCTAGTACAATGACTTGTCAACACATAAAAGAAGCACAGACTAAGGTATAAAAAGTATTTCTATTTTAAAATTAACTATGTACTGTATATTTCAGTTGTGTAACAAATGTTTTTTTTTATATATAAAATATATAAAAATTATTTGTTATTTGTATTTTACACTGTTATTTAAAATAAATTATTGATTACTGAGATTATCGACTAACATTTGTTGAAAGAGAAGATAAATAGGCAGTTGTGCTAAACGAGTGCATTTTGTTGTGAAATGTACTTCAATGTAAGTGCACTTGGCAATAATACAGCAATGGTCTCCGACTCTTGGTATTAGTACCTCGAGGGACGGTAATGGTCACAATATTTCTGCGGATATATATGTTATTTCCCCGATGGAATTTCTATAATTTTCAGTTCTCGTTTATTTTCCGTTTGCTTTGAAATTGTAGCAAGGATTATCTCAAAGCGTTGTACACTATTGGACTTGGAGTCGTTCAATTCATAACTTGATACTTGTAATCCATCTACATGGATACTAAACATAATTAAGCCAAACATTTATAGCTAATAAATTAATAAACAAAATATTACACAGGGCAGAAGTAAGATAATATAAAGTTTATTACGTTATGGTAATAAAAATCATGCTTTTTATATCATATCGTCTTTAAAGCACATTTATTGAATCCAGCTTGAATCGCTTATAAAAGTATACATAAATTAGTACAGATTACGTTAATAAACAAAAACTACTGTGAAATAAAACCAGACAATTCGTTAACATTATCTGTCTGTGACGTTGTATTAATATTCAGAAATGTAAAACGAGACGACATGGCAGTTCCGCCCGTATTTGCATGAAAAAGGCACGTATATCTCATACATATCGATATCATGCTAGTGCTGGACCCTTATCGATACGTTTATTACTTGACAGGCTACTTGAAACTTGCCATTATATATTTAATGAATTTGGACAAAGTTTTGACAAGGTAATCTTATTTATATTGAAACTCATTAGACCCATTCAGTGTTGCACTTAGAATAATAACAAACATTTATTCATGCTTACAACAATAAAAGGAATAAAAATTAGGGGTGGCTGCAAGATACATGGCTTAGTAGCCGCGACCGCATCATGTTTTTTAATTTTCTTGTTAATATTATTATTAAATTCATGTGCAATAACCTGTGAATAAATAAATATAAATTACGTTTTTACTGCGGAATTCAAACTGTTTTAGTGTATACAATAAGTCCAATCAAATCGGCTTAGCAAACCTATTTTACAAGTATAATAGGGCTTATAGAAAATTATATTGAGCACCAATTGGATCCAAAGGTTCCTGGTAGTTAATGGAGACTGCAGAACATGCAGCCTTCACTTGTTCAACAGTGAGAATGGATAGGCCGAACTTAGAAGATTTTCCTATTGTATCCCCAAGAAGGTGGCTTGAAATCCGCAAGAAAAGCGGAAGCGTGGCCGTCGCAAGAAAACCTGGCGCCGTTCAGTTGCAGAAGAGGCAAAGAGACCCGGAAAGACTTTGAGCGAGGTGAAATACAAGGCCAAGGCTGAACGCGATGGAAACTCACTGTGGACACCCTCAGCCCCATAAAGGGGTTATATATAGGACATTAAGTCATGTCAACATTATTTAGACGGCTCATTGGTCTAGTGGTTAGTACCCCTGACTGCGAGTCCATTGGTCCCGGGTTCGATCCCCGGCTGAGACAAACATCGATGTGATGAGCATTTGGTGTTGTGCTTAGGTCTTGGGTGTTTAAATATGTATTTATATGTGTTAGGTCTATCTATGTATAATATGTATGTATATCCGTTGCCTAGTACCCATAACACAAGCTTCACCAGCTTAGCATGGGACTAGGTCAATTGGTGTGAATTGTCCAATCATAAAAAAAAACATGATTATCAAGTCTTATTACATACGATACCTTAGAAACAGCTATTATCATATAGTCGCTTACGAATTAATTAAAAAACCCGCTATGTTAAACTAATAAAATTGACAATACCTGTTGTAAAAGGCATCATTTGTTTCTCATAAAGTAAGTTTAAAAGTTAATGCGTTTTTTAATTAAATGCGAGAGTAAATTTTATAGCGAAGTGCACCGACTGTCGGGTGCCTGCATTTTATCGTTTTTTATTTCCTGCCCGGCTGAATGAATCTTTAAATATTCGAATTTTTCACTCTTTAAAATATAATTAGTTATTCATAAAGATAAATTAGTCTGTAATTTATACTTTATGAATTTTAAATAACAAGTGAGAGATACAGTTTCGGACTGGGGTAGACTTAATTTCCACGATCTAGACACAAGATTGCGCGTTTTCCGCAAAAAAACACCCTTTGTCGCTACTCCTCTCTTCGAAGACACCCTTCTAAAAGCCATAGCTAGCTTCGGAATCTGGCGTAACGTTCACTTCGCGGTATTTGGAAGGAAAGGCTAAGTTAGCCTCTAAGCTTGGTGTCCTCAGCAAGGCGAGACGGTACTTCCCGGACTACCGCTTGCACTTTATAAAGCGTGTTCCGTGCTATATTCTCGTCATCATTTCTTCCCTGCATCAACAACCTTACATTCCCATCAAGCCAGTCGATCTCCTAACTCTTATCGGAGCAGACGTGCTCTTGTTTTGTTCTATTTTCTCTGTGAATTATAATCTAAGTTAATATACCTATATTGAAATGATTATTATCTTTTTTTTAAAAGATCCCGAGTAACTTCCGCGTAACAGCTCCACAACTGAGCGTTTCTTACGGTAGTTTCTGCCGCGCACCACCACTTTGTGGAACCAGCTACCCACTGAAGTATTTCAAAACCAATTCGACTTAGGGTCCTTCAAGAAAACGTACCAATTCTTAAAAGTCCGGCAACGCACTTCTTGCAATGTCAATGTCCATGTGTTCTTCTTGTCTGGCGGTATCACGAAACATCAGGCCTCTAGCCCGTTTAATACACATAAAAAAGAATTAAATGCGTGACACACGCGTACATAAATGTGAGCTATCATAAAGCTGATTAGCTGTAATGCTGCTGACTTATGTACTACAAAAGATAGTCAATATCATAGCTAAACTTCTTTTCCTATAACTTAGTCTCTTTATAACCGTATACCAATATTGCTTTCGCATTTTGTAGATACTCTTGAAGCGATTTTTCAATAAAATGCAGGTGCATTAGCATAATAAGTCATGGCGGTGATGGATTGAACAAAGTTAATAAGTTTATTGCATCAATTAGTTTAATATCCATTAACGTTGACTCATCAAAGCTTGGATGACAGGATGGCTTGATTCAATCTGTCACTACACTTACACTCAATAGAGCATCTTAGATTAGTCACTGTGCGAGAACACGCGTTTGGATATCGGAGTTGGACTTCTTGTATCGAGTTGTTAAATTATATGTACACAATATTTATAATTCATTTCATATATGTGGTGAAATATTTGTAAAAAGCTTTTATGTATGATTTCTCAAATACTATACTATATATATGTCGCAGCCAACTAGCTTAATTAGCCGTTGAATTAATAGCCTAGCCTTTTAACTAAACGGCGCAGTTTAACTAGTGGCCTGAAAGATGTTCAGCCAATTGATTAAACAGCTAGGCAAATGACTTGTATCGATGACGTTTCATTACTTGCCTAGCCTGTTGACTGTTAATTTAAATTTAATTCCACTTTCTGCTACTCTCAAACTCGAAACGAAACTCTTCAAACTGTCAATATGGCGTCGGTAAATCACAACTTTAATGGTGTTTTCCAAAACTTCATGAAAATAACAAGCACAATGGAAGAGTGTAGTGAGAATAATAATGTGAATTTCACTTAAGCAATTTAATTTTAAAAGAAATATCGTAAGTTAAACGGCACCGTTTAGTTAAAAGGCTAGGCTGTTAATTGAACGGCTAAATAAGTTAGTTGGCTGCGACATATATACTATAATTTTGTTTGTGTCAAAAATGAGCACGATATGCATGTTATAGATAATTGTAACAATATCAGCAGGGATAAACTGTGTTTAAGCGTTTGAATTATGTATCAATATATTTTTCTTTTTATATGCTTAATAAACGAAATGTGAAAGCACTAAAACGTTTATTTTCGAAGTAAAAAGTAAACTAAAGTGTTAAACATAAATTATTTTCCAAGATGGCCGCCAGAAAGCAATGATCCCGCCCTTCCATACATCAACACGAAAACAATTTTCAATTTTGCGAGAAGTTAAGCGTCAGACAAAATTGCCAAGAAACAAATTTCGCAATTAAGTTTAAAGCCGTGATGATAAATGACTTGTTAAATGAAAGAGACATCACATATTCGAGTAAAATTGTGTTTAATTTTCATTATTGCATTACTTTTGGGTCATAAGATTAGGGTTAATTGTAAAAGGTGTACAATCAAGTTATTTTTGAATAATATCTTTATTCTCTCTTGGTATATTGCAAGATTATATTAGTTTAAGCAACGGACTTATTCATTTATATATTTAGGACATTAATGATTACTTGTTTTAATACATTTAAATAGTCAATTGTCACCTAACCTAACACCATTTGCTAAATTTAGCTTGATAAAGTGCTACTGAAAGGAAAATTGCTAATAAATTTTTGAAATAATAGCTTATGGAATATGAATGTATATTAAGGTAATTTCATTATCATTACCGTGAATCTTTCATCCTTCGAGAAAATCTCTTGCAACCGGTCTCATCAGACATCTGAAGTTTTATCGTGAATTTTGTAATCTGCAAATGGCAGATCCGCCAAATTGCTTCATTCACTCGAAGAGGATTTCCTTAGGCGTATTATATACTAGCCTTTTCATTTATTCCGTATATCCTTTGATAATTAGGGCTTCATTATTCGGTCAATCAATGTTAGAAACCGCTGACCTGGAATTTCTTTTTATAACGAGTTTATTAACGTATTATGTTTGACTGCCAAATGTCGTTGAATATTATTCATTAAAAATCAATTATTCTTATTAGTATTGATTTGTCTTATTTAGTAGCTTCAACACGGTGAGTGAGCACTTAAAAACAGTATAATGTTTAATGCTTTTAGTTGTTCTTAAGAATAAGTGATATCATAGTTAAATGATTGGCAGAAAAGTATTTTTGCAGAAATAAATTCCGCTGAAGAATTTTAATATTACAAAAACTTCTGCCAGTTAATAAAAGCCTAGAACAGTTTGATTTCAACTTAAGTCAGTGTTTACAGCGAGGTCCATTGTCTTCGAAACTCTTTGTTAATTAATTTTGAAAGTCTGTTTTTGCTTGAAGCTTGACATAATTATAATGAACGGTTGTTTTGATTGAAAATAACAATTCCAAGTCTAATTACACTTAGATGGCAATATCGAAAAGTGGCACTGAACAGGAAATCAATTTTTCATATTAAATTAATTTAATTTTATATCCTATCTATAAGCTTGTTTTAGTTCAAATATAACGAAAATATTTGAACAAATAGTAATTTTGATGAATTAACTATACCTGCTACTTCATAACTAAAACATTATAAAGCTTATATAATTATAGAAAATGGAGAAATGTTAATTTTACCTTTAAACAGATAAATTCACAGACAGTTTAAAAATTGTGCAAAATATTATCAAATAAGTTTTTTTAAACGAATATGATCCCGAATTATTTATATATATAGTCGTGTCAAATGCTTTACATTAGTTGTCGTCTGTAAGAGATCATATTTCTAGAGATACTCCGTAATTTTATCGTAGGATAAAATACGTAAAACTAGCAAATTATAAGAAGAAAATGATGAAAATGCACGTAATTTCGAAGCACACGTAGACGATGAGTTGTCAAGTACACCGTACATGCTACGTGTTTCGTAGCTAGTTGGTACATACACGAAACGAGACTGTTAAACTGTCGTTTGAAGTTGGACACGTTTTCATTTTAATATGTTTCAATGTAGCTTTCGCGTTATAACTCATATGGATTTGAATCAGAATACTTTATTTACTATTTATATTGTTGCATAAGAAGTGAAGTTATAAACGTAATTTGGATCTTATGGCAATATTTTATGAATAAATAATTTATACATCCCTGCACATACAAAGACAACAAAGTTTTATCATATTCTATTATATTTAAATAAAAAAAATAAACAATATTTTTCTATATAAAAAAAAAGGAAATCAATAACATAGATATACTAGTGTAGCTTTCTCGTATTTCAGTAAGTATTCATATCTCTCTTACTCTCTAAAAGTTATCGAACAGGTAAATACCCTTTTGACATTTTTAAATTTCATTTGTAACAATAAAGTTGCTGCAAAGTATTTAAATTCACGTTGAGTTGGAATTCCTGACGTCATAGTCAATATAAAAACAAAAGCTCTCTCATAGAAACCGCTATGTAAATTTTAGTAGCACACGAAAGGCTTTTGTATCCAACAAAGGAGTCTACGCCAGTCTTGAAGCTCTTGAGATGTGTCTCAAGGTCTGTAGTGATTGATTTAATAAATTCTTTGTAACGCTACGCCGTAGACGGGCTCTTACTAGCTCAACTGAGGTTATTGACCTTTAGAATTATTATGAAGATGTTTAAGAAATTGTATGCTCTATAGGTTTTTGTTTCCAGGCGAAACAATATTTCAACCGATAAAAATAATTGATACATAAAAAAAATCTTATGATAAAAATAAGATAGATATAATTTTTAGTTTATTATAGAAAAACGAGGAATCGTATCGTTACAACTTTTAAATCATAAATCTAAATACTAATTAGAGTCATGACACTACTAAATTAACTCTATTCATGACACAACAGCATATTTTTATTAAATTGCTTAAAATCTAATTATTTAGTAATTAACGCTGCTAAATATTTAAACAAATATTGCATGAAATTACTAAAGCATTTCATTGAAGTGGTTAGTTGAATAATTGATTATCACGGCCGTTTGTTAAATGACCGATTACAAAAGCCTCTATCGACTCGTTTATTCTACTTTTAATAATTCTTTATAAATTCTCATTTTGTTTCAGTTTCAAAGAAAAGAAAATGTAAGATCTTAAAACTTGTTTTTATGCGAATCAGACGTCGGGGCATAACAATTTAAACTTTTCTCAATGGAAAAAACATGTTGTTATTGAACTATTGGAATTATGAGACGTTTCATTGAATTTTCTTTTATGTAGTGTAGTGTTTGCATAGTATTCCTTTGAAAATAAATAGCCTATTATAAAAATTAGCACTAATGAAAGTTAATGTTATATTTTAATCGTTATTATACACGTATATGCATTTTAAAAGGCTTTAGGTGAACAAGGTTTAAGATAAAATTTATTTAATTTAATTAAATAATCAATTTTTTTATTGTGTCTAAACAAAATTAAGGCTTTTTTATTTTAATCTAATTAATTTTTCATACAGGAGGTGGATATTTTTGAAGTTATACTTCTTTAGGCGCGTTATGAAAAATTGATGAGAGTGAAATTTTACGAAGCGCGTGCACCGTGACACAAAATTAACAGAATGAAGTTGCCCACGGAAGATGCTACGGCATTGGACATAATTTAAAAACAACATTCGAATAATAATAGAATTTATGTTACACTTAATGTAAGAGATTAATAATAAATATTTATTTATTTAATTTTTCAAATGTAAACTGGACTATAATGACTCCTTTTCCAGTCTTTGATTATTTAATTGTAATTAATTATTTGCATGCAATCAAAAACTATTTTTAATAATGCCAAAGAAGTATAACTTCTTACGCGCGTACATAAGTACACGCACCCTTTTTTTTATATGAGATAGTTGGCCTGTACCTGACTTGGTAGAAGTCATGCCTAGACTACATAAATATGTCCATTCCCTCTTTTCTTAAATAACGCCATGTTATAATTATCTACAAAACAGTCACAAGGAGGGAATTCCATTAATACATGTGAACATGAATATGCCATGGATTATTTCCATGACATACATTCATGTACTGCGAGGGTATGTGGTGTATCTAGTAGATCTGAAACCTTGGATGCTTATCATCATGACTCTGTTGGGATAGCAAAGGATCCCTACTTAAAATCATTATAATAAGCGTCTAAACCCGATTTGGTGCTTGAGTGCTTTCAGTGCTCGTTAAAATACTCAAAGAGCCGAGAGCTGCTTAGTACCTAATTACCTACTTTTGTTAGTAGGCTAGTTAGAGTTTAATTCAGCCTAATATACTTCATAAATATTTATTTTTTTCGGCGTACTACCACTATTGGCGTTTATTGTTTTGTTATTTATACTACGTCTTCTGATGTAATCAGGGCCTAATTTATCTCATATATTTGAATATTTTGATCATGCTTAGATAATGTTAGTGACCACATTCACTTGTTTAACACGAGGATGATATTATTGAAAATAGTGATAGATTTTATTGTGTGCGAATACAAATTATTACTATAACATATAATAGACAGTTTGGTCTATTACTTTAAAGCGACTTTTACATCCATATTTTAATTCAAAATCCCTATACAATTAAGAAAATCAACACAGCTAAATAAGGTAATCAAATAAGGATTTTACTAAGCCAAAAAATACTATTCAAGGGCTCAGTTTACGACAAAATATACGTACGCAAACCACATTCAATAAATTAATTGTCTTTTAATACGTTTCACTACTTTTCATCTCAGTTTCCCTTTTTTTTATTAGGTTAAGACATAATTTATTAGGAACATTATTAAGTGTCAGCATTATCTAAAAAAATTTTTAATAACATTAATATATATTGCACAAAACTTTATTCCCAATCGTGATATTCATAAAAGTTTCCCGGTTTATAATAGACTGTGAAAGCTACTGTTGCAGATTTACTTAAACTTAAATATAAGCTTTGAATAATCAGTTCACACTTTCTATTAGGACCAACTTCATATGAGAGTTTTGTTATGTCCCAGGAAATCGGGAAAGAAATCATTTTATATCAATGAATATTTTTCAATATAATTTATTAATCTGTGCCTTCCAGCCCGAAATAATTACTGAACGAAATGCAAAAGGTCTTCGGCTTATACGTGGAACCATTTACAACGTAGTCTCATCCTGCTATGTATATCAAAATCAAAATATCGTTTAGTCATAACACAATGTATGAACGTCAATAAGGAAATTAATTCAAAAGAAATGCTCCTAAAATTATATTTCTCAAATTAAGAGCGTGCAACGGACAAGAAGAACTGGTAATAAAATGACGAAAACTAGTCAATATTTAATTCTTTACCTGAGGTTCGAGCCCGACAAACGCTCTAGGAATTAGGAAAACCAATACTTTTCAGCTTTGCTACGTTCGTTAAAGCATTTCATCAGTATTGTTTATAATCGATTATTTAACGTAATACCATTAGAGTTACCGCTTGCGGTTTTACGAAAAACTAAGTTTATAGGTGCGTTCATACATTGAACATGTGCCACAGTGATATGCAATTTTCATTGGAATATCAAAATATTGTTTTAAATACACGCACACAAAACACTGGTGGTATGCATTGTCTAAACAATACTCAACAGAAATGAGTAAATATTTCGTACATCTGTGCGTCAACAGATTTTTCTTTGTGCGAAATTAATACTTGTTCGTAGGGTGACGGAATTCTGAATAATAGTGTGCTAGGCTGAACACATTATTACCTTTTGAGAAAAGTGAACGAGGATCCAACACCAACGATTGTAGTGCCAATATTACCAACACTACGTAATACGTAACAATTTATTAAACTAGTAATACAAAAATCTCATTTTACCTTTAAATCCATCTTACAAATATTTCCATTATCCAAGCTTCGAATAACAACAAAGTTATGTTAACAAATGAAATCGGTACGCAATGCAGTTAGGGTTTATACGCGTTGAATAAAATAAGACTTATACATTAAACTTAACATTTTTGAATAGAATTAATAAGAAACCGTTGTGTTTACTCTTGCAATACACACGCACTTGGGAAACTTTTGTATAATTTTTGACAAATACCTGTCTTATATTTTACAAGTGTATTAGAATTAGTTTGATAATTAATATGTATTAAATAGCCGAAGTATATAACGAATAAGAATGCAAAAAGCGATTAGGTTTAAACGGTTGAAATGTTTAAAAAGATCACTGAAGAAGTACATGCAGAGAAATTGAATGAACTTGAATTAATATCGCTTAGCGGAAATTGTCGTTAATCTAGTCTACCGCTTAGCTACACTTCTTCACTATTTCTGCTACACTGCGGCAGTCGCTAGTTTAAAACATAAGCTCCTTTTATTTTAACTTGCCAGCCCTAATGCTTTTCAGTATTCGATATGTGAGATGTCGATACAAGTCAAGTTAACGAAACTAAACTACAATTTTCTCAAACAGCACGTGTAACTCAATCAGTTGGAATGGTACGGGCAAACAAAGTGCTTCGACATGAGAAGTTTGTTTCAATTTGAACGTATAAAAGCATGAAGGCAGTGAATGCGATTAAACATACCATTCTCAACCTTGATACCTATTGAATGTTCTTTTTATATCAATCGCAATCAACATTTTAATGACGCCTGATAGACCAGGGTCGATAATTTTTGAAACCTAAAAAAAAAAGAGTAGGATGAAACCCATTGGAAAAGGAGGAGAATATTATAAAAATTAAAGCAAAAATAATTAACGGGCGATCTGAGGTCGGGAAGGGAAGGGGGGAGTTTTAAGGGTAAAAAACGGTTTATCTCGATTTCCGGCAAAACTAAAAGTCCTATGGAAAAAAGTCAAATGGCAAAGTTGTAGGTAATAAAAAGATCTAAAACTTTTGTATTTACACATTTTTCACATTACCGCAAAATTTATGTGAAAAATTCAAAAAACCAAGTTTTTGGTTTTTAATTTTTATCTTTTACAAAATTTATTTTTTTCCCACGAATAAATAAAAAAATATATATATTACTATAGTAAATCTTCTCAGAAAATGCAAAAAATCGTATGCAGTAACGCCCAGACCCGTAATCCCCTTCCCTAATTCTCTATGAAATTTTAATAAAGCAAAATAGTTGTCTTTAAAAAATGTTAAATGAATCAAATGTCCATTTCAATGTTTAATAAGGTATTGTCTTAGCTTAAAGGACATAAATCTATTTTAAAAGGTAGAGACAGAAAAAAAGCAAAGTTATTGACTTTTTATTTTTCCTCTATTTTGATAAGTGTATAAGTTGTCAGTTGTCTTTAATAATATTACGATTCCATTGTTTTGTATTATCACTTTTATTATATACTATAAATTAAATACCGCACTTAATTAAAACAAATTTAAAAAGTTTGGTCCCTGTAGCAGTACCTTTAACGCTGGCAGCTTTTCCTCGCTGTATTGCGATACTTATTCGTTTAGCGACAAAAGCACCAGCTCTGGAGTCACCATATCATTTATAATGCAATTTCTACAGTATACGTTACATTAATCCTTAAGTTCATAACAATTACGGTGAACTAAAATTTTACAAAACGCAAAATATTTATTTACTATTTATTTATTTACACTTCGTTACCTTATTCAAAAATATACATATAAAAAGCAGGTTACATAAGTAATGTAACGGGCAGAACGGGTGAGTTGGTAGTGTAATATTATATACTATATTACACTTTACTATTTAAAAACACTTCTTCACATAACAATGTGGATAAGGTTCCAGATAGGCGCTTAAGAACGTTTTTATAAACCGAATATATCAAGCACTGAATATAATAATAGTTTAAAAGAAGAAAGTCTTAGTATTTATCTAATACACTGATATTTTACAAATATTACGCCCCATAAGGGTTGGTATTTATACACCGATCAATCAAGCTTTATTCCAGGCTCTTGGACAGAGGCAGTCGCGCGAACTATGTCAAGCGGTAGTCAGAATAGAAAAATCCTTGCCAACCTTATAAAAAGCCAAATGACGACAAGTTAGAAAAAATAGCCATTTTAGTTTCAGCAGGCAATAGAGTGGAAGTAGGCTGTCAATTCTATATATAGCCTGCATCACAGAATCTAACAATACTTAAAAATTGAAAAATGTTGGGCTCATTATTCATTCTTACATTTATGCTATGTAGAACCTCTATAAGTCGAACATCAAGGGAGATGCCAAAAAATTCGAGTTATAGAGTTTTCAACTTATGGAGGATTTCGACTTAGGCGGATTTTGATTCGACATAAAGAGTTTGAGGTTTATTCTTATAAATTTAAAAAAAATTGAACACCTGACACAAAGCAAGCAAACACGTGTTTCCATGAGTCATAAATTTATTATTGTATACTCCTAAAATGTTTTCTAAGAAACAATAGTGTACTCACATTGTCGGCAAGTTCTTAAAGTCGGTAACTTATTTTTGTTCGAACAATAAAGATAATAAATTCCAAATGATCAAGTTGTAAAGGTTGTAAAATAAAACGTTCCTATGTTCGAGATACAGAGGTCAAATTTAATTTTTCGAGTTATAGAGTGAAAATATGTACCAAAATGGCTTGGAGGGACTCGGTGATTATTTCGATTAACAGAGGGTCAAGATTTCAACTAATGGAGGTTTTGGTGTTTTAAGGGAAGGGAACACAACATTTTTTCGAGATTTGGAGGTTTTTGACTTATCGAGGTTCGACTTAACGAGGCTCTACGTAATAAAACCCATAGTAACTATGTATACTTTAGTAACGGCAATACTAAAATAGACGTTCAATATTTACATTTACTAATCAGCTCCCAAATCAAGGGGGCGAGAACAACTGGCAAGTCTCCGCCACTCTTTTTTTTCACCATGTTTTTGATTTAAAAGTAAGTTGGACTGCACTGCTTATCGTTGAACACCATGCAAATTTATGAATTCATTCGAAATCCAATCAAAACTTTTTTGGACCGCTTTATCTGGCTACTCAAAATTTGACCAATAATAAATTCGTGCAAATTGAAAATATATCGTTAATGTTGATTTATACGGAGTAATAAAATAAAGTCATGTTTAACAGAATATGATGTTTTTAACATAAATCGCGAAGTATAAAAATTAACTACCAGGGTAGGAGATTGAAACAACCGCTCGGTTGTAAAGTGAGTTATAAACTTATACTCCATTTCAGATTTAAATGAAGCGACTTTTATGGTTAAAATTTCGCAAATTCAGTCGCAAAAATACTTTTATACATATTTATAAATAGCTTACTTCGTCGGTCTTAAAATTGTGTCATATTTTGTTTGTATTCTACATATCTACATACATATGTAGAGTGGTAGGAAAAATATATGCCCTTAGGTAAGTTCATCAGTTTTAACGTCAGTTTAACAAAGTCTTAAATGTCTAGCAGAGTTTTCAGTTCGAAGCTTTTCGAGTTTTAATGTCGGAATATACAATCATTATATTTGGATATAACTAATCTAGTAATGAGGTGAATAAATACATTTTTTACAAGTATTATATTTGTTTTTTTTTGTAATATACGAAAGTTACGACCTAAGCTCATAAAGTTTCACATTAGATAAACGCACTTACTACGAGAAAACATTCAGAGGGCTGAACGCTAAACATCTCGATACTGAAGGGTCCTCGGCCCGTCTAACGGGAGATTGTGCATCAATTCCGGAACTAGTGATGAACCAGTAACGAAAGTTTATTTGATGAGTTTCCGTTGAGAAGAGCTGTAAAAAGTGGGTAACATTTAAATTTAGATAACTCATTATTCACAGAGCAGCATATAACTTAATTGAATGCTAATGAAGAATTTACTGTTTATGAAAGATATTGATAAAAACTACTTGATACACTTGAGCTTCTGATTAAGTTTATGATAGCAAAAGTTCCACATATCAAGGTATTCGTATGCATACTTGCATCACAGAGATGGATTACATAAAAGATTATTTTTCCTTCAACCACAGTACCGATATCAGCTCAATAACTTCGACAAAGAGCAAGTTAAAATGGCGTATCGTGATGATTGACGCTCCGAGCCTCCATTGTTCGTCGACTATTGTTGACTTGAAAAACAACAATTGTTCTATAAACGCTCTGCTGTTTGTAAAAATATTAAATCCTTGGAGATTTCTTAATCGTTCTGATTGGAAAGCCGCCTTCTTTCTTCGTCTATTAAAGATTTTCACTGCAACTCAGCCACTTGGATATCATAATTACGATGAAATTTTTAACATAGTTCGCGTAGGCTTCAATAAAGAAAGTACGTTGTAAAATATTTCTTCAACGACGCTTCTTTATAATGCAAAAGCGAAAATGAAAATTTCAACAAACAACGTAAAATATACAAGACAAAGCGAACTTGAAAAAACTTGAAAGTACTGGGCGAGGGAAATGTAACGGGCAATTTGCATATCCCAACAAAAATGGCGACTGCTTTAACAATAGAAAGTTGAGTTTGACATAGTATCGAAGTGTAACTGGGGTTTAGCGGAACAACACTATCCGGACATCGCTTCCGGCCAAAGTAAAGTGTGCCACATTAACATTATTGTTGTATATGGCCGTTTCTATGTTATCTCTACTTATTACAAGTAGTATCTTATGGCAACTCGGAAATTTGCATGTATAAGGAGAGTTTACATATAGTGTATATGTTTTTACGCATTCTTAGTGTGAAGCGTGTCAATTCACACTAAGAATGCGTAAAAACATCCGTTAATTTAAGAAATATAACTAAAACTATATTGTAATTCTTATTCTTTGATATTGCATCGCAATTCATGAATCCGTGAGATTAGAGTTTTACTTTATAGTTTATTTTATTGAATTTTTTTTTGTATTATTTTAGATTAAGGTTGGATTTTATAAGATTTGGTTATGCGCTTCTTGCACTTTACCCATCATATTTCTTATATAGTTTATTTCCTTACTTGGGTTGCCTGGAAGAGATCGCTTGTTAGCGATAAGGCCGCCCGTTGTATCCCTTATAGTTTTTATGTATTATGTTATTAGTTTTTCTATAAATGTAACGAAATGTAAATTTAAAAAAAAGGTTTTTAGTGATTAATGTAATATAATTAAAAAGTATAGTATTATTATCAATTTCATATTATGATTCTGATTCGCGTTGAATTGTATTTCGCAGCTCCTAATTTCTCACACAGACCTATGCTCACTATGTGAGTGCAAATGTATCTGCTCTGTACCTCAGTACTATTAGTATGATATATATAGTAAATGTTTATATTTAGAAAATCTTTTTCTTCTTAAGTTGTAAAATGACAGTTCAGAGCCTTAAGAATTTACGATAGACTCGTAGTATACGTTAAAAGTTTCAGTTTTAGCCAGTCGAACATAAACATTTCATACATTGTATAGTTTAATATTCTATTGTAATGATGCATGCTTCCGGTTAGTGCCACAAATTTTCCATACAAAAACCTATGGAATCTCTTTTTCGATTTTACATATTGCTTGTACCACTGTCATTAAATTGAAACGGAAGTTCCCTTTTTTAAAAATAAAATAGTCCCCCATTTTGAGGACAAATAGATAAAAGCGGCTCAAAATAGTTAATGAATAATGATTGACCCAGTCCTTATAGCCCAAGTTAAATGAGCTGTTCCATTACTGGTAATACTCCCTTATGGTGATTATGTCATTTTTATCGTTATGTCTACATGTTTATTACCCTATAAAGGCCTTTGTTTTATTAGTACTAGATAAGCCTAGCTGTTTCACAGTTGATTCGATTCGGTCTTAGTGTTTTGTAGGACTATCGAACTATGAAATATTTTTTATTCTAACCAGTAATTCTGTAGGATAGCATCATTATGATCACCAGCCATCCTTTTAGGTAATGTAGTACCATTTCATCGGTGGGCGGCCAGGCGGTCTTTTGTTGTGCCGAGGTGTCCATTCAAGGAGCTTTCGGAGTCCAAGCGTGATATATGTCCACGCCCACCTATTTTAAGGTCGTTAGGGTCCCACGTTTAACAATAATACATACAGCTTAAATATTATAACTACCTATTTACGAGTATCAGGACGTTCGCCAACCAGATGAACCGTTTAACTCTAAGACTCGAAAGAAAAAATATTTTTTGTAAAATTATTTTATTTTATTGTTTAGTAAAAAAGCTATAAAAGCTATAATCTCAATTGGCGACCTTACAGTATCTACTATATATTATTTCTATAAAAAATGTGTTACCTGAAAGACAAAGTGTCTTTCTCAATGTCAATGATTTATCGGTTATTTCAAAACCTTTTTAATCCAGAAATTCCCCAATGAGATATTTCTAAGGTTGAAATTTATCGTTTTCTTTTTTCCATGGGACCTCGTTGTCAGCGGGTTTTACCGGGTAAATTATTTTTGGGACGCCAAGTGGATTAATGTCCCTTAAGTGGGACAATGGGACACGCTCACTGCTATAGAGCCTTCGTCAATCAAACCTTTTTCACGGTGCCGATTTCGATCTTGTTCATATGTTTATAGGATTAGTTATTTGAGAACAATTTGTGAAAAGGGTATTATAAAAAACGTAAGTAGAAGTATGTAAGAAGTTAATTTTAAAAGTATGTTTAATTATATTAATAGCACATTATAGAAACAGACCTGATAATTAAAAAAAATACAATACGAAAGTACTAGACATTAATTTTTGGTGGCCATTTACTTTAAAAGTCATAGATAAAGTGTATAATGAAATCCGTTATAGCATTTTTTAACTTTATTAATTACAGTATCATTCATACTTCTTTTAGACAACAATAATTGTAATTTTAAAATTATAATAAATATTTTGATATTCATATACTCCATTAATAATGAAGCCACTGAAGTAGTAGGCGTAAGCCATCAACTCTGAGGTTCAAATCGCGAGAAAATTAAAATATCTTAGAGGTAACATAAATCACCGTCAAAGAAACATATAAAATTTGAAGCCATGCCCCATATAGAGTAAGACTAGATTCTTATTATCGGGTCAGGTAACTGAATGTTAAAGGAATTGAAGAAATGAATTGACCAATCAGAATGTAACGAAATTTTTCATCGGAAAAATGTTTATAAACGGAAGTTTAAAGAAACTGTCGTTTTCCTATGAACGCATTGATCAGTAAACTATTTAGTATAAAGAAAAAACTGTTTGACCGGATTGAAGTTATGTATTATTATAAATTTACAACTATTTAACATAATTTTAAATTTATCCGACGTTTCGCGTGCTTTACAGTGCGTGGTCACGGTGACCACGCACGCTTAACGGTTATAATAATATATAACTTCAATCCGGTCAAACAGTTTTTTCTTTAAATGTGTAAAGGTTATGTAAATCAAAGACAAAACTATTTAGTATTTTATATGCCAATATATCCACGTAGTACGACGTAAAAATAATTAAAATTAATACATTTATCAATATGGCGTGTCATTTATCGCAAAGCTTGTATTTTCGTTCAGACATATAAATTATATCGCAATCAGTCTAAATTTAATATAGATAGTAACAATCTACAAGTATCTTACGAGTATATAGTGGTTAATTTTAATTTCCCTAATACTATTAATTAGTTATATCACTACTTGTGGTTAAGTTTAACCAACATATTCAGTGTAGCATATTATATATCTGAATTAATTTAATGCACAGATATTTTTTGTACTAATTATTATAATTTTAATTATTTGGTCGTAGATTTAAATTCTACGATTACTTATTTAATATAGGCATAATATAGCAACGTTAACGTTAAATATAAATATTAGTGCAACAGGTAGAAATGATATTGGTGATAGTCTTAATATGTATGTAAATTGTCGTATAATAAAAACAATATATTATTGACATATTAAAAAAACTCAGTGGCGCTACAACCTTTTTAGGTCCATACCTAAGGCCCATGCCTCAGATTTTTGTATCTGTTTCATGATCATTTGTTCATCTAATAGGCAAGTAGGTGATCAGCCTCGGGTCTAGGGCAAGTCGGTTTCCTCAAGCTGTTTTCCTTCACCGTTCGAGCGAATGTTAAATGCGCACATAGAAATAAAGTCCATTGGTGCACAGTCGGGGATCGACCTCAGGGATGAGATTCGCACGCTGAAGCCACTAGGCCAACACTGCTCATAGTGTATTGACACACACACACATATATATATATATCATATCATTATATATATTTTTATACCATTACCCTTACCCTTGTTTTCCTTGGAATACGAACTAATGAAAAGCTACTATAATTAAATTTCTCTCCTATATTATACCGTGAATGTAAGCCAATAATTTGAGTACCTCTGTAATAGGTTGTGTAATATCGAATCGGACGCTCCATCAGGGTAACTGGGGCGAATTTATCGGTTGCCATGGTAACGCCACAGGCTCCAACATTTTACGCGAACGCAAAGCTATTTGTTAAAATGCTCCGAGAAGGTGGATTTTTCAATCCGTGTCAGGTTATTGATGTGCTTTCAAAATATATTTAAAAGTTTTGGCTTAAAAGAAAATTTTAACATGCATTGGTTATGGTATAAGTAAAACGCTTGCTCCTAGATAAAAAGAACACAATCTAATATATAAAATTCTCGTGTCACAGTTTTCGTTGCCATACTCCTCCAAAACGGCTCGACCGATTCTCATGAAATTTTGTGTGCATGTTGGGTATGTCTGAGAATCGGACAACATCTATTTTTCATCCCCCTAAATGTTAAGGGTAGTCCACCCCTAAATATTTTTTTTTTATTTTTAGATATTTTTTTCTGTTTTTATTTTTTTATGATACAGCATTAAAAATACATACAAACCCCTAACTTTCACCCCTCTACGATCTACCCACGTAGATAATAATGACAATAATAGAGGTTGTAAATAGCTTTAATAGTGCTGTCTTTTTAATTTACAATTCTCATATTCCTCTAATCCCTTTTTAATCTTACTAATGTACGATTAATTTACTTAATGCTTCCCTAAATTTAAACAGTTATACGGTTTCAAAATAGTACTCATCTGTTTTCATCAAACAGTATCTGTTTATAGAAATAAGGGCAAAAAATTACAAAAGACAATATCAGTCTAGTTCAATTGTTTTACTTAAATACTGTCTCCTTTCATCACAGCGTAACCACAATATAACAGAAAGAGATAATGTATGATACTTTAGTTAATATAATAGAATTAGATTGGTTTTGTTTTTATGAATCAGATGCCTCATGCCTCGAAAACATTATTTGAAGAAAATCACCTCCAAAAACATCATATTTTTACGGCCTCGTAGGCAGTAGTAGGTACAAAAGATAATTACCCGCCCAAAACTTTAAGCTACAAAATCTTAATAGCATACAACGTCCCTTCCATTATAAAACCCTTGGCCAGAGATTAAGAGCCCTTTCCGAAGTTCTAAAGGCGGATTGTAATCGCCTTTCTTGAGTGTTAAGATTTTGTGCGCGTTTGTTCGCCTAAGCGGCTATTATTTAATATAAACAAGATGGCGGGCGTTGAATATTGTATTCGTAATATCTGGATAATGTTTGTAATATTCATTAAATGGTTGTTTCAATTGATTCTAAATACGTTTTTATGATTTAGTTTCATATCAAATGTCGTCTTCTTCCAATTTGTTTATAAAATATTTTTCGGATTTTTGCGATAGCAATAACATATTAACGCTTGCATACTGTTGAGGATTTTCGTTAAAAACACCCTCATTTTATAAAACTTGAATTGTGTTTCAATGTAAAAGGCTTTTGTTATTATTGATAATATTTTTTTTTCATTGTTTTAATACAATGAGCTACTAAATACAAAGGCAATTACGTTTACGTTTGTATTGTACAATACAAACGTAATAAACGTATAGCGATAATAATAATCAATTATTTATGCAAAAAGTTGCGCAGCGCTATAAGGGCTACGTGCTATGTATTGCTTAATTATTTTATCTACTAAATCGGTCCATTAGAGGATCAATTTGTATGAACGCAAATCTTAAATGTGGTTGATGCCATTCTCCCTTTTATTTTATTTTAACTGTACCATTACACGTGTTACAAGAAGGACAATCAGATACTTTATTACATACATAAGGAAAATAATACATGTATACATAAGATACATAATATCTCCACCGACGACGCCAAAATGCAGTAAATAATAATTTTGATTTGGCCTTGCATCAGAGTTAAATGTATTCAGTGTTAACAGGGCATCCTATTGAATTTTTGTATGCGACATATCAGATACTTATGAATATAGCAGCATAGCATGTATAATGTGTACATGTATACTGCTAACCAGATCCATGCAATTTCCTGACAATCCTGACCTGGCAATATCTCAGCACACAACTCACGAGGAGACTCCTTGTATTGAAGTCGCACGGGTCCGCATCCGCAATATCCTCGGTAAATATATAATTATGTAGCAGATAAATTAATTAAAAACAATTGGTAAACGGTCTTATTTATAAACGTAGCATGATTAACTTAATGAATATGAATTAAAATATTTTGTGTATGTTTTAGAAAATTAATTCATTAAATTACGTTTCGAGTGCTTTACAGGTCGGCGTCAGTAAGAGACTGTCTTACGAATATAAGGCTGAAAATAAAGAAAGTACTTAGGCATAGCTAACACTTATTATCTTATCTTAAGAAGATATAATGCAAGTAGTAACATTTTAAAAACATCGCGATTAGCAATTAGCATTTAGGAATTAGGACTCTGGACTTAATCCACAGTTAAGAGATTACTCTCCTAGTAAATATTAAAATTTACTAGAATCAAAGATATTAAAAAGTAAATACAAAAAATAGTGAGTGGAGTCCTTCCGCACGGAAGAAGTGAAACTATTTTAATAAACATTCACTTCAAAATAATAAAATAGAACAACAAGTACGTATTTCAGCTGATGTTATAGCTGAAGCTATGATACATACATTAAGAGTGAGAGAGAAAACCTTTAAATGCGCTTTATAAATGTATCAGTTGAGTATAGGTGCTACAAAAACGCGTTACGCAATGTTCTATAATAGAGATTGGCTATGACTAGCACTCGACTAAAGTGCACTAACCGTAATCCGATTCGTGCGTTAATCGAATCTCCGTTTCACCACAAAATATAGAAGTACCCGCTATATTATTTCACGTGTCATCAACTATTATTGAGCCGGGATTTACGGAGTGATACTCGGGAAGTGGTTTTTGCTTTAAGTGCGTCAATTTGAAAAATAAAATATATTATGCTTTGTTTTTAAATTCTCGGAAGTTTGTGTAATTGGACAGATGTATTTTAAATGGATATTATTTAACGTGAATATTTAAAAAAACAGTGTCTCCTTGAAGGTCTGGGCCTCAGATTTATGTATCTGTTTCGTGTTTAGTTGTCAATCTAACCTGTGCCTGACACACGCCGTCGACTTTTTGGGTCTTAAAGGCAAGGTTTCGTTACGATGTTTTCCTTCACCGTTCGAGCGAATGTTAAATGCGCATATAGACAGAAAGTCTATAGCTGCACAGCCGGGATCGAACTTACGACCTCAGAGATCGCAACAATTAGTTGCACGCTGGGACCACTAGGCCAACACTGGTCGTACTACAAATATAATATACCAAAAAATACTTACTAAAACGATAAAAATATGTATTTAAAGTAACGAAAACGCACATTGCATTGCAAAGTGCTGCATTATGTGCAAAATATAGGATATTAGTTTTATTTAACTTTCTTAAGTCCATCTAATTATTAAGAACAAGGTTTGTCAAAAATTATCATATAAAAATTTGTTAAAGAATTTAAAAATTATGTATTATTTACTGTGTGTAGGGATTTTCGTATTTTAATTATGAAAACATTTTTGGGACATATTATTACCAAAAAACTAACTGTTATCCGTTAGTTGAAAATGAAATGATCACCCACGTAATCCGTAACCACTCATTTAATAAATGAACGCGTCGGTGATCCTCTGGGCTCATTTACACTCGTTTTAATGAACCAACTTTTATGTACGGTTTAATATCGCGTATACTTTTTATGTTCATATTTATATTTACCTGGTTTAAGTGAATTTCAGTTAAATAACATATTACTTACATTATTTTAATATTACTTTGATATTAAGTCAAGTGCCGATAGGGTTTGTGGTAATCGAGTATTTTCGCTATAAGTTTTTAACGATAGCAATATGATTACTTAGTAATGAAGTAATAAATACAAATTTAATCGATTTTGACGTGTAAAACAACAGAATAAGGTTTTGTACCCAGCTAGCTATACCCCATATCTTCACGTGCTTATTGATTCGATTCCTGATATTAAGCATACAGCATTCCTCGTAAAATGGACTATCTAAGATAAGCGCATTTAGCTAAACAAACTTTTTATCTATTAAATACTATCCTAATGAACTTCACACGATTTTATGTACTCAACGTACAAAACAGAGACTACCCAACCGAATACGTTTTAAACACTATTTTGTTAGCAGCGACTGTCTTTCTATGTAAATTACAGAATATATTACTTTTATAAGTTTTAAAATAACAAATACCACAGATTATAAATTTTTTTGTTTATGTGTATGACATGAATTAATTTTCTATTATACTTTGACTATTTGATAATTTCAATTGCGCTAATGTGATTGCTAGATATAAAATAATAAAAATAGAGATATTGCCTGTTAACGATGTCATCCATTAAATACATTAACTAGATTTCAATATGCTTTTTCTTTTGAATCACCACAAACAAGTCTTTTGTAGAGCAAAATTCAATTCTGTAAAGTAGCTTTAACTTTTAATTTTCAAGAAAGTACTAGGGTAGCATAAAAGATTAGAGGCTTGAGTGCAGTCCAGATGAAATACGCTTAGTCAGTTGCGGGATTATCACTTAGCTGGTTCACCTCGCCTTTGTAAACTACATATAGGAATACATTTCTCAGTACTTAGTTGATTAGTAGTGTTTTTCCGGATTACAATAATACATATGAAGTGTATGCTATCGCGAATTAATCATGCAGTATTTTTAAAACATTAATTGACAGTATTCTACAAAATATGTGGACTTAAAATATTCACACGGAGAATACGGAAGTTCATATTCAAATTTTTTTAATTGATTATTAATTTCAAAGGATAAACCAAAAAATGCAAGAACTTATATTAGTACCTGCTTTGGATGTTGGATGTAGAATTAAATGCATTAAAAATACGCATATAAATCCTTATATGTAGTAAATAGCAAAAGTCAAAGTCAAAGTGAAAGTGAAAGTCATTATGGACGTCAAAAAAGAAATATACATTTAATGCTTCTAACATTTCCTACCAGTTCTCAAATCAAGGGCGTAGAACGGAAGAGAAGAACTGGCAATAAACTCTCCGCCACTCTTTTTAATCGGCAAGTTTTTTTGTTTTACACAACGTTTGTAAGGAGCTGCAACCTTTACACCATGTTCCACATGACATCTTAAGTAATAAAGATTAATACAAATAAGTAGGTGACGTTAGCGACGCAATCTTTAGCTGTTTATAATGTCAATGAACCTCAGACAACGCGAAAAATTAAGACGGTTTATAACTTTAAGGGTCTATTTCACAATGTATGGATAAAGTTCCAAATAGCTATGCAACACATAAATTATTTGGAGGATAAATTGTGCTATTTGACACTTCATCGGACTCATAACTTATGATGGACTTTATGTGACGAATAGCGCTATCTGACAGTCGTGAAACGCAACAATAGTGTTTATACTACCAATAAGTAATAAATAGCTAATTTGGAACTTATGTAGAACTTATCCGTACATTGCGAAACAGACCCTTAATAAAGTAATTCAGCAGCTGTCATATGACTTACTTGAATGAATGTCCTATAAACACTAGGTATATGTGGCAGAGGGCGTCCATAGAGTCTCCATCGCGTTCGATCTTCAGCCTCGTATTTCACATCGCTCCAAGTCTTTCCGGCTCTCTTCTGTAACTTTACGACGCCAGGTTTGCTTGTACGACTACGTTTCCAATTTTTTTGCGGGTTCCAATCAAGTGCCTGCTTGGGGATATAATTGAGTATATCTTCGAGTGTATGGCCTATCCATTTCCATTTGCGAGTTATCATATGATGAAGGCTTAAAATCAATATTATACCATTAGTTGTTGTACATAAAATACGATAACATTCACCCCCTTGTTCTAAAAAAAAACGACGGGTTGCACTCCGGGATTGCCGGCAGAAGTGAAAACTTAACGTTGTGCATTTTTGATATTTTAGAATGGTTAGGGAATAATTTTGCACGAATTGCTTTATTTATCAGTATAAAATTACTATCATTTATGTGGTTGAATACAATATTTATTTATTGCACTATCGTACACAAACATGACAATTTATATTACATTAAATACGCCGCGCCAGCTGTCTACTCTCCATCCGTCTTACGAATTTTCGATCAGGTCCCCTGACGCGAGTTTAACATTTTTTACCCAATCCAAAAAAAGTGTACAACGCCGCTAAAGAAGTTTCCCCTTCAAAAAAGGTCTAATCTTTTAGTCACAGCGTAAATATAATTTGATAGATAGAGACAGAAGACTTCGTCTTTTTTAATAAAGGCATCAAAATTTTCCATTATTGTATTAAGTATGGCGTATGCATAATAGAACATTTAAGTGCACCTATACCTATGAAGGCTTTTACTCAACAATAGCAGGCAGGATGATAATAATTGCCTGTCTAAAGAGCCTCTCTGTAATTATTTCAACCGTTGTGCTACATCGCTGACATGCAGATATTTCTTTCCGTTCTTTTTATGTCTCATAGTTTTTGCAATCTATTTTTTTTATAAAAGACATCTACTGAACTCATTTAATAGTGCCCTGTATCTGTACGTTTAAAAATGGAACTATAAATTTTACTAAAGACTATACATTTGTAATCCATTATATATATATAAAAGACTGTAAAAATAAAATAAATCAGTGGCGCTACAACCTCTTCAGGTCTTGGCCTCAGATTTCTGAATCTGTTTCATGATCATTTTTAAATCTAATAGGCAAGTAGGTGATCAGCCTCCAGTGCCTGACACACGCCGTCGACTTTTTGGGTCTAAGGCAAGCCGGTTTCCTCACGTTGTTTTCCTTCACCGCACGAGCGAATGTTAAATGCGCACACACATTGGTGCACGGCAGAGAATCGAACCTACGACCTCAGGGATGAGAGTCGCACGTTGAAGCCACTAGGCCAACACGGCTCATTGTTGACGACGGCTTCAGCAAAAGACTGTACTTTTATTTTTATATTTAGATCATTATTTGTTTAATATTTTTTCATTACAAATTTACGAAGATTACAGAGCTTAAAAAGTTACCTAATTAATTGTATAGCTAAACTTTAAACTACGCCGCAAGGTGCTACATGTATAAGTTAGCCATGTTAGTTAGAACATATAGATGCATGCTTGCGATAGTGTCAAAGAGGTGTGAAACCATTGATATTTGGCTTATTTCAAATAAATACATATTTAATTATTCTATTATTTTATTATTCGCTCATAAAAATAATTTAAACTACATATAACGGCATAGTATTACTAATCGACGTTTGTCTCTTTGAAATTGCGTTGAAACCATACTTATTGGTGTTCTTTTATACGGTTTACTTAGTCTGATATGAAGTTAGTCTCCCCACGAAAAGCACTAGAATCTCTGAGTTATGTAAACAATCCCATACATTCTCATTTATCAGTTACAGAAGTTTTAAAAGTGTAGTTAAGCCAAGACTATATACTTAGGTTTTATGAATAACAGGCTGTAAAATTCACAAGAGTTCAACCAGCATCAGAAGGAAGAAATGAAAAGATGATTTTAGGTTGAGTTCCACTGACTTTGACTGTGTTGACTGTGACCGATGTGAATGCTAGCCGCTCTCGAACTTTCGAAGCTTTAAGTAGGTTTGTAAAGAAAATGCTAACCAAGAATAGTGTTTCAACACACTTCTCACTGACAAACTAGGTACTCGTTAATATAAAGGAGCTTCACGAAGTTGCAGTGTCGGGAATGCACGCTTACTCTATTTGAGGAACACTTCTTACAAAGAGTTAATTAAACCGTCACCTCAGACTCAACATTCTAAACTCTGCATAGGCGTCCATCAAAGCGTCTTATGCTTCAACTATCAAAGTTGTTGGAGCACACTATCACTTAATGATACCTCGTAGAGTTTGACATCAAAATTACCATTTATTTCATTTATATTTTTATTAATCGTGTGTTTTACAGCTTTTTGCTTAAAATAATTATACTATCCTGAATAACTTGAAAATTTCTTTTAGAATATATAAATAATAGGAAAAGCTTATGAACGAAGAAGAAGAAAGAAGATTATGAACGATCTTGAGATAAACTAAATATGCATTAACACACACTGGCCATAATAAAATAAAATAAACAATCCTTTAATGCAAGCAGCATTACCTTACAAACTAAATATAAAGTAAATGTGTCTTATGTAATATTTACTAATAATAATTACTATCTATTTTATGATTTATCGGCAATCGGTTATTTATTTATTTTACCTCTTGTCTTTCGACAAAGGTCTCGTCAAAAATTTTCCAATCTTGGCGTTCTCTAAAACCGAATCTCTCGATTTTCAGATCCACCTTTTTTATATAGTTTTTCATTTCCCTATCTGCCTTCTACTCCATTACGATTCTCTTACATTTTTGCTTCTTTTCTCTCATCATATGACCCGACCCGTCTATCTCTAGTTTTCGGTAGACACAAAGATACAGTAGAGATAAAGTAACTTTTTAATCTATGAAACCTACAAATTTTAAATAGAAAATAAAATGACTATGAGTAAATTTGTAATATGTCAATAACATTATTTTTCTTTCGTGATTTTTGTTTTAAAAATAAACAAGCCGGTTATCAATAGCTAATATTATGTTTTCATTAACAAGCAATCAATTCGGACAAAGGACTATTGTTTGGCCAAGGCCAGTTTAGGCTTGGCAGTAAGCCGGCCAGTGGCAGCTTGGATTAACATAATGCGATAATTGTTTAGGGATTTCTGTGCAACTAGCAACATACTCTGCTAAAATATGCACTCCGAATAAAGGTAACTTTATTTGGTTACGTGGAATGTAAACATGTTGCACGTTTGGATAATATTTTAATTTTGTTGAATCCGGCATCTCATTCTTTGATAATTCATATGTCGCCAATTTTTGGGTCTGAGACATGCAGGTTTATTTTCAAAACGTAAACACCGTAACGATTCCTTAAACGCAGGAATGGCGAGCCTTTTCGCAGCCTTTCCAGCCCATTTGTTCCCTTCCTAACTTAAAAAAGGCACACACGAAAATAACTTTCTAGCTAAACTGCTATATTTACTTTGTTTATAAGGTCAAAATCTCTAACGCGATACTTTACAAATAAGAAATCAGAATGTTTCTACGGTATGAATTAGAATTTGTATAAGGTTGTTTTAGATTTATTTAATTAGAAATAAAGATCTTTTAACACGAACAAGTTCTATATAAACATTGTATTTATTTAAAGAGTTCATTCTAGCTAATTAAATAATCAAGTGCGATGTTGTGAAAAAAGTATTCGTCGCAATAATCCTATTTAATCTAATATTTAAAAAAATACTTATTTTTTCTGGCTTCGCCTAACTGGGCGTTTATTTTTAAATTTGTAATTATTCTCCAATGAAAAATTTTAGAAAATTAATTGACATATCTTTGGTATTTAAGAAAATTTAACAATCAGACCCTGTAGGAACCTCAGACTTCCCATCATCCCATATTTTATCCTTCCTAAAACAACGCGTTTTGGCCAAAACTCACTGATATTCAGATTGAACATTCTGATAAACGGGCTAGGTCTGGATATCCATAGTTGCTGCCCTCACACTATGTAATTCATTTTTTATAATTTTTAAAATATTTTATAATTTTTTTGTTTAAATTTTTTTTTATCTCTTCGTGTAAGTAATGTCTATAAGTGCTTACCACATTAAAAATTGTATTCTATTTTTCTTGTACCAATGTATCAGTGTGCTGGGCGTTGGCAAGTTTTTTTTTAAATAAATAAAGTAAATACTTAGAAATGATATATGATAATGTCAGGAACAATGTAACAATTAATGGTGTAAGTATTTTTGAAATCGGTTGTCGTTTTTTAATTTAATCGTTAGAAAGCTACAAATATTTCCATTGTAAAGGAAGGAGGTGCTATTCCTCCGACTTAAAGAGAGTATATTCGATCAGTCTAACCACAGACCGCTCGGCTCCAGTGGGTAACGTCGAGAAGTTGTTACAGTCAAAACCGTTTATAACGACATCGTTTACAACGACCTATCGGTTATTACAACCAGATTGTATGGTCCCGTCCGAATCCCTAGTAAACTATTCAGTAAACAAACCGCTTATCATCATTACATCGGATACTGCGACATATCGCTTACAACGACGAAATTTTATCGATATTCATCGGCTATAACGACCGACCGCTTCTTGTCTCAGCAAAACAAAACAATACAAACGATTTTAAAGATCTTATTTATAAGCATTGAATGAATATTAGGCATATTATTACCTACGCACTTTCTCCCGCCTCATCCGAACCTCTTCCAGGCCATTTGACCTTGCATACTTTACACATGTTTAGTTCGGTAATTGACTGCGTGAGTAACAGTTTGATTTGAAAGTGTTGGTGTTGTTTAGACTGTGCAATTGTGCATTTATGTGTTATCATGTCGCAAAAAAGTGAAAAGTGTTTTCTATTGAATAAAAATCTCATGTCATATGGATAAAATGCAAAAAATATTTGAGACTGGGCTAAAAAAACACAATTGTACCTAATTATTTCGTAATAAATATTTTTGTTTATTTTTTGACTCCTTTACATATTATAATATGAACATACCATATTATAACCCATACCTACCTATTCTAGATAGATAACTATGATAATATAACTTTGTACATACATATGTACTGTTCTTTTGTATATGATATTGCTTATAACAACTATCGGATATAACGTCGGCAACTATACGGTCCCTTCAATGTCGTTATAAACGGTTTTGACTGTATATACTTAGCAGTCGGAATAACTTTGTTAGTCCGTTTCAGGATAATATTAGGTATCCCTCTTTATAATATTAAACTCCTAATAGACTATATAGATATAACACTTTTTACACAGGCAGGTTCTATTTGACCAATTGAAGGTATATGCGGAAAACTATTACCGTGTAATAGAGGCCATTATATCAAACACGGAGCTTCCTAAATCACCTGGATTACTACGTGTATCCATCTCTCTTCCACTTGTGATCAAAGGGATTACTAACTACATTCATCCCTTTCCCACCTGCTACCTTCATACGTCACGTACATAAGAGCGATTTAAGCCCGAAAATGAGTGTTTATTGCTAGTACTGAAGTTAGGGGCGACAACTACAGCTATTAATTTAGCAAACACCGGTGTAGTGGGATCTACGGCTGGTTTTTAAGCTGAAACTGGAGTTTTGGAAGGATTAAGGAATGTTGTATACTCCCTGTATTTAAAAAAATGATTTAATACAAAAACCATTATTCTATCAATTTTGAAAATTTATTTTTAATTAGTTTAAAAGCATTTTTACTACATTTATAAATAATTTTTTGTACTGTAAGTTATATCTTATGGACGAAGGATGGCGTACTATTCTTCCGACCGCCGATCCTCGACCAGTTAGACCACTGATTGACCCGAAGGCCCATCAGCTAAAGGGAACTGTGGGTTGGTAATTTCTCATGGCAGTTAAGTAATATAGCTGAATGTATAGTTAAATCGTTAATAACTCCTATTTACTTGATCTATGGATTTGTGTGTTATTTTATTTATTATTATAATCAGCTGTACCCGGTAGCATGTTCTTCGACTCCTCTCTTGTGGCATTCTAATGGTGAATTTTGGTCAGAGTATATTCCGTTACTCTTACAAAAATACAAATCTTTCTTCTATATCATATTAATCGGTATACATAAACTCATTGTCGACAACCCTGTGCTAAGCCGATTTGTGCTCTCCGTCTTTACATTAGGCCATAAATCTTTCGGTCCAGGTGTGGCTGGGGAGTTTATATAGCTGTTAGTGTAGGTCGAGTGTTTCCAGGATTTGCTCAATTTGTTGAGGTCGGCCTTTGTCTCTGCTTGTTTGTCCTTTCATTATTAATTTAGTCGCAACGGCACTTCTCACGCAGTTCATAAAAGTTTCAGCTACGGTCGTGTATGAATGGGTCTATACTGAGAATTGGCTTAGATAAATGCAGTTGGCGAATTACTGTTATAAAGGAATTTATTTAGTTTAACAAAGTTGGATGTTTAAATGTGTAGTTTTTAAATAGTTACCCGCCACTAGAATCTGCTGCTATTAAGGTTGTAGATTCAATATAAAGGATAGACTGCTCTTAGCTAGTCTGTAAATTACATGAAATGACATAGATTGTGATGTGTTTATGGAAAAAACATATCGTCGTATGTAATATAAGTGATTTTAACTGTAATAAATAATGAAATTGTATTAAATTTAACAAAAACAGTGACAAAAAAAGAATTCTATTCAAATTTTTAGCTAAATTCTTAACTAACTAAACTTTAAAAAAAAAATACTTAGACGCATTTCCGGCAGAAATCACTTGGAGGTGTTCCAATCAAGGTCCCCCAAGACTCCTGTTTAATCAGCATAATCAAATTCCTGTGACGTAATTCTAAATCCAACCCAGCCAAAATATTGATATTCTGTTTTTTCGAAACAGGCTCAGCAAAATTAAAATTCAAAATAGTTTTAGGATTAGACAGTTGAATACATATATAGATTTTTTGATAAAATAATAATTCTTTACAAATTATTTACTGCATTACGGTTTTTAAAGTAATCTTATTTTTTTTTGTTTATTCCTTTATTTTACAAAATAATATAATACAATCATAATATGTTACATTAGAAAACCGCTGTGGTTTGTATAAATGTAACCATAGCAATATTATAATATTACTTTTCATTACACGTGTTTATTATACTGTTTAATAGTTTATTATTAAATTGTCGGGTAATTTAAAATAAAGCATTGCATTTAAAAAAAAAAGCAAACCTCTCCAATAGTTATTATTAATTTTTTTTCGTAAATTCTAAATTAAAAAATATTAATTACAGTGTCGGAACAAGGCCCGCATGAGAAAAAGTTGCTAAACGCTTTACTAGCTTCATACAACACACTTGAACGACCAGTCGCCAATGAGAGCGAACCCCTCGAAGTTAAGTTCGGCCTCACGTTACAACAGATCATAGACGTGGTGAGTACCTTTCGAATACCTTTTATATGTAACACGCAATATTATATTAACATAATTTCTGATCAACGTTTAATATTTTCACTCGAATTAATAGAAACGGTTTAGCAGTTGAATCATACACTGCAAAATTGCTAGAATATTTGAATGAAAAAAAAAAAACGTTTTCAAAACTTTCGGTATATAAAACCTTTTTTTAAACTAGTTGAAACTATAGTATTTTTTTAAATCTAGCATGATTCTAAATTTTAATTGTTAAGAATGGTACAAAGACAAGTACCAATAGTACCTATCATAGAAAGTAATTAATCGGAACGGATTGTAATGAAAGTTAACATAGATAACGTAATCATGCATAGTATTCACATTTTAACGCACATTTACAATATAAAATATAATATTGCGTTTTGCAACGTGTTAATTATTATTTGTTTTAAATATTTTTCTGAGTGCTTTATCATAATTATATTGTAAAATTTCGTGGATTTTTTATAATAAAGCATTCAGATATGATTTATTTGTCGAGTAATTTTAAGTTATAAAAAAATCGAATCGTAATGACTCAAAAATATCTAAATCAATTTTTTAAAACATTAGGAAAAATGTCATTAAATAAAATTACCATTTTTATTAACCTTTAGCACGAACAGTAAAATCGAATAGTTAACAAATTATTTATATTAAATACGTCTATTTCAAATTGGACACCATGCTAACTAAAGTATCTCTTTTCATCACAGCATAAACAATTTGTTTAAACAATTTGTCAAATTAAGAAAGAATGAGGGAGTCACTTATAAGACTAATTTAGTTCTCAAAGTTTGTGCTAACGGTTTCAATTTCTTTCATAAAATTAAACGAACTCAAAATGAACGTCTAATTATAATCTTATTAAGGCTATGGAAGCGAGATTTTTTTGAGTTTTTATTAAATTCATACTAATTACTTATTTCGTTATCTTTATTACATACATCGTGTTAGTGCACATAAGTGTTAAGTGCTAAACAGTGGCAAGTTTATAATCTAAAAACACAAGAACGAAGTGTCTTCATATAGACTATAAGAAGTGTTATTGGACACTTTTGTATGTTTATTTTTATTAGATTTACTCAGTCTTAAGTAAAGCTACATTGTCCAATGAAGAGAGTTGCAGGACTCGAAACACTTCGCTCTACTAATACATAACAAGGCTTGACCCGAATACTTTCAATACATGGACACATTTTACATTTATACATAAGCTAAAATAGCAAAGGTAACGTCACTATAATAATAATCACAATTACTGTGAAATATCTTCAAAACAGTCCAATCAACTAAGAAATATAACACCCGGTTAAGGATAGTCCTGTATTCTGTCATGTCATTGTGCAACTGTTGAAATTATATCTTATTTACACTATTCAATCTTAGACAATCTTAGATGTAGAAATTAAAACAAAAATGTTCACCACAGTTGCAATCAGTGGCCAAACGTAAATGTAATTTTAAGTTTATTTATTTAGGTAGCTTATAATCAGAAAAAATGCCTTAATATAAGTATTGGTGAGTCTGTGCGTACGAATGTGTGAGTGTATGAGAGTATGTGTGACTGTTTACTCGATATTTCATTTTGTATATCATTATTGTGTGGCAATTGTTTCATTTAAAAGATCAATATGAGAAAATTAATTACTGTAATGGTCTAAATTCTAATTATGGAGGCGAAACGAGAGAATTGCACAAATAAGTTAAATTTCCGTAACCATTAAATAAAGATTTAATAGAAAGTTGGATAGAATCGTTACATATTCACTTAACGGATTCGTGTTTGCTGAGAACCAACAGATGTGATTACAAAATGGAAATTCAGTTTTCAATTCAAACATGTAGAATTCCATTATTTCTACCGATCACGGTATGAGGTTTCTGTAGATCTGTGGATTTCGTAATTATGGAGCTTAAAAACTTTAGCGCGTTTAATTACTATCTTTGTGAATTTTTACATTTTTCGATTTTATACATTGTAGCGTGGTTCAGTGGTGTGTCATGTCTCAGATCCTAAGCTCCCGAAGGTTTAATGTTTCAGATTAGTAGGATACAGGGATGATCGCCTCTTGCCTTTTACATTTCACTAGGCTGTCATGAGAGAAAAATAGTTACAAGTTAAGTTACCTTATTAATAAATAGTGGTTTATTTTTTAGGAACGATTAAATCATATGTGTGTGAATTTAATCATACCAAAATTTTGTAAAGATGAAAGAAGTCTTTTGCCACCTACATTTGCAATCTATATATTTTTATGTTATAATTTTTAAGAAAAATGTCATCTAAATATTTAAATAAAAACTTCTAAGATATAAAAATATTAAGGAACATTTATTTTACGACGACTTAGTCTTTTTTTCTAAATGTTTGTACAAAATGTATACTCGTTAAGGAGCCTGTATGCAGTATCGTAGTTGAGCACTTTAATCTCTTTGAGCCGAGTGCTCAAAGGCGGTGTCAACACGTCGAATGGAAACTGAAAATTCTGTTGGTTATGGTCAGAGTCCGAATAAGGCTGACCGTACCACTAAAATATTAGAAAAAAAAAAGGTTAAGAAAACATTACTATTATAGATTGTCTCTCTAGTACCAACTGTGAATTTGTGTAAGAATCTGTTATACATTGTAACAAGTTTCTACTTCTATTTGATTAAGATTTTAGACTTTATTAGGGCAAAAGAAATCTGAAATTTAAATGTTGGCCGACCTTTGTAGGTAGAACTGAAATATTGACAATCAAGTTACTTTTGTTTACGTTAAACTAAACGATTAGATTTGTAAAAATAATTTTCTAAATAGGGTTAATAGTTCTATAAACTAACAAATGTTTTTTTTTAAATTAAAATCTATTCAGGGCTTAATTCCAAAGGAATAGATTTTTTTCTGTAGAAACAATAGTATACAAAAATTTAGACCAGGCATGCTATAAAACATTGCCGCAATAATTTCTTTTGCGGCTTCCGCAACTGTTGGTACGTTCTCGTATATTCTGCCTTAAGCAGTGAAAAGCAAATGGTGAAATGTAAAAAGTTGTGAATTCTCTTGTGGAAATGTAGTATCGTGTCGAGTGGCTTACACGATGAAGGATTCTTTGTAAGATTGTTGAGCCGCGGGCGCTAGACGCGTTAAAGGCATTTTCTCTTGAAAAGATTTAGCTTTGCTCTTCGGAGCATGAAGATACGGTTTTATACTTATGTTAGACTTAACGAAGCTTTGTACCCAATGTTTAGTAGTCTCGGTCAAAACATTAAAAGTTAACGTCCATTTCATTTGCTTGGAATTAGACTTTCTCGTATATTTCACACACACACGTAACTAATGATTACCAGACTCGAAGGGTTGCCACTTCGATCGTGTATTCGAGAATCAAATAGGAAAAAAGTTTTGCTTATTACTGTTACAACTACAACATAAAATCAAAACCATGAGCAAGGCAGCACTTGGTTTATTTTTGAAATAAACTCCAAAATTTAGGTAATTTCTTAAACAATATAAAAAAATGAAGAGGTTTTTACATTTGTTTTTTTTATTAACTTTGTTTCATTTAAAAAAGAAAAAATCCTCTTGTCTTTATTGTCGACCACTTCTTTTTGATTGGCCGTGTGCATCGATTTTAAGGAAGTTATCACACAATGTTTATTATACAGACGTCAGACAATCAAATTTCATTTAATCAACTGAAATCGACCGTAGAACACAAATTTCCTTGGGTGGCTTTTTTTGCAAAAAAGTGTGTATAAATGTGTTTATTCCTATCCTAGTATAGATCAGTATCATTATATTTAAGTAAGGATATAAAGCGCCAAATAAAATTAAATTTGAACATTACATTCCAAGCCATAATATTAAAGTGTGCAAAAAGTTGTAATGTCTTTTTAAGTGATTCCTTTGAGCGGCGGGCAACGTTATTTTATAAGACGACTAACGGCTTGCATGAAATCGACGACGATATTAAACCTACTTTGTGCTTTCATTTTGCACTTTTGGTGCATCTCGCTTCCATAGCATATTAAATTCCCGGCAAGTTTATCGGCTAAAATATCAAGTAATTAAACAATAATTAAATGGAGCTTTAAACCCATAAAATGGGAAACATATTTATCAAATGTTTATTGTTTTCGTTCCTTGCGTCGCCGTGCGTTCGTTTAATAAAGGATGAGAAAAACCAAATCCTGACGACGAACGTCTGGCTTAACTTGGTAAGTGGTAGGTGGGTGCGTGCCTTCACCGTCCCGCCTTTGCTAACGATATTTTATCTGCGCACACTTCTTAACGCACTTTTTATCTAAACTCGCGCACATTTCTAAAAAACGGTTCAACGGCGGTGGCGGATAGAGGGCGCTGCCGCGGCAGCTCTGTCGCATGAAGAGTCGGTGTTCATTGTACAGCCTCAAACTAGATTGTATGTGAGGCCACGCGCGAGTATCTCGCGCCTGGCCGCTCCTTGTCTACCCAGTGTTGATCAAATACTAGAACATTATACTGACTGCGCCCTTTCTCTCTGTTTCTGTTGACATCGTCTAACCAAATAGGACGAGAAGAATCAACTACTTATAACAAATATATGGCTGTCATTGGTAAGTGTGTTAAAAGACAAACTTAAATTAATACTCGATAAAATTTCTATTTTATTTCTTCCTATCTTTTCCTTCGTTATTGTTTTCTTCTTCTTTTGTTCTTCTTGAAAGTTGCATTGCATTTCGGAGTATGCGGCAGTTTTTTTTGTAATTTCTTACTAAAGTTTCTTGTCAGTAGCATAGTAGTAGTGTCATGCATCCCATTACATTAAAGTAGTCCAACCTGTCATTTACCGTTATTCATTGGTATGTTAAATCCAAGTGGTTAATAGAAGATTATTGTCCCGTTTATATTAAAATCGAGACACGAATGGACTGCCGTGTAACCCGCAATGCATTAAATAACCATATAAGTTAACACTAAATTATTGCAATTAATTTATACAGGATTGTTTAACTTTGAATGTCATGTGTTGGTGAAGAATGTTTGTATATAATGTATTGAATTATAACCGATTTTTGTATAAACATAACACTGTAAATTGATTCTGCACAACCCGTTGCCCGCTACTATTATGTTTGCCAGAAATACTGTAGTATCTACTGCATGGCAATGGAATGTTACGGGGTCAAAATGTTCATATATTAAGATTTAATTAACGATGCAAGTTTTAATATGTTATTTAATCCGATATTGATGCTTTTTGTTTGATTTCGTTTTTTTTATTTAAAGCTAAAAGAAAATATAAATCAATCGCAGAGTATCCTACATTTTTGTGTACAAACATGTGTGTACTCATGCGTTTAAATATAAAATTTAGCATTTACCAATTTGGCAGCTTAGAAAAGAGACTTAGTTCCCCAGTTCCTTATAAAAATCTTTGAGGGCGGTCAATATATTCCCTAGGCCTGATCGTATTGTGATATAAACATAGCATGATTCAGCATGAGTCGATTGTATATAGTTGTGTGACGTCATCCGTGTTTGCGTGTTTATTACTGTTTCATATAATTTTTTTTTAGTGTTTTCCTCTATTTGAAGTTATTATTTTAATTTCACATTTTTGTAGTTTATAAAATAGCTTGTATTGTGATATTTATTTTATAAAGAAATTAATTCTTGTAGTAAATATGGTTACTACATACATGTTGGACGTCTAATTAATTTATTAAACAGTCATAAAAATATATCTAACTGGGGGTTGATGGCAATTGTGCCGTTACTATGAATAAAAGACTGTCGTGTCGAAAACCTCGATGATGAAAAAAAAGCCTGAACAATTATTGTTTCACCTAGACTCGAAGCAACAGGTTATGCGAGTAATAAACTGTGATGGCCAAAGTATATAAACTAATTTTCAGCCGCTATAGTAACTGGGACGTGAAAAAAGAATGGTACGCGTCGATTTTGATTGTTTAAAAGCAAAGACCAATCATAACATACGAAGAATTTCAAATAAAGAATTCACTTTACTCTCGATCTAGTCACTAAAAATAGTTTCCCAATTATAGTCCGAGCATGTGTGTAGAGGCCCCTGTACACATTGACAGTATACGCACTGTTATCAATGTTGAAAACTTTTGTAATATAGAGGTCGTGTTTGCGAGCGCTTTGTTGGAGCTATCTAAACGTTGCGTTATTGTTTCATAGCATATTTCAGCCAGCCTTGATTAGTTGGGGGCAATTTTGAAACTTATCGAGTTACCAGTCTACTAATACTATAAAATGACTTTTACACTGTCAGTGTACAGATTTGCATCAATGACAATTAATATAATATTTGATTATTTGTTAACACTTCGCTCCATGTACAGAAATATAAAACAATTGACATAATTAAATAAAAAGAAGGGCAACTGGCGGCTGTATCGCTTTCGAGCGATCTCTTCCAGGCAACCACTAGTATATGCAAAAACTTAAAACTTTAATATCACTATAGTGCTTAGAGCTTTTAAATTAAATAAATCTCATAATAAGATTCAAAATTGCTAAATAACAAACCTCAATATCACTTTCATAAATGCACTTTATATTTAATATAAAATGTTGGATACATTACCCTATCACTGATGTGTATTTTAAATGCGTGTGACAGGAATGGAATGACTACAACTTAAGATGGAATGACAGCGAATACGGCGGAGTGAAAGACCTGAGAATAACGCCGAATAAATTGTGGAAACCGGATGTACTCATGTATAACAGGTACACAAAAATTGCATGCGTTTTATTTGAAATTTAACTTCTCTTACAGACTTCTATACGGAATTGGTAAGGTATTTTCATATATATTATTCATTATTACCATTCAACCACCTTGAAATTTGAATATTTTTTAAAAGAAACACTTGCTTCACTACCTTATCAGAAAGTTATAAAGACGGAAAATAAAAACTGGTATTTTTGATTTTCGAATACGTTTGAAATTCGCATACTGAAAAACTTTAAGCGTAAGTGTTCGAATTTCGAAAAAGTTCAAAATTCGAACGCCTTAACGCCTCAGTGGTAAGGTACTCATATTATAATAGGGCTACTCGCGTATCTGTAATGTGCAAGTGCAATTTCAGAAAGGTTTTGTCTAAAAATAATTGGTATATCACTCAAAACATAACAGAATTACCAATCAGTACTACTTTGTCGCAGCTGTAGCGCTATTGCGCTTAATTGTCAGTCCCTGATAACTTAAATATTAAGTACTTATTACCAATATAACCATATCGGTTATATACGCCACTAAACTTTAGAGACGTAATAAAGATTTGGAAGAGACATGAAAATGACTACCAATATTTCATGAAGCGGTAGATGAGCTAACATTTCTTACATTACTGCTATCAATTTCATTCAATCATTTAATATTTCACATTTGGGAGCTGAGAGGCAATATATTCACCATAAAATATTGGAGTTTATTACCCAAACGGTACATGTTAACCACGATAACGGTTAAATTGTATTAGGATACTTTAGATCGATTTGGCGAACGAATAAAATCGCCGTTAAAATGAAATTGTATTCGAAAAGTATCGAAGAGAGTTCTAGAAGATATATGAAAAATTCTAACGTGTTATTCGATTTGATATAATTCCTTAATGAATCGACTACTAAAATACGTAATGCAACGTGCCTATGTTAAGTACAGATTGTAGTCTTCATCGACACAAATTCACTAATTTGTTCTTTCCGAATGCATGTATTATGCATGAGTCACAAATATCAAAATTGTTTAAGTTGCCTACAATTTGAGTCTCCTTTATTTCTTAGTGATCAGTGCCTAACCATTTAGAAGGTTTATATCAGGTTTACTCTCACATTAAGAATATATATACACGTAAAAATTAAAAACCTTTTTTGTGATCTAATATACTCTATAACTTAAAAAGCGTCTAGCATTTAAATAGTAGCAAGGTGTTAAATCGTATGTAAAAGGATTAATATTTTTATCTCAAATATGAAGCTGGCTGGCAGCCAGTTAGATACGTAGTCATAAACAGGTCGAAGACAGGTTTAAACTTGGGGACTTATTAAATTTATTCACCGAGTACACATTGGGTTCAATGTTTCGTTGTAATGGCGCTGACAATTGGGGAGCTAATTCGTAGGTACGAGTTCTTATACACAGCAATGGAGACATTTAATCTATATAATGTAATGTGATCTTATACGTTCACTTACATCACGCCTTTTTTCGAAGGAGTAGGCGGACACTACAGACTTCTTTGCTTCAGTCGTTTCATATTTCTCTCACTTTTAGTATCATAATATTCACCACAGACGGTCATCGGTAATGGTTGAATTTGATAATATAGTTTTTCTCTATACATAATTCTTTAGATGTAAAAGCAATTGAACAGCGATTTTTTTTATATTTTTGTTAAAAGGAAATCATATCATATTTTATATACGAGTAAAAAAAAAGCCAAAAAACCAAAAAGCAAAAGCCGTTGGGGTGCGAAATATAACGAATACAACCTAGTTTGATGTTTAGACTTTAGTTAAATAACTATTAAATAAAAGTTTAATTAATATTATTTATTTCAATATTCTTTATATGTGCAATTCAAAAAGCATCTCATCCAAGCCAAACTTAAGCTTGACTTTTACAAGTACTAGCGAATAAATGTATGTAATCTCTGAACCCACCATATGAAATAAATACCAAGCAACTACTACGATTACCTGACAACGTGAATTTCGACTTCAAACATTTAACTTTAATGGTCTGAGAGAGGAACTGCTATTTGCATTTAAATGGCCTGTTGATAGTTTAAGAGGGGGCGTCTCTGTAATATGTAAGCTCTGGTAAAGGCCGGGACTGTTTTCTATAGCAGTATTATAAAGGGGTATAATTGTCGTGATATATAATTACTAGCTGCCCCCGCGAACTGCGTTTCTTCTTAATGTGATTTTACTTAGCCTACCGTTTTCTTTATA
This sequence comes from Pieris macdunnoughi, assembly GCA_905332375.1. Classification (NCBI taxonomy): domain Eukaryota; kingdom Metazoa; phylum Arthropoda; class Insecta; order Lepidoptera; family Pieridae; genus Pieris; species Pieris macdunnoughi. The sequence continues at coordinate 909,852 of CAJOBZ010000020.1, forward strand.
TAAACCTCAGAGTTCAAGTCTTAAGATTTTAATTAACAAATAAAAAATAAGGGTTGGTGATAGAGGTGTGAAAATTTAGGGTTGTATGTATTTTCTAATGGCACATTATAAAAAAATTAAAATTTCATCCAAAAAATTAAAATTAAATGTTAGGTTCTCAGACCTACTGAATATGCATATAAAATTTGATAAAAATCAGTCAAGCCGTTTCGGAGGAGGTATAGTATGGTAACTAACATTGTGACACGAGAATTTTATATATAAGATTTCTTGTTTTGTTCCTGTATTAGCTTTCGTTGTAGTTACATATAGTTGTTAGTATTCTTAAAGAAAAAAGTAAAACCGAGTACTAATTTAACTACGAGGTGAGACAAAGAGCAGCCTTAAAAGTTAACTTGCAAAGCAATCTAGAAAATAAACAATTACGCAAATGAACTAATTTCTGGTCGCGTTTACTTGGCAACTAACCGAGATACTACTGGAAAAATTAAAATGTTTATATGCCGTAACCAAACTGGAATGCCGCCAAAATAATAATTCAATTTATTTTCACTATTTATGATTGCGTTTAAGACCTTTATAAAACTTCATTATGCGTAGTTTTAAATTGGATGAACGTGAGTAAATTTTTGAAATAAATATGTATGTTATGGAAAAAAATAACACAATGATGAACAAAATACATTAACTACCTGTATGTGAAAAACATGATCATGAAACACATGACACATGATGCTGACATCCGAAAACGCGCTACGTAAGTCTCTGCGAAGGGATTCAGGAAAGAATGATTATAGAACGTAATTTATAAGATTACTTTTTTATACTAGCAGCTTAACCTGCGCCTGGATAAATGTATTTTTATAGACTATGTACCCAGGAATCATATGCTATTCTTATGATGAAAGAGTTCTTGAAATCAGTATTTTCCTCACAATCATACAAATATTTACCTTTAATGAAAAATTAATATTAGTATAGATATACTTATACTATAGAACAATAATGAAAGATGTTTTCGTATAGTATACATGAATAAAATAAATAAAAATAATGGAGGAAACACATATTGTACAAATATAATGCAAACGGGTGTTAATACAAATAAAAGGTTTTTCTTACTTCATCAATATTGCTGTGCTCATTTTTTCCTCTAACAAAGAATAAAGTTTTTATACATCTCCAATATAAGATTGGCGTCTACGAAAGAAGCTTTTTTTATTCACTTATTTTGTCAAAGCATTTTCTTCTGATCTTTATCGGAAAAGGCTTTCTGATTCTAACATAAATTAAGATATATATTTAACAAATTAATTGTAACGTTTTCTTGAAGAAATATAATACTTATTGTGATACATCTTACATTATAACTAAGATAAAACAATTAACCGACAATTAGTTAATGTCGACGATATTTGATTAAAAAGTAAAAAACAAAATTATAACCAAATTTTAGCAATACTTATAAGCCACTTACTTAGCCATATAAGCTAACACATATACTATATACATGTATAATATAAGAGCGTAGAAACCACATTAACAATTCACCAAAACTTTGCATTTAGTTTTAACTGATTGTTCATTTGGTGTGGTTTAATCCAGTTCAGCCTTCATAAACTTGTACAATTATTAACTTTGAAATTGGCTTATCTTTCTGTTGTTCTATTTAAAATTATTTGTGAGTTCATATACGTTCGCTAATAAATTTAAAAAGGTTTTTTGTAGTACTTTCAAGTTCATTCATTCTTAAAAGTATTCCTAGTAATATATTTATTTATTGATATGATTATACAGATTTACTTTTACATCACCTTATTTGGCTACAATAAAGACGGCTTTAAGCTCATTGTTATGGAACGTATTCATAAATGCACTTTAATAACCAAGTACTTATTACTACTGTGAATTTAATTATTGTCAATTTATACACCGAAAACTATTAGTATTGTATGTCAAATTACACCTTGTTTCAAAAGTAATACTGTTGGTTTAAATACATACAGTAAGCATCATAGTAAGTATACGTATCTATTTATATTTTACTTCACATATTAAAAATTAAAAAAATGTGACTGTAGAATATAAATTGATTACAATTTTTCTGACCGCTGTAACAATATTGTGTAGTATTCACAATAATAATCTTATACTTAGGAGCAAAAAGCTTTCTACTTCAACTACTAAAACAAAAAATTTAGATATATGATATAATATTTGATTAACAATATATAAATAAAGGATATATAATTAAGATATGTACATATGTACTTGTATCCCACACGTACACACCAATCAACTTTTTACAATTTTAAATTATACTATATTGAATCGAATTCATTTAATTATTTAGAGTTCTGCAATCGTGGTCAGCGAGAAACTACTCAAGCGACGCAAAAATATTCGTTTAAAGGCAAAATTATGTATACAAATTACTTAAATAATTCTAATACACAAACCCACATCAAACGATAACACCACTTATACTTTAAAAGGTGCTTGATCCCGTAAATGGCGGATAAAACTTAATTGTACATTTAAAACCGCTTAACTGGCTTCTATGAATTTCAAATAATGAGCAAACGGAATTTAACGGCTTGGATAGATCGCTATCAACGAATTTAAATACGTTAAAATTACTAAGTCTCCGTAGATTAGTTTACACTCTGATAAAACCTGATAAAACATTCATACATTATGAATAATAATGCAAAATAAACCGATGCTTATCTTAAAAAAGACGTTTATTTATTTATTTATTTATTTATTTATTTGTAAACATGAATTGAACAATTGATCATGTTTTGAACATGAAAGAATATTAAAATAATTTTAAGACGTGTACTTCAAAAATATAACTTCATTTTATTATATATAACTAAGAATATTATCCCTCCTTTCCGGAGAACGCGTTTTGGCCGAAATTCACCGATGTCCAGATTGAGCATTCTATTAAACGAGCTGGATCTGGACATCCATAGTTGCTCACCTCAGACTTTGAGAGCGATTTTCGTTTAGTGTTTGTTTAAATTTTATTATTGTTTTGATTAATTAATTTTATTACTTCTTGTATGCTATGTTTGCCAGTAAGTGTTTGACACATTGAAAACTGTATTTTATTTTTCTTCTGTCAATGTATTAACGTGCCAAGCGTTGGCAAGCTTTTATAAATAAATAAAATAAATAAATAAAATAATAAATGAACTCAATACAAAAACATTGAAAAAAGTTGTGAGGTAACAAATTGGTTCTAGGCTAGAAGTTTGGATGTCGTCCAAAACTGTAGGGCATTTGATAAGCAAGTCTCGGAATCACTTACAGATTTCTGTAATAGCAACCCGCTGCCTTGTTTACAGTTTTTCTGGTGGTCCACTACTGTGGGAATCCTTACACCAATGTGTGATATTTCTTTTCTTGTTTACTTTTTACATTTTACGTTTACATGTGAAAATAGGTTTAATAAGACTTTAATTGTAAAATATAGTCTTTCAATAATGACAAAAATTCAGTTCCATGAATCTACAAAAAAACTTCAGTATATTTACGTTGGCCTTAAGAAAATACTCATAACCTGTGAGGTGCGTTTTGAAGAATAACAGTAATGTACAAAAAAGCAACTCACGCGAAAAACAATGAAAAGCTACGATAGGCTTAAAACAGCATGCACTCGTAAATTCAACAGCAAGTTTGTACCAAACTAACGTAAATCCAACCGATAAAATCCTTTATTCCCAAGAATCGGTTTCAGAATACTTAATGCTTATCCGAAAGTCTGACTTTTATTCCGAACATCACTGACCGCTTGCAATGTTTACAAGATTCTATTCGGTACGTTGTGACAGGCGGCATAACAAAATATGCTGGCGTACGTCCAAACTGACGCGCTATACAATTCATGAATACAACCTCCTACTACCAGCTGGCTCGTGTTAAATTTGCACCAAATTCACTCATTGTTTATTCATTTACAAAGATTTTAAGTGCAAATATACAAGAGTTGTAATTTAACGTTTAATTTCAAATGAGTAGCTAATGATGCGCACCGGTGTATAATGTATTACGCGCTACGCACTGCTACGTGCGGCTACGATGAAGCTACATCAAATGTGTAGCAAACGGAATTTTCACATATATGTTTATTCTTTGAATAGTTATATATATATGATATATAAATATCTTAGTACGTAAATATGCTAAGCCTATTATTATATATACATATTAAGTAGTTGAAATAACAAACAAAATTACAATATTTATCCAATTGATATTATAGTTTTACATATAAACGTTTTCTTACAAGAGGTCAGTATTAAAACTACTTTCTTTTCACTCTAAACCTATGCACGATAACCTGCATATAATTTATTCATAAAATAAGCTTTGCTTGCATTTTATGAAATAAAACATTGCTTGAATATATCCTAACAATATATTTAACGTCTCTGGACTGCTGCTGAGAGTAAAACGCATCTACTTTATAAATATTACAAACAACAAAAGAAGATTTAATAAGCCAAGTCCATATAGATTCTAGTATATAAATTAACATGTACTTCTCATATGAAATGTTTCAATCCCAGACGCAATTCGGTACATGATTCTCCAAATTTCGAGAGTTATTAGTATAAAGAAAAAAAAATCTATCTGAAACTTTCAGTAATGCAAAAGTAACGCATGACTTGATAACGCTTATAACATGTATGTGACTTAGTGAAACAGTTCTTCGTGAAGCAATGCAATTACCTCAGAGCAGTCTAGTAAGACACATTTTTTTCAGAACGTATGACAACTCAGTAGGAGGTCAAGCCGATTTACGATTGGTACTTGTTAAAGTAAGAATCGTTTGCGTGAGTGGACCTGCTGCTTCGTGTTGCCATAATAACGTACACGGCATTACAGTCGCTGATTTGAAACACCACAGTCATTGTTTCGCTTATCAGATATTCAAAGACTACAGATGCTTAACAATACCAGTTTGTATAGAGAAGTAAAATATATAAATTGGTCGATTACATCTGACGTTTATCGATATTTATACAAAGATTGATTAAAAATGAAATTCACACCATTGTTGTTAAAATTTGTGAGTTCATTTCTCAATGTCAGTCTAACAAAGAAACATCTGTATAAGCGAAGGAATGATTTAAACATTTAATGATAAAGAGATTTAATTTTACGATATATTTTATCGTTGACTGAACATAAATAACGTCCCGATAAAACCTGAGCACTAAATAAATAATATAAAGCTACTTTATTTCGTTTGACACAAATAGACATTTAGATATTTTGCCTTCCTACGTTTAGAAATTAATGTTCTTTTTAAAATATTTTTTTAATAAATTTTATTTTAAAATCACTTTTCTGTAATTTTAATTGAATCTTAAACGATTTTGTAGATAAAGGGCACCATTTTGCTTGAAATATACATCTTTTTTTAAAGTTTGTTGAGAGATTATGGGGTGTGTTTTATGAATAATTTTAAATATTTATCCAAATCACCTATTTTAGGGTAAAGATATGAATATATTAGAATAAAAGTATTTATTGAACTCTTAAAAATAAAGTTTAACGCAGTTGATATTTTGATTTCCACTAGTTCTCCCTTGCAATCTAAATTAATTCTTTACTAATTTAATACTTATTAACGGCATAATTAACAATTTAAAAGTATTTTTATGACATATTCTATGTGTAACATATATGTTATAAAAACAAAAAGGTTTATACGATAGAGTTTAATTTGAGTCAATAATTGCTATAGCTTCATAAGAAGCGGATATAATATTATTAAAGGCATCAATGGCCTACTTTTATATGGGTCTATAACTGTAGTACGTTATGCGCATTGTTCAATAGTGCTGACGAGGGTTTTGACGGGACGTACCAGACGAATGTGGTGGTCAGAAACAACGGCAGTTGCCTGTACGTGCCCCCGGGCATTTTCAAGAGCACATGCAAGATAGACATCACCTGGTTTCCCTTCGACGACCAACACTGTGACATGAAGTTTGGTAGCTGGACTTACGATGGCAACCAGGTACTTGCCGATATCGTTCTTATTTTAAATTTAAACGGTGGTTTCGAATATTCAAATCATCAAAAACAAAAGCAGAAATGCCATTTCAGTTCCATTTTTGAATTCAGATTGTGAGCTAGTATAAAGCAAAATAAGTAACCCAGTCGATAAGAGGTTTAAGCTGAAACGATGTTTGAATGTTAAAGTTAAAAGCAAAAGTATATATTCGTGTTCAAAACAAGCGTAATCTGAAAAAGATGGTAAAGAAAAATATTTGCATATGTTAAATGTGAGTACTTTCTCTTTGAATTTTCATGCATATAAAAATCTAATTAATAAGCCGAGTGTAGTAAAAAATATTCAAGCTTGTTACGCTTTTACTCTTCGTCTGTTTTTTCTACGGCTCGGTGATTTTACCAGCGCATTCCTTTCAATCTTTGTAATATTAGTAATGAGCATTAAACAAGCTGTTTAGAACAAGTTGCCAAAATATCGTCTAACGTCAAGCAAAAGACTATGTAAAAAGAGAGTTGAAAGTTAAGGGAACCATGTGAGAAACCAGGAGGATAATTATTATTATCCTAATGATTTGTATGTACTATTTTGCATGGTGCAGAAGAAATAAATTCAAAATAAATTCTATTTTATCTGCCATACGGTTGCGCAAATTGAGTTGCATTTTGTAGTTTTTTAAACCATATTCGACTAAGTCTAACTATTTTGTTGTATGTTTCAGTTTTTTTGAATTGTTTATTGTTGCTTGCATTTTTTGCTGCGTACCATATGGCAGTGTTACTTAATAGTCGATGTAAACCGCATGAGATTTGGTTAGAAAACAATTGGTATAATCCTTGAAACCTAGCACTATTTGGTATTTGGTTCTCACATTTCCCCGTAAGAGATAGGCATGGTAGAGCATGTTATCTGGTGGTCATGGAATTCGTTTTTAATACATATTTTTTGATAGTTGGATCTGGTGCTAAAGGACGAATCTGGAGGTGACCTTTCAGACTTCATCACAAACGGAGAATGGTATTTAATAGGTAATTACAATCTTATAAACAAAACAGTGGACATCACTTCCACTTTACGATGGATATCATTCTTTATCGATTTTTGTATTAGTTATACTGGTTTAATTTAAGTGGAAAAAGGTTATTAAAAAGAAATACATACACCTTTTCAATTATTGTTTGTACAAACCCTTGTATAAACTTTCAATTTATATAATGGTGAATTTTTTGTAAGAATTTGTTGCTTGTTGTCAATAAGTATTTAATAGTGACATCATACTATGTATCTCATATATATTCATTACTATATATTATAGCCTATTCGAAATACGACGATTACGAGTACGTCAACATATCATTTAGAGAAATTGTAGTAATTATGAAGAGCTCTAGTAACTAGATTTAACATAAGTTTTCGCAACAATTTGCCTATTTACAATTTACTTTTCAGGGATGCCTGGAAAAAAGAACACAATAACATACGCATGTTGCCCAGAACCATATGTAGATGTGACGTTTACAATAATGATAAGAAGAAGGACTTTATACTACTTCTTCAATTTAATAGTACCGTGTGTTCTTATATCTTCAATGGCTCTTCTGGGCTTCACATTACCACCAGATTCAGGAGAAAAATTAACACTCGGTAAGTGTGAATACAATCGGAACTTAAATACAATTTCAGATCGAGTATTTATGTTAGTTAATTTTCACTTACGTCGATTCCATGCCACGAATTGTCGGTAACTGGTACCAATAGGTGTGACGATATTGTTGTCGTTGACTGTATTTCTGAACCTGGTTGCTGAAAAGATGCCTATAACTTCAGACGCGGTTCCTGTCATTGGTAGAGTGACCCATAGGATGTGGTAGTAAGCCGTACGTACGCTGCATAAAAGAATAAAAATCGGTTGTCGGTAAAGTCGGTTTACCGACGATAGTTGAACGTGACAACGTCATGAATGAAAATACTGAAGGAATGGTTGCATTTTTCAAAAGATAAGGTTAATTTTATTTGTTTGATAGATATATTCTATGGATATAGAGAAGGAGGTAAATGGAAATCACAATTGAATTGTTCGATTACTATATAATCGATATTATACGATATATACTTTATATACAATAAAGATGTCGATCGCTGCCGAACGCGGAGGCCGATTGTGCCTCTTTGTCGCTCGTTCCGCGCTCTCGCTTGCACTTAAATGGTACGCCGCGCCACGAGGTAACGCCGCATGCGTCATGTTTTTTCGTGCGTGCAGCCGGCTCCATCGAATTATAAGACGTTGTCACGTCAAAACAGAATTTACAATTGAAGCAAATATGTGTTGAATAAAGAATTATTAGTTTATTTTATCTTTTATAAGATTAAAAACAAAGCAGCGTACGTAACCACTAGGTAATCGTGTACACCAGGTGTTAGATTTGACATCGTCAGCGTCAGTAAGACACTTCGTACAACACAACCATCAATCAAGGAACAAGGCTCTGCGTGGAGAGTTGAGTAATGTGGTCGAGGCAGGTTTAACGATGTGTTTGATTTCAGGAGTCACTATTCTTCTATCGCTGACGGTGTTTCTCAACCTGGTTGCTGAGACCCTGCCGCAAGTTTCCGACGCAATTCCCCTGTTAGGTACACTACCCACACCTTGCGCGTCCGAATTGTTTCTTCCTTTCGTCCCAATTTGTTTTTCACTATCTTCATAATTTGTTTTACCCTTTTTTTAAATTCTTATCTGTCATTATCATTTCCTTCCATTAAATAAAAAAATAAAATACATTTTAAAACATTACAAGAAGTAAACGTTTCGTTATATAGTTGAGATTAAACTTTTCTGTATCAATTTCTAAATTTGTTATGCGCTTGGCTTGTAAAATTATTGATAATATAACTGACATTTGAAGATATGTAACGCTTTATTTTGGTTAATTTTAATAGTTTTTTTTATTTGTTTCAAGATCTTGGAATCGATTTCGTAACCCTTTCAATCACTTATTTTTAGAGTAACACTGTCATTCCAATACTTGGATTATTGAAAAGCCTTTAGGTTTTACGATATTACACACCTATTATGCTTACATACTAGCTAACGCCTTGTGGCATTTCTGCGTGAAATTGTTTATATTTTAAAATGCCTCGGAAACTGGCAGTGTAACAAATGAACACTTTAGCATCTCTTTCTCAATGATTAATATATTATTATAAATGGATACTGATTGCATGGCATGGTTGTTAAATTTCAATTTTCTTACTCTATAAGCTCGAGGTAAGTTTTTGTTTAATTTTTGTAACTTTTTTAACGCAATCGATTCCAGAGTATTAATGTTGTATTTGGGTGTTGTATTATATTGTATATAACAATTTAGATACTTGGAGGGCAACCTGGGCTTGGCTGTTACTTTACTCTTCCCTTTAAAACATAAAACTAAATTAAAAAAATATCTAAAATAGTTTCTGCATGTTTCTGTTCTGTTTATGGTTTTACTTGAGCCCTGTACCAACTCTGCACACATACAGGAACTGTGTATAGACAAGTGTCGTTATCGGGGGAATCCATTGCTATGACTATGGAAACGTAGATGATAATTATCATAGATTATATGTTCATCTTTGCAGGTGTTACAATTCTCCTGTCACAAACTGTTTTCTCTCTATTGGTGGGGCACGTCATCACTAAAACGTCAGAGGCGATCCCCCTAATAGGTGAGAAACGGGCAGTCGCTGTAAAATTACGCTAAAAGTTCTTCTAAATTTTCACTAAACGAAAGTCGAAGAATGAGCGATGAGGAAGAGTACCTTCCACGAAATTCCTCTACTCATTCTCGAATAAAGCCTAAATAGAGATCAGTTTTGCTTGTAAATAAAAATTAATCAAACTTTAGATCCCATATCTAATTCTTTGCTTAAAGGAACGGGTAATTGTATTAGATTTCCGATTAGTCTTCTTATTCGAAAGGAATCTTCTTGTAATGTCTTAAAGTACTCCTTCATACTGTCTATCCTAAGCTCATTTCATTTCCAGTAGCACTGGTGACTACTGACGATAGATAACGTTAACGCATGTCTTAAACAAAAAAGTAAAGCACAACTCTCCTTAATTGACTTTAGCTAAGAAGCTTAAAATATGCAGGAATGGTTTTGCTTGTAGATGTTTAAACAGTTCGAAGTAAAATAGCAGTTTGTCGACTGAATGCGACATAGAGGGTAGAGAGCCCATCCTCCAAGTATCTCCTGGATAGGCCGTTCATCCGGTCTGCATGAAAAGTACTGTCTAACAAAAGCATATTGTCAGGAACATCTCTTTGCTTATGATCTTTACCACTTCTGTAAGCTATTACTGCACAGTTTTAAATTTTTAAATCTGCATAACATAATATTAAATTTAAATTGTAATTGGCTAAACAGGAGTTAACAATTTTGGTTTCTTTGCATGCTTCAAGTTTGCGTTTTGCATGGCTTATATTTGTGATATACAAAAATTTAAATCTGTGAAGTTAATTCAAATGCTTTCTTGACTTTTATTAATAGTAACGTAAATGTATATAAAATTAATAATAATTTTTTAATTATATCACAAGGTGTAACAGTTGAAAAATAACTTCTAATGTAACAATAAATGGTTTAATTTGTGTGTTTATTCCTATAACAGGGACGTACTTCAATTGCATCATGTTCATGGTGGCTTCGTCAGTAGTTCTGACTGTAGTAGTTTTAAACTACCACCATCGAACTGCTGATATCCACGAAATGCCACAATGGGTAAGTATAAAGTTTATAATATATAAAATTAATACTGAAAAAAAACATGTTTTAAGAGGGTATTACGATTGGACTTTTTCAAAAATGCTAGTCTTTAGTTTAGAAATTTTGTTACAGATAAAAACTGTGTTCCTACAATGGCTGCCATGGATCTTGCGAATGTCGAGACCAGGGAAAAAAATAACTAGAAAAACAATAATGATGTCTAATCGGATGCGAGAATTAGAACTAAAGGAGCGTTCTTCCAAATCTCTCTTAGCTAATGTATTAGATATAGATGATGACTTTAGACATGTGCCTCAACCGCCGAACAGTACTGCTTCGACGGGCAACTTAGGACCCGGGTAAGAGCTACTTTGCCAGTAATACATAATATATGAAATAAAAGTAAGAACTATTTCATAAAAAATATATTAGGTTGAAGATATCGTTATATTCACGAACACAATTCATGTTCAATATTATAATACACACGCGTACCTACATAGTGTACGTACGCAAAAATTTGCAGGTATACAAAATATATTAATATTGCACCACTTTTTGCTTTAGTAACTTATGTACCATGAGGCCTTAAATCTACGATCATCTAACGATACTTGTCAATCTGACCAGGGTTACCAACTTACGTGAAACTAACGACGCTTACCAACTTACATTAAACTAACGACGCCTACCAACTTACGTGAAACTAACGACGCTTACCAACATACGTCATAGTAACGACGCCTACCAACTTACATTAAACTAACGACGCCTACCAACTTACGTGAAACTAACGACGCCTACCAACTTACGTCAAACTAACGACGCCTACCAACTTACATCAAACTAACGACGACTACCAACTTACGTCAAAGCACGTTTGCTAACTTACGCGCCGGGAACTGCGCAATAGCGCTTGTTCACCCAAAATTCATTTATTTTTGTTAACAGCTGTTCAATATTTAGAACGGATTTCCGTCGATCGTTCGTGAGGCCGTCAACGATGGAAGACGTGGGGGGTGGTCTGAGCGGCCATCACCGTGAATTGCACCTCATTCTGAGAGAACTGCAGTTCATTACCGCACGAATGAAGAAAGCTGATGAAGAGGCGGAGCTGATAAGTGACTGGAAATTTGCTGCGATGGTTGTTGATAGGTAATGATCTTGAAAATATTGGTAAAAAACAGCAAGATATATTTAGACAATAAAATTTAAAAAATAGTCACGTACATAAGATATAAATTTGGAATGTTTGAAAAAGTGCCCTTCTGCTCCGTGCCCTTACTCGTAAACCGCAGAGTACTGGGTCTTTGGTGACCTTTATTGCTTCAATTTTAACTGTTACTCGACTCGACGAACGTTGATTTGCTAGACTCTTGTAAAATACAAAAGCTAGAGGCGCTACATCCCTTTTAGATCTGGGTCTCAGGTCTGTATGTGTTTCGTGATCATTTGTCAATCTAAAAGACAAGTAGGTGATCAGCCGTCTATGCCTGACACACGACGTGGACTTTTTCGCTATAAGGCAAGCCGGTTTCCTCACGTTTTCCTTCACCGAAATAATCACAATCTATGATTGGCTCTAACTGGAAAAAAAATGGTTGCTGATTTTTTGCTAAAAAAAAAAAAAAAAAAAAGGTAATTTTTGTTATTATTATTATTATTTTTTTAATTTATATAATGCTACAAATGTAATTATTATTTTTTTTGTATCTCACACACTGTTTTGTTGTGTTTTTTTAATATTTTTATTACTCTTTAATGTTAATATTCTAAGGTTTCGATATTTGTAAATATGTGAGGAACATGTATACTAACTTTTTTAGTATAGTAGTTTATTCTAAGAGTACATTGTCTTCACATATAATTATTTAACAAATGTAACAAAATATTGTAAACCTATTTTAAAGAGTAAGTTGGAGTTTCTTGCCCATTCTTCTCCACACAAACTACCTTTGGAAGGGGCAACTAGAATCATCTTTATATATTTTTTTTTGACGTTCAAAAGTGCCATTTTAGATGGTCTAATTGAAATAAACGATTTGACTTTGACTTTGACCGTTCGAGCGAATGATAAATGCGCACATAGAAACATTGGTCCACAGCATCAAGGATGAGTGTCGCCCGCTGTAGTCATTAGGCCAACACTGGCTCTAGTGAAAGATTGAGAAATCTTACCTGATTAATATTATAGACGAGAATCTTTCTTTGCAGATAACCAAACAACTTACGTATTATGCCTTATAGCTATTGTGTTTCGCAGGTTCTGTCTGTTCGTGTTCACACTATTCACAATCATCGCGACAGTCGCCGTACTCCTGTCAGCTCCTCATATCATCGTTCAATAACAATAAACCTAGGTCCGAATCGCAATTCTTCGAGAGAACTAATCTTAGTAACTATTCTAATTATATGTACTATTATACTACTCAAATACGTGGTCTATATACACGTATACTATAATTAAGTCGAAAGACGGTAAACTATGTCATACAGCGCCGTATTGAGTGTCGTTTATTAGTAGATTAATATTTAACAGCTACGAAATTTAATTCCCTATTAGTTAACAACTGTTCTAAGAAATGTTCAGTCACAGTTCTATTGTTAGCCTTTGGATTAATAAAATAAGAAAAACATTGTTTAGTTATCAATTAATTAAAGCAAACTAAAAGATAAAATTTATTATGTATTATTATTAACAACACCGATTTTCAATGAGCCCAATATGGTTATATAACATAAATCTGTATTCAAAATTCAAAATGTCTTTATTCAATAACAAGATACATTGTTTAAGCAGGTATTGGAGCCCCTGAACCGAATCTAGGGAGACCGGTACATCAGGGTACTCCGCTCTTCCAACGCTTTAATGAAATTGTAACTTAACAATCGTTACCAAAATACTATATAAAGAAAACTAGCAAAACTGAGACTTACTACTAAAATATAGATAAATATATTAAATGGCTCAAACTATTAATCAACGACCTTGAGTACGGCTGTTAGAGTGTTAAGAGCAACATAAAAACAATTGTGATGTTGAATAGGAATTAATACATATTAATGTTGAATTGTTAAAATGTATATTTCTAAACGCATTTAAAACACCCGCTTACTAATTATTCGTGTTATTATAAAGGAATTGTATCTGTAGTCGACTACAGTTTAATTAATGGAATTTAATGGGAATCAGACACTGCAAAATGTAAATGTGGGAACATTGACGATGACATTACCTTAGATATAGTGTACATAAGCTAATAGTCAGCTATTAGTAGAAGCGATAGCTCAAGTAGAAAGTGTAAATGGGGGACTGATTCTATTGCGATTTTGGATCATTGAGTAACAATAAGATACCAAAACTAACAATAGGCTAACAGTATTTATAATCAAGACATGATCTTAATCGGCCCCTTGCCGGTCGTTGTCTATTGTAAATAGGTGGAATCAGGTCCCAGATTCCATTACATGAAATTGGTTATCGGAAAAAGATATCCAATTTGAATTTGGAATTGTGGCATTAAGATAAGAACCAAGCACATTAGAGACAAAAATCAAAACCAAGTAGTATCCTGAGACTGGCTGAAACCTTAGAGTACCACTAAAAATCGCAGGATTGCAGGATTTCATACTCTTTGGCTATGCCCATCATAGGACTTGATTACTATAACTTAGCGTGTATTGTAGATATAATTACATATATTGAGTATCGTATTCTATATTAATTCATGGTACAATGATATACGGTATTACAATTTGGAAATTCTCATACTGATGAAACGTATTGTGTAATTATCGCAATTAAAATGTATTGCTGGTATTACCTTATATGATTGTAGCATGTATTTTAGTCACATTATTAGTATTGAAGTGTAGGACTGAGCAACTTCTACGTTAACGCTTTTAATCGCGAAGTACAGTTACCACAAGTTTTAGATTGGTTGGTGAGTGATTTTATAGAAAAATAAAAATGTAAAAAATTTATATTATTTAAAAAAACCTTACTGGATAAAGTCCCTATTAGACAATTTATGTGTAAAGTGTTGACATACAAGATAGGGCAAACTGCATTTAAATCGTGAATTTAAACTCTAATTAAATTATGAAAATTTTTCTTGAAATTGTTTTATTCGGACCGCCGAAATGATAAAATTTTATTGTGTTTCACTTTAATTGCAAGCAAACTGAATTTAAATAGAAAAAAAAACATTAAAACCTCATTCAGAAAAACAAAAGAAATGATTCATCTATAAATGTTGGTATTCTGGTGCTCAGTCTTCACTGTATCGACGTACTTTATCTATGTCCGTTCCTCAATTTCGCTCTTATAGATGTCGTGATAGGCTAGTTGTCGTGTCCCTCTTTAATAGATTAACATCATTAATTACGTAATAAGGAAGCTCACTAATTAGTGAAGTAAATAGAATAATGTTAAATTGTTTCAAAATCTTTTAATGACTTTTTATAAACGTATTTCGTTACTTTTCGTTCTTTCAAAGAGTTAATGTAATTTTTTAAGTCTTACAGTTGGTGCTGAAGGTATATCACGATTATTATCTATTGTGACATATTTCCTTCTTTGTACCTATTTGTTATTATTTAAGATTTTTATATAGTTATTTCAAATCTTAAATTTTTAAACGGTACGATAAATTACGTGCCAAAATTAACGTGTTATAAATATCGATTTAAGTTCGATTGTAGGCGGTTAAATAAATCATAAATGAGAGATTTATAGTTAAATTAAACGAAATAGTGTCTTTGTTAATTTTTATCGTTAATGTTGGGACATTGGGCCCCGTCAATTGGGGAAACCAGCCAATTTTCAAAGCTTAGTTATTTAATATTCAGAGGTTGTGAATTATTGAGCACGTTGACGGCGCTCCAATGTTTGCTAAAATGTTAAATATAAAATGAGTAAATGGATCTAAATTAAAAAAACTAAACCTGCCTAGGACGAGGTAAATTTCAAATATTTGCGTAGTTTTATTATTTGACAAAACTGGATTAGTTAGGAAATAACAGGTACTTTTAAATAAGAAAATAAAGCTGCCATATTTTAATGCATCAATTACATAGATAGGAACTAATAATAATGAAGATCGCCGAACTTGATATTTTTCATACATTCGCTTACGCATTCCTACTTTGTCAAAACATTTTTGGACCAAATCGATTTCACAATGCACCTAAGCACAACCGAAACTAAATGCTTTAAACTTGAAACAGGTATTTTGAATTTTACTGACGCTTCACACCTTGAAATATAATGCAGTCAGAAGTTTTTTATATCAAGGATTTTCAACTTTACTGTCATCAAAATAGGGCTGAATTTTAAACAGATTTTTGGTAATTTAATACTCTATATATCAAGTCAAGCATCAAGTTAATCGATTCAATGGTTACTATAAAATCGTGGTCAATCAACGCAAAGTATTGGCCGTAGCGCTACCTATTTTGACTGGAGTACCTACTTAAATTTTTAATATATTTAATCTAAGATTTTTAATTCCCCTCTTCCATGACGTATCAAAAAGCAACACAACCGAAGTTTTTTTATCAAAAACAAATTTTATATTTTAATTATATTCTGTCAAGTTCGTTATTCAAAATCCTACGCTACTTTACAGTGTATTTAAAACGATCGCGTTCCTTGGATATGATTGGTGATTGGCTGTTGACCAATCACAATCAAGCGACGCGATTTACAATTGTTTTTAAAATTGTATTTTATTAGGGAAACTTCGGTCACATGGGATAGATTAATTCAAATATAGAACTGCTCTCGAAACACAGCCTTCTTCCAAGGATATGATGTCATTGGAGAATTGGTCCGAAGACGTTTCACAGTATATTTAACCAATTATACCCAAGAACGTCATATTGAATGGACAGCTCATAATGGATAGAGAGCTTTAATCTTAAACATTGTTAAACCCGATACTATCTTCCTTTCAACCCCACACAAAGCCTATTTGAGCCTTTTGTAGGCATTGTAAGCTTATTCAACTATTTTCTTGTAAGATTTGCTATGTACAATAAAAGCAGATATAAAGATATTTTTAAAAATTGTGTTAGATTTTGTATAACTTTTATTTTAATTGTAAGATACGATCATGTAGATTCACATGTTTAATTAAATATTGTATTATACTACATAAAGCCACTTCTTGTAACCATATAGTTTCATGAATAAATCATACATACAAAGCAACGTTCTCTATAATATTAATTCATAAAGTAATTTCAGAGAGATTCAGGCTATTGTCAATAGAAAATATGTTATAAATATAATTTTGTTTAAAAAGTTTTAGTAGATATTGGGAAGTGGATTTACCGTAGTCTCACGTTTTATTACGTACGTTTTATTCTGCTAAACTGTAATCATGAATTTTCGTAATTACTAAGCTTTTAATTTGTAAAAACTTCATGAACGTGTCACGCTTCTTACATCATATATTTTTCTCATTCCGAGTTGTGTTCCTGTGGTAAATAGTCAAAATAATTAAAAGATTTAATATGACTGCAGCTAAGATAAACCGACTAATGTAAGTTTGTAAAGAAGCCCCTATGGAGGCATTTGTAATAGATGTCACTAAATAAAATGAATAAATTTGTAAAAAATATTTAAAAAACAACGGGTAATACGGTTATTCGTAAAATTATCGTAAGTAGGAGTCGATTTGTATTAAACTAAAATTAAAGCAATCTGATTTATAATATTCTGTTTTATTTCGTCCTATCGTCAATTTAATGTATTTATAAGCTCACAATGACACACAAAAATACATAGAATAAAAATCACAGCTACATATTTCTTTCCTGAAAGACATCGCTTGTTTATAGTTTAAACTCAAATAGCTTTTTCATGGTTGTGCTAACATTTATAAATAAGTTTAGTACATAAAAAAGAAACAAAACTGATATGCTATGGCACTGCAATCGCGTATGAGCGATCACTTTCAGTCATATATTTAGAACAGACAAAGGCTAGGTGTATAATTGATCACAAACTTTAAATCTTACTTCAGAAATTACCTAAAAGTAGTATTTACGTCAATTTTACAATGATGAACGGTTCTATAAAATGTTTCGCCCTACAGAAGAGCCTGTACATCTCTCCTCTTCCAGTCAAAGTATGTGATCAATCGTGGAATTTACGTATTACCTTCTTTGGTCTTCTTTAATATCTTCTTTTACTTACTGAAAATTCTTTGACTCAAATTATTAAAAAAATTGTAATTCTTACAAAACCGTGAATAAAATCATCGCAGAAAAGCTTAATTTTACTCTATAAAGCAAAATGTAAACATGCAAAAATCTCCACAACAAGGCAATTAGACAAATTAGTTGATTTTTTTCGATCTAACTGTAATTTTTATAGAAATGGATATTTTAATTCACTTATTGATGCTTATTAACATATGATAACTAGCCATATGGAAATATGATTCTGACTGTATCAAACGATATCCCTTCTAACAAAGTGTGAATCACATTGAGAATATATAGAGGAATAAAGCGCCAATGTCGTCTTTAGTTCACCCCATTGAAGCACAAATCGATCGAGCTGTCCCGGGCGGAGATACCTTGCATTCACTACAATGTTTCATTCAAAGCTTCAATTCTTAGTTTAGATTGGATAAATATTTATTCTATATTATTTGTTCATATTTGCTATACTTCGAGTTTTTAATATTACCGTAGGTAATTTGTTACATATGTACATAATTTTAGATTTAGTCTTATACAGAAAATAATACCTGTAATTAATTATCATTTTCTATTTATTTCCACAGCCTTATAAAAAAAATATATTTATAAGTGTGGATCCAGGAGTTCGTGGATGTCCCTTGGGGCTTCAGGGTCTCGCATTATGACAAAATTTTAATTCATATTGTTTTCAGTGATATATGAGTAGATATTAATTCAAAAAGTCATAAGTCAAAAGTTGCCAGTTCTCAAATCAAGGGCGTACAACGGAAGAAAAGAACTGGCAATAAACTCTCCGCCTCTCTAAATCGCTAAGTTTTTTTGTTTTACACAACGTTTGTAAGGAGCTGCAACCATTACACTATGTTCCACATGACATCTTAAGTAATAAATAACAATAAAATAAATGAAAAACAAAGATTGATCCTCTATCAGCAGGAGGAACTTATTATGTTTAAAAGCTATTTAGATTGATCTCTTAACTACCATAATATTAACACATGTGTGTATAACCGACTTATTCAAAGACTGACGCAAATGCTAGATCTGCCGTTGGCTGTTTATGTTAAATATTGACTTACATTACAAAATAGTTTCAAAGTTTTTGGTAATGGAACACGAGCATATGTTGACATTCATAAACTTGTGTAATAGTGATGATGTTCTTCTCAGAAATCCTTGTGAAGGAATAATTGAATATGATGCGATTACACTTCATAATGTATAATCAAAGGCGTTATCTTGCTTTGATTACTAAAATTTGTTGATCAAAACACTCTGACATCCACATGTGGAAGCCTGTTTCATCGCATGCAGTTTAGTCAACTCACAATAACTATAACTTTACGCTACCTATATTCAATGTTTTTTGTGAATACATTATTGCACGCCTCGCAGTGCTCTACTCTCGACATGTGAAAAACCCAGTCTTTCGAAACTTGAATGACTTTTTTCTCACTAATATAACACTTACAGGATAATATGAGTGCACTAAAATCGAGTTAAATAATCTATCAAGCACATATGGTCTTTTTATGAACAATTATTTTGTTTAACATAGTAAATAATAACATTAAAATCAATCATTCTTGGACGTCCGTCAGTCTGTGTTTATGGATCCATGTATGTGGCAGAGAAATTGGTCGAAAAATTTATCGTACCTCTTTTTCTTATTATATAAAGTTATACCCTGGGCTGATTCCTAGTTAATATTAGCGTTCTAAGTACTGTCGTTTAATTATAATTTGTAAAAAACTAAAATACGACTGTTCCTCACCTTAGAGTTATGGCGCCACTAAATATGTATGTTTAAATATTCTTCGTAGCGTGAGACTTAAAGATAATAATTTATTTGTTATTTTGTTTTAAAAAACTTGAGTTTTGTTTTAGATTTTTTTTAAATGTAAATGAACGCTATGAGGCGTGCACTTTTGGATTTTCCAAGCTATATTATAATCTCTACCATGTATAGGTTTCCACAAAGTTCGCTAGATAGATTGATAGCTATAACGACGCTATTTCGTATGAAATATGCCGTGCGGTGCCCGATTTGGTTTTCTATTTGCAACAGCCATTTGGATGGTTTCACACGAAAATCGGTATTCGATTTAGTTTTAGGTATTGATTTATATCTAGGTAAAAGTTTTCACGCTTTATCTAACAAGCCGACAAAGGTCAATATAACATATTTCGTGGATATTGACGTGCATTTATACTATATATACTGCTTCTACTAACTCGATGAATCGAGTGCTTTTCAGCAATCTTTGTGCGAGATTAAGACTTGCACCTACATTCGTTAAAAAAGTGTACGTTCGGGCGTCACACCGAGGTGCTGGCAGAAAGTGCCACAAAAACCCCTAAAAGACGGACGGACTTCGAGCCCGTCTGTCAGGGCCGTGATACGGGTTAAATTTTGCATTCTGCCTTTACGTTCGCTAATGAAACAACTGTGGGGTATGAACAAAATCTCAAATTAATTATTGTATGATAACGTCGAAGTAATTACAAAAACACATTTTGAACACATACTTATTGGATATTATAACTTCTCGAAATTCAGGGTCGTTGTCATTTAATAAAAGATGTATTATTTTTATATATTTAAATGTTTCTATAAATGTAATATAATAATCATTTTACATATCCTCACTTAAGGCCCGATAAGTTAACGAATAATTTAACAAAGCAACTGTAAGATAGAATTTTTGGTGAATCTTTTAATTTTTGAATTATTTGACCATGAACGCCGCCTTTTGGCGTGTGCTAGCAAACTTTTGCATACATTAAAAATCTTTAAAAAAATTGCTGCAGCCGGGGTTTGAAGGCACCGAGGGTTATTTAAATAAACTTCATGATCAGTTTCTTCAAATTAATGACATGTTACACACGCCTCCAAAGTTACGATGTAACTTTGGTGATTCAACCCAATTCACAAGATGAGAGCTGGCCTACTACATAATTAATGCAATTCTACTTCAATAGAATTTAGGATGTACTTTGCGGACTGAACCGTGAAATTGGTTTACGTATGCTTAAACTAGCTTTTGTCTAGGTTTTACCGGGATTAAATGTAAATTTTGGGGGTTTATATACTATCAATTGAAACGAATGGATTTAGATTTGAAATCTTACACCATAATAAATGGCCATCTCAATAAACCATATTTTTTTTGTCAACAATTATAATCCATTAATAAAATGTAGCCTACTCTTTATTAAAACTATAGGCATTTATACTTAAACTATATCTAAATTAATTGTAGATTTTGATACATTAATTAAAATAGTGTTTTAAACTGGGTAAATATGTGCTATTAGCGTTCTGAGGAAAGGACTTAATGCTAAGATAGTACTCTTTTACAAAATTGAATTTAACCAATGAATCGATATATTATTAGGTCTCTTAATATCAAAATTGGCGTTTAGTCGTACAGGCCACTTTGACCTCAAGATGGACTTGGACTAAACTTTGGATAGGAATTCCAATTGAATTTTTTTACAGTAATTTACTCGTGCATTTGCTTTTTGTAAACTATGACTAATTTCATTTACCAGTTTTAATTTCTTTTTCTTTGCTTCACTCTATTTATAAAATGTAAAATATGAAATATCGCTTTAATTACGAGTAAGAGTTCCACCGTGGCACCAGTGCTGCAGAAACGGTTCGAAGGGTTATTGATGTCTATAGCGGCGGTGTCGCAAAAGAAAAAGAAGTGAGTTGGTTCCAACGTTTGGCTAGACGATTACGGCAGATGTCTATGGTCTAAACCAGTCATGGGCAAAGTACGGCCCGCGGGCAAAGTGCGGCCCTCGGGCTAGTCTGATCCGGCCCGCGACACGATTTTGATTAACTGAATCTCAGTCACAGTTTCATCTGTCTCATACGCCTTCATGCTCTTCTAAAGATTAATCATTTTTTTGTGACTTGTTTGGAAGTTTTTACCATTTTAGTATATAAGTTGTGTATGATGTTAAATTAAACAATAAAAAGGTTTAGATCTGTAACTTGTATTTTTTTTTTTGGCCCGCCTGTAAATTTTTAAATTTCATCTGGCCCTCCTTTTAAAAAGTTTGCCCATCACTGGTCTAAACAAACCAAGGCTAGTCAATGCTGCTTCACGACAACGCTAGACCACAGACTGCAGAATAGACTGCTACCAAATTAAAGGAGCTTCAATTGGAATGTCTAAGTCATCCACCATACTCCCCGGAAACTCCTTGGAACAAGGCCAAAGATTACCATTTTTTTAGTAAATGGATCAATGATGGCAGAATGGTACATACTTTGATTAATTAAATATATTGTATTTAAAAAAAATCTACTTTTCCTGCCACATAAAATGCCAATTTCATATTTAAGGACCAAACTATGGATAAGTTATTAAGACAATTAACTTGGCGTTTAAGTAAAAGTTTAATATATGAACTAGTCATAAACTATAATACAACCAGTGAATAGCTGAGGTTTGGGAATATATTACTAGTATTGTGACCACAATTCACTATAATTATCATTGTTATCTGCCAACAGTTAATATATTAGGTTTACGCATTTGGTTTGGCCTCATCGGTACACAATGGAGGAGATACACACAAGCGGAAAATTACAGTCTATTCCAAGGGTTATAGTCTTTATTTCTGCTACATTATAATTTAAATATGTGTACATTATATCAATTTAACTATTTACCTTGATACAACAAAAGCAATAAAATAATACTGTTACGTACAACGAACAATATTGTGTAGAAAGCTGGTAAACGAAGCTGGCAGCTTGATGTTGGTCCAGGAAACGGTCGGTGGATGAGCTGGTCGTCCAGTACCTTTATCAGTGTGGCTTAGGTCTTAGTTTAAGATTTATTAGATTAGATTTATTTTATTATTTGTATTCTTTAATAGATAAATTTACGCAGCCGTGCCGGGCGGACGTTAGTCATAAATTGCTTTGTCTTGTAATTTGGTTTAACCACTAACGTACAACTAATAAACAGAACGATTGTAACACTACTACAAGTTTCATCTCGAGAGTACGGCCGTAGTTCAGATCGAGCCATCGTACGCTTATAAATACAAAGATACAACGATCAATTGATAGCAATATTATTAACAAATATATTTAAATGAATAAATATTATATTATAAATATTATAAGTCTCTCAAAAGTACCGACTAGAAAGTAGCGCCACTTTATTCGATGTAGGTAGACTATTACTACTTTTAAAAGATAATTAACCAAAAAAAAAAACACATCACATGACCTCGATATTACTCTCTAGGACCACTCGGTGTATACCCCTTCAAATGACGTCATTATATTTATTTAGTATAATTTGAATATGTTCGTGTACGTAAAATATGATATTATATAAGAAATATACTAAATTATTTCAAATCTAATATTTGATGTTCTACTGACCTGACTATTACAACAAAATAATATTAGCTATTTTCTTATTACGCCAAGAAACTAATATACTCGAATAAAAATACAATTTATTTAATTAGACTGGCTTTAAATATTGCTCCAACAAAGATTTATTGCTCACCAGTGTACAAGAATATTAGATTGTAGTGGTATTATAATACTGAAGAATAAATTAAACCAGTCAACTGAGGTCTATGAAAAATGGTTTCCGAGACACGTACAACAAAGTGAAATTTCACATTTTTATAACACGCGGATATAAAGCGATATTTTTTGGAATTATCCCATCTACCTCGCGTTGTTTCAATTCTCTGTTCCAAATTAAATCCGATATAAAACAAAATGTTAAAGCTACGATTTTAAATTCCGTTATTTTAACAATTCGTAGCGTTCGCTTAATTAAGATAATATCCCTTATTTTCTACTAAAAGCTTTGTGGGTGTCAGAAATCTTGATCTTTGACCTCAGCACTTATCTGCTTCGTTTGCGATATGATTCATTCGTACACGTATTTACTATTATTAAAACTGGAATATTCACCCCATTATTTATAGCTATTCCTTCGTCTCATTCTGTCAAATTGTGTTTTAGCTGTGATTAAAAGAGATAAAATATATGATGTGTTCCAGGGTCATGCAGTGAAAATTGTATTTCAGTTACGTATATTTAATGTGTAGTAATATAAAACTAAATTAATTTTAATTACCACTGAAGCTAATTGAGTATAATGCAAGGTTACTTAATATATTAGAGCACTTGGCAAGCTGCTGCCTAACCTTGGAGGCTTATGTCAGAGCGTGCGCCGGCTGTACTACGGAATAATTCGCAGCATGGCCCTGTACGGGGCCCGCATTTGGGACGATATGCTGCGCAGGCGGACGAACCGAAGGCCGTAGCGAGTTATTGCGGTTTGGGCTGATCGCTGCTACCGTATCGTTCGAGGCGGCCTGTGTGTTATCTGGCACTCCTTCCTGCGAGCGGAAGGTGGAACTCCTCGCACCCTTATACCGCGTGAATGGCGAGGTAATGGTTAGCGGGAATCACTCGTGGGTGAAATAGCGAAGCATGTGAGGCGTCAAGCCAGATAAATTCTTTTAGACAGGTGGTTTGGTGACCTGGTTGCGCCTAGCACTGGCGCATCGACAGTGGGGGCAAAGAATTCGCGTTTTAGAAGACTGTGAATAGACAGAGCGGTGCCGTGACCTGTCGGTTTTCGCAGATACTGTGTGGCCATGGATGCTTTGGGCGGTATCTACATATGATGCCTAGAAGGGAGGTGCATCCGTTGTGCGACTACTGCGGCGCTCAGAATGACACGGCGGAGCATACTGTGGCTGAGTGTGTCATCTGGGCAAGGTAGCCTCGTGACCTGATAAAAGTCATTGGGCGGACCTCTCTCTACCGGATATTTTATTGGGTATGCTAGCAAGTGAGAATGGTGTCTGTGAGCATGTTATACTGCAGAAGGAGGCTGCTGAGCGATTGAGGGAGAGGTCTGGGATTGACCGTAGACTGGTCGGTGGTTCACGTATGGGGTCTCGCTCACGAGCAGCCAGTCGGTTATAAGCTTGGATCCCTTGGAATGAATGCCTTGGCAAACACTGAAGGTCTGAGGTCTTATTATGTATGTACTAAAAAGTAATAGATTTATAATGTACCGGGTGTAACTGTAAAGAAAGAAAAATAGTTTTATTTCAAAAAATTCAACAAAAAAATCATTTAATCAAAAAATGTGAACCATTTTCGAATCCACTTTAGCACACGCAAAAAATCTTCAAAGTCGGTTCAGCCGTTTAGGAGTTTAATTAATTAATTGGTTCTATATCATACAGTAGCTTTTCCACATCTCCATCGTTAAATGCTGTAAGCAGTACGTTACACATTTAATGCTGAAATTACTAAGTGTTTCAATATTTAAAAAAATCTGTATAAATGGGGCGTACATGTAGCGTCGTAAACTTTTTGACTGCAAGAAAGTGAACCTAAACCCGTCGAAAATATTTGTATAAGTGACACTGATCTTTAAAATTAATTAGCGGTTACTTAGATTGCATAATGCATTAGTAAAGAGTATGAATTCAAGACGATACTCTGATTTAAGAATATGTTACGAAAAATATTTTATACAAAAAAGGTAGTTTCGAACATTAATACTTGGAAAAGCTAACGAAAGTACAGTAATTTTCGTTGGTTTCATTATATCATTTTTGAATTTAAAATTCAACTAAAGTTTTCAGAATTTTTCAATCCACGTTCTGGTGCAAGTTTGGTTCTGAAATAAATCCGATTTTAAGTCGGAAAATGGATAGATGTGACCATTCACGAACGAACGATAAATGTTTGAAATATTCGGAATGTAAATCATTTTCTAACTCTATATCATATCAAATTTAAAACATAAAATCAGTAAAAACAATAATTAATATCAATATTATATGTATCTATTGTTCGATAGCAGATTATTTATAAAATTTTTGCATAAATTATTTAAAATTTATTTCACAAGTGGAAGTAATTAAAAAGGGCAGACTAATAATTTTGACACCTCTGCTACAAAGCTTTATCTATATTAACACTAGCTGACCCGGCAAACGTTTGTTTTGCCATGTATGTTATTTCTAGGAAACATTTTTTTAGTTCAATAAAAATTACTATCTACAATAATAAAAAAATAGGGGTTGATCGTAGAGGGGTGAAAATGAGGGGTTGTATGCGTTATTGTATGCTGTATCATAAAAAAATAAGACGCATAAAAAAAAAAACTTCTTGGCTTTCTTTAGGTTTTTTAAATATTAAAATAATTAATAACAATATTTAACGTTAATTCTAAGAATATTATATTCAGTATATTATTTAATTATTAATTATTATTATTTATTATATGATTCGTTGAATTTAATATCTCGCTCGCGGACGCTATAATCACACTGACAACATTAGGTGCGGCACATCGAAAATTTTATCAATTTAGATAGGAATTATGATTAATTCAAAAATAAAATAAAATTAGTTTTAAATAAATGAGTGAATTATTCATTCACAAGGGTTAAAATTGATAGTAATTAAGGTACTGAATAGAATTAAAATATTATAAGAATAGAATTTTTGTGGATCCGGGAACGAACATTGGGATACGAGGACTTGTGATATATGAGAAAAATTAATTGTAATTAGTTCTTATTTGAAGAAGCTCGCCAAGGAACGTGTTGGTAAAGGATTTTGTAAAGAATTTTAGTTTTGTAAGTCTACAGTTCATTATCAGGTAAATTATAGTCTATACGATCAGGTAATTTATAAAGCAGCTTCAGCGTGCGACTCTCAACCCTCAAGGTCGTACGTTAGAAACCCGGCTGATCTGACCTTGTGCGCATTTAACGCTCGCTCGTACGGTGAAGGAAAACATCGTGAGGAAACCGGCATACCTTAGACCCAAAAAGTCGAGGGCAGAAGGATGATGAAACACCATCATTTTGTGATAAATCTGTTTTACTTTTTGAAACCAATATCGATGTCATTATTATTTAATAACTTCATTTAAAAATATGTAATTAACTCTTCTTCAAAAAAATGCGTCGATAAATCCTAAGTTACTTGTTTATGTTCCAGGCAACCCCTGATATAATTAAATCTTCTAAATTTTTGGATCGTAGTTTTATTTTGTCATTTTTTTACAATCTCGATTTTTTTCAATGCTATTTGTCCCAAAGCGAAGTATTGTTCTACGGCATAGTGCCGGTCACATAGTACTAAATTACCAATAGTGGTTAGTGCCGGCGCGCGGCAGTGAGAAAAAAAGGTTTGAATATGTCTATATGTTGAGGCTACCGGTGTTCTCCATGGCGCTATGTTAGAGGAATTATGAGGTCATCGGTGACCTTCACGGCTTGCAACATATTAAATATTTTTTGAAATACGACACGGCCAGAAAAAGTAAGAGAGAGGGCGTGAACAAGCAACACTTCACGAAATATTAATTTTAATGTCTTACTTTGTCAGTGCCTAGCTGACGGGTGCTATTAAAATATTTAGCGTTAATTTCAGCCGACCTCTAGACTTAAGTACTATGAATATTATGCTAAGATTCTAGCTAAACTTGCCTAATTGTGATGTATATTTTGAGCTAGGCGAGACTTGGAGCTATCATCTAGATACTATCCTCTTTTATTTACACGTGTATAATCCATAAACATTACCGGTTTTAATCGTCATTATCTCTAAGTCAAAAGTCAGTCAAGTCAGTCAGTAAAAGACAAAAAATTTACGTTATAAAATGTATACTTTACTGGTGGACCCCACAGCGGTTGTCCTGCATGATTTTTAAAGGGTTTGGGGTTTTTGCAAGGGTTGAAGGGCCCCCCGCCGGGGGCCCTGGCCGGGGGGTTTTTTTTTTTTAACCCCCCCCCCCCCCCCCCGCCCCCCCCCCTTTTTTTTTGTTTTTTTTTTTTTTTGGGGTTTTTTTTTTTTTTCTCCCCCTAAAAATATTTAAAAAATATATCTCCTGTTTTCGGTTATTTATGGCCTTTGTGAGACACACGGAATGAATGCATTTTAAAAGATGTATCTTTAGAATAATAACAATCAAGCTGTTTTTTGTAACAGAAGGCGTTACTCAGGTTGGCCTTGCGCGTTTTAACCCAAAGTAGATGTTTGCAGAGGAAAGAACCAGCTTTATAACCACTTAACCACGAAAATTTAGAATGTCTAATGTCTATGTTAACGAACCTATAGCTTATCAAAAATAACCGGTAATGTATCGGAGGAATTCCAATTATAAAACTATATCTTTAAATATCTTCTATAGTTTTTGATATCTTTATCTCCAATATACAGCTATGATCTATGAAAATATCTTAAATATAACAAAGTATCAGAGAGTCACGAAATCCCCATTTCCCAAGGCATAATAAAGGCAAAATCTGTTGATTTGTTGCAATACTTTAGCTGTATTTTTGTTCCTCGAATATTACTCATTAAGTAATTGGACGTGCCCTTTTGTCGGCGTCCCTTTACACAAAGTTACTTGCTGGTCCAATAATACTTCTGAGAATATTTTCTATGTAGCTTTAATGGTTGAAAAGTGGGACTTGCAGATATATTTATGCGTCAATTCAACTGTTATATTTTAATAGTATGCATAATTCTATGATTTCCTTAACATCATTTATTTATTTTTGGAACTTTATTATATGACCTAATTGTGAAGATTTAAGATATATATGTCGCGGTACGTGGATACACGTGTTGTTCGTAAGAACAATCGCTGTCGCTTTCGTCACCACGTGGTGCTTGTGGTAGACAATTGAACTTCTTTTTTAAGACAGTTACAGTTTACCGTTCTAAGACAGTTGGACAATTAGATGATAGCATAGAGTTATTATTAGTTAGTTACAGATAACCATTACGGTTTCAGGCCTTTTTATATATCCGAGGTGGAAATCATTTGCGCTTTCCTTGAAGTAGTAGGGGTATGTGGGACTCGACTAATGGTTTCAGACACTACAAATACATCGACGAACTTCCTTATAAAACAAAAAGTTAGGTGAGAAAAAGAGGAGCGCAGAGATATTTGCCAGTTGTTCTTGCGCGGCCCTTATTAATGTTTTATTAATTACATTAAATTAAATTTATTTTACGTAAATAGTGTTTAGCGTACTCTACAACCAACATGATCCTGCAAAATATGGGGACAATATATAATAGGGAGAAATAATTGTAAAACTCTGATACATCCGCCAATTATTATTTGGAATCCTTTAAGAAAGGCATTTAAAAGATAAGAACGGGTTTCTATTTATTATTAAGTACATAATCAATGCAAGTAAAATTCACCAAAGGCATTTCTCATATTTTAACCCTTTCATAAACTTTAGCATCCAGCAGGCGATAAACCTTCAAAAGCTCACATTGGACATTCATCCCAACTCTTACAAAGTCGTAGCACGTCCTAGTGGGCCTAACTTACCCCCCAGATAACCCTTAACTTTTTAATTGAGGTCTCCGTGACCCATTTGCGATGTAAACTCAAGTTACTCGGTTTTTATACACCCTCTGTGTACGAAGTTGTAAACTTAGGAAATCTGCTCACAAACTTAATATTTAAGACAACAATTTCGTTGATTATATTTTTAAGCCTGTTGTTATCATAGGCCTAGGCTATTTATGTATATATTCTGGTCTGTTTCATTAAGATAGAATTGAAAGTAATCGAACTTTCTTGACGTCCTGGTCTGGTCGGATGATGCATTCCTTTCGATATTCTTTGGTAATAAAACGTTAATTGCCCGTAATGAAATAAAAGTTTGAGGTGAAAGCACGTTATGCTTGATAATCATATGCACAACATAACTTCTAATATATAAAATTCTCGTCTCGCGGTGTTTGTGGTTAAACTCTTCCGAAACGGCTTGACCGATTCTCATGAAATTTTGTGTGCATATTGGGTATAACTGAGAATCGGACTACATCTATTTTTCAACCCCCTAATGTTAAGGGTAGTCCACCCCTATTTTTTTTTTTAATTTTTAGATAAATTTTAATTTTTTTAATTTTTTTATGATACAACATTAAAAAATACATACAGTACCCCTAATTTTCACCCCTCTGCGATCAACCCCTATTTTTATTATAAATGATATACATGGCAAAACGACGTTTGACAGGTCAGCTAGTTTCGCACTATATTACAAATAGCTATGAAAACAAATATTTTTGTAGATGAAAATTAAGGGTTGTATGTATTTTTGTAATTTTTTTTTGGGGTGGACACCCCTTATCACTTAGGGGTTTGAAAGATAGATAGTAGCCGATTCTCAGACTTACTGACCATGCATAAAAAAATCATAATAATCAGTCTAGCCGTTTCGGAGAAGTATGGGAACGAAAATTGTGACACGAGAATTTTATATATTAGATTAAATTACAAGAAATAGTTTGTATTACACATGAAATGTTATTAAATACATAATTTTGTTATCTAAGCAATTTAAGGAAGTCTCCTAAGAGTGGTTTACCTAATTATAACTTGTATTTCTTTCTATATATACTGTATTTGCGATGTGTATGTTAAATAAATTTATAAAATATACAAGAAACACAGGCCTCTATTGTAACAATGTAGATTTCAGTTGTAGAAATCTAAGTCCGCAGTGCGATCGCGTGATCAGGGCTCATTTGTCTTGTAGATACTGCACCTTGATGCCTGTGTTTTGCAAACCGGGTCACTGTAGTTTCTAAGCGATTTATGATTTACAGATAATCTTGGATTTATTGTACTGTAAAGCTTATTTACGTAATGTGGAATTTTCAGTGAACTTATCCAATTTAGCAACAAAACATTCAAATTAAGCGTTATGTTTATTTTTTAATTTTTTTTACTTTAATTCTACAATATAAGATTATTTAAACTAAACAGTTTCTTCTAGTGTAATACTAAAGCATTTTGTTCATATAGGCAAGTAAATAAGCAAGTCTTTGAAGCATTATCGATTTATTTATTATAGAAAATAAAAGCTACATGTTTCAAACGCACGACCTTATGGTATAGACTTAGATGCTTAACCACGAGCTAAACACGGCTTTTTCTTATAGTTTGTTTCACAATGATTTATATTGAAAAAAAAAATGTTTATTAAGGAATATAAGATACAGGTATCACTTACTCCACGTCATTAAATTTGAATCTGTAGACATCCCTACTCATCCGCTAAGAAGACAGAGGGTGTAGGAATTATGTCGATTTATATATAAAGGAGCTAAGAGAGATGATTATTTTAACTAAAGAAGAACTTTGAAATATAAGGCAAGTTATAGGTATAAGCAAGATATAATATTATTCGTAACGTGTTTATATTTTTCCCTGAAATAAGACAGTAAAGAAGGCTTTATGATATAACTATATGTAAATACAAAATTTTGCGAGAAACAATTTTTGAGGGAATTCATACGTTATGAATGCAATTTACATACATACGAAAGCCTGCAATAATGACATACTGCTTCATGTTCTCATATAAAATAAACGAAACCAAATTTCAGTTTGAAAACGTTTTCTTAAAAATACAAGCTCCACTGTCTGAAATAATAAATAGGAATAAGCTTAACTTATCTATATATTTAAAAATTAATCCCTATTTCCCTTGGTCACGGCATCACGCGTGAACGGCTGGACCGATTTCGCTAATTCTTTTATTGTTGTGTTTGTTATTGTCAGGAGTTTAAGCCCCCACATAGCGATCGCATCGACGCGAGAACGCGTGATTATTTTCGGTTCAAAGATACTTATTACTCAAATAATTACATTCACTTAACGAGAAAATTTAGAGTAATATGAAATTATTTGAAAAATAAACTATATAAAATAAAAATATTGGTTTCTAACAATATGTACAATATTTTTTACAAAAGTGCAGGTACGTCGCATCGATGTTACAACAGGCATTATATGACTAATGAATAGTAATAATTTCTGACGGGTCATACAGTTTTTTGGAAGTTATTTCAAGTCTTTTGGCGCGGTGTGGGTGAGAACTAAATAAAAAAATACCTGTGTCAGGGTTCCCAGATCTTCCATACCAAAAAAAAATACAATTTATTATTAAGTAAAAATCACTGTTGTCGCAAATAATGTATCATTTTGGGACACCTGTGCTGTACAGCGTTTTGTCCGGTAGAACATTTGGGGCATTCTCATTATACTGGACACGTTGGAGTACATAAGTGGGTCAGCAATTTAAATTAACTCTGAAATATTATATAAGGTGGAGACTAAAGTTGTGAAAGTTTATATCACTTTCAAAACAAACAATGCAACATTCATAAACTTACAATACCATTGATAATAATACCATAGGTATTAAGGGTAATAGTTTTTTTTTAGAATAAATAGTACGAAAAGGTCATTGTATTTTTTAGCAAAATTTTTATATGGTTTATTATTTGTATCGATGTGTTATTAGTATTTGATGATATGAGATATTAGAATTAAGCATCAAAAAATGAAGTACATATATAAGTAGGTGGGAATATTTTATATTCAAAATGTTAATAATGAAGTTGAGATCGTTTAAAACAAACTGTCACATTTTTACTTTGTTTTAGAAATATAACCAACTGGTTAAATTCAAATAAATTTGAAATAATAAAAGAACGAGAATAAAATTATCAATAAAATTCTACTGGCGCCTTTCCGGTCCATTTAGTGAGCTGAAGGAAAGGGTAAAAGGGATTGTTCGTTCCCACCATTGTCCGCTTTTTTACATTGAAGATTGTTGGCAATAGGTATACGATAGAAAGTTACGGACTATTTCGATTGAATGAGATAAGGAATTAAATAACAACATTTCTTATTTCTATTGGTCTTATAAAATAATTTATTTATTGATATATACGGAGTATGAATAGGCACATTAGGCTATCTGTTGGAAGGCTAAGGGACCAATTCGCTGAAAATCAAAGTCATTTAACAACTTGATCATTCAGATCGGTCCACGGACGGCGGGTGCTTGAACATACAGAAAAAACACGTTGAATTGATAACCTCCTTCAGGTTTCATTTGAAGTACGTTGAAAAAACTAAACGCGGTTTGATTACTATCCCGACCAGATCTTGCTTTGATTCCTAAATGTTTTTTATAATTTAAACAACATGTTTATACTAATTCGATATATTTAGTACCTTTCATCATGCATAAAGTAGCATAGGCCAAAGATATTTTATATATTATAATATAATTAAAAGTGAATTTTATAAAATTTGCAGAAAATTGCTATACATTATTTTTTATAAGACGTGTTATTAAATCACAGTATATTACCTCGATATGCTTCACAAATAGGTAATAATACATACTATTAGACATACCAATTAAAACATAATATTATATCTGAAATAAGTATCGAGAAGAAGAATGTCCAAAAAAAATAGTTTTCTGGCTGGAAAACTCAAAATTCATTAACTTTATGTATCTATGTATTGTGTTATGTAGAATGAACAAGATTTAACTAGTATTAATCCTATGAAATACAACGGCGATTGAAGAAATATTCCTGATTCGCCAGAATAAATTCGCTATCTGGTACATATCAACGCGTCACTCAACCCAGTAGACGTCCCGTAATTAAGGACTCGTGTAATTACGATCGAAATTAACAGGTAAATTACACCAGCTGTAGAACGCTTACGATGCTAAAAACTTGCACATTTTATTTCACATTATAAGGTTTTTCACCTCTGTTGGTGGCGGCGTCATAAATAATATTTCTGTGACGGATGCTTCTTGAAGTTTTTCATTTTTGTTTGTGTGGGTATCCAGAAGCTGTATATAGGGTGCTCCCTTCCGTAAAACATATGGGCTGGTTCGGCTGTCGCGTTTCAGTACAGTAAAAAAGGAATCCAATAATCGATCAGACTAAGAGTTACCATCAACGGTGGTGTGTCTCCTACTCTAGCACTGCATCCTTAATAAATATAAAAAAAGAAAATGCGGTAGTAGGTACTGTGTGCGGTTCAATATCAATGCGCAAGCGACAGCGGTTAAAAATCCAACTTGCTAGGCACGCACTATTGTACCGGAACACCAACCATTTCCGGTTCGTGTGTCAAAGTGAAAATTGTCAATTTTGACGCTTGCACGCTCGGCTCAGGCGGAACGTGACAATGTTTCATGTTTTTTCGTGCGTGCAGCTGGCGTCAATCGATTTATAAGGTTTTGAGGTAAAACATCTATGTAAATGTAATTGTTTACTATCCAATAAAAGAAAAATTAAATAAAGATACATATAAACGTACCTATTTGGGTATTTCAGGATAATAAATACATATTACAAGGAGCATCCCCGCGCTAGATTTAAATATAATCTATGTTTATCATAAGCGTGCGCTTTTCAACCCTAAGGCGTTCACGGCTGTGCAACAATGGATTATTACAATATATGGCGTGTATCAGGCACAGATGTTGATTGCTTATTTGCCAATTAAGAACCAAAACTATAATGTAACATAAGATACATCTGAGGCCCGGAACTAAAAGGTTGTAGGGCGACTGGGTTTATATGTGAATGTTTTGAAAAGAAAACTTATCGCGCTTGATAGGTAGAACAGCTTCATAAGCTTATAACACGTTTATGAATAAGTAGGTCATCCAATAGTTTTAATTCAATTACTCAACCGCTTTATATTTAACTACTTTATACTCAATAAATAATAATACAAAGATACATACCCGACATAAGTGAACAAACTGTTTTTAAAAGTAAGACCGCCTATTTACATCTTTTGTCTTCTATTTTATTTTTTCTCTTGTTTTGTGTTACTGTGATCTAAATGTGTTATTATTGTATAACTAATAATTATATCAGATAATTGCACCAAGAGAAATATGCGCCATCCAAATATGCAAATATAAGTGTTAAAGAAAAGTATCTTTACCAAAAAATTCAACATTTATTCAGAAAAGTAGGAATGTTGCGAGCGTCAACAGTAAATTTATGTATACAAACAATTTCACGCAAAAATTGTATCACCAAGCTGTCATATAAATCAGGCTTGACCACAAACAAGTATTTACAAACAACCTTTAGGCCCGTATATCACTGTTAATGGAAGCAAACATTAAACAGTTTTATACCATACTAAATGATTCTGTTGACAACTAAGTAGAAGTTAAAAGTTTCTTATACTCTATTTAACGCAGTCTATGCCATACACAGTATATTAAATGCAAGTTATTAAACTAAACGAATCTATATTTGAAAGGCCTATATTCACTTTGATTAGTGCGAGTGCAAGTGATTAGTAATTGACATTGATTAGTGCAGGTGTGTAGTGTAGTGCAAGTAGTGTCCAAGGGGAGGGCGCACGCGACGTCACTATTCGCAGTTCACTCGCAAAAAAATAGAACAGGCTTCTAATCACTTTACTACGCAGCCAACTTATCACCTGTGTATCAGTCGCTGTCCACGCTTGTTTTCTCCTTATCACTAATCACTAATCAAATTGAATACAGGCCTTAATATTATTGCATAAAAAACGTTTTCACCTCCTCCAGTTGGGAAGACATATGCAATACAATAACCTTAGAGGTTTGAAAACAGTGCAATTTACTCACAAGAGTGCCTGCTTCATACTTCACTAGGAAACTTTAAAAACGTAGGATCCTGAGGATGCAGAAACATTACATATGATTTTGAAAATGTGCTCGCTATTACCGATATTACCAACAAATATTTTTAAAATTTTACGGCAATCTATGGGGTCAAATAGTCATTGTTTTGATGAAAATAAGGGGCATTTATTTTCATCAAAACAACTACTAGCTTGTCATGATTACGCAAACATGAAATTATATGTATATATGAGCAAATAAAGATAATATAGAAGAGTGTAATTGCACTTATTGTAACGGATATTATTTATAATCTCTCTCGTTTTGCCAAATTGTGTTTACTCGGCGATGAAAAGAGATGAGTTCTTTGATTAAACTTGTTTAATTGGACTGATTTAATTGTAAAAATAAATGGGTTAGTATCTTACTAATGTTTAGTGCAATAAAACACTGACATTTATAACAACGTAACTTTTTCATAACATTGGAATCGCATTTTTTGTTACAATCAACATTTTACAATCGTTTTCCAGCGTTAATAGTTACTAGAAACTCGATATCAAATAAATGGTAAACTAAACATCTCTATGCATAAAAAATATGTTTTGCATTTAAAAGTTTTAACCTTGAATTGGGAACACATATGCAATATAAGTATCATGCTCCACCGGGTACTTCACTAGGAGATTTTAAAATGTAATAATAATAATTATAAATATTGATTGTCAGTACACGTACTAGGGAATTCACGAACACATTTTCAAATGTATCAATAGTTTAGAGAGATGAGAAACGTGACAATTCTACTGCATTTGCCATGGAGAACGTATGAAGGAGTTGTAAGTTAGGATTAATACTTGCAGCTGAGTTTCATCATCGGACGTCGAGGCAGAATACAATCACCTCGACGTACATTTAAAGGTCAATATTTAATTATACTGTTACTGCCAATTTTCAAAAAAAGGGCGTATAATAGGCAAGAAGAAATAAGCAAGGAAGGCAAGAAACATTCACTCATTTTAATTACCAAAAATTTTTTTTTGTAATGTGCTTGTTTTTGTGTTGTGGAGCAGCTGCCATAACACCTTGCTTCATGTGACATAAATGAATCGAAATACAAAAAGTACTTCTGAATGTGTTGTATGTACATAAGAATTTGGAAACGCTTCGTGTAAAATGACTATTATCGTAAAACAAAAATCTTCTTCTTGGCCATCAGTCTCGTGAAGCGTGTCTTGTCCTTTGCCAGATCCAGCAATTCTTACGCGGTCGCAATACCCGTCCTCTCACTAACATTATGTTAATTTATTTTTACACACACGCCGTTTATCTTGGATTTTACCCATTATTGAAGGAGGTAGCGGTCAATAGTTGTAAACTACCAGATGTCTAAGTGGTAGCGTTCTTGTCATTGATATTTACAATCCCAAAATCCTACAAATCTCCAAATATTCGTATAATCGATTTATCGGCAATATTTCTTCAGATATTTTACGAAGTCACGACCGTTCTAACCCTGCCATTACTCACACATTGGGCCTTAACGTACTTTGAAATGGAATCCAAAATCATCTCTGTTTTTGTGGAGTAAGCATTATTTTTGCTTGGTCAGTTATGTGAACTCTCAGGAACGAGCTGGTTATAAAGAAAATTATACGAAATGTTCTTGACGCGAATGGAGTAGAAGAAAATCTATAGATTTTTTTAGTTTTCACATACACTGTTGCATGTTTTCCTAAACCATTATTTTGGAACATTTATGACAAGCGTAAGAACTTCTTTAAATTATGTTGTAACAATAATATCAATGTTATATTTTTAGGTACTAAAAACCTTACAAAGACAACGAGAAGCGAATCCGATACCAGCGTCTATTACTTTTTTTTTAAATCATACTCGAATATTATACAATAACATGAGCAAATAAAACTCTTTGTCATTTATGACAAAGTTTATCAAAGAAAGCAAAAATATATTGTAGACATGTTTGTTTTGTGCTAAATTCAAACAAAAATAGTCTCTTTTGCAATACACTAAAACCTTAATTCCCGTTTGACTCATTGTGAGTTATTAAACAAATTCAGTAAGTTGGTATGTTTAATATGAAAATATTTCAGCTTCATATCATTGTGAATTCACTGAGAGCAATAATGTCGTCTGTTTATTCCGCTACCTTTCGCGATATGAATTTTTCTAGCATTCCCAAAATTAAATTAAAAAAGTTATGCCTCAATATCTGTGTTGTTTATTTAAAAAAAAATTGGGTAATATGATAACGAGCGAAATTATCCCGCACTAAGCGAAGTGGCACCCAGATGGTTATGATTCCTAGGCCAGGCAAGTAGTAGATTATCATATGCCTGCTACTTTTTCTGGTTTCCTATGGTTTACACAACCGATTTTCGAGAGTATGTTGGTAATGTTGACATGTACGCATTTCAACATGTTTGCCAACATTGCATAACAGTGCGTGACCTGGCCAGTTGAGGAGCAACGTGACGCGCGTCTTATTATTTGGTATTAAAAGTTTAGCATCGTTACTAAACGTTTGAGACGCATGTTGAGGGTCAAGTGTTACGCTTCGAATGTTGCTTAATTAATACATAGTTTCAGTGTCGTTAGGCCATAAATAAAACAAGCATTTTCTGGATTTACAACAATATACTTATTACATAAACACAAGACGTACACCAAAGTGTCGAAAATTAGTCCAGTTTAATTATCAATCCATGAATCTTTTATATTTTGTTTCAAGTGATAATAGTAAAAATAAATTTGCATGTCACACCAATGTCATGTGCCAAAGGATTATTGCTGACAATCAATAAATGAGCTCTCTCTTACTCACTTCTCTGGCTCTACGACCAAAAGGTATCGCTTGGGCTTGAATTAGAGGAATGCGATTAACTGCGGCAGAATCGGATCTGCTTTTTTGATAATATTTGTTTTTCGTTTTCTCGCAAACATCGTTGTTTTTGGGCTTAGCTTACGAAAGTCTCATTACGTTGTTTAATGGATGGACTCAATATTATAGAATTTCAGAATAGTAAAATACTTTATAACCCAAAATTGGTGCAATATCTCGACACCTTGAATAATAGTGATAAACAGATAATCTTACTAGCTCCAACGCTCGCTCTCTTCCCTAATCCTGGATTAGATCGTCCTCACACAGTTCAATGTATTCATGAAGATCTGTATCGGGCTTAGCAAAGCTGAAGTAAAGGAAATTTCGAGATACCCTAAAGGAGAGGAGCTTTAAGTTTGGAGTGAGACGAACGGTGGCCAGTTTTATAACGTGTTTGTGTGTCTTCTTCTGAGCAGGACTGCGCCTGAGTGGAAAAAACTTTCAATTAGTTGTAGTAGAAGAATTAACAAAAAAATATGGTTATTAAAACGATTGACCCTTTTTAATAACTTGATAATTAAGCATTAGCAATAGATATCCATTATTAATATTTAATAATATATTAAATAATTATTAATACTGTCAACTTGATGTGGCAGTCTCTGTCTGACTAAGGGCCGATTTACATTATCTTAGTGTTTAGCAGAGTGCTTTAGGATAGTATTTAGTTGAAACATTAAACCTACTTGCTTTAGTAGTTCTATTGATTTCAAGTGAATAAAATAGAATCCTTTATTTTTGTTTCAAGTGATACCCCTCCCGCGCCCGCGCAATCCCAGATCTTTCCTCTTTTTAAAAGTAATTTAGTCAAATTTTAGGAGAGTGAAATCCGTGAAAGCGTGCGTGTTTTTGATTTTTAAAGATTAGAATCTTGGTTGGAAGAAATATTAATTTGTGTCTGAATATGTTGTTTACGAATGTTTGTGGAAGTTAAAAACAATTTTAAAAACAAAATAGCATTCGGCATACACTGCCTTAAAAGAAGCTATTTTATTTATTTCGAATAAAATTGTCTTCTATTGTTCCATAATTACAGTTAGTATTTTGCTAGAATAGAGCGTATTTGCCGAGTGTTGCGCGTTCATTTGGGCTGTAATATACTCTACTGAAGAAATTAAAGTTCACTCCAACACTAAAGCACTAAAGCACTAAAGAACTTGCCTTTCAACTTGTACTAAAATACTCTCCTAAACACTAAGATAATGTAAATCGGCCTTTAGATTGCTGCAAAGCACTATCAACGTTGCAAACAATAAAATTTAATTCATTTCGTGTTAATAAAATTATCCCATCTTTAAGAAATCGATGAAAAAATTAAATC
The DNA here is from genome assembly GCA_905332375.1 of Pieris macdunnoughi. Lineage (NCBI taxonomy): Eukaryota > Metazoa > Arthropoda > Insecta > Lepidoptera > Pieridae > Pieris > Pieris macdunnoughi. Next base: position 949,599 of record CAJOBZ010000020.1, read on the forward strand.
AGTGACAACCTCTTTAGGTCTGGGCTTCAGATTTCTGAATCTGTTTCATGATCATTTTTCAATCTAATAGGCAAGTAGCTGATCAGCCTCCTGTGCCTGACACACGCCGTCGACTGTTTGGGACTAAGATAAGTCGGTTTCCTCACGATGTTTTCCTTCACCGTTCAAACGAATGTTAAATGCGCACATAGAAAGAAAGTCCATTGGTGCAAAGCCGGGGATCAAACCTACGACCTCAGGGATGAGAGTCGCTCGCTGAAGCCACTAGGCCAATACTGCTCTAAATCTTTATGAAAGATAACTTTAAAACATGATCATTTGTATAATCAAACGCCGACTGAACAAAGAAATTTAAGTAAATTATAGAAATCTAATATTAAACATATATTAACGTATACATCGAATTGATAAAACTTCCCTCAATTTAATCAGAATCGATTAATTACTAGACGAATTAGAACTATAAACTGTATATTGAATTACATACGTACCAGATTGATAAAAATCGTTTGGGTGAACTAGAAATTTGGAGCATCATAACTGGCTTACAAACTAGTAATTACAAAAATAAAACTCGACAATTCATTCACATACCAAGAACCAAAATGACATGACATTGATGACAAACTATTAGAATAATAGGTTTTACTTTATTAAAGCCGACTCATGAACTCTTTTAAAAAAGGCGCTAGATTCTATTGATTTTCAAGTATTTCTTCTCTGCCAATTAGTTCCATAGAAATCCATAGGGTATCTTGTGAAATGTCTATGATAAAGGTGAGTTCATAGAATAGTGAATATTATATTGTCTTTTACTTTTACCCAAAAAAACTAAGGATAAATATTAATTATTTTTTCAAATTTATTTATGTCGTACTCTTACCGCTAACTCAATTAGTAGTAGTAGCCAAAGGTTGGATACACAATATATATTAAAAGGTAAACATTTACGAAACTTATAAAGAAAATAAATAAAGCACATCAAACTAAAAAGTGAAAAATAATTCCTAATTTAGGCAGAAAATGGTAATGAACAATAATTACAATAATTTGATGTGCTTTAAAAGCGTGTGTTCTAGTTTTTTTTAACTATTATTTATTTTTTAGTTAAATTTTTTTTTTTAATTTTTTTTTTTGGATTATTGCATTGTCATCGATCTTTGACAGGTGCGAAAAGTTTGAATTAAATCTGTCCATTAAAAGTGCGTCAAAATCGAGTCCGAAGGAGTCGGTTACATACATACATACATACAGGTGAAGCTAATATAAAGCGTGTAAAAATAATTAAATACATTTAACTGAGTAATACCTAATTCGGTTGTGTTGTATGATGGTGTGTGCGCTATGAATATTCTTAAAATTCATAAATTTATTTGTCAAACGTTATAATAGAAAAGTATCATCTATGTATTTTCCCTTATTGCTAGAAAGATTACAATTGAATGGAAGAAATCTATGTTTTCTCAACAATGTGTGTAGAACGTAAAGCTTAAATTTAAATTAATTATTAAGCAAAGAACGTTGGCCCTTTCTATTTTAAAATTTTAGTCTGGGTAAAGGTAATGTTTTAAAATTCAAATTCAATTATACTTTATAGTATATATGCAAAAAGATAGCTATACAGCCTTAAGGTTAGATCATGTACGCATTCCATTAAAAGGCCTATCCTTAAAACATCCTATTTTACGCAAAGGCCCAACTATAAAATAAACTCTGCCTATAAAATAACTACACAATATAACGTAAAAGCGTAGTTTTAAAGGGTCGGGTGTATTTAATTCGCAAACACAAGTGCGAAAAATGTTTTTCACAACGTTTTTACATTATTCCGTGGAATAATATGGTCTAGTTGTTTATGAATGTAAAGTGGAGTTTTATATGAGAGCTTGCGTATGGTTTATTGAATTATTAAATTTAATTGATTATGGTTTATTAAAAAGCTGTGGTATTTGTGCATATAGCATAAAACTGTGTCAAAGCGGCTTCATGCTAATCGCATTATTTACTATTATTGTGGCAAATTGTATCAATATTCATATAGTTTAATGCAAGAGCTTAGGACTTCGTGAGGTCAATATATCGCTGTCAGTATCGAGCGACAGCAATTGTTAGCGCTCTGCTGTCTTATGTCGATAAAATCTTGACTATATATTATTAATTAAGATTTGATAAGAACTGGTATAAAACACAAAGGCTACTACTATAAAGCCTACGAATAACAAAGGCTTATAAAATAAATATTTAATTGGGTTCTCCACTTTAAAAAGTTGGCGATTTCCGCGTTTCATGCATTGAGTAGGTTTATACTTTTATACACATTTTATAGTTGTATTTCTGTCGCAATCATAATTTATGGTCTCCGTCAAATTCTCAGAATTTTATTTCTTTATTTTTGTATGTAAGATATCCAGCATGAGCCACTTTCGCGCAAATAAATATCATATATTAAATCAATTCAAAAATCATCATTGTATTATACATAAGGGGAAATGTGTTTTCTTGGTGAGAACCAATTCAAAGCAAAACAAAAGTTATAACGTAAAATTATTACTGAAACAATATTCATACGAAACACAACTTGGGAACTTTTAATAGCAGACGAAATACGCGATTGCAGGGTATAAGATTACGCTACAACCACATTGGGCATTTTGTTTCGCAGTTTTACATAAGTATAGCTTTTTGTAAGTTTTAGTTTTATGCATATATGATATAAACAAATACCCAATATTATAAGTACCTATTGAAGACATAATAAATAAAATCCTTCGATGTGTGTGTCTTCATAAGGTCTATGGAAAGAGTTTATTTTATTGTGTCTATGTAATACTTTTTTTATAGAACAAGGGGCAAACAAGAGTGTCTTCAAAAAGAGGAGTAGCGACAAAGGGTGTTTTTTTAGCAGAAAACTTGTGTCTTCATGGGGTTAAATTGGACTAGATTTAGTGTAGGCAGTTTGATGCCCTTTTTCAGGTTCACATTAATTCTGAAATGTTAATCTCTTCATCAATCACAATATTTACAACAATTAAACTGTCGCATTGTTAAAAATATAACCTCTTCATTGACATTGAGCTTTCAGGCGGCAGAGGCGACGCGGCTTTGAACTAAATGAACTACAATAGTGCGATATTGAATTCAGAGCAGTTTACAAGTACAGTGCAAACACTTTATAACGTCAATTCAATCGTTATAACGAAAATCTCTTTATAACGTAATAATGAGTAACTAATTAAAAATACATTAATTCGTCCCTCCCTATTACGATACCTCTCTATAACGAATAAAAATGCTCAGTCCCTTGATATTCGTTATATAGTGTTTACACGGTATTTGAAACGTCTATATCCGTCAAATAAGTTTTTAAACATACTCACGTAAACCAAATACAATACATACAATCAAAATGACACAGGTGTGGTCACAGCGTTAAGCGAAACGGTGAGTATTATTTTTAAACATCTACGACTTTGCAAAGAGACATAAATTGAAGTGTTTACGTTTTGCAAATGTGCCTTGTGTTGCCAACTCGAGCCTCGGAGATACTGTGGTCCCTTGAGTGTTTTTGCAATATCTTTGACTTTTTGTTTGGGTGTTTTGGGAAAGTATTGTGCAGATTGACGATTAGGGTATGCTTTATTATAAGGAACGCGCGATTGCGTGATAGGTAAAAGGCAAATAGTCGCTCTATTTCACAGAGTACCTGACGTAAAGTTGGTCTTGTCTTTGTGATTCATTCGTGATTGAACGTTCGTTCGTTCGTTTAGCCTGTTGACGTCAACTGTTGGATGCCTTTTTGCCATAAGTTGGAGGGCCTTTGAGAGTTTCTGCACCGTTTTCTTAGGGGAAGCTTTAAAGTATTGAGAGCTAACCGTTCTTATACTCTCAATAAGTCCACTATTGAGACTATCCACATCACCATCCATGAAAAGCGATTTTGGAGATTTTTTTATGTCTTATACTTGGACTTGAAACGGACCGCGCGAGATGAGTACGTTCAGTTTTGATATTGATATTCAAAATTCCTCTTACCATCCTGTGATCCCTTCCAGTTATCACCCTACGTATCACTGTGACGTCTTTAAATATTTGTCTTTTAGTTGACATGATGAAGTCAAACTCGTTTTTAGTCTTTTCTCCGGTTTTATGTCTCCATTCTCCATAACCTCTGCTAATCTCTGCCTACGATTGTTCTTTTCGACATATACAAATTTATAATACTCTCCATCCTCTTTCTTTCCTAACCTTGCGTTGAAATCACCCATTATAACATGAAACTGCGTTTTAGATTCGGCTCATTGGTTTAGTACCCCTGACTGCGAATCCATGGGTCCCGGGTTCGATCCCCGGCTGAGTCAAACATTTTCTTATTCTACTAGCTTATCATCTGTCCTCAGCGTGTGTGCATTATAAGTTACCAGAGCCAATGGTTGTCAGGAGTGGTAGCCGGATCTCTTCTTAGCACTATCTGCCCCACGCTTGGCCAATGGGTTGGCGAGCTCAGTTTATGTTGAGGTTAAATAGGAAGAAAACGCTGCTGCACATTTTTCCCAATTTTATGTCCCCTTAGTTTGCGCGCCATTGTGTGTGGCAGAATATGCGAACTTACGATTGTACCACCTTACACATTTCTGTACCATATTCTTGCAATAAATAAATAATTATTATTAGTCGCGCGCTTCTACGACTCCCTCGGGTAGAGATGGGGTATTACTATTCTTAGCCGACACTCCATGGCATTGAAAATAGACTATAATTCACCATACATTAAAAACTAACCAATCTTATTTAAATAAGTCGTTAACTAATCGGGCTTTTTTTATAGCGGATAAGGTTATATGTTAGTCCAAAGGAGGTATTTATTACCATATCAACGACAATTTTTTATTTTAACTATCATTAACAATAATTAAAATATAAAATAAAAAATATTAATTTATTTAATTTACTTAACTAAATTTTAAACGCGATATATATATCGTATAACAGCTATTGATATTAAAACGGGTGGTTTAAAATGTAACCCTTATAGGGTAAATATTGTAGGTTTCTAAATTGTTTCGCAACAAACAACAGCCTAATAAATTGGGCTTAATTGAGGGTTAATTAAAGATTTACGTAAGAGTTATCGTCGGTTTGTTTTAATTGTATTATTATTAAAGCTTTGTATTTGCTGTTACTCTTCTACATGACATTACAAATACAGCTGGTTCCTAGCTTTAGCTCAGTAATAACTATTCAATACAGACTTCATCGACCGTCGAACGAACATCGATTGAGTTGTGGGTATAGTTGTAAGTGTATTTTGAAGTTATACTTCTATTGGTGCGTTAGGGAAAAATGATGATAGTAATTTTTTACGATGCGCGCGCACACCGTCACAAAAAACAGACACCCTGAAGTAAGCATAGTCAACATTTTAAAATAAAAAATGTCAATTTCTTTATTATGTAGAAATAATTTTTTTGTGATATTTAAATAAACTTTATTTGAATAGATAACGCGTTATAATAAAACTTTCAATGTATTAAATACCTTTTTTTCTATTGTAAGTGTCGTTTTTTTTACAAACGTAGAATAAGGCGACAGATAAAAATTTAAAAAGATTTTTATCTTGTTACGCCAAAAAAGTATATAACTTCTAACGCGTGTACATAAGTACACACACACGCTTTTATATTCATTCGCTTCTTGCGGGGTGAATCATTTTATGCAATATCATTTGTTTATATGTGTGAACTATGGCTCTCACTCCCGACTTGCATTCAATAAAAACAGCGTAGAAGTAGAAAAGGTACGGCCGCTCGTTTAGCCATAACCAACAAATGTGAAGACTTTGTTGTCTCTTTGACCAATGCAAGAAATGTCGTAAGTCAAAGAAAGAAATATCATACCTCATACCTCAATGTTAATAAAGGTCATAAGACTAGGGACATAATGAGCATGGTTTGAAAACAACATATTATTTTTTTGTAGACCAAACTAAACTAATAAAACTATTCTACACGTTTGCAAATTCCTCGTGATTTTAACTTGTCCCTTTTAAAGCAAGTCCGCTCCCGTGTGTAAATTTAAATAGCAGGAATTCACACGTAAACTCAACTTGCGTGAAGTTTCCATTGGAATCTAAAGCGAGCTTCGTTTTTGTGATTTATACAGGACTATTGGCCTAGGCACCGACCCCGTTGATTAGATGTTAACGCACATGTCACTCTTGGGTTTGATTCCCGGCGAATTTTTTGTGTTAGGTAAAAAAGTTGGTTAAATAGACGCACAAATGTGACTGTAAAAACATTTGGTTTTAACATTTATTTTCTATTCTTACAGTCAACTAATACTATTTTTTTATTGATAAAAAGCTTGCCAACGCATTGATACATTAGCACTCAAACAATAAAAAAAACAATAACTTATCAAAAATATTACAAAAATCGATTTTATGGTGTGAGGGGAGCAACTATGTATATCCAGACCTAGCTCGTTTTTCAGAATGCTTAATCTGGATCGGTGAGCTTTGACCAAAGGAGGGACAAGCGGAATAATGGGATGTCGAGAGGGTACACGAAACTTAAATTTAGATAGAAGGTTCGGGCAATCAATCTGATTAATTAATATGTTAACTGCAAACGATATATCAATTAATTTTCTGAGATTCTCAGATGCCACTGAAGAAAAGCGGATGCCACGATAACCTCTTTTATAATCTCTCGAGTCGTAGCATATGCGTCGCATAATGCGGCCTCCATACAACTATACCGTATTCTAGAATGTAATATGGAATACTGTATACTAATGCCATAGAAAACTTATAACTAGTTCAAAAATATATTAAAATCCATCATATCTGTAAAAAACAAAACAAGAAAAAAATAAAAGCTTTTTTGTTTAGGATTGTTTGGCTTCGGCTATTTTCCTTACAATCGACTGTGAAAACAAGCTTTTTAAGCTCGTATAAGCGATTAGTTATATACTCCTTCTCTTATTTAGTATCGTTAAAGCAATGCCTAATAATTTAATAACACGAAAAACACATTACCATAAAGTATTATTGCTATTATTACGAAATTTCCGCGAATATGTTTTAATTAAACCGAGAGTTATACACATTAATTGTAAATGGAATATTAATGCCGGTTACCTTTCGTAATGAAAAGCCGAATGTAAACAATTACATACTGCAGTCGATCTAATAAGAGAAACAAAATCCCTAACGATTAATTATGTATTGTGCCACATAAATATATCTTTACTATTATTATTATTGCGATAGAATTAAAAATAAATAAATCAGTGGCGCTACAACCTTTTTAAGTCTTGGCCTCAGATTTCTGAATCTGTTTCATAATCATTTTTTAATCTAATTGGCAAGTAGGTGATCAGCCGACGACGTGTGTCAGGCACAGAAACACACGCCGTCGGCTTTATGGGTCTAAGACATATCGGATTCCTCGCGATGTTTTCCTTCACCGTTCGAGCAAATGTTAAATGCGCACATAGAAAGAAAGTCCATTGGTGCACAGCCGGGGATCGAACCTACGACCTCAGGTATGAGAGTCGCACGCTGAAGCCACTAGGCCAACACTGCTCGTTAAAAATACAAATACCTGATAATAAGAATTAAAAAAACCGCTACAACCTTTTTATTTCTGAGCTTCAGATTTCTGTATCTGTTTCATGATCATTTGTCAATCTAATAGGCAAGTAGATGATCAGCCTCCTGCGCTTGACACACGTCAACATGGGTCTATGACAAGCCGGTTTCCTCACGATGTTTTGTTTCGACGTTCGAGCGAATTTTAAATGCGCACACAGACAGAAAGTCCATTGGTGCACAGCTGGGGATTGAACCTGCGACGTCACACACTGCTCTGCACAACTAATAATAAAATAATATTAATTATAATCTCCTGTGAACTCAGCCCGAGTACAAACAAATTAATTACATGAAATCTAATTAATTAATGTATATAACGAATACAAAGTTAATGAATTCGTTCAAATTATATTTTAATGTAAGACGGAGTGAGTAGGTAGGAATAGATTAAAGAACGAGGAGTAATAGGAATGAGGAACGAGGGCAGCACCTAAATACTGGTGCAGGCAGATCCTCAAGGAACAGGAAAGAAGGTAGAAAGTGATAAGCTAGTTTCGTGACATTTTGTGGACTCGTTCCGCGACCGAACCCGAATCGACTACAAGCCCAAACGGCAGTTTTGGAAACCAGTGTCAAATGATTCCTTTAATATTAATTGACTAATTAAATTTAAAAGGTTTTAATGTTTTTATATTTATAACTTGTAATAATAATAGTGATTGTGGAGTAATTATTATTATCGACCATAGAATTGTCGTTAATTTATAGATAGCAACATTGACAAATTAAATAAGCCTCTGAACGGTTTTGAGCTAATTTTACTTTGATGCTATTAAATTATAATGACAATGGTAATTGACACTAATGCAATTGCTCCGACATTAATAACAATGACCGAAGTTACTATTACTACAGACCATCAAATAGTCTCTTGATTTGTAGATGTAGTAACATTGACAAATCAAATAAACCACTGTTTTGAACTAATTTGACTTTGATATTATTAAATTATAATGACAATGGCAGCTGATACCAGCGCCATTGCTGCAAATATATTATAATGCAACAAGAACTCCTCAAAACCATACTGCGCAGGCATGAGTTGCGTCAGTTCTCAAATCAAAATGTGTGTTTACAAATTCAATTCGGGAATTGGAAAAATTACACTCGACTAACATTTGTCCTTCACTGGTATAAATTTTTCTAAAAGCGAAAGTACTCGTATACTAAACCCGACGTGTTTGCAATTTTGATGTAGTTCTCTCAATATCCGTAGCGTTAATCACAATCGTAACCTTGAATCGCAAAGTACGAAAACTCAACATTAAAGTCGTGATATTGCTAGTAGCCTAATTTTCCAATATAAAAATATACAAGTTTGCTTAAGCAAAGAAAAAGCTTCTTAAGTGTTTTTCTCATAAACGTTTGACGCTTCGTCAAAGTCTGTAATTAAACGCAGTCTTCGCAGTCACGTAGTAGAATGTTATTGTTAGGTTAGAGAGCAATATACTAAATGAACAATTTGTCATCTTTAAAAGCAATTTGAAATTCAATTAATTCGTTTTGTTGGTTTTTCTCTTATGAATTGTCTCTTGACTATAAATGTTTAAATCTAATATATAAAATTCTCGTGTCGCGGTGTTTGTAGTTAAACTCCTCCGAAACGGCTTGACCGATTCTCATGAAATTTTGTGTGCATATTGGGTATGTCTGAGAATCGGACAACATCTATTTTTCATCCCCCTAAATGTGAAGGGTAGTCCACCCCGAAATTATTATTTTTTAATTTTTAGATAAATTTTGTATTTTTTTTTGATACAGCATTAAAAATAAAATAAAATAAAATAAAATATGTTTATTATGGAACATAAGATACATGTATCACTTATTCCACGTCATTAAATTTGAAGGCATCCCTACTCATCGGCAAAGAAGACAGAGGGTGTAGGCCGAGAGAAAAAGCCGGCGTAAAAAACTCTCGGTACTCTTTTAAAACAGCAAATCATCAAACAACACTTATTTAAAACAAATATCGCAAATTGATTAGAAGTAGCCTGTCTAGCACTAGTCCCAGGCCCTTTTATCAACTAGATAATCGTTGACTTTATAGTAAGCCTTTTTACACAGCTTTTCTTTAATACATTTCTTAAATTTATTGAAAGGCAGTGATAAAAGAGCCTCTGGGATTTTATTAAAGAAGAGTATCCCTTTCCCCAAAAAAGAATTACTAACTTTAGATAGTCTAGTACGGGGAAATTGCAGCCTGCGTTTGTTCCGTGTATTAACATTGTGCGTATGTTCTATTCTAGTAAACTTATCACTATTTTTGTATACATACATAATATTTTCATAAATATATTGCGAGGGAAAGGTAAGTATATTAATTTCCTTGAATTTATCTCTAAGAGATTCCCTACATTTTAAATTATAGATTGCACGAATAGCCCTCTTCTGCAGGATGAAAATAGTTTCGACATCAGCAGCATGACCCCATAATAATAAGCCATAAGTCATTAAGCTATGAAAGTAACTAAAATAAACAAGTCTAGCTGTATCGACATCAGTTAGTGAGCGAATTTTTTTAACCGCGTAGGCTGCAGAACTAAGTCTCTTCGCCAATCCGTTAATATGAGGGGACCACTGAAGTTTTGAATCCATGGTGATTCCGAGAAATACAGTTGTATCATCCAGATTCAATTCCTCACCGTTTATAATTGGTCTAGTATCCATAACCCTTGCAGTTTTTGCACAAAATTTAATGCATTTTGTCTTTTTTGCATTAAGTAGAAGGTTATTCATACTAAACCAATGGACAATCGAAGACAGAGCATTGTTCACATCGTCAAAATTTGTTATTTGTCGTTTGATTTTAAAAATCAGGGACGTGTCATCAGCAAACAAAACTATCTGATGTTTTCTCTCTACCATGAAAGGTAGATCATTTATATAAACAAGAAAGAGGAAAGGGCCAAGAATTGAGCCCTGTGGTACCCCATATCTACTGCCGACCCAGAGGACCTCTTACCATTCACTTCAACCTTCTGAGTTCTTCCGTGTAAATAGGAAGTCAGAAGATTCAGTGCGGTATTCTTGATGCCATAGTGGCGGAGTTTCCCGATTAAGGTCTCGTGTTGGACACAATCAAATGCTTTGGATAAGTCGCAGAAAACACCTAAAGCGTCATGCGACTCCTCCCAAGCCTTAACTATATATCTATATAACTCAACACCGGCATCGGCTGTCGAGCGACCCTTGGTAAAACCGAACTGATTATTATGTAATAATTTGTTTACGTTAAAATGACTTACCAGTTGATTTAATATAATTTTTTCAAATATTTTACTACAAGTAGGTAGTACGGAAATTGGTCTAAAGTTACTGGGGTCGGACATACTACCTGCTTTAAATAAAGGAATAACTTTACTATGTTTCATTAGATCGGGAAACTCGCCACTTTTAATACAATTGTTGAAAATTATAGCTAGATGGGGAGCAATTACATCAATTATGCTACTAATTATTTTTACAGAAATACCCCAAAGATCGGTAGTGTTCTTAATATCTATGGTTCTAAATATCCTCACTATATCGTCGGCACCAATGGGTCGGAATGAAAAACTGACCTTGCACTCGTTTACATTATCTTTGAGCAGCGATTCGGCGAGGGCGGGAGATGATTGAAGAGACTTAGTAGTCGAAATTGGAATGTCAGAAAAGTACTTATCAAAAACAATCGCTATCTCTTCGTTAGATTTGATTATAGTGTTATCGACACATAGTTCGATGTCTTGATTGCGATCCCTGACTCTTCCAGTTTCACTATCAATTATCTTCCAAGTCATTTTAGTTTTATTGGTACTATTTTTAATCTTGTTTTTGATATTTAAGGACTTGGCCGCGTAACAAACTTTCTTAAATAATTTCGAATAATTTCGAACATAAAGAATAAATTCTTCATTATGATTGTATGACTTTTCAGCGTAAAGGTCATACAACCGTTGTCTACTTTTATAAATTCCCGCTGTCGCCCAATCACTAAACGATTTACACTGCGAATGAGAGACTTTCTTTGGGGTAAAGATGGTGTTGAACTCTTTATTAATACAATCACTTAGATTGTTGTATTGTGTATCAACGGTAGTACCTACCGGTAATAAAGGTAGGCGTTTACCTATATTATGTCTAAATCTCACCATTCGCTTTTTATTCACTGGAACAAACACACTGCTCTTATTTACTTGTTTCACCACTTTACATTTTAGCGCCACTAACTGTCCACAATGATCTGAGCTAAGATCAGTTGTAATTGAGGTTTGCATTGCCTCTGCATCTGTAAATACATTATCTATACATGTAGCAGTGGAGCTTGTAATTCTAGTGGGCTCAAGAAACAAGTTAACAAGATTGTAAGATTTTAATAACAGATTGAATTTTTTACTAATGGAGGTATTTTCTAATAAATTTATATTGAAGTCACCACATACAATAATATACTTATTGTTCTTAAAACTAACTTTACACAAAATTTCCTCCAACTTTTCTTCAAAAAAATCGTAAGATGCACTTGGTGGTCTGTAAACACTTAAAATAATGCAATTCTCAATCTCTATACAGGCTACTTCCAAAGAATGTTCTACAGACAGACACACGATGTCATTACGCTCTTTATACTTTACATTTTTATTAACAATAATCAAAGAGCCCCCATGAATCGCCGACAATCTGCAAAACGAACTTGCAACTTGGTGCTGATCAAAGTTAAAGATGATTTGGCATTCTCTAAGCCAATGTTCGGTAATGCATAGGACATCAATTTTACTTGATTTCAAAAACAACTCCAACTCTAATTCTTTGCCCAACATACCTTGCATGTTTTGATGCATCAAGTTTAAACAGTTGTTGTTAGTAATATAACATGTTTGTGTTGAGCTGAGTTGTACTAAATTATTGCTAGAGTTTGCCTCTATTGTCACACTATCTAATTTAAATTATTTATACTTAATGAAGTGCTACTGCAAGTATCACTACATTCACTTAAGCTAAGCTGCTCAATAGAAGCAGTTGTCTGAAAAGCTAAATGTTTAGCTTTAGTTGTAAATAAAAAGTAAGATAGCATAGTAGCTATCTGTTGTAAATAATAATTAGGTAGGCGGAACCTATCCTTTGTCAATACATACTTATTTTTAAATATACAATTTATGTCCATAAAAAATACATACAACCCCTACTTTTTCACCCCTCTACGATCAACCCCTATTTTTTTTTAAATATACATGGCAAAACGACGTTTGCCGGATCAGCTAGTATAATATAAGATTCATATTTTAATTTTAAATTCTTAGTTTTATTTAACAAATTATTTATTATCTTATGTGTGTAATTGCTAACAATATAGGCAAGGAAAATTTAGTTCTTTTTTTAAAACATAATTCCTTTACAACTAACGAGATTTATTTTAATTGTTATGGATATCTATAGGCAACTGGTATATTTACGGTAACCATTTTGTCTTTGGTTTATTGATAATATGATATCCTTATAAACACAGATCGATGTCATATCTTAGCATTTCTCTTCTTTAATGTTATATTAATGTAGAAGATAATTGAATTATTTGAAAACTTTCGGATGGCAACACAGAATGTCATTGAATTTCTTAGGTTAGTATGATTTATTGTATTGATACTTCATGCAATTACTGATTTTTATTTCTATTATGTATTTTTTCCGAATAGTTATCAGGTATAATAGCCTAAACATTTAGAGAGTTTCATAATCAATGTGAGAGACAGTGATAACAGCAATGACTCTGATGAATCTATGCATATTGATTTTTTGGATTCTGATTTTGATTATTCCGAATAAAGTTGTGTTTTATAATAAATATAGTTTTAGTTTTCCATGCAATGCTAGTCATTTTAAGTATCAATAGTAAAAGACTAAAAACGTTACTATCAATGTTAAAAATAATATAATAAAATCAAGTATCATGTAAGTTTAATCCACAAAATATATCAAACTTTTAGGGATACCATACAATTTTTTTTTTTAATTTGCCGCGCTTTTTCGTTATATTTTTTCATTAGCCAGACTCTAGCATAGTTCACGTCTTCTGTTTTGTACAAGTGCTGCTTCATAGTAAGTACCTAAAAATGACAGGTATTTTTTATTTACTTAAAAGGGTTCCCAAATCTTACACATTGTAATGCATATGTACTTATAATGAATAAACACATTTATATTTTTATTTATTTATAAAATAGTTTTAGTCGACCCTAAAAATAAAACTACTTGTAAATCTCTTTTAACAATAGTACTTTCTGTCAAATTGTGTTTACACTGTAATGACTGTGAAATTTACAATAAATGCCACATTTAGACCAATTTAGTCTTTATTAATTAACAATAATAACGCTACAGTTTTTTGCAACAACTCATTGGATACACGTTTAAATTTGAGACATACCAATTGCAAGCAATAAAATCTTGTCGCAAATGGTTTGGCAGGCAATAAGTGGGAGTTGGCACGGCCACCGCGACTTTACGACCGATAAAAGGAGCTTTACTGCACTGCAAATGCGATTATTTGCACTTCCTAGCGACTTACTTCAACATCAAAAGAATGACAGATTTAATACTATGTTCAAGAAGCGAAGGTATGTATATTCAAAAGCTTTTGTCAACAACTTCTTGGGGCCCAATAAAAAGTGCACAGTTTTATTATATTTTGGCTTCGATCAAAATTCGAAGTATATTTTATTTGTGGTTTTAATTTAGTTTATTTTGATTTTGTATTTATAACGTTTTTATTAAGATTACCTAAAAAATTTCATACATCAATACTTTTTCTTAAAACTGTTGGTTTGACACGGTGGGAATGACATCGGTTGGTAGCAGTTAAGCCATCCTCAGTAACTTTATAGCTATTGTATTTCTTTTGCAAATGAGATAAATATATCAAACAAGTTCAATTCTTATTGATTCAAAGGTTGATTTGTTCACTGTCGAATCTGGGCTTAAGGCACCTTGTATTAATGAAGTGAAATAAAAAATAGCTTTAGTGAGGCGTTAGTGCAAGAGTAGCTCCTCCTTACGGCCTGGCCACGGGGATCGGCGGTGCGAACGGCGATGCGGGAGGCGAGGCGACCATTCGCGCGGGGCCGTTTGCAGGCCACGGACCAGTCACGTTTGCCGCCGCGACCAGTAAGGAAGTTCGACAGCGAAATGTCTTTATCGAAATCATCTCGATATTGCTTGGAAAGTGATAGCTTTTGGTGCAAGACCTAATATTTGGAGAAATTGTGGAGAATTCCACAAGAAGTATGACAAATTCAGAATATATCCAGAATTATTTTTTTGAGTATACCAGAATGAGTATTGAAACTTTCAATTATATTCTTATGAATATTCAACCAGAATTGGAGGAAAAAGTTAATGCAAATAGAATTTTAAGTGCCGCTGAAAAATTGTTTTTGAGATTAAGGTATATTAAATTAATGCTGTGGATGGCCAGACTTCCAAATAGCTGGTCTAGCCAGTATTTCAGTAACAAAAAACTCTGTATTCATTTTTCGCCGCGACCACGACTAAACTTATTTATTCCCTTCTCTATTCGCCGCGACTGCCACTCGACTCCGTGGCTTGCACCGTACTGATTCATGCATTTGTTTCGCTCGCCCGTCGCGACGTCAGTCGCCCGCGCGATTCGCTCGGTACATTTCGCCGGTCGCACCGCTGGTCGCCGTTGCGCGTGGCTTGATTAGTACATTGCTATGAGTTTATTTCAGTCGCTAGACGCATCGCGGTTCGCACCGCGCGAATATTCGCGTCAGCGAATGTCCCGTGGCCAGGCTGTTAGATCTGGGTGATCAAGGGATTCGAATTTTCTACAGAAAGGCTTTGAAATCGTACAGATAGATTTCAGAGTATTATCTGATTTGGGTCATAAAAATCTAACAAAAATGCACTTAAAACTGCATTTTATAGTTGGCTCATTTTTTTAAACGAATTTATTATGCATACAGCATTGTAATAAGTTATAGGTACAATGATGTGCTTTCATGTATAAAAATGAAGTTTATAATATTAGTTGCAAACTTGAGAGCGGGTTCAGGATTGTTTAATGGAAAAACTTCTGTAGTCTATACACTTCTTGACGTGAGACGGTTTGTTTCAGAATAATCCCTATTTCAAAAGATACTGTTAATGTTAGTGTAATACAACATCTAGTACAAATCCGATGATTTCGGCAATAAAACTGGTAGTGCGTATGCGAACTTAATGATAAAACAAAAATTATTTGAGCTGGAAAACGGAAAATTCTTACACATGTTAAAATATAACCAAGGACAACAACAAATTAATTACGTGCCTAATCACCTAACGATTACGATTACAAAAGTAATTACCTAATACATTAATTAAAACTACCAAAATTCAATACATATATGAGTGCTATTATTTTTTAATATAATCATTAGTTTTGAAACCAAACATGTTCATGTAACATGGCTGTCATAAAGAAAAAGATTGTAGTTTTTCACATTATAGCAATTATTAATTTATGTGAAAACACTCAAGCATTTTTCGGTGATATAGTGAATACCAATAGTGGACTCGTCAAGGGAAAATTAAATAAATTTGAAGGGTTTTATTACTATTCGTTTGAAGGAATACCGTATGCAGAAAATACTGCCGGCGAGAATAGATTTAAGGTATGTTTTTTATATATTTATGTATAAGAAGCTTTTGTTAAAATTATAATTTTTAAAATTTACGATTTACGGGTAGATATATGAATAATGATCTAATTCATGACTACCTCTTGTTAAATATCTTTACTATTGTATGTTCAATGTTCATGTTCCCATAGATATTTATTTTTAGCTAGCCTGTGTTCGACTGGCAAGGATGTCCAGCTCAAGGATTTTTTACATGTTATGACATTCTAGAGTTACCTTCAAAATTTCGCGCGAATTTTCGTCTCTTAATATGACCCGAAATAGTAATTATATTATAATTTCAATAAAAAAAGCATACAATTATTTGTTATAATATTTATTTGTATAATCATTGCTTTTTAAAAGTACTAAATTAAACGATTCTACTATATATATTACGACTTTTCCCAGCCGCCTATCCCCAAGAAATCGTGGTCTCACATACTTGATGCAACGCGAAACGGACCTGTATGTCCACAAATGGAAATGAAGTATAAAAGAAATCAGATGAACGAAGATTGCCTGAGTCTAAATATATATGTACCAGCAAATATAACAAAGCCACTACCAATATTTGTATTTATTCATGGCGGTAGCCACTTCATGTCTTCTGGAAATACTGATTTGATGTATGGTCCTCAGTACTTACTGCAGAAAGATATTATTTTTGTGACAATGAATTATAGGTATGGTTATTTAACTAAATTGTAATCGGTCATTGGGTTATTAAGAAAAATGACATGAAACATTGTAATATATATAATTACTTCCTGACCCGGAAAACGTTGTTTTGCCATGTATATTATTTCTAGGAAACATTTTTTTAGTTCAATAAAAATAACTATTCTACACTAATAAAAAATAGGGGTTGATCGTAGAGGGGTGAAAATTAGGGGTTGTATGTATTTTTGTATGTTGTGTCATAAAAAAATAAAACTTATTAACCCTTATCACTTAGGGGTTTGAAAAATAGATAGTAGTCGATTCTCAAACTTACTGAAAGTGCATAAGAAATTTCATTAGAATAGGTTTAGCCGTTTCGGAGGAGTATGGGAACGAAAATTGTGACACGAGAATTTAATATATATAGAGATATTTATATACGTAAATCGAGATCAATAACTGAGAAACTGGCTTAGGTTTAAGACTTTATTTCTCAAAAAAGACAAAAATGTCACTTACATGAGAATATTACTTAGGATAAACAATACATTATCGTCGTTTTTAAAATAATCACAATAAAAAGATAGCCGTACATGCAATAAACTTAAAAGTAACCAATGAAATATAAGTTATTTTAAGAAATGAACCTTTGCCTCTCATCCTTTTACGGTCATCTACATATCATCATTCTCTAGTAACAAAATACCTGCAAAATAATTATTATTGCAAGAATTTTATCTACCATATAAATCTTTATTCCAGATTGCATGCCTTCGGATTTTTATCGCTGAATACGGAGGATGCTTGTGGTAATTCTGCACTTAAAGATGTAATCCTTTCTTTACAATGGATAAAACAAAACTTAAAATATTTTGGAGGTGATACAAGTAGAATAACAGTCGGTGGCCAAAGTTCAGGAGCTACATTGACAAATCTGTTAACGTTGTCAACTAATACTAATGGACTTTTTCAACAAGCAGTTTTGCTATCTGGTTTCGCTTTTAGTCCTAGAGGTATTATTAGACATCCCGAAGATAAAGCTTTCGTACTGGGTAAAATATTAGGTATTAAAGGCTATGATACTACTACCTTATTAAATCGTTTAAGGAAGATGAACGCATTTGAAATTACTGATGCATTCGAACAAATGTATAAAACCAATGATAACATCTTAGCTCCGTATTCAGCGTTTATTCCTAGTATTGACAAAATGTGTGCCCAACCAAGTGTAGAAGATGTACCAGCTAAAATACTAGAAAACAGAATTCCACAAGTTCCAATATTAATTGGCCACAATTCCAACGAAGGCGCTTTCATGATGAAAACAATTTTTAATCATCTTAAGGAATTAGAAAAGTTAAAAAGAGATTTAGAAAGGCTTATACCAACAGATATACAGTACCCACCAGGTTCCAAGAAGGCAAAAGAATTAGCAAAAGCAATTACTTATTTTTACTTTGGTAAAACTAATATTGCGGGTGACGAGTTTTGTTTGATGTGTTTAATTGACTATATAACTGATATTTCATATGGTGTGTATAGCAATGATGCTTGGATAAGGAAATATAAAAAACAAAGTAATAGTAAGAATCTTTATTTACATGAATTTGATTTTGATGGTATGCTTAATTGGGCCAAAATCACATACGGACTGAACACAACTGGAGCCATTCATGCTGATGAGTTAGGATACATTTTTCGTACCAAATCGACGAAACCATTCCTTAATAATATCGACAGTAGAAGCAAGAAAATGCTGGTCACAATGACTGATTTCCTAACTGACTTTGTTAAATATGGGTGAGATATCATTTCATTTTATCTGAATAACCGTAAAAGTTTTTTGGTCTTTGATTTTGACTTATACTTATTTAAAATGGGGATCGAAACTATAGTGAACTGATGGTGACATTACCACCGTCAGTTTAATAATAAACATGTATGTATTTTATATAAAATTCTAAATTTTACAGAAACCCAACGCCTCCACATAGAAATAATGACATAATATGGCCCGAATTTGGTAAAGAAGGAAACTTTTTAACAATAAACGATAATTTAAGAGTGATGCGACGTGGGACGACAGTTAGAATGGCAAAATTCAACTTTTGGAACAAAGTGTATGAAGACTATTTCAGTTACGTTAACCGCGGTGGAAAAATTACACAAAAAACTATGCAATAAAATCTATCGATACTCTATGAAGTTGAATTTTGTTTTTATAAATTAGAAACCTTTTAACCGACTATGTAATCAGTCAAGAGCTACATACATAATAATAATAATAATAATGACATAAGCCTTTGAGAGACATAACTTAGGAATACATTAGGAGTACATTATTTATTATTAGTTGGTGATGTTTAAATACACCCGTCCGTGGCACGGGAACGTAAAGCAGTGCGCGGTCTCATGGAACACTCCGGTCGAGTCGGACATCCGTCCGATGAGGAACTAGGAATTCCTAGGAAATTTATAAACTTTCGCAGGATTCTGTTATATCCCGGTGAGATATACTTGTTCATTAACATCGTGTGTGGCCTGTTAAAATAAAGATTATCCAACTATTTTTTACACCTGCAATTACCGGGTTAAAAACATTTAAAGAAGATTAAAGTAAAAGTCGCAAGTTTGCTGTGTTTGATAAATACCTTAGAAAAATGCAACGTCAGTAACGGTATGTCTTAGAACAGCACTCTATTCTATTGAATACACAGTTCTCGTCAAGCGTTGCGGCGTGCGGACGTATACATTGTTAGTGAATCATACCTTTCGGATTTAATACTAGTTACAGTGATTCTCAATCGTCGCTATCTATTTTACGATATGTCTAACTTGTGTGGTAGCTGTGGAGAGGAGATCAGGGACGGAGCTTCCTGCTCTGTCTGCAAGTTGGAATTTCACTTTCAGTGTGGAGGCATTACTGAGGTAGGATATAGGAGACTAGGTGATAGAAGATTCACTTGGTGCTGTGCCAATTGTAAAATCTCTGCGCAACCTCAAGCAGTCTCGACATCCGCCTCTACATCACCTCTAGTGAAGAAGCCTGTTGAGTCGACTATTCTGGAGGAAATTAGAGCTGTTTCCTTAAAACTCGCCCCTTTAGAATCTTTGGTAGAAGATGTCAAATCACTCAGAAAGGAATTATCGGAGCTGAGGTCCTCTTTCAGTGAAATGAATGGAGTCGTCGGTGAGTTCAAAACTAAAATAGAGAATTTTGAATCCCGTCTGTCCAAGGTTGAATCTGACAATCAGAACATCGTAGAACAGTATAGTACTATCCAAACTAGGCTGGATAAGCTAGAGAGTGAAGCGGACGATAACGAGCAATGGTCACGAATTAATAATGTCGAGATTAAAGGAGTTCCTCAGAGGGACAAGGAAAACTTACACGATATAGTTAATTCTATTGGTCATTTAATAAACTATACGGTCCAGAAAAATCAAATCAACTTTGTTACTCGCGTGCCAGTGCGAGATAGTACTCAACCAAAGCCAATTATATTGTGCTTCTTAAACCGTTACGCCAAGGAAGATTTCATCGCGGCAGCAAGAACCAAAGCCAAGGACCTAGCCAGATCAAAATCGTCTATAACATGTGCCAATCTGGGCTTTAATGGCAATCATAAAATATTTATAAACGACCACCTCACTCCCAAAAACAAAGATCTGCTGAACAAAGCTCGCAAGGTAGCCAAAGATCATAATTTTCAATACATATGGGTGAAGAGAGCTGTAATTCATATACGGAAGGACAACACTTCACCAATAATTTATATCCGCAATGTAAAAGACATTTCCAAAATAATATAATCCTTATCATTTTTATTGTTATTCATAAAGTCTTATTACATTTATTTTTCTCTGCATTTAACATGTTGAGAACAGCTGGCGGTGAGTGTGCGATGGTACGGCATGGTACGGTTTTTTTCTCATTCATTGTTCTGTGTTGTGGGTTGACTATCGAAACAGGTTTGAATTGCTTTTGCTTATCTGCTAATGGAGTGCATACCAGTAATGATTCTAACGCTATTTATATAAGATCGATTATTTATTATTCCAAGACGTTGCTTACGGCATTTAAGTATATCTATTGTCTCGCTAACGAAAAATATTTATTAATAGAATTGTACTTATTTTAGTTTGCTTGAATGGCGAGTCTGTGTATTTATTGGTTATGTTGCTTTGTCTATCCTATATGAATGCTTCGATATGTATAGGTAAATATATTGTTTTTATTGTCTGTTTCTTCAATGATTAAGTTCAAAAGTATTATTGGTTACTATCAGAATGCTCGAGGGCTGCGCACTAAAACGAACGTATTTCTGGCTAACATATTGTTAAATAATTATGATTTTATTGCAATCACTGAAACATGGCTTCTTGACAGTATTTTAAGCAGTGAATTATTTGATTCTCGTTACATAATATGGAGACGAGATCGTGATTATGCGCGGACAGCGCAGAAACTAGGTGGAGGAGTATTGTTAGCGGTGCGGAAAGATCTTATGGTTGTTGAGCGGTCGGAGTGGAGGAGCTCAGCAGAGGACATTTGGGTGACAATCACTTTGAAACGTAGGAACCCTTCTATAAACTATAATATTCATTTATGTACGGTTTATTTGTGTAATGAAGGAAGCGGTAATTCTTATAAAACACAGGTGTTAAATTTTTCGAATAAATTAGGTGAACTAGTATTGAGCCACCCCTCGGACGTATTTCTTGTAACAGGTGATTTTAATTTCAAGGATGACATCAATTGGGTTAGGTCTGAGGGGTCTACTGAATTGTTACCTATCGAATACAAATCTGATTATCTGAAAAATTTTCTTGATATTATTAATACTTGTAATCTTAGTCAATATAACGCACAATCAAATATTAATCAAAGAATACTGGATCTTATATTCTCTAACTCACCTGTGAATGTTCAAGCGTGTATGTCACCCTTGGTTCCAGAAGATGAACATCATAAATCATTAATTTTAGATATAGAATTTGTTGAAATACATACTCTAGAACAAGATAAAACCTTAAAATTTTTATATAACCGCGCTGACTTTAATTCTATAACATCAGTTCTCAATTCGATAGACTGGCATTCTTGTTTGTTTAACTGTACTGTAGACGAAGCACTGACTTTACTATATGATAAACTTTATGAGCTACGTGATAAGTTTATTCCGTCCAAACTTGTATCAAAATGTTTGTATCCACCATGGTATAGTTCTGCTCTAGTCAAAATACTAAAGGAAAAGTATAAATATCACAGTAAGTACAAAATTTATGGTAACATTGCGGATTACTTATCATTCTCAACTCTGCGTGAAAGGGCAATCACAGTAGAAAAGAAGTGCTTTGAGGTATATATAGACAGAATTGAGGCTTCTATAGTTCGCGATCCTCGTACCTTTTGGTCGTATGTTAAATCCAAAAAAAAATTGTCCAATTCTTATCCCAATTTTATGTGCTACAAAACAACTGGTGCTACTGCAGATTCTGGTTTAGGTATTTCTAACCTGTTTTCAAGTTATTTTGAGTCTAATTTTCTAAAACCTAATGACACTGTTAATGTTAATAATAGTCCTGTTAGTTGTACTAGTACCGTTAGCATCTCTACTGTGTCAGTTACACATGCGAAGGTCGAGAAACTGATTCGTAAATTAGATTTAAGTAAGGGTGGTGGTCCTGATCTCTTGCCCCCAGTCTTTATAGTCAACTGTGCGTCTGGCTTGGTAGTACCCTTGACCATTATATTTCAGCGTTCTCTCTCAGAAGGCATAGTCCCGAAGATATGGAAGAGAGCTTATATTACACCTGTATTCAAGAAGGGCGATAGATCTAATGTTGAGAATTACCGCCCGATTTCTAAATTATGTTTATTCGCTAAAATTCTTGAAAAACTTGTTCACAATGATCTATATGTGGCGCTTAAACCTTCTTTCGGGGTGGAACAACATGGTTTTCTCAGAAGCAGATCAACCGTCTCGAACCTAATAATAGCTAATGATTTTATTACTGAGGGAATGGACAGTGGTGGTCAAGTTGAAGTGATATACACGGACTATACTAAATGTTTTGATAGAATTGATCACAGTGTTCTCTTATGCAAATTATTGGCTGCAGGTATCCACGGTGACCTGTTCAGATGGTTCGCATCCTACATAGATAATCGCTGTCAGGCTGTTGTACTGCAAGGATTCTTGTCTAATTGGGTCTCCATTCCTTCAGGAGTTCCTCAGGGATCGATCTTGGGCCCTTTAATGTTTATTCTGTTCACATTGGATGTGGGTGATTGTTTCCTTAATTCTAAAATATTACTGTTTGCCGATGATATGAAAATCTTTAAGTTTGTGCATAACACGGATGACATTAACCTACTGCAAGCCGATTTGAATAGGTTTGAGCATTATTGTGTCCTAAACAAGTTGGAACTCAATGTGTCTAAATGTCATCACATTAGTTTTAGCCGTAAACCTAGTCCATTGATAGTTAATCTCAACTTCTATAATCAGTCAATTTCTAGACTGGTAGAAGTTAAGGATCTTGGGGTCATCCATGACAATAAATTGCTATTTGATAGACACATTGATAATGTAGTTTCCAAAGCCTCTAAATCCTTGGGTTTTATCATTAGAACATCAGCTGTCTTCAAACATTTAAAAACTATTAAAATATTATATTGTTCTTTTGTGCGTAGTCACCTAGAGTACGCCTCACAAGTCTGGAATCCTCAATACCAGGAATATAAGGCTCGTCTCGAAAATATCCAGCGACGCTTCCTTCGTTTTCTCGACTTTAAGGCCCACCAGCATTCTGATGGTTACCATCACCGTTGTCAACGCTACCATTTTTTGCCCCTTGAAAATCGAAGGAATATTTCCGATGTCTGCTATTTATTACAGATTGTTAGGGGATTCGTTGATTGTCCGGAGATGTTAGCAAAGCTCAACTTGCGAACTGACTTATTATGGTTCAGACATCGCCCTCTTTTCAAAATGCCTCCATTTAATACCAACTATAGGAAAAATACATTCTTGATTCGAAGTGTGCAGACCTACAACCAGTATTCAACCCAGCTTGACATCGATCTATTCTTTTCTTCCATTGACTCTGTGAGACGCACACTCACATCCAGCTATTTCCATTAGAAGTCATACTTAATTTGTCATTTACTTAAGTTCTTTCATAGTTTCATAGTATTATAAATTCATGATTGTTAATTTTATCCCTCCTATCTCCTAAAGGTATTTATGGATTATCTATAGGTGGAGATTTGTAATTAGTACTGACTTTATTTTATTGTAATCATAATTTACCTTCTGTTAAAATACTGTAAATCTTCCTAAAATGCAATAAATAAATAAATAAATAATATAAAAGGTTGCATTTCCTAGACCTCGGTCTGAACCTTTGGCGCTCAAACAAGATGAAGCTAGTTCCATCCGGTTTCAATTTTACAAAAGTTTTCCACGTGTTGCCTTTTTGCGTCGGCCCGTTTCAGTCGGGAAATTGCACACTAACATTGTTTTAACGTGGAAATTTGGTCGAAACTGAGGCAAAGTAGCGGTTTTCATGCTTTTTACAGTTCATATATTCATTATCATTTTGGTATAACAAATACTAGGAACTATTATTGCATATTTCGGATATAAGAGGGATAATACAAGGATGCAATATTATCAAATAAAATTAAAATAAATCGCTTTTTATTATAACTGTTTTTTGATAGGACTTCTTGACTCTTCAGAGGCAAGTAGGTGAGTCTTCGGTGCCAAGTCAAATGTTTTTTTCGGCAATCGAACACAGTAAGGATATCTTAATTACTATGTTTTAGAATTATATAATTTAAACCTCATTCATAAATAATAAAAAGCGAAAGATTAGTGTAATTAACTGATGTAGTTTTTATAAAGTGTATAAGTATTATTTTTTTATATACAGAACTGAACAGCCGTTTGGTCACAATCTTACCTGATGTTATATTGTATGCGGCCTATTGGGGGCCATGCCTGTCTAGGAGATGCCTATTAAAGCGCCGCTTAAATAAACTCATATTAAACTGTCTAGGGACAATGGAAGGAGGTAAGAAGTTCCACTCCTTTGCTGAAACAACTACCGATCCAAATCGTGCACCAGGGGATGCCAACAACGAAGGGGAGAAACTCCAGTGTGCTTCTAAATAAGCGATGTTTGACATGACGGAATCAGGAATTATATAATTGCTATTTTTTTTAATAAACTAAAACTATAATTTTTAAATTAAATTTCGTCATAGAACAAAAAAGACTTAATTTTTAAGTGAATAAAATAATAAACTCCTACAGCCAGTACCTTTGAATACTATAATTGGCTTTCGGCGTATCTTAGCTTTGAAGTAGAATTCCCAGGAGGGGGAAATTATTTGTGCGGGTTTTAATTAAAGCCTACGTGAAACACGTTGAGTTCTCTCGTTATCTAAAGAAATAAGGGCACAATTAAACGTGGTTCTAATGTTCCGACCATAGACTATAGAATTAACAGTTACCAAATATAATTTTCTTAAAATAATAGTGCAGCGTTGTAGATGTGTGGCTTACGTTAACTTTTTAATAAACCATTTAACAGAGTGGTTATTCAAACTGAGTTTCAATTTAAATGTAACATGAAAAAATGGCTTCGAACAGTTTCTGAAAAATTATTAATTTTGTCCAACCCAGAAGGATTTTATCGGTATTGGAAAAAAAAGAAAGGCAATCAACAAATACATAGAAAGAAGGTATTTGTCAATTTGTCCAAGGCGCGGTTTGGTTGTACGGTTGCTACAATAATAGTTACAGGTAAGAATTTCTGAAAACCCTCGAAATTATATATATATATATATATATATATATATATCCCCGTAAGAAAAAAAAATTTCTGTTAATGAAAAAAAAAAAAAAAAAAATTTTTCCCCCCCCCCCAAACCCAAAAAAAAAACCCCCCCACCCCCCGGCCCCCCCCCCCCCCCCCCCAAAAAAAAAAAAAAAACCCCCCCCCAACCCCCCCCCCCCCCTTTTTTTTTTAAAAAAAAAAAAATTCCGCAAAAAAAAAAAAAAACCCCCCCACCCCCCCCCCCCCCCCAAAAAAAAAAAAACCCTTTTTCCCCCCAAAAAACCCCCCCCCCCCCCCCAACAAAACCCCCCCCCCCCCCCCCCCCCCCCCGCCCTTTTTTCCCCCCCCCCCCCCCCCCAAAAAAACCAAGGAACCCCCCCTTTCTTTTTTTTTCCCCCCCCCCCCCCCCCCCCACCCCCCCCCCAAAACCCCCCCCCCCCCCCCCCCCCCCCCCCCCCCCCCAAAAAAAAAAAAAAACCCCCCCCCCCTTTAAAAAAAAAACCCCCCCCAACCCCCAAAAACCCCCCCCCCCCCCCCCCCCCCCCCCCCCCCCCAAAAAATCCCCCCCCCCCCCCCCCTTCCCCCCCCCCCCCCCCCCTTCCCCTTTTTTTTTTTTTCAAAAACTTTTCCCCCCCCCCCCCCCCCCCCCCCCACCAAAAAAAACATAAAAAAAAATTAAAAAAAAAAAAAAAAAAAATTAAAAAAAAAAAAATTAAAAAAAAAAAAAAAAAAAAAAAAAAAAAAAATCCCAAAAAAATTTTTTCCCTTTTAAAAAAATTTTTTTTTTTTTTTTTTTTTTCCATTTTTCTTTTTTTCCCCCAAATACTTTCCTACGTCGATATATTATATCTATTGCCTAAAATTATGTTTACTCGTATTTACATTTATCTGTTAGACTCGAGAAATAAAACATTCAATAGTATTGAGGCATACAAAATCTTACCGTTCACTCTTGTCCGCTACAGTGAGGCGGATTTCAGAAACTCGGCGAATAAAGTGAGGAAAATGCCTTTTTATGGATGAGCGACACTGTCCGAGACTTCAGTATGTGAGTCATCACGGTGAGCTAAAGTCACCATATATATACAACATTGCGTGTATGAATAAAGTATTCACAATTTAAAAAAAAATTATATAACAGGGAGGGTCATCTGATGTTAACTGATACCGCTACCCATAGACATTGCCAGTGGGCTCGCAAGTGCGTTGCCGGTCTTTGAAGTTTCATTTGTAATGTGTCAAGACGAATCAGTTTGATTCGTGTTGACTGAATTCGAATTGATTAATTTCTTTATCCAAAAATTAGCTCATAAAACGTACTCTTTCTAAAGGCCAGCTATTGGCAAAATGATCCACGGGTTAAGGTCTTGTAGTGTTTATAAAAAAATATCAGGCAAAATTTTTATGTAATACCCACGTAACACAAAGACAATATTAAGTAAACTGTGGTACATCTAAAGTATCCTATTTCCTGCAGGTGGCCCGCTGAAATTTAGCACCTTAGTCAACATTTTTATCGTCAACGCTATGTTCAAGTTTTGTTTTGCGATATAGGTCGACCGTATATACAAGTTCGAAGAATACGTGTAACGTTTATGAAGCTTAGTAAGTTAGAAGGAACAAAAAATATAAAGACAAGCGTTTAATATAATTTAATGTTAAATTAGTTATATTAGACTTAATTCCTTATCATAGTTATTTTTTTTATAAAAAGGACCTTTTGCTATGTGACATGGCTACGCATGGACACTCATATTGCCAGATGGCTTACAAGTACGTTGCCGGGATATTAAGAATTGGTATGCTTAGTTCTGGAAGGAACCTAAGTTGAATTTCACCGTGGCAGTGCTTTAATACGCTTAGTTGTGGAACGACTGAACGACGAGATGGTACGTAATAAATAGTTTATTTTGTTAGCTTCTAGCTAGCATTTTAAGAAACTACTTGTAAAGTTACTACTTGGTAAAGTAATAGTGACAAAATGGCTTGACTACAATATGAATTAGATGTTTTTACTTGAAGACGAAGAGAACCTGAAGATTCTTTCATTATCTGATCGCATAGACGATACGATAAATTTTTCGTGTTAGACCAACAAAAATTTATTAATCAAAACCATTGCAATGTGTAATATAATATATTGTTATGTAATAATTCTAAAATATTGTCTGTAATACAGACATTTACTACTACACGATAATTACCATTTTTATAGAATGAAAATTGGTTTTAATATTTAATACATAAATTTCGTTATTCAATGCGATAGCAAACGCTGTTCTTGTCAGAGTGAACGCGACTCGCGGTATAGTCTGTGATAGACACCTCACCGCAGATACAGAGGGTTGCCAACATTTATTAATTTGAAAATATTCGCGCTTTAAGCAACACAAGAAAACTTAATGTTACTGGTTGACGGCTTAAGTGCTAAAAAATATATTACGCAAACCCTTAAACTAAGAAGGATTTTCAAATGAAATTCCAATTACTAAGTTAGAGTAAGGGAAATTAAATAAGACTTCGTTACTGTATGTTAACCCATCATCTCAAACATAATGATAGATTTGTCAATTGATTCTTTTTTTTAGGGTTTAGTTATTAAAAACGTGACAAAAATATCAAATCCATATGTTGATAACCCTAGGGAAGAATTGAAATCAATAATCCCGAACAATAGAGTTTCCCTCAGACAGAAATCTACTTGTTTATACTTAGCACCGGTAATATCCTTTAGATACAAACTTTTATAATCTAGTTTTCTACTACACTTTAACAAAACTTTGGAACACTTCTCAAACCCAAAAATATGCACCACTGTGGATGCACGACATTTTACTTCTATTTCGCTAACAAAGCTTGCAGCTTCTGGCAGTGCGAGTGTCTGGGCGGCAGTATCACTTAACATCAGGTGAGCCTCCTGCCCGTTTGCCTCCTGTAACAAAAAAATAAAAAATAGAAGAAAGAAAACATTCATTATATTTGCCACATTCGTTAAGATCTCAACTTATTTCCTTTTTAATATTGTGTCTCAAACACACAATTCGACTATTTATACCTATGAAAACTCACGTTACTGAACGGAAATTGAAAGGAGGCTGTCATGGAAGATTTTGGGCTTAAGCATCAATTTGGGATACGTATCCTTTGGTATTTCTCTATATTTGAGGATCATCTATGAAAAAATTGAAATAGGGTGGCTTTTATATACTCGATATTTGAACTGCCCTGCGATTCTGTAACTCACTTTTCGAACTCACACAGCGGTTTTCGCATCGGCGGTCGCTCTCAAATCAGTCGTGAAGCAGTCATTTTATGATTTGGCATTCTGAAAAGCTGTTGTAGTTTATTGTTTATTAGAATGCCAAATCATAAAATGACTGCTTCACGACTGATTTGAGAGCGACCGCCGATGCGAAAACCGCTGTGTGAGTTCGAAAAGTGAGTTACAGAATCGCAGGGCTGTTTTTAGGACATTATGTGACGTTTCCTGGGTTTAATTAATATACTGCTCAAAACAATTAGCGGAACAAGATTTTTCTCCTTTCTATTGATTAAACTGAAATTAGATTTAAATTAACTTGTACGCTATTTTTTACCTTGTTAATTTGTTAATTACTACAATTAATAAAAAAATTCAATTTGTATTTTTTTTATTAAAAAAAAATTAAAATGTGCATTGTAGACGAAAAACTAATTGGTGATAAAAAAGGTCCATCAAAGAAATATTCTTATATCGTTTGAATATTCGTCTTTAGTGACTTTCAGTAACGTGTGTGGCCTCCATGAGCCCTAATCACGGCTTGACAACGACGCGGCATGCTTCGTATGATCCTCCGAATATCTTCTTGTGGAATTCGCTCCCATTCTTCAATCAACGCTTCAGTGAGCTGCTGCAGTGTTTGAGGTGCAATCGGACGCTTCCGGATGCGCCTGTCAAGCAAGTCCCAAATGTGTTCAATTGGATTTAGGTCAGGGCTCATGGAAGGCCACTCCATTACACGGATTTCCTGCTGTCGTAAGTAATCAGACGTGATGGCTGCAGTATGCGGCCTGGCATTATCTTGCATTAAAAGAAAATCTGGGCCCATACCATATGCTGCGGGCCAAACATGATCTTCGAGCACATTTTCAATGTAAGTTTGAGCACACAAGCGCCCGGGAACAACGACGAGATCTGTGCGCTCGTCCAAACTAACTCCGCCCCAGAGCCACATCCAAATTTTCAAATTCCTGGACTGCTGCTGCACTGTATCGCTCGCCTGGGCGTCTGTAAACACGGAGACGACCATCGCAACGTGTTAGACGGAATCGTGATTCGTCAGTAAAAAGCACTGGCCTCCAATGTCGAAGTTGCCAATTAGCGTGATTGTCGCGCGAACTGTCGGCGAGCTTTTCTATGTTGAATTGTTAGACGCACAGCCCGAACTGGTCGGCGTGATCTCAAATGGGCTTCCAACAACCTATTTCTTACCGTCTGGTCGGAAATTTCTACACCAGTAGCCGTCCTTAGTGTATTTTGTAGATCTCTTGCAGTTGTGGTGCGGTTACGTAAAGCACAGTTGACGATGTAGCGATCTTGCAAACGTGTAGTTTTTCTCTTTCGACCTTGACCACGCCTTCGTGAGTATTCTCCCGTCTCACGGTATCGCTTAATAATTGTAGTAATTAACAAATTAACAAGGTAAAAAATAGCGTACAAGTTAATTTAAATCTAATTTTAGTTTAAGCAATAGAAAGGAGAAAAATCTTGTTCCGCTAATTGTTTTGAGCAGTATATGTAACGTTAAAGGTTTATTGCACCAAAAAATACAATGCAAAATTAAGAATAAACATTAAAAAATTGCCACTGCTGTCTCTGGTTGCTTCCAGACAATGCAATCATTTCCTTTTGTCGAAATTATACTCAGAAAAGACCATGGGCGGATCGTGAATTTATCTCTGGGCTATTACGGGGAAGTCCATAATAGACGCGCACGTAAAAAAAATACACCCACGGAAAACAAGCGACGGGGAATTCCCCGTTCCGTTCGATAAACGCGCATCGCACACGGATTGATTGATGTCAGGGCTGGGACCTTATGTTTGGATTTTTTAAATTTCAGATATTTTTTTTATTCAAAAATATATTGCCTATTGCTTTCAGTGGGGACTTGAGGCCCTTTGTATCTACGGGGCCCTGAGCTGCAGCTCAAAAAGCCCGTAAGTAGATCCGCCCCTGGAAAATACTTTGCGGGGCCACTGGCATCTGCTTTTTGGGAAAGTGTCGCCAATAAGACAATATTTTTGAAATATTATATATTTATGCTAGAATGTTTCTATGTATATAAAACTGTCATGTCACAGTGGTTGTAACCGAACTCCACCAGAATAATAACCTTATATTTTTTTGTGTTTATTGTTTATTGGGTAGGTCTTACCCCTAAGGGTGCAACAAACCCCGATTTTGATTGTGATATTACTTCTGTAACAATCTTCAACTCTCAGAGGTAATTAATCTCTAAACGTACGATAATAATAAATATGGTTTTTATTATTTAACTACCAAAACAATCACTTGAGAAGGGTTGGCCTATTGGCTTCAGCGATTGGCTTATCCCTCATTTCGTAGATGTAAATCTATCTTAGCACAAGGGAAGTTGTTTTATACAGTTTGGCTGTGATTTAATAAATACATCTCGTTGCCAGTCTTGGTATATACTAGCACGTCTTCATTTGAAATTAATTTTTTTATCTTAATCCACTTTAAACTGCATTTTTTTTTCAAGACAGCATTACAGGTGAATATTTGTGTGAACTTTGTAATAATTGCGTGTTGTCCCACAGACTACTGATTAAGATGTTAATTAAGATGTCATGTGGAGCATGGTGTAATGGTTGCGGCTCTTTACAAACATTTTGTACTCGTAAAACAAAAAACGTGGCGGAGAGTTTGTTGGCAGTAAATGTGAAAATTAGAAGCATTTAATATGGTCTACTAATACTGGTCGTGTCCACATGTTATCTGGTCGTGTCCACATGTTATAGGGACGGCACCGCTTTTAATATTTATGTATGTATGTCAATTTATATCATGTGTTTGTCCTAATTTTGTGGTCCAAAAAAAAAAAGTATTTCTTTTTTGACGTTCATAAGTGTTCATTGTGTTACCTACATGAATAAACGATATTGAATTTGAATTATTTTTCTATGTATGTATTTAATGAGTGTGTGTTTCATAAAACTATTTCTGTACGAAGGTTTTATTGCTATTTGTAAGTAGATTTTACCAACTGAAATATTTCCGAACCAATTCGACTTAGGGTCCTTCAAGAAAAGAGCGTACCACTTCTTGAAAGGCCGGCAACGCACTCGCGAGCCCTCTGGCATTGAGAGTGTCCATGGGTGGCGGTATCACTTAACATCAGGTGAGCCTCCTGCCCGTTTGCCCCCTGTTCTCTATAAAAATAAAAATAAAAACCATTAAAACCAGCTATACAAAACAACACACTTAAAGGAACTAGTAACAGCGTTGTCTTATTTCAAGAAAATATGTCATTTATGAATGGTACTTGTTAAGCTACATCCAGGCGAGCGTAAATGTCACATTGTAATTTAGCGTTACGTCTACATTACAATGCTTGTTATGTTTAGCAATTCATCGTATACATTTTTATCGAACTTTGTAATTCTCCGAAACGTCTATTATTCTGTCTTAGTTGGGTGCAGTATTTTTTGGCATACCTTATCAATGGAATCAAATACAATCATGTATTATCTTTGCAAAAGAAGCGTATCGCAATTTATATTCTTACATGTTCGTCATGGTCGAACAATATTAATCGTAAATGTATTCGGTAATGACTTTTGTTATCAATTTGAAAACAATTGAATTATGGAATTGCTAAAATGTATGTAAGGTAAAATAATCCAAACCTCTTAGCTTTTATCAGAATAAAACTTGGCTCTATCACTACACCTAACACTAAAACTGCTCTTTAAAAGTAATTTGGAATTAGTGGTCACCTACCTACTTACCTATAACGGAAAAAAATATTCAAGAAACAGATCTAAAAGACACATTTCGTTATAATGCTATTTTATAGATTTTTTTATTAACACTTCGTTTCATGAACATAAGAAAAATTGAACATAGTTAAATGAAACGTGGCCTTATCGCTTTCGAGCGATCTCTTCCAGGCAACCACTGTGAAAACAAAATGTATTAAATTAGATAAGGGCTTACCCTTACCAAGAAGTGCAAAAATACATAATACATATAGTTATTAAGAGAAAACTAAACAGGAACAAAAAAACTAAACTAATATCTTATTCACGTGTAGACTTAATTTAAATGTATATAGAAGATAAATCCGATTATTTTGCATAGTAGGACAATGGAAGGCCGTATTTTCAAGCCATTCGCCATGTCAAGCGCTCGGTACCGCTTTAACATGTACTCCAGAAATATCTTAAGTGAAGAATGGCAATATACTGCTGTGCGTTAAGAAAATGATTTAAATATAACCCTTGTTCATAAATATCTTTTATAAAGAAAATAAGCGCAATAGATTTAACAATCTTACGAGTATACCTATTTGTTTCTTTGCTAAATTTTCTACTTTTCGAAGGCCATGTTAGTTTTTATTGATATTGTAAGGGACAGGGAATTCCACTCCTTTACTTTTATTTATTTATTATTTAGTCGTCTTCTTATGTGTGATATCCTTAATTTTGAATTATCTACTGGTGTACCGGTGTGCAGTCATGTTTGTATATAATTATTATTTCCATGTGAAACTGTTCTAGGATACATGAAATAGTTTATATTTATTTCTGCTGTTTGTTTATTGTTACATATTATATTAATAAACGGAACGGTTTACAATCTTACCTATTGTGGTACATTTTTATTCATGATGTAATTATATAATAATAATATGAGCCCTTTGTTAAGTAAAAGTTCATATTAGTTTTCGGAAGCTTAAAAGTTTATTTCACTGCCCTTCCGTATCAGAAGCTTTGCAGCTGAGTATAAACTCATATATCTAGGTATAAACCTAGATATAATTATTACGACGATTACTTCGGTAAAGGTCTTGTTACTTTATCATCGTATTAAAACTAATAAAATTAGTCCTCGGTCCTTAGTAGTGTACAAATTAAAACCTATAGAAACGGAGAAAGCTATTCAGTCAGGCCCTTGACATTTATACCAAAAATAGATATTTGACTGTGGTAACTGCGCTTTAGTCATTTGGAGAACAATGACCCAAGATCCTATTCACAATTTGAATAGTCGGTATTTATCAGTTACGAACATTTCTGGTCATAAAGAGCTCAGCTTTCAAGAGCCCAGTTAGCGTACGACCCCTGGTCGTCGGTTTCAGTCACAGATTCACTAATGGATATAAACAAACAAACTTTTTCACAGGAGCAGAAGAATGATTATGTAAATTAATGAAAAATTATATATAATATAAAATAAAATTTTGTTGTCCCTTGGAGAGGGAAAAGCCCGCAGCATTTGTGTTCCCTAGCAACGTTTAACAACTACGTACCATAAATATGCTTAAATATTGAAGGAAATCTTTGTAAGATAGGCATTTAGGTCTTAGATCTAAATATCAAGATAAATGTAAGGCTAAATAAAAATACAGAAATCTGACGACAAAATCAGAGGTTATTCAAAAGGCTTTTTATTAATTTAGTATTATACCATAGTCATGCACCTAGTACTTAAACTTATATAGGTTAAAGCAACTGTGTTTATTATATATAATTACGCACACAATGAAGAAACCCTGAAGCAAACTGTTAGTTTCGCAAGGATTATGCAGATTTGTATGTTAGTGAAGACTTAGCTGTCTTATGTATTCATGTAAAGAGGTAGGATGGTGTTCAACAAAATTATTCGCTTCGTAGCTTAAAGCTTAGGGCTTTTATATAAAATCGTTATCAGTTATATAATATGATTAGTATAGCACTTTGTGCGTTTTCTCCAGTCGAATACGACTTAAGGTCCTTCACGAAAAGGGGGTTCCGAAAAGACTGGCAGACTTGCGAGCCTTCTGGCAAAGTGAGTGTCCATGGGCAGTGTCGTTATACAATGACGTCATACATTGTATTGTTTGAAGCCGCAGATTGTAGATGTCGCTAATAGCAGCAAACTCGCTCACAAGCACAGAAGGACGTAAGACTCATAAAACGTCATGTAAAAGTCTTACATCGCAATACAATTCTAACATTATAATCAACAGAAAACAACTTAAACGGAGTTTGTTTATAATTTCTTTTCTATTGCAAAAAGTCGAATGTGACTAAAAAAAAGATGTTACAAAGTACGCGTATTAATACAGCTTATGTTTGTAAGAAATACCTTTAAAAAGCACCGCTAATTATTAATAAGGGATAAGGCAAGTATCTTTTCCAAACTAAATACATACCATCTGCTTAATAACTTAAAGGTATACTAGATAATATGAAATTCGTGCTTTGAATTCTGACCTGTCACTTTCTGTATATTCAATATAATAATTGATTTACATTGTATAGCATAAAGCTATCACGCCGAACAAGCCCACAAGTGCGATGCGGTAAGCCATCACTAATTCATGGCCCTCTGATGAATCCTCTACTTCAAATTACTTCACGTTGGTCATGAATTTAATTGACATTTCAAATTAATGAGCCATATTTGTACAGAAAATTAATGCAATTAATAATATTACCAATATTTCCGTGAACTATGAAGATACAAAAATGTAGTTAAAATAGAAATGTTTTCGCTTTTAAACGTTTGGTAAAAGAATGTAAAGAGATAATGAGATTTAATTTATAAAAAAAAATTGTAAATACCATAGACTTGTTTCATTTAGATAGAAGTAGCGCAGTATTGAAAACACATTTGGAAAGTCAACGTTTCATTTGTTTCATTCAGGATGACGATCGTTTCGAGCTAGGAACAATGGAACACTTATTTGGTGTAAACAATATCCATAACTCTAATAAATGTAATTATAGTAACGAAAAAGTATCGCAATACAGCGAGGGAATGCAGCGTTAAAGGCACACTGCCACAGGGACCACACTTTTTAAATTTGTTTTAATTTTCTTTTTATTAATTTTTAATTATTTTTATTATTACACATGTAAAGAAAATTGTAATTACTGTATATTCGATAGTTATGATTACTTATAAAAATTGTTTAGTCTTTAATGTTTTATTACTATTCATTAGTCAATAGGTGTTGTAACATCGATGCTACCTACCTGCACTTTTGTAAAAAAATATTGTACATATTCATAGCAACAAATATTTTTATTTTATATAGCATCTTTTTAAATAATTTAATTACTAACCTTCTTTGAAATTTCTCAGAAATAAAGTATCTTTAAACCGAAGTGGTTAATGTAACCACAGAGTGTAATTTTCCTTATTGTTTGTTTGCTTAACCGTGTGATACTCTTAACAAAAGTGTACCCTTTAACAAAAACTCCAATCATATCCGCTGTCGCAATCTCATAGTTCTTTCAACAACCTGGTAATGAATAACGTCTAGCAACCCAGTGACAAGCAAATAGAGTATAAAACAATAATTTATACCAAACTCCAATTTCCCGCGGTTTGGCTGCAATATCTATTCATGAGCAGTCACATGTACGAGGACAAATTTGATTAACCCCACGCTGGCGTTATTAAAAGGGACTAAAGACTATTTTCCCATATATGACGGTTAGTTTAATTTGGTCGTTTGTTATTTTGGTTGCTTGTCACCGCTTCAGAGAGTTTTTCTCTTTTGAAGTCACCTGTCTGGTATGGTTATTGATTATAAATTGTAGTCACATTTTAACGAGGTGTTTTAATAGGGCGGTGTTTTGTTTCATGGTTACGTAACGTTTAAAATGTATACTAATACAATAAAAATTTAGCCCTTTTTTTTAACTAAGAGTGGCATCAAGTCTCCGTTAAGGGCTCGCTCGCATTCTACCTCAGGCATGTGACTGACAAGGGTATGGTATGGTATGGTATGGTTTGTGGACTCGTTTTCCGCACTTAGACGCTCACTAGGTCCGTTGTACGTGAGCCCTGGTTAACTAAGCCAGCCTAACTCCTTCCAGAAGCACAAAGCTTCCTGGGTACTCCCGCAGGCTTCCCGGAGCGACCTCACTTTCCGAGGATTTCTGTACGTTGTTTAGCCACAGCCTTGCATTCCAGGACTACGTGGGTGACTGTTTCCTCTGCGTTGAAACAGCCTCTGCACATGGGGCTGTCTGTCGCGCCTAGGACATAAAAGTGTTTATTAAGGAGGCAATGGCCCGTAATTGTCCCTATCATTGTTTTGAGGTTATTTCTGGTTAGATTTAAAAGTTGCTTAGTCAATCTTGTGTTAGACACTGGCAGAACCATTTTGGATTGCCTGCAGTTCACACTTGATGACCAACGTTGGTGCTGGAGTTCCTCAGATCTCTGGCGAATCCATTTACGCACTTGCGAGAAGGACTGACAAGGGTATTCCTAAGGCGCAATGACTCTCTTTTGTGACTGACATACTTCTGTATCTAACACAACCGTACCGTAGAAGGATTGAATATTTAAAAAAAAAATCTAGCTACGAAGCCACGAGGACTAACTAGGCCTGCAGCATACCTTGTGTCCGCTTTACAGATAGGTCTAGAGGTAAAATAGGAGGCTCAAGACCGAACGTGATGGAGACTCACTGTGGATTCCTCTGCCCCATCAAGGGGTTATAGGGCATTAAAACAAAGTCGAGTAGAGAACACAGATATTTGTCTTAACGAATTTACAAGCAGTTTAATGGGACTTATCTTATCTTAGTGTGGTAGGTTTAGCTATTATAACAATTTATTATTGTATTATACTTAGAATAAAAATGAGAGCGTTTAATTAATTACATATAAGTGCAATATGATTGTTAAAACAGAAGAATTAACTACTACTTATTTATTATATATTAATTGTGACTCAATTAACGTTTGGATTAGGTTTAATATTTTTGTTTATACATATTATTATTTCTTTACATTTTACTTTATTAAATTTTAGTTATAGTTACATGCTTATGAGTTTTTTGTTAATTAATTATGCAATTCTTTTGATTTACCCGCTGTAGGTGTTTCTTTTTTTATAATAAAACCCCCTTTTTTCCCCCCCCTTTTTTTTAAACCCCCTTAACCCATTTACCCCTTTTTTTTTTTTTTTTTTTTTTTTTTTTTTTTTTTTTTTTTTTTTTTTTTTTTTCCTCCCCCCCTTTCTTTCTTTTTTTATTGTTCCATAGTTGCCTGGAAGAAATCGCTTGTTAGCGATAAGGCCGCCCGTTGCTTAATAAATTATGTAACCTGCTTTTTTGTTTTTTATATGTATGATTTTGCATTTATGGTAACGAAGTGTAAATAAATAATGAATTAATTGTTAAAGCATATTATTTAGAAATTTCGTACCGTTTGTATCATCGCGTCGTTAAGATTAAGCGGCTTAGTATTTAGCGTGGGTAATAAAAAGCATCGCGAATAAGTGAGGGTTAATTTCCCGGCGATTGGCCAAACAAGCGCATATTAAAACTTACTTTGCTTGAAATCTTATTTATCAACTGTTGGAAAATAGTTATAGCGGTTTGCACCGCGTCAAGTTAAGTTTGTTTGTTTGGTTCGAAATGAATTTCTTGTCTCGGATATCCCATACGATAACGAATATAAAGAGGGTTATATCGTGTAAGATTTTCTAATAGTATAAAGTATATAAACCATATTAAAAATAAAAGTGAAAGAAAAGAATGTAAACTGAACGAGCGTACGATTGTTTTTTGCGCCGACATAACCGATTAATAAAATAAATTAATAATTTTTATCTATAAATGAATCAATTTTTATTACCACTCTCTTTTTAATATACAATATGTACCATAGGTTGCCTTCTTTGTTGCTTGATATAACCTTAGGGTTTGATTTACTTGAATTAAATCTTACTGCGTCTCTGATAAGATATTATGGTGTCAGACCTACTTACCCCGCTGGTGGCAAAACTTTTCCCTGAGCGGAGTACCCCAGATCTTCAACAAGGGCTGAGCATCGAACACAACGAAACCATCCCTCGTCCTCGGAATTCACAAAGAAAACTGCGCGGGTTCTAAGAATTTAAAAAAAAAACGTGTGCGTACCTACTTAGGTACACGCGTTAGAAGTTATACATACTTCTTTGCCGTAACAAGATATTTTCAAAAATTTTATTCTACGTTTATAGAAAAAACGACACTAACAATAGAAAAAACTAAAATGTTGACTATAGCTAACTTCAGGGTGTCGCTTTTTTGTGTGCGCGCGCATCGTAAAAATTTACTCTCATAATTTTTCCCTTACGCGCCAAAAGAAGTATAACTTCAAAAAGGGAGTACAGTTAAAAGAGAAAGTGCACTAGCCCCACACTAGGATTCCCTGTGTCGTGGGAAGCTAGTCTTTTTTATCTGAATACAGGTACTAATAGTAATAAATTCCACATAACACTTAGTATAATTTTCCTACTGTTGCACAAGAAGTATAATTTCGGTTTGAGCATAATAGTAGTATAAGATTGTTAGTGGAAGTTTTAAAGCAAGAGTGGATATTTTGCTTTTGAGAAAGTGGTTGAACATGAAAGGGTTTCTGTAAGGAAAAAAAAGCGTTGGGCGAAGAAAGTGCGTTTTCGACACTACTCAAGACATTTGCTCTGCTTTGTTTGTCGTATCAATATACATACGTATTTTTATTAGTTAAATTTAATGATTCCAAACAATGAAACAATTAAATAATAACATAACAAATTAAATTATGATTGATATTGATTACCAAATCAACAACAGCTGTCAATTGACTCGATCATAACATTTTCTGATAAACATAACATTCCCTGACATATATATTTCGGTCGTTTTTGACAGTTGGGTTACGAATGTATTTTGCAAGTGTAAAATTTATCGTTACTAGTTTTACCTCAATTTGTCATCAAGGAATTTACGATAATATGCATGAATATACCTTTGAAATATACAAAAAAATGCTATAACGGTTTTCTACGTAATATTGGTACAACCGTGATATGTCGATAAAATATTTCAGACGAAACGAGACACATTTGCCACAGTGTTTACATAAAATATACTATGTTTCTTTATTTAGGTATAGAAAGATGAATAATATCAGTACATATTTTTGTGAGAAATTATTGTATAATGGTAGATAAAGAATTATGTAAAAGCTGTAAAAAATAACTGATTTTTTTAAATTATGTGCAGATTTAGAGATTTAAAGACCTTTTTAACGGATTAGCATTTTCATATCACTTGTGGTTAGGTTGACTTTTGAAGGACTGTGATTACGAATGCATACTTATACTCGTAAAGACTAAGTTATTAGCTATTATAAAATGTTAACTTAGTAATCAGTGAAATGAAACCCTTTTGTTGTTTGAGGTAAGGAAGATATTTCTGAATTTCTTCTTAAACTTGTATGTATATAATATATTATCGGTATACATTACCGATACCTTTAGTTTTTTCCTTACCTTATAGCTTGTGTAATGTGTTAAGCCCGGTTTGATTTCTGTGAAAACAATTTGAATACACGTGTGCTATGTGTGTCACGATGCTCATACATAAGGCTTTTTTATTTACATATTTACTATATTATGTTGTTAAAAGTTTTGTTATATATTTATACAATATGTTTGAAGTGATAAGGAAATCTTAATGTTCTATTTTTTATTTAATTTTGATATTAAAATCCGAACTTACGGAATATAGTTCTTAAAAAGACTGGCCTTCATATTTCAAGCAAAGTTTTCCCAATATTTACTGGCAGGGGATCACAGCTTCCTTACGATACCGCTGTGTCGGTTTGCCACATCACCGACCATTTATTGTGTTACGATACTTTTGTTGCCCTATAGAGATAATATTTTACCAAATTTTGTTCATTTGAACTTCTATCTTATACGAACCCATAACTTTTACAATTCAAAACACACGCTTGCGATTAGGCCATGTCGCAGATTGTGTCTTTATCATTTTTTTTATAAAAGGTGTGTCGGCTGGTGGCTTGGCCGAGTGTGACTTAACCGTGAGGTTGTAACGACAACGGTGTGTCAGCGCTGAAGGCTGATCACCTATGCGTCTAAAAGCTGAAGCATCTCTGCACGCACTGGAGCCGATCCCCCAGCTCATAAGATGGTGGATGGGGCGATTTGAGAATGACCTTTACTGTATCAAAGGTCATCACAAATCAATCATGCCCGTGTAACCATGAACGGCGGGGCGCGGATAATGCTCAGTGTTACTGCACCCCGTCTAGAGCGAGTGTTGGTGGCGTAGAGTATGCACATATTATCACGAGTCCCATATAACCATCCGCCCCAAGAATTCGCGTGGGGTAGGTACAGAAATCTGAGGCTAAGATTCTTGCGCCACTGGTTCAGCGTATTCTTTACGATATAAGCGTTAAAAGTTCATAAGGGCAGTAATATTTGAAGATTATTATTATATGGAATATTTTGAATACCATAACGCCACTGGGTCAAGATTGAAAGAACAAGTTTAGAAATGATATTTCTATTTCCGTATTTTATTATAAAGTACTAAAGTGATGTCCTTAGTGTGTCCTTACATTTGTACTTCTCGCACTTGACCTGTATTCGTTGTTGCGTTTGTTCGCGGGAGTCGAGTGGCGAGTTAACACTATATTTACACAAACATATATCAGAAAGATACGTTTCTGGTGAATTATTTATTGATTAAGCTATAAAAGATTATAAGAATCAATAAATTGTACTTCGATTAGAAATTTAGTATTTTGTCAAACGACGTAGGTTACCTTTATATTTTCATTTTGAGGTAATTGTAGCAATTTTAATAATCAGTTTGGTAAAATATGTAATGACGGCCTGTCCCAGCATCGCTGTAAATTAAATTTCAAACATCGAATAAATATAAACTTTGTTATTCAGAAATAATAAACGAATCTTGGATAATGGTGCAGAAGTTTTTCGTTACAAAAACACAAATCTTTGTTCATAACAATATTAGTATAGATAAAGATATACGTAATCGTTAACTTTAAATGTGCGTTATATTCATGTGGCAATCATGAGATATGTAAAAACATTGTTATCTCTAAATATATAAAATATAATCGGTGGTAGTATTGCGCAATCAGTATGTAAAATTTACCATTAAAATTTAAATACATGTCATCAGGCAGCGTGGCCGAGCGGTCTAAGGCGCTGGTTTTAGGCACCAGTCCGAAAGGGCGTGGGTTCGAATCCCACCGCTGTCAAATAATTTTTACTTTTTGATTTTATGGAAGTCTTAGTTATATTTTTTAGTGTGATATTATTCCAAATAACGAACACATGTGTAATGTTTTAAATTACATGGATATTTTACAATATTTCATAATATGTAACTGCAGTAGACTATACTATAAGGGTTATATTTTTACAGAACTCAATTTTTATTTGTCAGAGTTTGTCTAAATATATAATATTATCTTTTTAGTATTGTGATTCACATAATAATCT
Organism: Pieris macdunnoughi; assembly: GCA_905332375.1. NCBI lineage: Eukaryota > Metazoa > Arthropoda > Insecta > Lepidoptera > Pieridae > Pieris > Pieris macdunnoughi. The sequence goes on from CAJOBZ010000020.1 coordinate 991,972, forward strand.
GTGGCAGAAATCCAATAGGAATTTGTTTTTTGAATCATAACTACCGTCTAGTTGTTGAAAGACGTGTAAATAGAAACAATTCAATGTTAATAGCCATTAGTCCAGCTCTCACAGTAATGTCCGTACACATGTTGGCTCTCTTACATAATGTTCTTTTTATCTTGGACATGTTATTTATTGTAATATATAGTACACAAAGCCACGTTACAAGAAAATAGGAGAGCTTCCTACTTGAATAATTACAACTCACTTAGAAAAGTTGGTAAGACTTAAATTTTATAAGATTTAATTATTTAAATCAATTTTATATTTAGTCATACGTAACATTAGCCTCAATAGTATGAGAGAGACTATGACTTCTATCGTCCGGGATTTCATTCCCGACGATTTTATACCAACTTGGTAGACAATTAAAATAAGGCATGCAACAACAGGAATGCAGGTTGCAACCTATGACCATATACATAAATATGTTTTTTTTAGTTTTAAGTTATCCTTAGATTTTTTGATTTCGTTTAAATCAATATCAAATTATAAGTCCGTAGCAATAAGTTGCTAACGACTGTTTTTATAAAGTCTCGCGAAGAAATTAAAAGTTTTCAAATTATAGCTTTTACGACGATCGTAAACATTCAACTGAACTAAACTCAAAATTTAATATTGTTCGATGAGATTAGATTTTGATATATATTTTATTATGAATTATAATTCCTCATTTCTAAATTTAATGTCTACCGATTAATTTACACGAGTATTATAAATATTTAAAAAAAGATTAAAACCATACGTTTTAAACTGTTTTTAAGTATTTGTTATATTAATTATTTCATCTAAGGAGTACTACTACTACTAACTAACCAGTTAGCTACGTTTATAGTTTCTGGCTTTAGTTGGTATGAGTATCATTTATGTTAAATATTGCCAATAGCCAGGCATAAACTGTCAAGCCACAAATTATTACCTATTATTACTTATTATTTATTATTATGTAAATATTACATAATATATCCTCTTGAACAAATATATATAGGAATATATTCAATTACATTTTATGAAAGTAAAAAATTCAGTTGTATGTTGCAGCCAACTGACTTAATTAAACGTTCAATCAACAGCCCAGCCTCTTAACTAAACAGTGATGTTTAACTAGCGGCCTGAAAGATAATGAGCTAGTTGATCAAACAGCTAAGCAAATGTTTTGGATTTATGACCTGTTGACTGTTCATTAAAATCTAGTTCCACTTTCTGCCACCTAGCGTCTAGCGTCGAAACTCTTCAATCTGTTAATGTAGCGTCGGCAAACCACAACTTTGATGGTGTTTTCCAAAGTATAGAGACAATAATAATGTGAATGTAGCTGTGTTAGTCACAAGCAATTAAATTTTTAAAGAAATATTTTTTTTGTCAGATGTTTGACCTTTTTTATTTCTGTCAGATGATCAGTATATCGAACGAAGGCCAAAGCATTAGCCAGTCAGTTTATTAAATGTTACGAACGCTACGGCTGAATATCTTTCAGGCCGCTAGTTAAGCGGCGCTGTTTAGCTAAAAGGCCAGGCTGTTAATTGAACGGCTAATTAAGCTAGTTGGCTGCGAAATATACAAGTGGAAGGATGAAATTTGGCAAAATATGTACAATATAAAACTTGTACAAAAATCTATATCTATTTTACGCGGGAGAAGAAAGGTTCTATTAGAAATAAGACTCAATAACAAAACACGAGATTTAGTTTTATCTCACATAAGGGCGGGTTCTACAGTGATTTATTTTAAAAACCGAACACTCGTTGGGTTCCATCACATAGTATATTATTCATAAAATATGACTTAACGCAATTTACCAGTGAATGTTTGTCGAATTTATCGCATGAAATATAGTGTCCTTTGTCATGTGGGTTGTGCGTAAGCCTCTAATATATCACAAAGAAGTATTCAAACAGACTTGCTGCAATAAAAGATAGATATGGCAGGATCCTTTATCATACGATATTTTTCTTGATAAAAATGGTGTGTATGAAAAATAATTGACGACTCAAACCAAGTAGTAACATGTATATATGTTTTTGTTATATAAACGTTATGATACAATATTTACTAACCTGAAGTTAAAAGAATTTTTGGAGTTTACTCCTTAAGAAACGATTTGAGTTATAAGGCCCGGTACGGAAATTTTATGAGGAGTAAAATCAAGTGTAACACGAAAAGTTGAGGCGTTATGTAGAAAGAGACAAACATATATATCTGTAGGATTGAACGTGTAAAAGAATGAGATGGAATACATTACACAGACTTTTCTATTTTGAATTCACGTTTTGACAGCCACGTTACAACATTGTCAGTGTTGACAGGAGTAAAAAAGGTAACAGTTTTGAATACCATCGCACTTTTTTGACGATACTAATTATTTAGGAGTCTCGGAGGACCTTCATTGGAACACCTCCAAGTGAGTTTTGCTCCGGAAACGCGTCAAAAATTTTATAAAGATTTATAAAGTAAACTTTGCACTGTAAAACTAATTACCGCTAGTCTAGCATAAACCACATTCAAAATGGCCGATTAAGTTTATAAAATTAATAGGGATGTGAAAAATAATCGATTTATTTAAAAGTGAAAATCGATTTTTGTATTCGATTTTAATATTAAAAATAATTGAAAATTCGGCGACCAAATATTCATATACTAACTCTAACCTAACCAATCTAAATAATATTTGTTTTTGTGGACAGCTCCGATCTAAATAGTAATTGTTTATTCAAGCCTCGGCTTCTCGGCGTCCTGGTCGCCTTCGGCGACCAAATATTCATATACTAACTCTAACCTAACCAATCTAAATAATATTTTTTTGTGGACAGCTCCGATCTAAATAGTAATTGTTTATTCAAGCCTCGGCTTCTCGGCGTCCTGGTCGCCTTCGGCGACCAAATATTCATATACTAACTCTAACCTAACCAATCTAAATAATATTTTTTTTTGTGGACAGCTCCGATCTAAATAGTAATTGTTTATTCAAGCCTCGGCTTCTCGGCGTCCTGGTCGCCTTCGGCGACCAAATATTCATATACTAACTCTAACCTAACCAATCTAAATAATATTTTTTTTTGTGGACAGCTCCGATCTAAATAGTAATTGTTTATTCAAGCCTCGGCTTCTCGGCGTCCTGGTCGCTTTCGGCGACCAAATATTCATATACTAACTCTAACCTAACCAATCTAAATAATATTTGTTTTTGTGGACAGCTCCGGCGCTACGGGAAATGCAGCCCCTCCATTTCTTCCTCCGCGCCTCCGATTATTTATATACACTCTAGGGGTAAGACAGACAAGACCACGTGGATAGTGGGGTGCTCTGATTCGGTTTTGGGTACTTTTTGGATATTAAAGTAAACACTTTATTCTAGTAAAAATTAAATAATATAGAAAGTTGCAAACAATGAAATACAAGTACTAATTAGAAAATACAGACGAGTAGGTATCGATAATTTCAAAAAATTTCGGAACCCTATAATCTATCAACACGAAATTAGGTTAATTTCAATGTTGATTATTCTATAACTTTAAATTTCAAAAATGAGGAAATAATCGATAAATAAATAAAACGATTATTAACAATCGATAAATTAAAAACACGATTTTTTTAAGTGAACGTCACATCACTTATAACCAATAGAAAAGTAGAAAATGGCGGATTGTTTACAAATTTTAATACATTACACAAAACTTTAAATTTTTTATAAAAATATTTAGACGCGTTTCCGGAGCAAAACTCACTTGGAGGTGTTCCAATGAAGGTCCCCCCGGACACTCCTAGATAATTAGTATCGTCAAAAAAGTGCGGTGGTATTTAACACCCAACCCAACAAATCATCAAGTGATTAAAGTTGAAAAAATATTTGAAAATATGCAAGAAATTGGTTTAGATGATAATGAAGAAGAATCCAAAAAACACATGGATGCGGTTAATTGGTAAGCTTATCGTTTACATTTATGAATAATATACATTTTAAATACGAACAGCTAGATCTTTTATTTAGTGTTTTTATTATTATTTATATTGTTTTGTAACATACTTTATGTAATATTCTTTATTGAAGTAATATAAATAATCCGAATAATTACAGATATATGTTTGTTTCTCTTATCATTTTAGCAGATGCGTTCATTTATCCTTTTTTTCTATTCGATATATATCATAATTATCGTTCGTAAGGAGTAAACTCCAATCGTGCGTCGTAGCTGACACACACACACTTTTTTTTAATTTAATTTTGATTTTATTATTTTATTAATAGGATGAGTAGAACAGGTTTTTTTAATACAAACGTCTTTTAATAATATACAATAATTGTTTTGTCATTCATTGAACCTAGAACTGGGCAAGCATAATGAAGCTCTTGACTTCTAAGCGTTTTAGTGTTTAGGAGTTATGTTTTAATATGTATTAATTAAGGCGTATTTTTTGTGAAATGAAAGAGGAATGCATGCACTGTATGAGTGCTGCAAGTAATTAACTTGCCTCATGATGAAACAATAAGTTTATATATATTTTGCATATTTGATCAATTCCAGTCAGGCTCAAAGAGTCCACACTGATTGTAACACAATTCAACCAAACTTAGGTGTGGGTACTTTTCTGTGAGTCACATCGTTCGTTCGAGACCCGGCTGTGCACCAATGGACTCTCTGTCTATGTGCGCATTTGACACTCGCTAGTACGGTGGAGGGAAACATCGTGAGAAAACCAGCATGCCTTAGGCCGTTTGTCCACCACCGCCGTCACCGGGACGTAACCGAGAACGAGATGACGGCGCCGATTTAGCGATACATACATTTAATATGGCCATGTGTCCACCGCACGCCCGTCACCCGAGTGCCGTCATCCCGGCCGCCGATGTTTCGAGTAGTTGAAATAATCTCGTTCTCGGTGACGTCCCGGTGACAGCGGCGGTGGACAAACGGCCATATACCCAAAACGTCGACGCCGTGTGTCAGGCACAGAAGGCTGATCTACTTGACACATTTTAGGAAAAACACATGACTTCGTCATACATGATACAAATAAAGAAATCTGAGATCTTAAACGTAGCGCCGCTGTTTTATTATATCGTATCGTAGGATACAAGTGTTCCCTTCAACAAATAATTCTCAGAACTTTCTTAGCACAGATCATTCTAAGTTTGCGTTCCCTCGAACATACTCATATTGCCTGACTACCCAAGCCTACAGAACATATAACTTTCAGTGGTATAAGTTACCTATTACAGTGGCCCCCCCGGTATATACCTCTCTCTTGCGTGTTTCATCATCTTCACTAAAGTAGGTAACATATTATGATCATATGCAACCGACATTTTGATGAAAAAATTTCACGTCCTTGGAAGTTCAAATCATCATACTCAAATAGTTTCTCATTCCAATTCACTTGCATACAATCAATCATCAATTAAAATTATTATTTGGAGTTGGTAATTAAATCTAAAATTATCATACTTATGCACACTAAATATTCAAAGATCCCGGAGAACAAAATACGCAAACTGTATATCATAAATTTATTTAAAAAGTTTAACAATAAAATATCAAAGTATAGAAGTTATTCGACGAATGATAATGACATTTGCTTAAAATAATTCTAGTATTCGAAAGTCAGATAAAAACTGAAAGTTTTAAATAAAATCCATCTACTTGCAAACCTCGTCCCAAAGGTGAAGCTCTGAATATTTATTACCCCCGACGGGATTTGAACTCGGGACCTTTGGACAGTTTACAAACACGGGTGCCTTCAAGTTTTTTATCGCGAAAATTTCATTTTATGTACATTTCGCTAAAGTGCCTCGAGTTACCAAGATTGCTCATAAAGATGTTCGTAATACTTTGTGTATCATGATTTGCCGTATTCAACAAGAGGGACATTTTTTATTTATTTTTATCTTAGTATTGTCTTTGATTAACATAACTTTTATTCATTTAATAAAACACTATTTTGACCGGATTGAAGTTATGTATTATTATAAATTTACAACTATTTAACATAATTTTAAATTTACAGCGTGCGTGGTCACGGTGACACCGTAAATTTAAAATTATGTTAAATAGTTGTAAATTTATAATAATACATAACTTCAATCCGGTCAAAATAGTGTTTTATTTTTATCTTACGATATTTTTTTTGAAGTTGTACTTCTTTAGGCGCGTTATGAAAAATTGATGAGAGTGAAATTTTACGATTGCGCGCGCATCTATGACACAAAATTGGCAGTGTGATATAGCGTGCGCGAGCGAGATGGGAATAAGACAAACTACAAGTAAAAAGAAATAGAATATGCGTGAAGCTAACTTCACGCATATTCTAGCTTAGCAGCTTAACAAGAATTTTGAATGACCATGACAATTGACATCTGACAATGACATTTACCTTTTAAACAAATATAGGAGTTTTAATTATTGTTTAAAATTAATAATTATATACCTAGTTATTTTCATTATACAAAATATTTGTGAAATAATATAAAATATTTGTGAAAAAACTGTGCTAACCTTCCTGAGTGCTTCAATACAATTGAGGTTAACTATCCGTATGTATTATCGAGTATTATTGTTGATTAAAACTGAAACATGAACCATTATTCATTGCTTTTGTTTATTGCGTTTGTTACAGCAACTTTTTAGAAATATTCTACGACCCTATATATCAATAATTGAGAACAAAGATTTAAGCACGAATACTAATAAGGAGAAAATGAAGGCTTGGAGCGATATAACAGAGAAGTAAACATTTTAATAAGTACCTGCATCTCAAAAAAATGACCACATTATTTAATCAAAACATCAGATTTAATCTAGCAAATATAAGGACAAGAGACAAAAAACAATTGATGAATCAGTGGAAGTGCACTAAATTGAATACAAAAAAAGAGTTGTCATCTTATCGCCGTGAAACATCAAAAACTGGAGGTGGAACAAAGCCACCATCACCTTCTCGAGACACAATGGTTTGAAGTAGATTTCAATGAATTTGATTGTGATGGTGTCGAGGTAGGAATGTTAATTATAAATATGATGTATGGTGATGTTCAAGGTTCAACCTTTCAAGCATAGGCATATGCTTACAACATTACTTTATTCCCCTACAGGGTAGTTAGAGATATTGTAATACCTCAAAACATCCATGTTGCACTTGTAGTACCGAAACTCTGTCCTGCCAGAAGTGAGCCCATTCCCACTTATAATGGACAGTGGGTATAATACACCTTAATACCTGAGTGCGAACCACTCACCATGATACTTAAATTAATAGATGTTATTTATATATTTCAGGTTATTACAAATAAAATCATTTTGGAAACAATTGATATCCCAAAAGCAAATAAAGCCAACAATGACAAGGTAATAAATCAGTTTTGACATAACTTGAATACTAAAAAAGCCAAACAAAGGTGTGCACAACAGTGACAACATAACTTAACAATTTCATTATTTTGTAGGATTAAAGAAAGGTTAAAGAAAATCATGTCGAACTGAACAACAAGAATCCCCAAACAACTCCAAAGAAACCTACAAGGAAGACACCGGTATTATATTTAAATTATCTCTATCTCTAAATAGAATAAAAGTAAGTTGCTATCCAGGTCTGTAGCATGTGCTACAAATTATATTATTAACACATTTATATAATTATATTAATATAAATGTGTTAAAAAATTTATAATATGAATTATAAAAAAATTTAAGTTTTGCATGGACAGAGCTTAAATTAATATTCTCTTATTTGTTGCAGAAAGCAAGTAGTTTTGGAGAAGCCTCGTAGATGCACAACCAAGTAATGATTAATTTAAAATTACAAACCGAAATTCTGATGAAGACATTAGAGTCACTTAAAAATAAATAGTATAATGAAATAAAAATGTTTTAAAGATAAATAGTGTTTTATTTGTTTAATGTAAGAGAATAATAATAAATATTTATTTAATTAATTTTTCAAATGTAAACTGAACTTTATTGACTTTAATGACTCCTTTTCCAGTCTTTGATTATTTAATTGTAATTAATTATTTGCATGCAATCAAAAACTATTTTTAATAATGCCAAAGAAGTATAACTTCTTACGCGCGTACATAAGTACACGCACCCTTTTTTTATTTTTTTCAATTGATTGAGTATACAGTACTTATCAGCGGTTGTGTGTAACTCGGACACATCAATGTATCAATGGGTTTCTCCTTTTTTGTTTAGCGAAAATATTTTTCTTTACGTCAGGAATAAAAGATGCCGTAACAATGATACGAAAGGCAATGCTTAGTGGGTTGGCCGTGTAGAAAGGATGACTGAGAAGCCGCTAACGAGTGGGATATCAGAACACCATGGATGGTGTGGACCGGTCGGGTAGGCCTTGATATACACTTGGAGCAAATCCAGCATGTACTATAGAAGGGATAGGTCAAAAGTACCAATAACCAACGAGCATGCATGGTGCATGAAGCGAGAGAGGTATATCAGGACAGTCTCAAGTGGAGATCTATGGTCTCTGCCCATCTATATCTGCCCCCGAGTGTATAAATATACAAAGATTTTAAGCATAAGCATCATATACATCGGCACAACATAGAGTCAAAGTCCAAGTCAAAGTCAAAATCGTTTATTCAAATAGGTAACACAATACACTTATGAACGTCAAAAAACAAATAAATAAATGCTTCTAATTTTTACATTTACTGCCAGTTCTCAAATCAAGGGCGTAGAACGGAAGAGAAGAACTGGCAATAAACTTTCCGCCACTCTTTTTAATCGCCAAGTTTTTTGATTTACACAACGTTTGTAAGGAGCTGCAACCATTACACCATGTTCCACATGACTTCTTAAGCTATTAATAGTTCATAATAAAATAAATTAAAAACAAAGATTTGTCCTCTATCAGCAGGAGGCATGGTGAAATAGGAGCACGCACATACATTCTCGTGGGAACAACACGCATAAGGTACACGTATATGTAAAAGGAACAATAAAACCTTTGCCAAACCCATTTAATAAAATCGTTGTATCTATATTTTCCTCTGACTAGCACAATATGAAACTATACTATATAAACTGTAGCGATCAGCGCAGAGGATGAAGGACCCTCCACTCAACTCCACTCGGGGACAAAGTTGTTTGTCCAGCACTTCATTTGATCGTAAGTGAACCTTTTACTCATATTCTGTTGTTATTTAATTTTGCATTCAAAATATCAACATTCCCGATAGTTGAAATACAAGAATAATTCAAATGCATTTAATATCGAAATGGAACACTAAATAATTTTTTATTGATTAAAAATTATAAACCACCGTGTGGGTGAAACGTTAGTGTGAAAAGAAGATAAATTCGAAAATAAAATATAATAGACTTGTTTACTACAAATATTTATATTAAACTTTTTTGTAGATAATAAAGTACTTTAATAAGAATATAAATATATTTCGAATACATTAATAATTTATTATACGCGCACATTAATTCTTAACAATTAATATAATTTTCGGTTTTTATTAATTTTTAATTATTACTGTGTAGGGAAAGAAAATTGTAAATATGTATATTTAATTGTTATGTTTAGGTTTTATTTGAATAAATATATAATTATTTATATAATATGTAATAAGTATTCGTTTTTACACTATGATGATTTATAAGTGCTAGTTAATTGGTGATTGACTTATTTAATTTTAGAGAAAATTTTTAACGACCCCTCATGGTCCACACCCTTCAAGTGCGAAAAGTGTGAAAAGTGGGTATCGTGGTCACATCTACGTAATTTGAAAATCTATGTCACCGTAAAATTGTAAATACCGTTAGATTGTAATCTATCTCGTGAGATTGTGAACTGTCGTAAGATTGTGAACCTCAACGTACTGCCTTCAATTTAACGTATTCTTATTCGGTCGATTGTAATCTATCGAAGTGAAACCGTCAAATTGTGAAACGGACCCCGCGCGCGCTGATTTTTATCAATTTTTTCTATAATTTTTTTTTTTTTTTTTTCCACAAGTATTGCAAAATTAAACTTATATGAAATGTATTCTTTGTTTTGTTTCTCATTTCTCAAGCATTCAATCACAATGTGCCACAGCGAAGCGTGGCTGGGTACAGCTAGTACAATATAGAAAAGGGTATGCTCAGAGGTAGGTACTGGCCCACAAGAAATGATATAGGAAGTGGAGTGCCTATGAATACAATATAGAGGGTATATAACAAATTGACGTCACCACTGTGGCACAAAGCTGTCCGATCCATGTCAAGATCGGTGGGACGATAACGGCGAGCTGACAACGTAATAACAACGTTAACTATGAAAACGAATTTTGAGAGAACTTTATAATGGAATTGTATATAAAACTCCCTGCCCCCGAACGAACGTGAACATATGCAACATTTTTCTATGCTACCCCATAGACACTGTTTTATTATCCGAAACAAAAACCTAATTACTAAATAAAATTGCATTTTTCATATTTTTTTCTCTCCATAAAAACCTTAGCATTCAAATAATAAATAAAAAAAAATCTCGAACTTATCTACGAGATTTGCGCTTAGCAACATATTTTGAGATTAATTTTTATTAAAATATATGTATATAGATTATAGACATATATCAAATTCAAATGGATAGCCAAAGTAGGTGTTAGTCAGCAAAAAAAAGCAACCACTGGCGTTACAACTCTCGGTCTCTTCCTTAGATTTCTTTATCGTTCTGTATCGTCGTCGTTTGGTTCTTAGACGTGGTTTTGTGCTGGTGGTATTCGTAGAGTATACGGTAAATTAGTAGAAACAGTGATTATGCAAGTAGGTGATCAGCCTTCTGTGCCTGACACACTTCGCCGACATTTACATCTGCTGGTTTCCTCAATATGATTTCCTTATAAGAACTACATTGTATATATCGATAAATATGAAAACAAACGTATTGTTTAGAGACTCTTTAAACAATACGTTTAATACTTAAAATAGTGCACCTCTCGGACTATTTTAAATTTAAAAACTTATTATTAGTAACAAATAATTTTAAAAGTGTTTAACTTACAAATAAAGAAATACTGCATGCTGTAAAATACTGTTAACATTTCTCTAAATTTAACATTATTATATAATAATAATCGGAAATATCATTGGGGGCGCATTTTGGCCCGCCGCCGCACCTGATGAAGAATTATGATTTTACTTGCCGCAGTGAACGTGTTAACAATTCAATTTCAAAATGTGTCACGTAATATGAGCGAAATATTTTAATTCTCATTATAATTCAGCTGTTTTATAATTAAATTTTGATAATAATTGACATCCGCCTGATTACTGATCAAAGGATTAATATTTGTATTCGCATAATTATACACAAACATGAGTGAGGTCACGGGCCAATTAGGATGTACACGTTGACATCATCCATATTCATAGAGAAAGAGAATACATAGAGGAAAGACAAAGGAAAAATGTGACTAATTTTTATTCTGTGTACGATTTTGTATGTAGACTATATCTGATTAAGAGCTCACTTACACCGTTTAGTTCTGCGACCAAAAATGTATCTTACACTATGAAATTAGTAACGTCCAACGATTCGTGTCCTGTGCTACTTCGCGCCACTTTCAGCTGCAACAGGTCACTCCACTCTGTTGATCCAGGGGTATCTCAGCTATCTATCTCAATTTCATGACATTTGAATACGTACTACAAGTTGTAATCAGAATCATTGTATTATCTTAAATGGTAGATTATTAATTATACATATCAAACGGGATGTTTAACATGAAATTAAATGCTACTGATTAGTTGACCCAATGCTTACTTAAGACGTTGGCTTCCGAATGGGTCAGTGTTGAATTAAAAAAAAAAAACTAGCTGACCCGGCAAACGTCGTTCTGCCATGTATATTATTTCCAAGAAGCATTTTTTTAGTTCAATAAAAATAACTATCTACTATAATAAAAAAAGGGGTTGATCGTAGAGGGGTGACAATTAAGAGTTTTATGTATTTTTATATGCTGTATCATAAAAAGGGTGCTTCTTATGTACCCTAAGAAGTTATACTTCTTTGGCATTATTAAAAATAGTTTTTAAAAATAGTTTTTGATTGCATGCAAATAATTAATTACAATTAAATAATCAAAACTGGAAAAGGAGTCATAAAGTCAATAAATTCAGTTTACATTTGAAAAATTTATTAAATAAATATTTATTATTATTCTCTTACATTAAACAAATAAAACACTATTTATCTTTAAAACATTTTTATTTCATTATACTATTTATTTTTAAGTGACTCTAATGTCTTCATCAGAATTTCGGTTTGTAATTTTAAATTAATCATTACTTGGTTGTGCATCTACAGGCTTCTCCAAAACTACTTCTTTCTGCAACAAATAAGAGAATATTAATTTAAGCTCTGTCCATCAAAACTTAAAATTTTTTATAATTATATTATAAATTTTTAACACATTTATATTAATATAATTATATAAATGTGTTAATAATATAATATGTAGCACATGCTACAGACCTGGATAGCAACTTTCTTTTATTCCTATTTAGAGATAGAGATAATTTAAATATAATACCGGTGTCTTCCTTGTAGGTTTCTTTGGAGTTGTTTGGGGATTCTTGTTGTTCAGTTCGACATGATTTTCTTTTAACCTTTCTTTTAATCCTACAAAATAATGAAATTGTTAAGTTATGTTGTCACTGTTGTGCACACCTTTGTTTGGCTTTTTTAGTATTCAAGTTATGTCAAAACTATTTATTACCTTGTCATTGTTGGCTTTATTTGCTTTTTGGGATATCAATTGTTTCCAAAATGATTTTATTTGTAATAACCTGAAATATATAAATAACATCTATTAATTTAAGTATCATGGTGAGTGGTTCGCACTCAGGTATTAAGGTGTATTATACCCACTGTCCATTATAAGTGGGAATGGGCTCACTTCTAGGAAGAGTTTCGGTACTACAAGTGCAACATGGATGTTTTGAGGTATTACAATATCTCTAACTACCCTTAGGGGAATAAAGTAATGTTGTAACATATGCCTATGCTTGAAAGGTTGAACCTTGAACATCACCATACATCATATTTATAATTAACATTCCTACCTCGACACCATCACAATCAAATTCATTGAAATCTACTTCAAACCATTTGTCTCGAGAAGGTGATGGTGGCTTTGTTCCACCTCCAGTTTTTGATGTTTCACGGCGATAAGATGACAACTCTTTTTTGTATTCAATTTAGTGCACTTCCACTGATTCATCAATTGTTTTTTGTCTCTTGTCCTTATATTTGCTAGATTAAATCTGATGTTTTGATTAAATAATGTGGTCATTTTTTTGAGATGCAGGTACTTATTAAAATGTTTACTTCTCTTTATATCGCTCCAAGCCTTCATTTTCTCCTTATTAGTATTCGTGCTTAAATCTTTGTTCTCAATTATTGATATATAGGGTCGTAGAATATTTCTAAAAAGTTGCTGTAACAAACGCAATAAACAAAACAATGAATAATGGTTCATGTTTCAGTTTTAATCAACAATAATACTCGATAATACATACGGATAGTTAACCTCAATTGTATTGAAGCACTCAGGAAGGTTAGCACAGTTTTTTCACAAATATTTTATATTATTTCACAAATATTTTGTATAATGAAAATAACTAGGTATATAATTATTAATTTTTAAACAATAATTAAAACTCCTATATTTGTTTTAAAAGGTAAATGTCATTGTAGATGTCAATTGTCATGGTCATTCAAAATTCTTGTTAAGCTGCTAAGCTAGAATATGCGTGAAGTTAGCTTCACGCATATTCTATTTCCTTTACTTATAGTTTGTCTTATTCCCATCTCGCTCGCCACCTATATCACACTCCAATTTTGTGTCATAGGTGCGCGCGCAATTAAAATTTCACTCTCATCAATTTTTCATAACGCGCCTAAAGAAGTACAACTTCAAAAAATAAAAACATACTGTTTTTGTCTAAAACATAAAAATAAAAATTTAGGGATGGGACCACCCTTAACATTAAAGGGGATTAAAAATAGATGTTGTCCGATTCTCAGACTTACTGAATATGCTTAAAAAAATTCATAAGAATCGGTGGAGTCGTTTCGTAGGAGTATGGGAACGAAAATTGTGACGCGAGAATTTGATATATTAGATAAACAAACATGAATAAGGTCTGAGTTTGGATGTAAGTTTTTCGAAGCATTAAATGTTGCCTGTTTCTTTGTCTATGATACCAGAAGGAAAGCAAAAAATAACAGTTTTCCATAGACCAACCACCCATTAACTACCTCCACTTACAATGAGAGGTTCATACTAGTACAAACAACTAAGCTAACATTTCTAATATCATTCTTCGTACGATATATTTAATGCAACTACTTTGCACTTAACTCTACGTTTTCTGAAACCCATATCACATCGTAAAGGATGAAGATTACTGCCAAAATAGCACAATAAAGACGATCAAAAGAGGCATTAGCCGAGCATTAGGGTAAAAATCACACGCTATCAACAACTTTATTTACATGGCAGTTAAAATCTCATTTTGCGATTACCATAAACTTGGAACAGCCGTTTAGAATGTACGAGAAATGAGTTATGAATTTGTTGTTAAAGTTTAAAAATATAGTGTTAAGGAAATAATTAAGAGATTTAATTTTACAAAATGAATTATTTATTTGTAAAATCAACTGAAATATAAAGTATTAACAATATTCATAACCTACATAATAAAAATATAAAAACGGATAAATTGAAAACTAAAACAAATATGAAAAGTTTGATCCCTGTGGCAGTGTATTTTAATGCTGGCAGGCTCCAGGCTCTTGGGTCACCAGTACTATACCTACCAGGCGCCAACACGCGCCTGTGCACTTGAACCCCAAGGCCCAGTCTCCATTTCAAAGAGATCAAAATCTACGTTGGACGAAAGTGAAAGACTCTTTAAAGAAATTGGTATAGTTTATTTATTTTACAACTGACTGAAAACCGGTTTTTACAAAATACCACTCGTAATTACTTCGAGTCGTAGTCTCTTACAAAAAAAAGAACGGCTGTTAATTCAACTTACAGAATACTAAATTTCGCAGGAACTTAGTCTGGTACCTCATAAAATCAATATGTACTTGAATGTATATGTAATGATACTTCTGGTACTTAGACATAGACATATACATAACATTTATTACATACGAAAACACACACACAAAAACACACAAAATAACAATACTCAAAAAAAAAAAAAGACATATCAAAAACAATAAAAATTAAAATTAAAAATTCCCTTTTGCCATTCGGTTCGCTTTAAGTGTGCAATGTGTGTGTACTGTGGTTGTAATTGGCCCTGGCTCAACATTATGCTGAGGAGCAAAAAGTTCTACAGCGCTGGTCATTCTGCCAGAGACCACAGCAGCTAGTATGCGCCTCAGTAGCAAAGAAAAAAAAATAAATAATACTAAGTAGAAAATAATAATACTTACGTATTACTTGACGATATAATAATTAATTGGAATTGGTACATACACTGAACCTACTTTCTATACAATACACTGATTTTGTAATGCTTTTTAAGAATTCCATTTAGAGATGTGACCATCTCCACAAAATAAAGCTCTAAACATTCCCCATATACAATTCTCAACATTTGTCTCACTAAGACGAGTTCACTAATGAAATATGAGAGAAACTTTGTTTTCCCTCGGGTTCAGAATCCCCAGTTGCTTAATCACATTACAGCTACACGTGCTGACAATACCGTTAACTATGTTTGTTCACTAGACTCCACTATTGTTAGTACTTTGAATTTGTTAAAAGTTATATCATGATATAGCTAGACGTATTGTAGGTAACTAATAACATATTTAGGTAAAATAACACTATTTTACATTATAACGAGCGGCCCCCGCGAACTTTGTTTCTCCTTAATGTGATTTTACTTACCTCTTTAGTACATACCAACATGGATAATTTTGCTATGCTACCCCAGAGACTGTTCTGTTTTCCGGAATAAAAACTTTTTAGGTTGTTCTGTGAATTTTTCTCTATATAAACCTCAGAGTTCAAGTCATAATTAACAAATAAAAAATAGGGGTTAATTGTAGAGGGGTGAAAATTAGGGGTTGTGTGTATTTTTGTATGTTGTATCATAAAAAAAATTAAATTTAAATTTTAGTCCAAAAAATAAAATGTTAGGGGTGGACAACCCTTATCACTTAGGGGTATGAAAAATAGATAGTAGCGGATTCTCAGACCTACTGAATATGCATATAAAATTTGATAAAAATCGGTCAAGCCAAATCGGTCAATCGGTCGGAGGAGTATGGTAACTAAACATTGTGTCAGATGAGTCTCCTGCCCGTTGGCCCCCTGTTCTATAAAAACAATTGGGTCAATGGTGACCCTCGAAGTCATTTATAAATCTTATCCTTTATCGAAATATAAATATAACGATGTAATGCTCTAGAGCCTTGTTGGCCTAGTGGCTTCAGCGTGCGACTCCCATACCTGAGGTCGTAGTCGATCCCCGGCTGTGCACCAATGGACTTTCTATGTGCGCATTTAACATTTGCTCGAACCGTGAAGGAAAACATCGTGAGGAAACCGACATGTCTTAGACCCAAAAAGTCGACGGCGTGTGTCAGGCACTGGAGGCTGATCACCTACTTGCCTATTACAATTAAAAATGATGATGAAACAGATTTAGAAATCTGAGGCCAAGACCTAAAGAGGTTGTAGCTCCACTGATTTATTATATTTTTTATTTATTTAATGCTCTATCCTGATGTATTCCAGTTATCAATCATTCAAGAAAGATTTGTTGTCACTCAGTCGTCAAGATTATGCGTAAAACAAAATAATTGTATTGGACGATACCGCAAAGTATCTATTTGCCACAGACGTAATTAAGTGACGATATATAATACTAACTAGGATTTGTAAGATAAAGACACGAACGACACACTTGGATAACGAAAACGTCAAAGGATTATATTATTCGTGAAGGGGAAAACTTTGTATCAAAAACGTTTTCAGTGCCGCGTTAATAGCTTATACAAGTTTGTCAAGTTTCGTACGAAATTAAGCATAAAGACGTCAAGTTAAAGTATTATGAGAAGAGGGTTCTGGTCAAAAGTGGGATTGTCTATAGCTTTAGACGTATTGTTTAACGTTGTCAGAGCTCACTTAAGACATAAAAGGTTGATTCGCAATAACTACGAGTATTATTAATTTATTTTAATACAAAATTTAAACAAACATTTATTTATATAGACTATTTTGCACGTTATTAAATAGACTATAATCTTAAAAACAATATAGTGCAACGAGCGGCCTCATCGCCACTAAGCGATCTTTCACGGGGCGAATTGCAAAGAATGGCAAGCGAGCGAATTTAAATAATAATATAAAAACTAAAATAGAGAGAATAAAGAAAAAGCAAATATAAAGACAAAAGTGATTAATAAAAATTTCCACAAATGTTACTTATACAGTATACACATCATTATATTAAATTAGAAATAACAAAATTAAATGCCCAATATAATAGGCAAAACAGCAAAAACAGCAATATTAAAACGAAACTGAAATAACAACTAACAAATTTTAAACCTCATTAAAAACATAATAAACAGACGTAGGAGCCAAAACCCCGATAAATAGTTTATTTGAATTGCCAATATTGGACCAATCATTTGTAAATATTACACCGCCGAAATCGGCTTCCATTTAGTTTAGTAGTTTAATAGAACAGGTTAATAGAAAACATACAACCTTTTAATCTAAGGTTTTCACTGTCTCTATTCACAACGAGCGAGTGTTAAATGGGCATATAGACAGAATGTCCTTGGCCGGGATTCGAAACTAAGACGTCGCACGAAAGTCGCACGCTGAAGCCACTAGCCCAGTGTTTCCCATCGTCGGGCTCACGCTCCACACGGGGGGAAACTTGTTTGTTAAGGGGGGTTGTAAGCGAGCAATTCAATGTTTAATACATATAAAGTTATGTATGTTATATGTACTCGTATGTTAAGAATTTTAGAAAGGTAAACGTAGGGCATGGCACAAAAAAGGTTGGAAAACACTGCACTAGGCAAACACTGGTCTGATAACATATGACACCATATCATAAGTGAATAATGTCTTTCATCGAAGTATTCTATGCATTTATATTATAATCAAAATAAATTTGTAAAGTATCAATATGTGTTCTGTGTGATCGGTAGTCACAGCACGGCACATGCGAGGTGGTTTACAGCCCTATTCTGGGTACTAAATTAAATATTGATACAGATTGCCTTTAAGGGATCCATTTAAGGGCTGGTAAAAGTAAAATGTAATGTAGTAATAAAAGCATTGTAATTACGCGAAAAACAAATGAATCAAATTTGGACAGTTGCCTTTTATATTTAGTTATACTTCAGCTCATTAAATAATTCAGACTGCGTTATGAAATTAGCTGAGAAGCTAATAGAAAGGCAAATTAAATATAGACGGCAAACTATACTTACGAGTAAATATAAGTATATTTTTAATAAAAATTATTTAAATTTAATAATTATTGATTAATGGAGGAATAGATATCATTTTGTCATCCAAAAGACTCCTCTTACAACAACGAAACCTTTCGAATTAAACTGCTTTTCATAAAGAATTCATTTGTCTCTTTCTATCAAATTGTGCTAACAGTGTGATGAAAGGAGATAGATCAGTTTGGACAACTTAATTAGACGGGACAAGATTACTTTGCCTTCCTGTTTAGTAGCTACATACCAACATATGGAACATTTTACTATGCTACTCCATAGAAAATGTTCGCTTTTCGGAAATTTAAACATATGTACTAAATAAAACTAAAGTTTCCAATTTTACTCTCCATAAAAACCTTCCTCGGAGTTCAAGGAATAAATTTAAAAAAAAACACTCGAATTGGTCCAGCCGTCTTCGTGTTTTGCGCATAGCAACATATTTTGCGATTCTTTTTTATTTATATATGTAGATAACTAGCTGACCTGGCAAACGTCATTTTGCCATGTATTATAAAAAAATAGGGGTTGATCGTAGATGGGTGAAAATTAGGGGTTGTATGTATTTTTAATGCTGTATCATAAAAAAATAAAAATTTATCTAAAAATTTAAAAAAAAAATAGGGGTGGACTACCCTGAACATTTAGGAGGATGAAAAATAGATGTTATCCGACTCTCAGACATACCCAAAATGCACACAAAATTTCATGACAATCGGTCGAGCCGTTTAGGAGGAGTTTAACCACAAACACCGCGACACGAGAATTTTATATATTAGATTAGCTATTTATTTTGCTATTGTTTGACAATTTGCTATTTTGAAAGAGTACCGAGAGTTTTTTACGCCGGCTTTTTCTCTCGGCCTACACCCTCTGTCTTCTTTGCCGATGAGTAGGGATGCCTACAAATTCAAATTTAATGACGTGGAATAAGTGATACATGTATCTTATGTTCCATAATAAACATATTTTTTACATCTTCCCCCTCTATTATTGACGTGATCGTATTTCCAACCGGTTCAATACATTAGCAGAATAGTGCCGCGAACCAATTCGTGACAAGAATACTCCAAAGACATTGCACTTTATTGAATTAAGTGCCGTGTGCAGCTGGCGTTGTACAAAACGGAAAATGGAAACAGATGCCCGATTCCGTGTTAGGAGTTTCAATGTATGAATATGTTAAAGAAGATCAGATCATAGAGGAAAGATTTTCATACTTGAAATTGAGTTTTTTAATAAAATAGTTCGTCTGTAATTGTTTTTTATGAAGATAAAGATGGAAGGTTTTTGCAGGGCAGTGTTGTTGGCCTAGTGGATTCACCTACGACCTCATACCTGAGGTCGTAGGTTCTGTGCAACAATGGACTTTCTTTCTATGTGCGCTTTTAACATTCGCTCGAACGGTGAAGGAAAACATCGTGAGGAAACTGGGTTGCTTAGAACCAAAAAGTCGACGGCATGTGTCAGGCACAGCAGGCTGATCACCTACTTGCCTATTAGATTGGTAAATGATTATTTAACAGATACAGAAATCTGAGGCCCAGACCTAAACAGGTTGTAGCGCCACTGATATATTTTTTTTATATTCAGGAGGAATTAATATTCATAAGACATATTTAGTTATACCTGGAATCCATTTCCGATAAATAATTAGATAGAGACGCAAGCGTGATCACATTAAGAAAGATTCAATGAGAATAGCGCAGAAATACTTCCGCCGGATGCCTCCATTGGTAATTACAATTAAAGAAAAAAAAAACAAGTTTAAAATATAAGAGGATCCATTAATATCCCTTGACAAACACATGCCGAATATAAATTGCAATGGGCGTAGGTGGACACGCAAAATATTGCCTCACACTAAATTGGTTCAACCCTCAAGTTTTTCGATCGGACCCGGTCATAAACTGTTCGACAAGTAGGGTTTCCGACGACGACAATTTTGTATACATTAGCAAACTATTAATTTCCAATGTTTTCAATAAAACACTCACACTGCTATACTCTGATTTTCATTTCCGTAGAATTCTGATATTTCATAAGTATTGCTACTAAAAAAGTTCTCCATCGAAAAAGGGATAAATTTGACCCATTTGAAGGCAATAAAAAATAAAATTTGACGCATTTTTCACGTTCTATCTACAAAAAGGTAAATCTTAATATTTAATTAGTCAACTGACCTAATACAGAAATAAAGAATATTTCAATATCACGAACAATATATCGAATTAACTTTAATTACTTTATTTTATTCTTTAGCTGGCATCACTGTCTACTCATCCCAGGTTTAGTAAACCTTATTAGAATAAAATGTTATCTTTACTTTTGCGTTTCTTACTGTTAGTGATGAAAAGGAACGTACTTATCACTCGCCGTTAAACCACCTTTAATGTGGACCACCTCACTTAATAAAATATACACATACATATACATTCACTAACAAATAAAATGTATGAGTAAACTCAGATGTTCAGACTCATATTGAAATTAAAAAATGTGCCTGGCCAAAAGGTTTGTCATCTCTGACATGTCAAAAAATTATAGCTGGGTGAATTCTACGGAATTAAAAATCTGTACTCTAGATTAACCTTCACATTGTGCGGTTACTATGGATACCAATTTTATCGAAATAACATCGGGACCATGGTAACAATCCGCGTTTTATAAAGTCAGCCTATAACAAAAAACTACCTCATACTGTATGTCATGATCATTGTTTGAAGAAAAGTTGGTGATCAGTTTCCTTACAATGTCTTCATGGTATTGTATTAATTGACCATATAGGTAATTTATTACGCTGTAGCACAAGTGAAATTGGCTGGTCCGCTGTTGTAAAACAGGAGGATTTTGGACTAAGACTTTAGTTTTTACATTATTTTATATTGGTTTTGTAATTGTATAAGTCTACATTTGTTAATTTATTTTTTAAACTTAGTTGAGCACCCCTTAGTATTTCTTGTTTTATTTTTCCTTAATAAGACCGCCCGTTGCCTTCTTAATTTATGTTTTCCGAACATAATATGTATCAAAAATGTAAACAAAGTGTTAATAAATACATAAATATATCTACTTTTGCCTTTTGGTATCGTGTATACGGTGTAGCACTATTGTACGACACTTAAAATTAATGGACCTACAGAATAATTAGAAATATTCAATTAAATTATTGAAATCACTACGTGCTAGTTCTATTTTAATATCAAATCTAATGATATTTTATAGAAAATTATTGTAGTGATGTTTTTTGCGACGTGGCAACCCTAAGTAAAAGACTTACGCACTAACTTGTTGCAGGGTTAGGTATAAAGTGAACATTTTAGGGAAAATTGTTTGGATTTGAGCAGCTGTGTCTTACAACCTATCTTAATATTTATAAAACTTCGATGGATGTGTTTGTCATTATACTTGTGGAAAATGGACCGATTTTGGAGATTTTTTTTTTGTTGATTCGAGAATAGAATTACAAAGACTTTAATTTTATTGAATGCTTTAACTTCCGTCAAGTCCGTTAGTTTAACACAATACATTTACATTTGCGAACTAGCGAACTGTGGAGTCGACTCACGGTGGGGGTCTTCCCTGAGAGATACGACCTCCAACTATTCAAAATTCGAGTGTACCTACTCCTCCCTCAATGGCCGTCCACGCAACCTCTAAAAGTGAATGTCTATGGGCTGCGATAACTGCCCTTTTTGGATGTCCCGCAGGCTCGTTTGCCCCTCCTATTATATATAAGCACACGAGATATCGTGAAGTGAAGGTTGGCAAAGATTTGGCTATTGATGTACGTCTTAAATCGTTTTTATAATAGGCAAGTTGTAAGTGTTCAGTGTACACGTACCTGTGTGTACCTGACGCGGCATTCGCTTTATATATATTTTCGGTCACTGTCAGGAAGCTTTAATTTCAGAAAAATCTACCACCAAACTAATAGGCTAACACTGCTCAATGTTGCAGAACACCTTCACATATACTTATTGATTTTTCAATTGGTCCAACACTATTGAAGCCACCACTTTCTAATATTTAAAAATAAATGATTCCAATTATTTAACTATTCCATTGTTTTTTTGAAAGAAGTCTACAATTTTGTCAATGTACATAACAATATATTTTCTAAACAATAGAATTACTTGGATCGTAATCTCTTGAATATTTACATATAAAGTGATATAATATTTATGAAATCTTAGCAATTCCGTACCTTTCATAATCCACCTGAGTAAAGTTGTTTGTCGACACATACTAAAATATTTATAAGCCACACTATTTCATAACAGCCTATTATAAACTACAGTAGCGCCTTTAGCTAAATATCCCTTTTTGGGCGTTTCGTAGGCTCAATTACCCCCCTCACCCCATTCTATAATCAAAACCTTTTGACAAAGGATTTTTGTAGTGAAAACTTCTTTAGCGGCGTTACACACTTTTTTTGGAATGGGTAAAAAATGAACTCGCATGGGTAGAAAATAAACTCGCGTCAGGACACGTGACCTGATCGAAAATTCGTAAGACGGATGGAGAGTAGACAGCTGGCGCGGCGTATTTAATGTAATATAAATTGTCATGTTTGTGTACGATAGCGCAATAAATAATGTGTATGCTTTTTACGTATTAAATTGACTGACGACAATTAATATATTGTATTTATCATAAATTAAGTTTTAACGCAATCTGTATTGTTCAGTAAACGCTGTTTGTCGCAATGAACAGTGTGTACTGTATAAACGATGCAATCAACATAATTGTCCATCACAAATTACGTCATAAATACATTCCTGGACCGCTTCACTATGAATAGTTGACACAACATGGCCACACGATTTCTTTATATAATAAAATAATTGTAACTCGAGTTAAGTTCGGTGGCGGTTGATGTATGGATATGTTCAAATACATGTTAAATTAAATACAAATTTAAAGAAAAAACTGTTTAACCGGATTGAAGTTATGTACGTATATTATTATAAATTTACAACTATTTAACATAATTTTAAATTTATCCGACGTTTGTCTTCAGTCACCGTGACCACGCACGCTGTAAAGCACGCGAAACGTCGGATAAATTTAAAATTATGTTAAATAGTTGTAAATTTATAATAATACATAACTTCAATCCGGTTAAACACTTTTTTCTTTAAATGTGTAAAGGTTATGTAAATCAAAGACAATACTAAATACAAATTGTTTAAAATTTGCTTATAACTAACATAACATTGGGGTTGCGACGTTAACAAAAACTAACTTATCTAGGTATATATAAATATATATGCTTTTCTAAGGGTTCATAAATCTAAGTGACACTTCAATACAAGTATAGTCGACCTTTTTGGACATTATCGGAAACGAGAATGTTAGATTACAATTTATGAGTGTGGAATAAACTAAAGGACTCATTTTGGCTTCAAGAGTGCGATGATTGGTAAAATTTTGTTTACGCTTCTAATTATATATGTATATATATATATATTAAAGGAATATAATTAAGGAATTAAAGTCAGGACTCCCAGGCTACATATCTATAGTATGCTACAGAGACGATAAAGATTTATAGAGAACAGTAGCTATATCATTCGATCAACGGGGATAAAGGCAGAATGCTAAATTCCATCCTTTTCTTTTCGGCGTTCACAACACAACGCTTTTAAGGCACTTTCTGCCGCGGACCATTTTTTTTTCGAACCAGCTACCAGGAGAGGTCGAGAGGTCCAAATCGATTGGACTTAGGGGCCTTTAGGCTTTCCTTTATTACCATTCCCTGAAAGGTCGGCAACACACCCGCTAACACCCGACTATATCCGGCGGTTATCACTTTAATCAAAGTTCATTTGACTGCTCATTTGACTCCTGTCCCATAAAAAACAATAATAAAATAAAAACAGATTGTTAGCGTATTTGAAACGTTAATACGAGTTCAGAGCAAAATACTAAGAACACTCAAATGCACTTGGTGAAAGACATGATCTACAGAAAACAAATAGTGTAAGTGGTTACTGTAAGTTGAAGATTAAGCGCGGGCAGACCTTGACAAATACTTCTTAGCAACTCGTGTTATTCACTGTCCCAACTATTTACTTATTATTAGGTTCTTTGTTTTGTTACGGATTAGTAAGTCTTTTTTTTATTATTAAACTAGCTGCCACCGCGATCCTTGTATAGTATTAACGTGACTTTTTAGTAGCTACATACAAAGTCAAAGTCAAATTCAAAAATCATTTATATAGGTAACACAATGTACACTAATGAACGTCAAAAAATAAATATACATTAAATGCTTTTAATTTTACATTTACTGCCAGTTCTCAAATCAAGGACGTAGAACGGAAGAGAAGAATTGGCAATAAACTCTCCGCCACTCTTTTTAATCGCCATATACTATACCAACATATACAATACCAACATATGTATCATATTGCTATGAGGTACCATAGTCTGTTTAATTTCCGAATTTTAGGTTTTCCCGTGCTACTTTCCCAATTCATGTCTCCATAAAAACCTTCCTCTGAGTTCAAGAAATAAATTTTTAAAAAGTTGGAATTGGTCCAGCCGTCAAGTTTGCGCGATTGATGAAGAACTGGAGAGTGAAAGGAGAAGGGTAGGTTTCCAGACAGCCAGAACTTCCACCTGCTTTTGATAAAAAATACGGGGAGATGTTGACTGCCATGTATGATGGTGCTGTGTTAAGAATTATGATTTTTTGTTAACTTAACTTAAATTTTGTAGTTTTGAAAATGAGTTGTTTGTTTGATCTTCTGGAAAAGACTGCATTCAGGGCTATGCGGAAAGTTCGTATTATTTTTATTCGTTTCATTCGTTTGTTGTCCGGATCATCAAGAAATAAATTATTGCGTTTAGTAGCGCACGGCCCGCGTTACCCTCTGTCCATCCGGTCGAGGTACCCTCCGTCGAGCGCCCCCGTTCTCCCGCCTTACGTTCTTACGCCCGTATACGTCGCGTGACGTATCTGAATTCTAATCTACGTGTTTAGTGCTGCGCGGACGCAGAACCTGTCCAGACGTGTGTGCTTACTTCCATTGCAAACAAGCAATGATGATCTGTTGATGATGATCCGTATAGCACACAATGCAGCCTGAAGGTGCATCATACAATTCACTTAATTGATGACGACGAGAAATCGAACGTTAGTATTAGTTTTTTTTAATCATTAAGTTCATTTATTAATTTTTTATTGTTAAGTTAATAATTTTGTAATATTTATCTTTTTTTTTTTTGATAGCTTATGTTTTGAATTAAATACACTCCTTATTCAAAGTAACCTGCTCGTTTGGCTGCTGTCCCATAAAAAAATAAAAACAGAATGATATCTTATTTGAAACGTTAAAACCAGTTCAGAGCAAAATACTTAGAACACTCAAATGCACTTAGTGAAAGATATGGTCTACAGAAAACTAATAGTTTTAATAGAAAATCTCTGTTAACACAGCTATTATAAACCAATTCCTTTAGTTAAAAAAAAACGTATATACGAAATCAGAGTAGGTATCTTATTATTAATGTATCTATATTATGTACCACAAAGTATATTAAATTAAGAAAAAAACACGACGTAATCGTTATATGAAAGCTTATATAACGTCACCGCAGCTCGAATAATTTCTCATATTCCTCTGTGCACCTGTATCCGAAACAAACTCTTTGTAAATATTACTAGACGGCTTTAGAGATACGTAAATTCAGGATGACTTATGTTTCTTCTGGCCGCAGCTGTGTTGGTTACATTTTTTTGTGGTCTCATTAACAATAAGGTTATATTTCAGCCTATATGATAAACATAATTAATTATATATTTTCCTTAGGATTACACCATTTATTGGTGAAAACAGTACAAAAATCTAAAAAAATATTAAGTTTTAGTTTTATTATTTACTTTTTCGCGTTTATACAGACACTGATGCGGCTGGAAGTGTTCATTTAAGTACCGATAAATTTTTAAACTCTGCCCTGCATCTCGAAAAATCTACTAGCGATCTGTCAATGTATTGTCAAAATATTAATGATTTTTACACGAACAAGACAACATTTTAAAATTAAAACCAATATTATTGAACATTGTATTGTTATTGCTTAAACAAAAAATATTATCTATTTTGGTAGACTTGGAACTGTTGTATTTTGTCAAGGCAATTTTGTTTATATATATTTAAACTGAATTGAAACTTTATACTTATTTAAGTATTATTATTATTAAAAATCTGCCTTTTAATTTTTACAAATTTATCTATGCCTCAAATAATGCAAGGATAACAATTTCTCATAAACTAACTGATAAACACGGACAGATAAAATGAAGGCACAGAAATATGTATGTATATATGTATACCAGTTCAGAAAAATTATCAAAGTTTTACTCTACGGAACCTACTAGTTTATATTCATCGCACTTAGTTCCACAATATTCCTCTCATATACGGAAACTCAAACGAAAGAAACGAGCTAAGTACACGGACGCGAGAGCGCACTCGAGACGTTCCGACGCATTTTAATTTTATTTTCCATTAACACTCAGCTCTACTTTACTATATCCTGTGTTATAGTATAAAGTATTCATTCAAAAGAAATTCTCACAATTATCTTCCGTATTCGTTACAATTTTCTCTCCAGAATTAATAATAATCCTATGGCGCTACCGTTGAATTGCTGGGAGCTTATATTGATGTGTATGTTACTGGATTTAATATCGTGGGGAAGAAATTATTACTGCAGCAAGATATGAACAAACCGTCCATCTTCGGGCGACTTAGGGGCCTTCAAGAAAAGAGCGTACCATTCCCTGAAACATCGGCAACACATCCGCTGGCAATACACAATACACCCGATGGAAAGACGACGTTTCGGAAACTGCTGGCCCTTATTGTATTCAGGTGGGTTGTGTAAGGAAAAAATGACATTCCTTAGAGTAGGCCTGTATATACATTATACATGGTTAGTAGGTACGTAAGTTAAGAGAGTTTCTGCTACAATTAATAACGTATAATTTAATAAATGTTTGTATAATCATATTGTTCATTTTAGTAAGAAATTATTTTTTTTTATACTATGACTATCCGGAAATTTGTTGTGTAGGATCTAAGAGTACTTCATTTAAATTTACCATTATTAATTAAATGAGTTTCCTATTATATTCAAGCAAATATCGTATATTATTATTATCATCGATTAAATATATAAATTTTATTTTAATAATTAATTAATAATATGAATTAACGCTGATTGTCCATATTAAAGATTAAAGGGAGACAAGAGCATTTCTCAAGTAAAGTGCTCTCAATATTTCAATGTCTACCTAAATTATTATTAATATCAACCATAATGGCTCGCTCAATTTTAAACTTTAATTAAGTGTGCCATAGACTAGTCGATAGCGATACTCAACTCAGAGGTTGTGAGTTTGAATGAAGACTCGCTACGGAATATGAAGGCAAGTATTAGACCGTACTGTTGCACATAGTATTGTCTTTGATTAACATAACTTTTATTAAGTATTAGACCTACAAATATAAGTGTGTCGTGAGTTATGTTACCTTACATTAGTTAGGTTACATATATATATCTTACACTTGAAGCCAACAAATTGTAAATCGTCAGTTTTGCTAGTAATAAATGAGCCCTTTTACATACATTCATAAATTGTAATATAACATTCGCGTTTCTGATAATGTACAATATGTCGACATCGCTTACATGCTTTATAAGTAACAGATGTGTCATTTGGAAAAAATCTGTAGCGCTACAACCTTTTTAGGTCTGGGCCTCAGATTTCTGCATCTATTTCATGATCATTTGTTCATCTAATAGGCAAGAAGGTGATCATCTTCCTGTGCCTGACGCACGCCGTCGACTTTTTGGGTCTAAGGTACTATGCCGGTTACCTCGCGATGTTTTTCTTCACCGTTCGAGCGAATGTTAAATGCGCACATAGAAAGAAAGTCCATTGGTGCACAGCCGGGGATCGAACCTACGACCTCAGGGATGAGAGTCGCACGCTGAAGCCATTAGATAGAGAACCACCACGTAATTTGCGATTATCAGTATGGTTTTCGCCGTGGTCGCTCAGCTGGTGACCTCCATGTATACCTTACACATGGATGGGCAGAGGCAATTGAGTTCAAGGGGGAGGCACTGGTGGTAAGTTTGGTCATAGCGAAAGCCTTCGATCGGATGTTGCACAGAGCACTTCTCTCGAAGCTTCCAGCCTATGGGCTCCCCGAGAAATTATGCAACTGAGCATCGAGGTAGTCATTGAACGTTAAGCCTGTGAACGCTGCTGTCCCACAAGGCTATGTCCTATCCCCGACCCTGTTTATTCTGCATATAAATGATATGTTGCAACTTAGCAACATTCATTGTTATGCGGACGATAGCACTGGGGATACTCTTTACACTAGCCGGGCAGGTAGTTCTGGGGCAGTTGTCGAAGAGTACTGGAACAAACTTGTGTCTGAAGTCGAAACTCTGCTACGTGGAGTCACGGACTGGGGTAGACTAAATCTAAATAAACACCCTTTGTGTCTCCTCTTTTCGAAGACACTCTCTTTATAGCCTCAACTACCATCAGAATACGAAGAAGTTAGCATCTAAAAAGCTTCTTAGAGGCTAACTTCGCCTTTCCTTGCTTGCTTGATGTGCTCAGCAAGGCGAGAGGGTACACTTGGTACACTCCGGGCCACCGCTTGCAACTTTATAAAGCGCAAATTCGGCCCCACATGGAGTACTGTTCTCACCTCAGGGTGGGAGTACCAGCTTCTTCCGCTTGACCGTATTCCACGAAGAGTGATTCGAAAAGCAGTTCTAACGTTATATAAATAATTAATAAATTGCGTTCATACTTTTTTTTAATATATATTCTATTTAAAATTACAATCAAGTCTGAAACTATCAAAAACCGAGTTAACTGAAAATCATATTGACTAAGCGCCAGTTTAATAAGCGAACATGACGTCTTTTCCATTCATTTCCATAGACAAGATCCCAACGGGCTTTAAATGAACTGTCATCAATCAATCATTGTCGGACGCAGATTTTTTATTTCATTAACAGCCATTAGGAACCCATTTGTGTTTATATTTCGTTACACGAATACCCTTTCACTGCTTGAATTTTACGCTATTTGTAAACGATTGTAGGTCATTTTCTCTTGTGTTAAAAATATAAAAATAATACTGTGCAATATATTATAATATAAAGTGGAGAACTTATAATACTGTAAAATGTTTTTGACTGTATGTGATTTACAAATGGAGAGTGCATTAACTATTGATTTCATACGACGATGACATATAGTATGAAAATGAATTCACAATGATGGACTGATACGATTTTTTAACTAAACAGTACTGCGAGACTCTGTTCAGATTCTGGCTCCAGGATACGCCCTTTGGGATGTTCACACACCGCCAACTTACACTTCTTTCGGTAGCTGTCAATACCATTTTTTCGTATTTGATTGTGTATGAGACTATTATTGCCGAAGACGGGAGAGTGATGGAAGTTGTGCGGCGCCACCAACACGACCTTTAGAAATAAAGAGTGCGACTAAACTAGAAAGGATTATTATAATGATATCTAGGAAGTGAAACGACAAACGGCGCTAAGGACGATCTCATATGCGATGGAAGGACGATCTTTTCTGGTTTCGGCTCCAGGTGCCTTGTGTAAGGGTAAAATTGGAGGCTTATATCTAAAATTAAAACCTATTATTTAATAAATCTTATATGAATATTTATTTTACTATCTTCTCTAATAAGTCATACAAAGGTTTTAGTCTGATTAAAATCATTGATTCATTATTTTGGTTAATTTTTTTTATTGTATTTGTTATGAGGGAATTTAATATTAGGTATATTGTTACAATAGTGGATTTGCTTTTGGGTAATAAAAGTTATCAATTACAACGAACTAACTGTCTTTTATTATATCACAGAGCAGAGAGAGATTTTGCTAACAGTCATAGAAAGGCGCGAAATTTACCATAGAATATACAGGATAAATTATAGACAACTTAAGTTTTAACATATATATTAACTAAAATAATAATTTTAATTAATATTGATTTAATAATGTAAATGAGAGCCTAAATGAGTGATTTGATTTAATTAACATAATTAATTAACCTAATTAGTTTACCAGTAATGACATTAGTATTTGATTAAATAAAATATGGTATTAATAATATATTTAAACTTTTCTCATCTCACTTAAATTTTGCATAATTAAAATTACGATTATCTATTACGCGCTATTAATCACTTCATACTAACACTAAATTAGTATTTACATTGTTGGATGTTATGTATATTTTTTTTAAGTCACGAACCTTTTTTTTTATTGAGGGGAATGCATTCTCGGACCTCTCCCACCATTCACGTCACTGTTAGGGTAACTTGGGGTCGCGTTAGCATTCTACCATGACTAGCTGCTACAGCATCCATCTTCCATTACATTGACACCGCCTCACAAGTCTTTATAGTAGGGTTGCAATTTCTTGCACCCAACTCGTGATTCGGCGGCATGTTCTCGCAACATACAACGCAATGTGGTGCTTCGTCACATCTGACAGATTTGTGTCCCTATAGCACACATTGCCACGGTCAACAGTGGATGAGCAAGACGCCTGTGTGTGTCCCAATTCCAAACATTTATAGCAGCGCACGGGGGCGCTTTTAAAAGAACTACCTCCACCAAACTCCATCCAATTATACACTCTCCTTCCAGAATTATATTTGCTATTGCAACCGTGCATTGTACAAGCACACTTCTTGTTCTCTATCCCCTTTCAATGTATAAATATAAAATAACGAAAATATTAAAAGCATTATGATCATTATTATCCCGCCTATGGCCTTCTAAAGGTCCAAGCACTCCCTTTTGGATAAGCGTTATTTCCAAATTATATTGTATACAAACATACAAAGAGTTTTCGTATGATCTTATTTCGTCAGCTTTTAAAACATATACACCTGAGACGAATAGTAAACTTTTGCACTGTGCGGAATCAAAAACTACTCTAAACTTTATCGCGTATTCGTTCAGTATAATGTTTCCTAGTTAACCGCACTCCGTAGTTTCTATCCAGTAATATTGTTACGGCTACGTTAAGCGAATTTTCCTATTGGAGCCACGTTAAAAGGGTATTATTAACTCAAACAATTACCTAACTATCAAACTGTGCTACTGGGCAACGAAACAATTTTTGTTAAATAACCTCATTTATACATAAAAAATATTTTTTTTTCTATAAATTATCTCTGCACAAAAACACAATCTAACATGACGTTCTGGCCTTACTTAAGACTAATAAGTACTTTAAAACTAACCCAATTTAGTAAAAAGGATTTTAAACATAAAAAAGTGTCCTATAGCACTCCTTACGGCCCTTTCACACGGCAGTCCAGTTTTTTACAGGATCCCGTTTGATGGCGAATGTGTTTATATGCTAGCGTTCACACGAGCATCCCGCATGCGGGATCCTGTAAAAATCCGATCCGGTAGAATTGTGCCATTCGGTTTTGTCACTAGAAACTGGATCCGTAGTCCAGTAAAAAGCGGGATCCCGTTTAATCACACATACATTTCAATAGCAGTGTTCACATGGCTTCCTGCGTGCGGTTTTTGCTGGACACTATTTTTTGCGGGATAGTGGAGTGGTGGCAGCCCCCGACCCGCACCAGCCGCGCGTGACTCATCTCTTCTCAAATCGCTCATAAGATTCCGAAAAATACCCAAATTCAAGCGTTGTGTCAGAATAGGATGAACCCAGAATCTTCTATTTCGCTGCCGACACCGATAATACCAAAAGAAAATTAGGAAAGTATTCACGTCCATTTCACCTGTCCATTCAACCGTGTTCATACGGCAGTCTAGTTTTGCGGGACCAGCTTTTACTGAATCCTGCAAAACTGAACTGCCATGTGAACACAGCGTCCAGTTTAGCAGGATACAGTAAAAAGCCGGCAGGATACAGTAAAAAGCCGATCCTGCAAAATTGGACTGCCTTGTGAAAGGGCCGTTACAGTCTCTATTAGGCAGTTGTCCCACCAACGGCGAGGAAATGACTAACTATCGGCTATTTTCTCGCTCAAAAAACGTACAATAGATATACATTCCGTGTAAACAAAAGAAATGCATAATATATAAATAGTTGATCGCTGATTGTAAGTGTAATCTAACGAAATAACATTAGTTTTTAATTCTTTAACAAAGACGCAATGGCAGTTCACGAGAAGATGGAAAGGATTGTTTGCTCGTAATCAAACAAAATGAACTATGTCGTTCTGCTGACTTCAATAATACTATATAGTATAATAGATATCTAGGAAATAATGTTTTAGTTGAAAGTATGAATAAGGCTTGAATTTCGGAGTCTGTTAGACTTGTTAACTGTTCGTCAGTTATAAGCAGTTTCTTCATAACTATCGTATTATTTAGATAAAAATATATTATTAAATCATGTATCAATTCCAATGAACGCGTTTCCTCAATGTATATTACTTATTATTTGAACGAGGAAAGCATAAGCTCTGGGGTTACCAGTACTTTCTACCAGCCGATTTCTATAAATTCCATACATAAAATAGATTCAAAACCTCCTTCGGGGATACCTTACCTTACCCGGACTTCTGTTTCGTTGATAGTTTATATCAAAAACATATTATGTGTCCTTCAACCTGGGTAAAACCTAGGGTTTACCAATTATTCATAACCAACAAAGCAGTGAAATGGAGTCCGAAATCTGCAGTAACCAGTCCGGAAATTGAACATAAAATTATTCACATAAAGTTCCAAACTAAAATTCTGTTTTAATTTCGCATCGTGGATTTCTGCACCGGTAATCGTTGCAGTTGATTTATTTGTCATAAACTTGGAATAACTGAGTTGCCAGCAATTAATGTGGATTTTAAAATGTTGCCAGCATTTGCGTTTATAATTTTATGAGTTCGTTCACTCAAAACAAATAATGACGATGCAATCAATTTAAATTCCGCCGCTATTCAGTATTTATTGATAAATTGCTGTTTAATTATCATAATGTTAAAAATAAATAGAAAGACTTCAGCCCTTGGTTTTGGGCTTTAGGATTTTATGACTTTTTTTAATTTTGGTTTTTTCAATCATTCTGGTTTCCTTAAAGCAGCTTAGACAAAAAATACGACAGGCTGGACTCCGGGAGTGCCGGCAGAAGTGAAAACTTGAATATTAACGTTGTGCATTTTTGATATTTTGGAATGGTTAGGGAATAGTTTTGCACGAATTGCTTTAATTATCAGTATAAAAATACTATCATTTATGTGGTAGAATACATTATTTATTTATTGCGCTATCGTACACAAACATGACAATTTATATTACATTAAATACGCCGTGCCAGCTGTCTACTCTCCATCCGTCTTACGAATTTTCGATCAGCTCACGTGTCCTGACGCGAGTTTAACATTTATTACCCAGTCAAAAAAAATGTTCAACGCCGCTAAAGAAGTTTTCACTTCAAAAATTGGTAGCGATGAAATACATGTAAAAATACGGTCTTTAAACCTATCTTAAAATCTATTTAAAATAATAGAGAATACTATGGTAAATTACAGAAGGAACTTAAGGTTTTTATAATTCATCAGAAATCGATAAAAAACATAGGCCATAAAAACTCTAGAAATTGTATCGTAGCACCTGCATCGGTTGTTACGATATCCTATAAACCAAAATGTAAAGATTGAGTGATATGTGCTAACATCAAACAAAGTAATCCCGAATAAATCTCTGTAGCCTTCAGGCCTCTAGGTATTCCACCTTTGTACCCTAGGCCTGTGACAAACCACGGAATTTCTGCGGATGTGATTGTAAAAACTGCAAAGGAAAAAAGCGAAAGCTAAATCCTTTGCTCTTTGACCTGACATTAGTGGCAGTACAATTATTATAAAAATATACCGTACCAACTATGTATGGTATGGTAAGGAGATTTTGACTCAGTTTCCGCACTTAGACTCATAATTGGTTCGTTGTGCGTAAAGTCCTGGCTAATTGAGCCAGCCTAGCTCCTTCCAGAAGCACTGAAGTCTCCTAGGAAATTCACAGGCTTCACGGAGCGACCTCACTGCTCCGAGGATTTCTGCACGTTGTTTAGCCACAGCCTCGCATTCCAGGACCACGTGTGTGACTGATTCCTCTGCTCTGAAACAGCCTCTGCATATGGGGCTGCCTGTCGCCTAGGACAAAAAGATGTTTATTAAGGAGAAAATGGCCCGTTCTTTTCCCTATCATTGTTTTGAGATTAGTTCTATTTAAGCTTATCAATTGCAGGTTAACTGCTGGCAGAGCCTTTTTGGACTGTCTGCAGTCCACACTTCGCGATCAACTATGTATAATGACTAAGTATTTGGTCTGAGCCTCATAACCCAAAAGACGCAATATATACTTTTATAAGGTTAGAGAAACAATAATCTAGTTTTATATTTACTTTTTAATCTTTCACTGGTTTAAATGTAATACAATTACTTTAATTAAGAGTCTAGTAAAATAATGTTAATGTCAAAAGATAAGTACAAAAGAAATTCAAAAGATTTTAGTACAGATAAAAATACCCTTTCTGTCGAGATAAATGATTTATCCCGCAAATAAATTACGCTGTCCGCCAGAAAATTTAATTTACTATGAAAATAAAATTTATGAAATTATAATTATGTCTAAGGACGGTGATATTTATCAAACTTTTTGTTTAATTAAAATGATAATTAGCTAATTAATTTAGTTTATTTCAGTCATATTTATCGGTGCTTTTTTTGTACTTATTATTATTTCAAACAATGAAATTTAATGCTTTTAAAAATATCATAATTTTAATGTAAATCAACTGAATTTATAATTCTGCAAAAATAACGCGTTTGACATTCGTAAATAAAACATAATATTAATATTTCATTTCAAATATTTCAGACATTTAACGAATACAAAAGTTCGCTTTTATTTTCGTATTTCAGTAATTGGTGATTCAAAAACGTTAATGAACCGAAAAATGGTTACAATCAAAGTGCTTCAATGGAAAACAGAGTAAGGCTTTCCGGGTATAAAACGTAGGGGAAATGTTTTCCCGTTTCCCTGATACGGGAGATTCATCAAATTACATAATTTATCCTACCAGACGAATAAGAAGCTTTCAGCTATCACATTATCTCTACATATCCTGTAATTTTCTCAGTATTTTTCAGATTCACCTACTTACGAAATCTTTAATGGAATTACCAATAAAATCACATCAGAGATCAAACAATTTTTTGACTTAGTTTATTTTTAATAGCTAAACTTATATTACCATAAAACCAGTGCTGCCACAACATCAAGGTTTTGGCTTCTGGTATGCCTGGTATAGTAATCTGCATACTTGATACACGCCGTCGATGTTTGGGTCTAAGAAATTCCGGTTTACTTACGGTGTTTTTCTCCAGAAAGTGTTAAATGCGCACATAGAAAAAAAATATTCGGGTATGTGTAATTCTAACGCACGACCATTGAGTTAAAAGGCCCTCACTCTAGCCACTAGGCCAACACTACTGCAAACCAATATTATATGCCCTGCGAAATTTAACGCTTCGAACTAATACATTAACTAAAATCTTCATATCCCTGCTTTCGCTGAGCCACACACAATTACCCTAAATATCGTAATGAACTTTTCTGAGCTGTGCTTTTACATTCAACATCTTTTGTCTTCAGTCACCGTGACCCCCCCCCCCTAAAACCGTGTAAATTATTATCATAATTCAATCCGGCAAAAAGTTTTCATTAATAATAAAAGTGTAATAAACATAACAAACTTGAATACATTCAAACAAGAAAACATTATTCAAACAAATTGATTAACGTTTTCTTTGACGTACCTATACCGTGGCATGAGCATGTTATGCCTCACAAAATTAACGATAGTAGATGTATATATGTTTTTTACTAGAGCTTAGTTGTAAACAAGGTGTGGTTGAGTTTCTAAACACTTATAATACAATTTCCATAGCACGTCAGTCCAATATTCTTGTCACGTTGCGGTCCGCCGGGTGACAGCACTTAATGAAGACTTCACCCCTTCACCGCTTTTTAATAGCGCTCTAAAACACGAATATTAAACAGCGTGTTTGCTTTATATTTGCATGATTAATAACCAGTTTTTTTGGTATGAATGATAACTATCAAATTCTATAACAAAAAGCAATAACTAACCTTAAAATATAATAACTACAATATTATTAAAAGGAGTCCCTTTAGGCAAGGTTCCGAAGATACTGGCAGCGTTCCCCCTTTGAATAGCTAGACTAAATCTTTGTCCGAGATAGCTGCCAGCTCTTCGGTCTCCTGTGATGTCGACTAAACTTTTTGCTATTTTCTTAAAAAGCCTTATAGCGCTAGGACCCCAGCGATCAAGGGTCTCGACACCGAATGGGACAAAATCATATTCGGAGCCTAGACCCTAGACTAGCATATTGTATCTTTGTTGTGGTTAAGTTAGGTTGTATGATATATTACATGACTTATTACATGTTTTAGCAAAATATCTGTCTCCTTTTAATACAGCGTGAAACCAATTTGGTGGAAAGAGACGAAAAAGTATATCGGTTACAAGGATTTTATTAAAG
This sequence comes from Pieris macdunnoughi, assembly GCA_905332375.1. NCBI lineage: Eukaryota > Metazoa > Arthropoda > Insecta > Lepidoptera > Pieridae > Pieris > Pieris macdunnoughi. Next base: position 1,029,153 of record CAJOBZ010000020.1, read on the forward strand.
TTGATTTTTCAAGATGGCGGGATACGTTCTAAATCTTTTGATGTCGGGCATACGTGTATGTAGGTAGTATATTCTTAAAGTAAAATGACCTCATTTCCAGTAAAATGGAATAATTTTTCATCGAACAACACACTTTCGGTTTTATTTGTTCAGCTCTAAGGTGCTACTGTTATGCCTTCATTTTGGTGCGCGACACTGAAAAGATTTTAAATGCCATAGAATTATAAACTTGTAGAGAGTTAGACATTTATTTTTATTTTTTTGTTATGGTCTCATGTATAGGTTCATAATATTGAACGATAAAATATAAATTATTATAAATTATTAAAATATATACATACTTAGCTTTTTTTTAAATATTAAAAAAAAGGTACATTCCTTAAATCTTGATAAAACAACCAAAGCCTTCGCTATGAATCACTATATCTATTGGTGAAAATCGTACAGTAGTTTTTGACTTTATCACAAATAGACAGAAGCGTCAGAGGGTATAGTTTTGTAAAACGTGATATTTGGTGTTATAATTATGTGTGTACACCTACAAACGGTACAATGACCTTGAATCGCGCTAACAAAGTTATTCCGACCGCTAAGGACATATACAACTTCTCAACTGTAACCACTAGCCTTCGAGCCAACCAGTCAGTGTTTAGACTGTTCTCCTCTCTTTTGGAGCTTCTTTCCTCCACAATTTTTATATTCAATCATTTAAATTACAATACTGAATAAAAAGTAGCTACTTGTGTCATATAATCTATTGTTGAGTTAAACTATTAGACGTTAAAAAGATAACACTTAAGCCGTAACAAATACTTGTTGTAATAATATACTTGCATATATTGCATTGTATAAGTTGTTTATTATTTTTTGTAGAAATCCTCCTAATTTGTAATCAAGCAAGCAAGGTAGCATAAATACCTTATTATTATCCTGATAGTAAAAAATTGAAATCGGTCCAGTAGTAAACAATCGTTTATTTCCCATAAAAATGAGTATTGTCTTCATTTCCCGTCATATTATGGATGAATTAAATAAAACGAACAATCAGGCATATTAAACTAACATTCAAATGTCCTATTATGTTATATTATATTACATTACATTACATTACATTATATTATATTATATTATATTATATTATATTACAATATATTACATTACATTACATTACATATATTAAATTATATTATATTATATTATATTATATTATATTATATTATATTATATTATATTATATTATATTATATTATATTATATTATATTATATTATATTATATTATATTATATTATATTATATTATATTATATTATATTATATTATATTATATTATATTATATTATATTATATTATATTATATTATATTATATTATATTATATTATATTATATTATATTATATTATATTATATTATATTATATTATATTATATTATATTATATTATATTATATTATATTATATTATATTATATTATATTATGAATGAAGCCTTTAAAAATCTATAATCCGGTAGTGTCTTATGACCTATGGGAAGGTGATTAAATATTGTGATTACCTTCAATCGTATTAAATTCCACGATTGATACAGGCAAGTCTCTTAAGATGTTCTTAATACATTTCGTACTTTTTTACAGTAGTTTTTGAGTTTTTTTTATTACAGAATTTATTTATTATATTATATTACAGAATTACTCGACAAACTTTACATTGTTGTACAAATTTTAAATATTTTTAAAACACTGGGAATCTCCCCAGAAAGTACTACAAATAAAATCATACGTTTTCAGTCTTTAAACATTTTACAATTTTATATTACCCGAGTATTATCCAAGACGTCTACTTTACATTGATCTATGGTTACAGTATTAAATCGGGCGCGGTTTTCAAAGGCAATATTGCGACTTTGTGGAGCATTTATTAAACGTCCAGACTACAGGTGCAGCGGATATTAAAACTTTACAGCAGGTTTTATGTTGCGTCTGTTCATGATCGATCTCATTATGCTTAGCATATGCATGCCACATATGCAAAAACTAGTTATACTAGTATTTTGTGCAACTGGGATTATTTTGCGGGGCTAGGCTGAATGTCGAGTCAGTAATCTTTTATTTCTTTTAGAACTTACATAGTTCTTTGTGTCTTTGTTTTTTTTTTTTTCTGGGGGGGGCTTACTGATTCTTTTGTCTTTTTTGTCATTTGTAAATACTCTGTACTTGTCACAATTATATAGTATTTTTTGTTTGTCTATTATTGTATTATAATTGCAAGGTTGCCTTGAAGAATAAACTATTTCATTTCATTTCATATTATTGTATTTATTTTCATTGTATTACTCATACTTTTATAATAAAATATTATCTGTAAAACAATGCAAGGACACTTCTATACTTAAAACTTGCATTTTTTTTAAACTTGTATTTGTGAATTCATGTCTCCTTATTGATAAACAAATAAGTAACCGCACACATGACGTCATCACTATTAAACACGGACCTCTATACGGGCCTATACTCACTAGGTGAGGGTACTTGGGAATTTGTTTGCGTTGGTCAAAAGCCTTCAGGGATATTGGACAATAAATCGTTGAAATCCATAGCAAATAGTTTCATGTTTTTATACATATGTAAATTATTTATTAGAATCGATTCAAAATTTCATCATCATCACCTTGATGGCTGGAAGTTTTCCATGGTCCGTTTCACAAGGCACTTTCTTTTGCGAACTAGTAAACTGAATCAACTCCCGGTGGTAGTGATCCCTGAGAGATAGGACCTTTAATTTTTAATTTAATTTTAGTTTATACATTCGGCTTTTATCTAAAATTATATACGTATAAATCTCTTGAATCAATCTATACTTGGATCCTAGAAATACATACAAACTTAAATTAAAATTAATAATTAATACTTTTATTAATTTGTAGTAAGGTCACACGAAAAACCTTTTTAACTATGAATAAAAGTAATCTTAATTCAAGTGAGTCTGCTACTGATACTACTTTAGCATTCTGTTTCCCCTGATAGTCATGCATATTAGCACATAATATAGCTTTAAACTATGTAAATCGGTTACTTGTTGCGCCTGGCAATAAGCCAGGGCATAAATTTTCGATACTCAACATTGGTTGAATTTCACTAATTCGCACTGAATTTGCGGTCCTGATGAAATTTTCTAGGACTACGGGGAATTTGGAAATCTTAAGGTAATCGAATTAAGATTTTAAGCCTAATTTGAGACCTCTACAAAAACATGTAATATTTGTAAACTATCAATAAAAAAATACATTAACATCATCCATTATTTTTGGCCCATTTCTGGCTTCCTCCATCCTCAAACTCTACACGCATTGCGCCTTTTACATCTATTGGTGTTGCCAAGTGTTCCTTCGTTCTGACTTTGTCTGCCACTCAAAGAGTCTTCAGTTCTATCGGGACTCATACAATTCCGTTTTAAGGTAAAAAAAAAACGACCCCAAAAAGTGTTGTTGTGTTTAGCACATAAATTCATATTTTATGTTTTAAGAGCAGTGTCGGCCTAGTGGCTTCAGCGTGCGACTCTCATGCCTGAGGTCGTAGGTTCGATCCCCGGCTGTGCACCGATGGACTTTCTTTCAATGTGCGCATTTATCATTTGCTCGAACGGTGAAGGAAATCATCGTGAGGAAACCGGCTTGCTTTAGACCTAAAAAGTTGACGGCGTGTGTCAGGCACTGGAGGATGACCACCTACTTGCCTTTTAGATTTAAAAATGATCATGAAACAGATTTATATATCAGAGGCCAAGACCTAAAGACCTAAAGGTTGTAGCGCAACTGATTTATTATATTTTTTTAAGTTTTGAGAAGTTATTTCTTTTTCCTATAGGTTAAAATATATTTTAAATCAGTGTGTATATCCAAATTATCCTATATCATTTGTTTTCAGTAAATTTTGATATATTTTTCTTATTCTAAAATAAATTATATCGTAATATGTTACGCGATTATCACTCATATGTTCTGGGTCCAGTCAACTGTTAGGTATTTAAATAAATAATTGATAAATATAAACTTGTTCTTATCCTGTAATCTACTTACAACTTCTTTTTGAATGTGTGATAACTAAAAACATGTTAAATATAATTAAAGTATCGTTAATTGATTATGAAGAGCACGTGATGTTATTCACCAAGCTATTGCATACCGTTCTGTATATGCCAATGATAGACAATATTTTAAGGAACATGGAGATCACTGTCACTGTTTAGAACTATAAGGATTTGCCCAAGACAGAAATGTATTTATTTACACTTCGTTACCATAATATACAAAATCATATATATAAAAAACAAAAAAAAAGCAGGTTACATAAGTTATTAGGCAACGGGCGGCCTTATGGCTAACAAGCGATTTCTTCCAGGCAACCCTAAAATGGAACAATGAAAAAAAGCGGGTAAAGTAAAATAAGTGCATAATTAATTAACAAAAAAGAACATGTAACTATAACTAAAATTAAATAAAGAAAAAACATAAATAATAATATGTATAAACAAAAATGTAAAATTGCTAACTCTCTCCCTAAAATATGGCGAGGGGGCCGATGGCTGGCCATGCGTCATACTCGTGAATGGGTCCTACTTGTGGTGAAAAATTTAAGAATATTGTGGAAGCGGACCCATCTAAACTACGTCTGACTTTGTTGCAGGCTGCGGTGTTAGTGATAAAACTGTATTAATCCACTTAAAGCAAAATGCAAAAGCAGTACCTATAGATAATTATTGAAAATTTGAAAGATATAACTTTTTGTTGCTATCACGTATGGAATATAAATTAATGAAACGCGTTATATATAAATGATTAAAACGGTAACAGTCTCTCACAGTACACGGTTCTAGACGGTTCAATAAAATGCATAGTTTACAAGACAAAGTTGCCATCGTAACTGGAGGGGCTGGGGGTATAGGAGCCTGTATTGTCAGGGATTTTGTGAAAGAGGGCGCTAAGGTATGGATTTTTTTTTCAAATGTTTTTTCCATTAAAATCAATCAAAAATGTCGTTTTTGATTGATTTTAATGGATATCTTGATATCTTATTCTTGGATAACAAGGGTGCGTGTAAGTCTTTTAAAAAAAACGATGGGTTGCACTCCGGAAGTGCCGGCAGAAGTGAAAACTTGAATATTAACGTTATGCATTTTTGATATTTTGGAATGGTTAGGGAATAATTTGCCACGAATTGCTTTAATCACCAGTATAAAAATACTATCATTTATGTGGTAGAATACAATATTTATTTATTGCGCTATCGTACACACATGACAATTTATATTACATTAAATACGCCGCGCCAGCTGTGGTCTACTCTCCATACGTCTTACGAATTTTCGATCAGGTCACGTGTCCTAACGCAAGTTTAACATTTTTTAACCATTCCAAAAAAAATTTACAACGCCGCTAAAGAAGTTTTCACTTCAAAAACATCAATAAATAAATGTTTTTGCTGGGTGTGTGTGTGGGATTCAGGAACGAGGCTTGTTAATTCTGACATCAAAAATGTAATGATTTTGACATAAACACCATAAAGAGCTGCGCAAACGCATGTCTTAGTACTGACTTAGCACAACATCACAGTAAGACCGCTGTTACTATATTATATGCTTGATACAAGACAAAAGTTTTTGCGCCTTTGACACTATGCTTAAAACTCCTAAAATAATTACAAGGTTCGAATTTCAAAAAATGCTTACGTTATGAATAAACTGCATAAATGTAAACTTTCGAAGTATTTATTAACTGTAGAAGTCAATATAGTCTGTGAATTTTTTTATTATCTCTTCTAAGAAAAACACAAGACCATCGTGGGCTTACCATATTGAAAATGAATTAAGTATTAAGAATACAACAAAATACAGTTTGCAAGCAATAAAGATACGCTATAAGTACCAAATTAGATGGAGCGCTTCATGAGGGTGTTAGTGATGGCATGATGCTTCTTTCGTCTTTGTATATTGGCGGTGCGAGTAGCCTCGCAATATCTTATAATAATTATTTTATCGTGTTTAACGTTTAAAGAACTTAATTTCTCATTACAACAAAAAATATTTTTATTTACATGAGAAACTTAATATGTATATACAAACGAGACACGTCGCCATATATATACAGATATCAGATACAGGTGCTATAAACATATATAGTTGTTTAATCGTCATAATTTTGGTTTCTTGGCAGATTTTAGTAGTCTGTTAAAAAATTGTATCTAAATAGTGCTTTTACTATTTTATTTTGTACCCCATACTTCAGACGGTTTCACTTCGATAGATTACAATCTACCGAATAATAATACGTTAAATTGTTAGCAGTTCGTTGAGGTTCACAATCTTTCGACAGTTTACAATCTCGCGAGATAGATTACAATCTAACGGTGTTTACAATTTTACGGTGACATATCCATTCTAAGACCCATATATTACTCCCATTTTTTGTTAGTAATTATTTTATTTATTGCCAAAAACAGATTACATAACAAACACGTATCCCAGGCTCCTGACTGTATTTCAGGAGCTTGTGACGAACGTGTAAAAAGAGACGAAATCTTAGTATTTTATTGAATGCTTAAATTTTCAGTAAGTTAAATTGTTTGCCGACTAAAATGACGTGTGTGCTTTTAAACGAAAATACGAATTTAAATTATAAAACGGGGACAGATCTATATATACGAGAACTGCTTGACTGTATCTAAAGAACGAATCAATAACGCAGAGAACTCAGAGTCTTAAGCAACAGGATAACTCCTGTAACATTTTTCATTTTGTTTTGTAACACTTAAATTGTCATACATTTTAGACAGAAGATTTTGTGAAATATGCCGTAGATTTAGTACTATGTATGAAGTGGTAAACTTTAATCAATAAATAAATATGTTTTCATCATTTCGTCAACACTATGTGACAAAGGGTATTTTAATTAAAAAAGTGCATTTACACTGAATTACATTTTATCAAAACTTATAAAACGTCTTAAAAGATAGGTTTTTGTATTCTAAAAAGTTTGATTGCCATAATGAAATGTGTAAAGTATAGGACTTTTTACGAAACGAAAATATACGATGACGAAACTTGTTTTATTTTGTATTTAAATTTAGTTATAATAGTTCGTGCGAGTGTAATTAATTTTAATTATTATGATAAGAACTCATAAATATGTTTAAAGGACAAAACGGACATTAGTAAAGTCAAGTATGTAATAAATTTTCTAATATAGCCGTCTTTATTGCTTTTTTTTCAATACATTTAATGTTTTGCCTGCTATTTTCTTTTAAACTAGTAAGTACTAGGAAGTATACCATATTTTAAAATTGTACCTTAGACCTTTGTCTGTACCAACCTCGTAGTTATGTAATATGTTACTCTTAATAATCTAATATATAAAATTCTCGTGTCGCGGTGTTAGTTACCATACTCCTCCGAAACGGCTTGACCGATTGTTATCAAATTTTATATGCATATTCAGTAGGTCTGAGAATCGGCTACTATCTATTTTTCATACCCCTAATTGATAAGGGTTGTGCACCCCTAACATTTAATTTTAATTTTTTGGACGAAATTTAAATTTTTTTTTTTATAAAGTGCCATTAAAAATACATACAACCCTTAGTTTTCACCATATCATAAATGAGAATCTAAATCCTTATATAGGTACTAAATTTCAAAATAAATAAATCAGTGGCGCTACAACCTCTTTAGGACTTGGCCTCAGATTTCTGAATCTGTTTCATGATATTTTTTTAAATCTAATAGGCAAGTAGGTGATCAGCCTCCAGTGCCTGACACACGCAGTCGACTTTTTGGGTCTAAGACATGTCGGTTTCCTCACGATGTTTTTCTTCACCGTTCGAGCGAATGTTAAATGCGCACATAGAAAATAAAGTCCAAAGCACAGCTGGGGATCAAACCTACGACCTTAGGGATGAGAGTCGCACGCTGAACACTGCTCTACAGGTACTAAATATTGTTTCCCTTAATATCACCAGGTAACAATTTTAGATGTCGATGAGCAGGGAGGCAAGAATCTGGTACAGGAGTTGTCTAACCAAGGGAAGAAAGTGCAATTTATCCGATGTGACGTCAGTATCGAAGAGCATCTCCTCAAGGCTTTCGAAAACGTCATTGCTCGAGAGGGTGGGATAGACGTTGTAGTGAACAATGCAGGCATTGCTGATGAGTCCTTTGATGGATTCAAGAAAGAAATCGCCTTGAACTATGTAAGTTAATTGTTAGCACAAAACTACGAGATCTAAGAAAAAACTTCTCATAAACTCAAACTCAAAATAACTTTATTCATATAGCAAAAACTTATGAACGTCAGAAAAGAAGTTAAACTGATTCTAAATTTACATTTACAACCAGTTCGCATGTCACATAGAACGGGCAAGAAGAACTGGCATAAACCTTTCCACTACTTTTTTTAATCGCTAAGCTTGAGTCATACAAATTGTTTGAACTGGAGCATCAATCCCAATGATTCGGATCATTTAAATATTCGTCAAATTTATAAAAAGCTTTATAGATTAATTTACGTTTAACGAGAGCTTTGAATTTATTTAGTTATATAGATAATTCTTTAATTTCGTTTGGGAGTTTGTTGTAAAAACGAATACAATTTCCATATAAGGAGTGGTTTATCTTCTGGAGCCTGGTTGGTCGTACGCTCAAATTAGTTCTGTTTCGAGTATACTTAGAGTCGTAGTTATTAATTGCATTAAAGTTACTTAGGCATTGTATGTTAGCTCGATATATTCCACAAAATTTGGTTTAGCCAAATACTAGACGTATGCATTTATGGGTCCTTTCATTAGTATACATAGATTACCTTCGTATATTATTATTAGTATTCATTAGTATACTAGAGTTCCTCTTCCCCTCGGACCGCGAAAGCGTTAAGACGTGTGCTTACGTAAAATATTTTATAAAATTAAATATAATATCTTGTCCGCAAATTTGGTGAAGTACCAGGCGCCCATAACGCGCAAGAAGTCAATTAACTACGGGTGAGAAGGACAACAACAGTGAACGAAACAGTTTCGTGAGCTACGCTTTACTTTGCGTACGCGCCGATGCGACGCTAGAATAAAGCTGTGCGTGAGTCATATTAATTAATCGCTTAGTGCAATTTAAAGGCGAAAGCGGTAGCGGAGCAAAAAATAAGGGTCTGGCCCAATTATAAATTCATATTCAATTTTGTGTTTTCCCAATTAGTGAATTTATAAGATGCCAAAAGTTCAACGCTCTCCTAGGCCAATAAATCACAAAGTGTTTCTGAGCCAAACGTCGACAAAATGGAAACTTTTCACACAGACCTTTACGGTGACAATGAACCACCGAGCTATGTTCAACAACGTCAAAAAAGGGCTAGAGAGCATGGATTTGAGGATGAATTATTAAGTTTTAAAAAAGAGATGAAAGGCATGATTAAGTCATTGTTTGCGGAACAACAAAAAGAGCTTAAAAAAATAACGTCTGCCCAAGTAGAGATCAGAGAGAGTAATACCAACATAGAAAGTAGCCTTGCATTCCTCTCATCGCAACATGAAGACCTTAGGAAGAAAATAGAACAGCTTGAAGTACGTTTAAAGCAAGACAGAGAACAAATTATAATTTTAGAGGACAAGCTTGAGGAATTGCAGCGGGAACAACGTAAGGCTAATATTGAAATAAAAAATATGCCAAAACTACCCACAGAATCAAAGGAAGACTTAATAAACATGGTTGTAAGCTTATCAAAATCCCTGAATAGCGGTATTAAAAAAGATGATATCAAAAAGACATATACAGGCTAAAAGGGAAAAGAGATTCTAATAAAACGAATACTCCAATAATTGTTGAGTTATCATCCTCGATTCTTAAATCAGATTTACTAAAATCTTGTAAAACCTACAACATCAAAAAATAAAGAAAAGCTACGAGCGAAGCATCTGGGAGCTACTAAAAATGAAGAAACTCAGTGTTTATCTCCGAGCAGCTCACTGCAAAGGCGCTAGACTACACTTTCTCGCTCGCGATCTAGCTAAATCAAAAGACTACAAGTTCTGTTGGACTTCTTACGGACGTGTTTACCTAAGAAAGAATGAAAACACCCCGGTAATTAAGGTCAAAAACGAATCACAGGTACACAGCCTCATGCAGGCATGACTCTTTAACTATTGTCCTTTTTTTGTAAAATTTTTTTCTTGTTATCCCATTATTAAACAGTTTTTTCTAAAAAACAATAGTCACAAACCTTTACACTACATATACTATTTACACTCACGCACTGATACACTCACATATATTAAACACTATTCTAGTGCGATCTCACTTTATCTCATGGCTCATGGCTACAAACACGTCACAAGTGATTATAAACTTTATTCAATCTCGGCTTTACTGCGAATTTCTTATCCCAAGTAAATTATAATTTCTCGAAGTGTACGGAAAGTATCTGGTTACTCATTTATGGATAGTCAGACTACAATCTGTACGAATTAGATAACATACAAATAGCCCAATCTAATGTCCATACTATAAATGACTTTTCAAGCAGACAACCATACAAAAATCTGATTTCACGATAATATCACAAAATATAAGAAGCATTTACAATAATTTTGATGATCTTTTTAATAACTTTATCTGAGTTCAAATTTCAAGCTGATGTAATAACACTGACCGAGGATGGACGACCCACCAGCCTATACCCCAAATGGATAACTACACTCACTTCGTTACAAGCCGCCATCTAAATCGTAGTGATGGCGTAGTTGTCTACATAAAATGCAACCATAAAACTATCGTTCAAGAAATAAATTTAAAACATGCATCTTGCTTACAAGTCAAAGTAGGTAACTATACCATGTTGTGTATTTATCGCTCCCCGTCTAACCTTAACGCTGAAAAATTTTATAGATTCATTAAATAGTCACTTAGTAACTTTACAAACTCAGATAACATTATAATAACAGAGACATCAACATAAATCTAATACAAAAATCCAGTGAAACATCTCAGGAGCGCTCGAACCGATTACATTACCTCAATATGCTAGCCATGCATGGCCTGCTCCCGGGTCATACACTCCTACTCGAGTAGCAATTGCATAGATCATTTCATACTAAAACTTGATAGGTGCATAGGTACGTGTGCGTCTATTACCGTTATTGATACTACAGTTACTGATCACAAAATGTTATTCTTAAAACTTCCTACCTCCTAAGTCAATTACAATACCTCGAAAATTAAATCTTCATCACATGGAAGGCGCTTTAAGTTATTTAAAAACACAACATAAATGATCTAATTTACTATAATAACCCTATAATCTTAACTAATAAATTAATATCTATTTTAAAGCAGTGTTTCAATCCAATACTATCACTAGAGCTATCCCGAATGGAACGCCTTATTAAACCATGGATTACCTTAGAATTGTTGTGTTTCGTAATAGAAATGCTATGCCAAAACCCGAGCTATCCTCATAATGAAATTCTTAAAATTACATACAGGAGATATAGAATTTCTGCAATAGTTTAATAAAGAAAGTCAAACGTAAATATGAAAAAAAACCTTGCCAAATATAAAAAACCCAAAAACTTTGTGGAAGAAAATAAATACCCTCACTTATCGTAACCAACCTAAACAAAATCTAAATTACTAAATTTAAATGTTTCTCCTCAAAAATCGGTTAATTTGGTAAACATTTTTTTCAAACATTGGTAAAAACTTAGCTAAAGAGATAATTCCAGTTACGACGTTACATAATAGAACAGATGTGATTAGACCCAACTGTTCCCAGGTCTCGTCTTTTGTGCTTCTAGAAACTGACCCTCATGAAGTATACCTACTATTGTGAGTCTCAAAACTGACAGTGCTCCTCTGGGATGGTATAAGCACCAAGTTTCTTAAATATACTAGGGAGCTAGTTGTGCCCATAATTACTCATTTGGTTAATCTCTCTTCCGACAGGAGTGTTTCCACCTCGCTAAAACAACAATTATTACACCTGTGTACAAGAATGGTAACAGAGAAGATGTTTCAAATTATCGCCCAATCTCCGTTCTCACTGCCATATCAAAAGTACTTGAAAAATTAATTAATAAAAAGACTAATTACCTACCTCCAGAAGTATAGTCTACTTTCGGACTCACAATTCGGTTTTAGACAGGGTCTGTCAACCGAAGATGCAGTTACCTCACTATCTTGTCATATTGTTAATGAAGTTGATAAAGGTAATAAATGTATCACAGTTTTTATCGACTTAAAAAAGGCATTTGATACGGTTTCTGTCCCTATTCTGGTGCAGAGACTAGAGAACATTGGTATTAGGGGTATTCCACTCACATTGTTCGCTGATTACCTCAGTGAACGAAAGCAACAGTTAAAATAGGTCAATACATCAGCGAACAATCTGACGTCACATATGGGGTCCCACAAGGTAGTGTTCTGGGGCCGACCTTATTCTTAATCTACATAAACACTTATGCGATTTAAGAATTGATAGTGGGAAAGTCTACTCCTACGCGGATGACACTGCTGTTGTCTTCACTGGGAAAACTATTGACTCGGTGCGCCGACTACAGAAATAGGGCTTTCCAAAATATAACTGGTTAAGAGAAAACTTATTATCATTAAACGTAAGTAAAACTAACTACATTTTCTTCACTAAATACAATAGCGCCCAACCTCAAACAGATCTAGAAATAAAAATACATAACTGTACACCAGAGTAAACTGTACATGTAAAACTATAAATAAATTCATCACACTAAATATCTAGGAGTGGTAGTTGATCAAAGAATGTCATGGCATGAGCACCTAGAACAAGTTATAAGTAGGATTCGAAAGCTTATTTGGACATTTAAAACTCTAAGGCCATCCTGACAAACATCTACTAATACAGATATACACATCGCTGGCTCAGTCAATTTTAGTGTACTGTATCCCAGTTTGGGGGGTGCTACAAAGATGAAGTTCCTGGATCTGGAGAGGGCACAAAGAATTTTACTAAAAGTAATGATGTTTAAGCCTTATAGATTTTCCACCTCTGATCTTTATGCCTCTTGTGGTGTCTTATCGGTCAGGCAACTGTACATTTTTGCACTACCTTAAGATTGCACAAGTCTCTTAAATATGATGGTCGCAAACTGAGCAAAAGACGCAAATATACTGTTGCTCCTGTTGAGAGATCTAAATCAGTTTTTGCTATGAGACAATTTCAATGCCAAGCTGCTAAACTTTATAATAAATTAAATAAAAATATTATTATATTATAAACATGAATGTAAAACGTCGCTACTTAACATCCTAGAAACATTTAGCTATGAAGACACTGAAGCCTTTTGTAGGTAATCATGAATCATAATACACTAGTAATTAGTCAACTTCTACAATCAGTCATGAAAATTCATTCTCATAAACACACAAACACACACACACACATACACATACACACATATATCATTATTCACATTTTAACCTTAGATTATGTTTAGTAAATTGTAAAATTGTAATACTTAGCTTAGCTTATACGTGTTAAATTAAATTATAATTAGTTGGTACACCTATGTAATGGAAGAGCGGGTTCTCCTAACACAAGTGCTTATGCGCTTAAAAGGAGGTCCCAATCACTTATCAGCTATTGTAAAATCCTTGAGATAACGAATAAAATTCTTTCATTAGTATATATAGATTACCTAAAGATTCCATGCGTACCAAGGTCCCGTTCGTCCAAGGTCCCATGCTCTCAGATCCCATGCTCTCATGCCAAGGTAAATGTGTATTAATTATTTTCTAACTTCATTCACCTTGATGACGTGTTAGCATGTTTTTCTCGCAGTAAATGCATGTTTCACGTTCACCGCGCCATGCTGATATTGGTGATCAGCCTCACACTGAGATGAGCTTACAAACATTTTGTCAAAAAACCCTTAGCTTCTTCTCGTCCGTTGTATGCCGTTGATTTGAGAACTGGCAGTAAATGTAAATTTAGAAACATGTTGTACCTACCTTTCTACCTGTAAGTGATATTTTAAAAATATGACCGTCGAGGCTGAAGTGAAATCACCAGCAGGTCATTTTACTTTAGCGGTCCTATGAAACTTCACATATAAATTTTTACCAGAAGAAATAAATAAATAAATATGATTGGTTTGTTTAGACAGGTGTGATTTCCTCAACGATTAGGGTAATGGAGATAATGCGTAGAGACAGAGGAGGCAAAGGTGGAACCATCATCAACGTATCATCTATTCTGGGAATGAAGAGATATTGTCCAGGTCTCTACGTTTATGGTTCGATTAAAAATGCCCTCATACATTTCGGCAGTTCTATTGGGGTATGATATTAATTAATAATGTTTAATTATTTTTTAATGGACATATTCGATTTATTTTGTGAAGCTCTCTCTTAAAAGTACATAATTTTTAATTTAAAATGCACTTTGACCTAGCTAAACACGAGGTATAAGCTGCTTCTTAATTACGTAAGCAACTGAAACGCATTGATCTTGAAATTTCATCATCTGCAAACTGACATAACAAACAACAGTATCACATCGAACAGTAGACTGTGGTATGGTAGAAATTATATAATTCAATAACATCATGTCTTATACTAAAATTTAAAAAAAAAGTGCGTGCGTACAAAGTACACATGTCAGAAGTGAAACTTCTTTGGAAAACTAATTCTTAAGTCTTGTTCATATTTATACAAATCTAAAACATTAGATTTCCGAGACTTAAATGGAGGAAAAAAAAGGTTAGATATGTTAGGAATTTAATGAATTTGATTGTCATTGAAATATTAAAAGTGTCTAAAATTCATACAAATTATAATTTATTTTTTTAATTTATTTCTTCGATAATAAAAACACGTGGCATTTTAATTTACAATTCGTAATTTGAGATTTCGTCATATTATTTTGCATAAAATATAAAATAGGTACTAACGTTTCATAAATTCTCTTTAGGAAATTTTAATTTTAAAAATACAGTTTCTATAAGGTAATACGCTCTTCTCACTCTCTCTCAATCGGTCTCAATCGCTCTCTCCCTTTTCTTCGACAAAAACACTGCACATCTTCGTGACGCTAATATTATTATTATTACGTTTCATCCGTAAAAAAATTACCCTCATGCGCATAAAGAAGTTTCACTTTAAAAAGTACGTGTAGTGTAGGTGTACTACAATTATTAGGTCGTTACCTATACCTAATAGGTTCATACGAATTTGTACTATGAAATGTTAATGAAGCTGTTATGATGATAAAAATGAAAACGTTAAGAAGAAGAACGTACTTTGAAGCTTAAACTTCTTCAGCGGATACAATGCGAAGTGCATTTTATCCGCGCAAACGTTAAGTTATATGTATATCTCAGAGCAATGGCATTACTGTCAGCTGCCACTGTCATTATGTCATAGGGCTTATAAATTAACAACGTTAAAGTCAAAACAGTTTATACAGTAGTTATAGTAGTAGTTTATTTTTATTAAATATTGTTTGGTATACTAATTAACGACTATTCAATGGTCGATAGAAATAATAATGACTTTGTTCACAAAACAGAAAAAAAATTAAAATTATAAAAATGAAGACAAAAAAATATATAGTAATAGCAATATCGATGACTTTTATTCATTCGTCTATGACTTTTTTTCAGCTCATATTACTTGAAAAATAACTTAACGTTTAAAGTTTATTTGTACATAAATAACAGTTTGTTTCGCTTTATCAAATTTAAGTAAATATTAACAGCTACGTTACAATGAGACGCAAAGTCAATCCTATTCATGTTTCAATCACGTTGTATTTCCAATCAAGAAAAATTAAATTTTCTTAAATAAGTACAACCATACTTAACTGTTGAACCATTTCAGATGAAAGAATATTTTACCCGAACTAATGTACGAGTTATGACGATGTGCTTTGGCATCACCAATACAGGCATTCTTGAGAATTCTAAAAGCTTCGATGATCAAATACGACGTGAGTTTGAACAAAGGTTACAGTATGCCTTAGCAAGAAACGCTGGACAAAGGTAAAGAGATTATCTGTTATAATGATTATGAATGTGCCAAAATCAAATTCTTAGTATAATAAAGCGTTAGAATCAAATTCTAATACACCACAAACAATTACAGACAGTCTCCAAAGAGCAGTTGTATAAACTTTCTTATTAAAAGTACTTAATATTTTTTTAAGAATTGTCAATATAAGATCTAATTTGTATTTTAAGCATACAGTCAACATTGACCCATTAAAGGAGACAATCTATTTAAGGAGACTACGTGGGTCTACGCCTGTTACCCAAGGTCTTTTAATGTCGACACATTTACTACATATGCTATAATATGGTTATCTGGTCCTAAGGGTACCATAATATTAAAAATTTTGAAGTTTCGCGTATAGTTTGCCCTAATCATTGTAACTAAACGTTATCTTATATTATACATATTTTACTTCTTCAAATATTCAAAATAAACTGGTTTTTAAAATAAATAAATTTGTAAATTAAATTGGTATTATCATAGCATTCAGGTTCCAATCGTTAACTTAACCGCTATATATTACAAAAAAATTAATAAATTGTAAATTATGTTATTTACAATCAAGTACACAGTATTTACAATTTTCTTAACCTACAAAGTAATAATTAAAAAGAAAATCAAAACAAATTTAAAAAGTTTGGTCCCCGTGGCAGTGTACCTAAAAATGTAAATTTCTTTTGCAGTGCGGAAGATGCCGCTAAGGGAATAGTGGAATGTTTCAAGAACGGCGAAAGTGGAAGCACTTGGCTGGTCAATAAAGGTGTTATTACTGACATTTCGAATGATGTAACAAAGGCTTATGATATTCTTAGTGAGAAAGTCATCACATAAACATATATATTGTTTTATTTAATTGTACACTAGTAGGTCTACAATACGACGCGTGTTTTCCGTCTCCTGCAGGCAGATCTGAATATAAAACAATTTGTATTTGCAGCGCATTGGTTTTCAATTTTTTATTTGCAAAATTGTTAATGAATATATATAATATGAAATTTGATGGTTCATCTTTTAGTCCATTTTAAGTGGGTTATATTTTTTTGGTATTTGTCAATGGCAACCTCTCATTGACCATTACTGTGTGTAAGCAAAGAGCGCCGTCTAGCTAAAAAGCAAAAATACATTGTATACGTTTATAATTTTACTTATTCATATCGTGTATGGATTAAAAAAACAAAAAAACAAAAAAAGATATATCAAATACAAACAAAGATACAAAGGTTTTAGTTAGAACTGTGCCGTCCATTTTGGTTTTTATTATATCTTTTATGATTGTAGTTTTACAAATTTAAATGGGAAATAAATTGTTTAATCTTCGTTCTATTAACTTTTTCCTTTTCCAACTTTTTATAATACTAATAATTTATTTGCAAGAATATGGTATAAAAATATAATGATGGTACAATCTAAACTTCGCATATTCTGCCACACATAATGGTGTGCAAATTTCTCTTAAAAGGTAGAATTTTAAATAGAAGTTACAATTACATATCATTTTAGACAATTCTTATATTTTTTTATCACATTATTAATATATATTATTCAAATTTATATTAATTATAATGTTTCACGCAAATAATCAATAATAGATACATTGTGTGTAGATTTTTTTAAAAGTTGTAATAAGTTTCAAACAATATTTTAATTTAAACGTTTACTTCATTTACTGCTTTTCGAAAGCAATCTTTTAATACTTAATGTGTAGGAAAAAGTTTGACAAAGAAGAACCTAAGCCACGTATAATAGCTATAGGTATAAACTAAATTATGTTTTAGCAAAGATGTTCCATGGGCCAAATCATTTATCCTTAATGTGTCCAAGCTGTCTCATCACACAACTTTGATAAATTCCGTCGTCAGTTATATAGTGAAGTTGTTCTATGAATATTAAATTCGAAAGTTGTCAAACTTCACGATGTCACGCTCAAAGTTGAGGAAATTCGTAACTACGGACACTGCGGAGCTTAGTGAAGTTTCAAAGTTCAGAAAGAAGTTTATGTGGTCGTTCAAAATTTGGTGTCATCAGCTTGTACAGCGGACGCAACACTTTAAGTGGTATTGTACTTATCTTTTATAGAGTTCGTGTAAATAATTACTGTTTATATTTCATTGTGCGGTATACCATATATACCAGTGGTGCTACACCTTTTAGCCTTAGAGTGCTGTATGTGATCGTAAGTTTTTGAAGTGAAACTTCTTTATCGGGGTTGGAAAAAGGGTTACTTTCCTCCTTTTAATTTTCTTCCCCCCCTTTTCCCCCCTTTTTTTTTTTTTTTTTTTCTCCCAACCCCAATTTAGTGTAACCTTTTTGCTCGCTATTTTTCCTTTCGCCGCTTTTTGTTTTTAAGTTAAATTCTTTTTCGGCGTTTAAATTTTTATTTTTTTTTTTTTTTTTTTTTTTTTTTTTGGGCGCCTTTTTTTTTTTTTTCGATTTTTTTTTTTTTTTTTTTTTTTTTTTTTTTTTTTTTTTTTTTTTTTTTTTTTTTTTTTTTGGTTTTTTTTTTTTTTTTTTTTTTTTTTTTTTTTTTTTTTTTTTTTTTTTTTTTTTTTTTTTTTTTTTTTTTTTTTTTTTTTTTTTTTTTTTTTTTTTTTTTTTTTTTTTTTTTTTTTTTTTTTTTTTTTTTTTTTTTTTTTTTTTTTTTTTTATCACCTTAAGGATAAGAGTCAAGATGCTTATAATCTCTATATAAATAATCTCTATACAAAGTCTGGTCTGTTTTGATGGTTCATTTATTCATAAATTCATGCTTAATTTAACTTCCACTAACGACCTGACTTACGCATGTCTTCACTGCGTATATGACAAACAAAACACGTAAAACACTATGTTAAATATATCCTACCGGTACAAGTGTTACACCTAAATAAATTAGCAAACAACGCAAATATTTTAATTATAACCAATTTTATATATAGCATAACAGTTATAATTAATCAAAAAGATCACTTCCAAATCCATTACACGAGTATACATATTCATAAATATTAAATTTATGAATCAACGTGGGTTTGAAACTAATTTTCAACGAACGTAGCAAGTATTTGATTAACAACAGAATTAATGTTTTGATACAAGTCTCATTACTATGTCATCAGATCCATAGGATGTGTCCGAAACGAAACAAATGCAGACCAAAGGTTGACGCAAATTTTTAATCATTTTCATTATTACAGCAGAGCTTATGGAAGTACTGAAGACCGGGTAGGTCGTCTTTCGCTAAAACAAAATCGTTTTAATAACAAATAAAAAATCTTAGTTTTGGAGATTAATCTATGCAAACAGACTAAAGGTTAGGTACCAAATTTTACTTTTATTCTGAAAGTCAAAATAAAGTGTTAATTAGTACTTAATAATGTTATCAATTAAATACATTACATTTTTAAGTACGCAATGTGTTTCATAGGACGACGTTGCTACGCAGCTCGCTATCTGAATTTTCCTATGTTAAAGAACCACAATAAAAAGCCTTCGAAGGTATAAAAACCTAATTTAAAATATATTCTAAAATCAAATTAGGTCAAACACGTATAAAATCTTACAGGTCAACGGTCTTTGGGCATGTATTTTTGGACGTACCCACTTTAATATATTTCAGAAAGAAATATAATCAAAGCTGTTATTTTGACTGGCCGTGTCGGATTAGTGGTTAAACCACTCTGAACCTCACAGGAACCTGTGGGTTTTTGGGGTCCCCCTAGCTGTGTTTGGGAATATTATTTTTAAGTGCACGAATAACACATAGAATGTACCATATCTTTCGGTACAGGATAACATCGTGAATAAACTGGCGTGGGCAGGATAAGATTCAAAGCCGAGATTTATAAGTATGACTTCATATGTCAAAATCCATTACGTATCTATATATATTACTAGCTGATCCGGCAAACGTCGTTTTGCCATGTATATCATTTATAATAAAAAATAGGGGTTGATCGTAGAGGGGGGAAAAATATTGTGTGTTTTTTTTTTTTTTCCCCCCTTTCTTATAAAAAAATTTTTTTTTTAAACCCCTTTTTTTTTTTTAAATTTTTCCTATTTTTTTTTTTTTTTTTTTTTTTTTTTTTTTTTTTTTTTTTTTTTTTTTTATTTTTTATTGTTTTTTTTTTTTTTTTTTTTTTTTTTTTTTTTTTTTCTATTATGTACACAATTTCGGGAGATCGGTTACTCAAACACGAGAATTTTATATATTAGATATATTATGTATTTTCGGCAAAAGTCTCGATGTTTTACCCAAACATCGAGGGTGTGTACCGGACACACAAAGCTGATTAGTAATTTATCTATGAATTAAATTTGTAAAACAAATGCAGATAGATACCTAAGCTAAAGACCTATACAGGGATTTTTAACGTGTTAGTTGATTTCTAGCTTTGCCCGCGTGGATAAGATGTACTTTGGCAAGGTTTTTAACTACTTCCTCAACAAAAATAGTTCTATTTCAGTAAATTTACGTAAACCATGATTTATTATACACTTAAAACTTCTTCAAATAGTATTCTATTAAGTATTTTTTTGCTTCAGTTGTAACCTATATGGATTATAATTATAACTGGTGTATTCCGTGAGATGATTTTAAATTAGTCCAGCCACGTACAGTCTATTTATGCCGTGCAACCAATAATGTTTTGAGTAATTTAACTGTCAGTTTGTAATTAGCTTCTGCCAGACACTTTGCGATGCCAACGCCCTGAATACAAATATTTACGCGAGGAAATTTTTTAACTAAATAAAATTACTAGAAAACTTACTTAAGGAGAGTCTTGTACTTTTAAAATCTTAGTGTATTTGCTGTACAAAGTAAAAACCTATTTTACGAGCTGTCTTGATATGCGAAACTGAATCGTGAGGGCGTTTCAATACAATGTCAAATCAATAGTACCGAAAAGCTTAGCTAATGAAGTATCTTATTATAAGCTAAGATGAGCTTTTAGTTTGAACTACACGCTTTTAACTCCAACAATACTTACAGCAGAATAATTCTAATAAGCCGTTGTTCTTAATATGATTTGATTAGCCTTTCGGTACCACAGAACTAATTAAATGAATTCAATGAGATGTCTATTAATCCATTAGAGACCATTAGGTGCGACCATAGACATTAAAGGTAGGTATTTAGATTCGATGATATTATTCTTAATTGTAAAAAACCTTATTATGTATTCTTAATGATAAAACAAAGAAATAAGCTACGCTATTCACAGTTGGTCTAGAATAGCTAAATCTCGTAGGCTTAATGGCCAAGACTCAAGCGACGAATTAAATACGTATTAAAGCATTATATCATCAGCTTAATTAAGATTTCTCTGCGACAACAGTAAAGGAACGATTCATTTGCTTAATTCCAGACTAATTTATCTAAGCGTTTTTTCTTAGTGAAATAGATGCGAAAAGTTTGAAGTGAATTCTATTAAGTGAAAATTCGGTCGAATTGTTTTCCATTTGATTAGTTTAATTTAAAACTTCATACAATTGGATAGGTTGATGACTTACAAAAGTAATATTAAATGTCTGGTTATTACCAATGGGCTGATTCTATTTTATCAATACTTAATAAATTTGCCAGAGGTCAACGGTCGAGACCTTAATGTAAAAGACAATGTTGGTAAATATTATTACAAAGATAGGTGGAGCTCACGATTGAAATTCATATCATGTGAATGTTGAGGTTATTCTATTAAATACACGGGCTGACACCACGTGCTTAGTGAGATGGTTAAGAAGAAAAGAAAAAAAAACATTGGAATTCGTTTTCTAATGTTTGTCAGTTGACAGGGGTAAGTCAAAAAGAACAGGGTCTTCCCGTAAGAGACTGTAAGTCTGATTGAACAGTTATGTTAAATATCTGTATTAGTAAATTTAGATAGATAAAATTATAGTATTGTCTTTGATTAACATAACTTTTATTCATTTAATAAAACACTATTTTGACCGGATTGAAGTTATGTATTATTATAAATTTACAAATTTAAACACGCGAAACGTCGGATAAATTTAAAATTATGTTAAATAGTTGTAAATTTATAATAATACATAACTTCAATCCGGTCAAAATAGTGTTTTATTAAATAGATAAAATTAGATAAAATTCCTTGAATTAAGTCAAGTCAAAGTCATCATTATCAAATAAATTAAATACTTGTATTGTCCAGCTAGAGGAATGTAGGGAAAAGTATGATATTGATACTCAGCTTCTCCAAAATGATTTACTATACAAGGAGGATTTGCTGAAGAATATTTATGAGAAATATGAGATATCACAACAACAACTGAGTGAGCGCCTGCTTGAAGCTGGGGAGCTGCTGGACTTGGTGAAATGCAATGCTGAGATGTATGAGTCGCTGACCAACAATCTCTCAAGCACCAGTGCAAGCCATCCGCCACCTCCTCAGCTCAATCTTGACTTATCTCCTCCGGTGCTAGCTCTTACAGCAAAGGCCGTTGTTGATACACAGAAAAATAAAACCATTTTCTTTTGTGATGAAATAGGTTCAGGCTTTGGAAAAATCCTACATAATTACCTTAGCCATAGTTTTACCAATCATAGTTACCATAACATAAGTTTTAAACAAATAATTAAACAAATTAAAAATTCAAACCTGGACAATTATTCTGCCGTAGTTTTATTACTAGGTAACAGCATTGGTATTACCAAAAAGGACATAGTGGATGGTGTCAGCACCTTATTAAAATTAAACATAGGAAAGCTGATGTTATGTGCTTTTCCCTACTCTGATACTCTGTCAGAGGTTGAAAATAATCATATTTTTAAATTGAATAATACTATTCACATGTTGACATGTCGTCATAGTGACAAATTATTATATTTTGACACTAATAAGTTTATTAGTGGTTCTAAGTTAACTCAGAGAACTTTATCTCTGTCTTTTGAATGTAGACGGTTGATTGCTATGTTAATAGCATACAATATTAACAAGGTTATAGCTAATATAACAAATTCTAGGATTAGTGACGAGACTGTGTTGCCTAGTTACACTAACAACACAGTGATTGATAATATATCTTTATGTTGTACGAAGGAGGGTCCACCTATAATACCAACATACTTGGAGGCCAATACCAGTCAGATAGAGAATACTCTTCCTGCTGGAACACATACCTTAGGTTATTCTACAACTGTAGAGGTCACTCCGGATAGTACTTTAAACTAGGCTGTAAGAGAACAGAAGTTAACCGTTTAAATAATCAATTATTATTTGTGGATAATAAAAAGGTATCTTCTGGCAATTTAACATGTTTTAATAAACCAAAAGGAAAGCAACATACTTTAAGATTATTTCATCAGAATATTCAAGGTTGCTCTTCCAAATTACTGGAAATAGAAATGTTTTTAGAAAAAACCAAGTTCGATATTATTTGTTTAACTGAACATTGGTTAAATGATCATCAGATAATGTCTATTAATTATGAAAATTATTGTGTAGTTAGCTATTTCAGCCGGAAGTGTATGATACACGGTGGATCATTAATATTAATCAAAAATTCTGTTAAATCTAAAGAAAGGAAAGACATTATCAGATTGTCAGTTGAACATTCTATAGAGTTGTCCTGTGTCGAGCTCGATAAGCATGTTGTAGTATGTGTTTACAGACCTCCGGGCTATCAGAATCTATCTGTATTTGATTCTGTAATGGAAGATGTGTTAAAAAAACTTAGTACTAGTAGTAAATCAATCATCATAAGTGGTGATTTTAATATTAACTTATTAGAAACAAACTCAAATAGTATCAGATTAATAAGTCTTTTTAAATCATTTAATCTGTCTAATGTTTTTATGGAACCAACTAGAGTGACAGCTTCTTCTGCCACTTGTATAGATAATATTTTTTGTAATTGTGATTACTTACATAAAGAAATTGTTAATAAATTGCCTTCTGATCACAGTGGACAAACAATAACGTTTTGTGCCTACATACCTGTACAAAAAAATTCAAATAAGGTATAGGCCAATTACATGTAAAAATTTAGAGAAATTAAATAATACCTTGACCAGTAAATTGTGTGTTCAAAACTTTAATAATATTTGGGACCCTAATGAGTTCTATGCGGACCTTGTTAAAATCGCAATTTAATGACATTGTTCCACAAAAGACAAAAAGTATTTACACCAAGTTCTTATTTAGTGATTGGGCGACTCCATGTATTCGTAAGAGCAGGGATAAACTTTTTGAACTGTATGGCCTAAGGCAACATGTAAAAAATACAAACTTTCATCAGCATGTTGCGAAATATTCAAAAACTTTTAAAAGTGTGTGCAAAATTGCTAAAGCACTGTATATTAGTAATAAAATAAAATCAGCGGATGACAAAATAAAAACTACCTGGCAAATAATAAATAATGAAACTGGTAGAAAAAAACAGCGTAATACTGAATTTAACTTAGAGACTGCACATGGCCCAATAAACTCAAATGCAGAAATAGCTCAGGAATTTGAAAACTTTTTTATCAATATTCCCTTTAAAACTACCGAAGCTTTAAGTTCATCATCCGCACTTTCTTTTGCGTTACTTACGAAGAATGTAAGGGCATGCCCTACGGAGTTTCGATTTCAATATACAAACCCCCAGGCTGTTATGAAAGCTTTTAAAGATCTTAAAATTAAATCTACAGAAGATCTTTGGGGATTGTCTGTAAAAGTCTGTAGTTCTATCATCGAAACTATTGCACCTTATTTAGCTTTCATATTTAACACCAGCATAGACCAAGGAGTCTTTCCGGATCACATGAAACACAGTAAAGTAGTTCCGTTGTTCAAATCCGGTGATAGTAAAGAACCCAATAATTATAGACCTGTGTCAATTCTGCCAGCTCTCAGTAAGGTGTTTGAAAAGTTAATGCTCAATCAAATGTTATGTCACTTTAATAAAAACTCCATCTTTCATGAACAACAGTACGGTTTCACCAAAGGGCGTTGTACAACTGACGCCGGTGTCTCCCTAATCAAGAACATTTTTAACGCTTGGGAGGAAGCACAAGATGCCATTGGAATCTTTTGCGACCTTTCGAAGGCGTTCGATTGCGTAAACCATGAGACTCTTCTGCTGAAACTTAATCACTACGGGATTAAGAACAAAGCTCTGGACTTACTAAGATCTTACTTGAAAAGCAGACAGGTTAAAGTTCAGGTTAACGGCATAAACTCGTTAGGGTCTGAAATTACAATGGGCGTTCCTCAAGGTTCAATATTGGGTCCATTCCTCTTTTTAGTATACATAAATGATTTACCCCAATTAGTTCAGAATAAACCGAAGATGGTGTTATTTGCAGATGACACATCATTGATTTTTAAAGTAGATCGACGGTCACAAAATCGTGACGACGTGAATAACTCTATTCTTCGGGTCCAAAATTGGTTTACGGTAAACAATTTGGCACTGAATGATAAAAAAACTAAATGTATTAGATTTACGTTGCCAAATGTTAAAAGTAAGGAATGTGACATAATGTTGAATGAAGGAAAACTGGAATTTATTAATCAAACGGTTTTCCTAGGCATCACGCTAGACGAGAAGTTACAATGGGGACCTCATATCACATCTCTTGCGGGGCGGCTGAGCTCAGCCGTTTATGCGGTTAGAAAGATAAGATATTTAACCAATGTAGAAACTGCGCGTTTGGTCTATTTTAGCTACTTTCACAGCATAATGTCTTACGGCATTTTACTGTGGGGTCGGGCTGCTGACATAGAATCCATTTTTATTTTGCAAAAGAGAGCGGTCAGAGCCATTTATAATCTACGTCGTTGCGAATCTCTCAGGGAACTATTTAAAAAGATTAATATTATGACAGTACCTTGCCAATTCATTTATGAAAATATTATGTATGTAAGAAAGAATCTACATCTTTTTAGTAAAATAAATGAAAGACATAATTTTAGTACTAGAAATAAAGATAAAATAGCTCAACCATCTTTCAGATTAGCCAAAGTTCAAAATTCATTTATGGGGTACTGTGTGAAATGTTACAATAAAATACCTTGTGACATTTTAAAACTAAATGAACGAAAATTTAAATGTTTTATTAAAAGTACACTTTGTAAACAAGCATATTACAAATTAGATGATTATATTCAAGATAAGAATGCTTGGAAACATGCTGGTCCTGCTCCATAGGACAATCCTTTGATTGGCTCTATAGCCTGGACAAAATCAAATTGGTTGCTGATTTTTTGCTTTAACATATTTTTGTTATTATTATTTTTTTTTTTAATTTATATAATGCTACAAATGTAATTATTTTTTTTTGTATCTCACACACTGTTTTGTTGTGTCTTTTTAATATTTTTATTACTCTTTAATGTTAATATTCTAAGGTTTCGATATTTGTAAATATGTGAGGAACATGTATACTAACTTTTTTAGTATAGTAGTTTATTCTAAGAGTACATTGTCTTCACATATAATTATTTAACAAATGTAACAAAATATTGTAAACCTATTTTAAAAGAGTAAGTGTGGAGTTTCTTGCCCATTCTTCTCCACACGAAACTACCTTTTGGAAGGGGCAACTAGAATCATCTTTATATTTTTTTTTTTTGACGTTCAAAAGTGCCATTTTAGATGGTCTAATTGAAATAAACGATTTGACTTTGACTTTGACTTTGAAAAATCATTTATTCATCTAGGTAACAGAATGTACACTTATGAACGTCAAAAAATAAATGTACATTAAAAAGAACTAGCAATAAACTCTCCGCCACTCTTTTTATCGCCAAGTTTTTTGTTTTACACAACGTTTGTAAGGAGCTGCAACAAAGATTTGTCCTCTATCAGCAGGAGGTATGGTGAAATAGGAGCACTTACGTTCTCTTGGGAACAACACGCAAATACATAGTCGAAATAACTAACGTCACCGCATACACGAATTCGTTGAATTGCGTTGTAAAACATACATATCTATTGAAAACCATTTAGAGAGAGTTACGTTTCGATTACGTAAAATAAGTTTGTTATTGGAGTCCCATTGTTAGGTCAAGAGACCGTGTTCATGGGTGATTGTCCGCATGCAATATAATGACAGTGTGTAGTTTTTATAGTGATGAAATTGGGAAGAAACTGTGAATAAGTCGGTTAAAGTTAGCAACGGGGTCTCTCTATCTCAAGTTGATACCACGTTTATATCATTTGTTAAACAACTGACGGCATATTCTATTTATGTATTTTTTTCTAATTTACAAGTGTTCTTCAAGAACTTGGTTTCTATATAGGGGATATGCGACGGCGAAGGCCAGTCAAACAGTCAATTGCACAGAATATCCCCCATGGCAAACATGTTGCGTATTGTGAATTCAGAGTTATATTTTCTACCTTAAGTATTTTATTTCATTTTTAATTTCGACATTATCGTATTGTTTTAGTACTATAAGGATAGTGTATGTAATTTTGTGAAAAAATAAATACTTAAACACTCTTACTGATCAAATATTATCTCAACAACTGTCAAGCTATATTTTTTTCTGGAACATTTTTTTTGTTTGACATTACTCAGAACAAGATTGTAGTAGTCTGTGCCATATTAGCCTGTTACTTTCCCCCATCACGACAATGTCTTCCTTAACAAATTTTTGATGAGTCACCGTGACTATGAAGAATTAATTGTATGAAGAGTTTATGAATCTATACAAGATGACTAGTACAAAATTAAACGTTCATTAAATGTTTCTTAGCTGATTTATTCACTACCATAAGGCCCGCGATTGCGTTGCTGGCTTTTAAAATCGGTGCTTTCTTTTCTTTCCAGTGTCGTATGTCGTATAATTACTAATAATTTTTATTTCGAACCACATAAGTTATTTAAAATATGGGTATAATACGTAATTGTATTTTTTAATGGAGCTGGACCGACTAGGCCAATTATGGGAAACTTTTTTTTATAGAACAGAGGGCAAACGGGCAATCTCAATGCCAGAGGGCTCGCGTGTGCGTTGCCGGCCTTTTCTTGATAATAAAAAAAAGTAAAGTAAAGAAAAATACTTAAAACTACTATTATATTATCCAATAAAAACTGGATTTTTAAGGTCTTTTTAAAAATAAAAAAATATCACTTAGTTGTCATACTCGTATATTTATGTTTCATAACAGTAATAAGGTCCGAAATTTGCCCTTTTTAAAAAAGTTTTAAATTTTGACACAAATATATGTAGGTGATACAAAGTTCACCGGGTCCTATAGTTGATAAATAAATATACAAAATATTCTAGGCAAGAATTAAACAGTCAAAGTACAGCTACTGTATCGAAAGGGATCAAATGAACCCCATAATAGATGCCATAAAACGTATTGGACATTGTCAAAGTATTTTCCTTATTGTTCGCGTAGCATTGTGGGTTAAGTAAATTGAGTTTCTTGCCTACCTGTGCAATTTATTTTATTATCTTATTAGCTCGCGGGTCTGAATCAGATTGTGGATTTTAATACATTATTTAATAAATAACTGTACGAAAGAGGAAATTTGTTTTTAAACGAATCAAAACGATTGATTTCATAACCAAAATATTTAAAAAAAGAATTCTAAGGCTTTTTCGGTCGGAACAGACCGTTAATGTTCTTCGGAACTAGAATAATAATATGTATGACGTTAATGTTATTATATTATATTTATATTATTATTATGTATATAAACACACTAGCAGCTTAATAAGCTGATGCGCGTGTATTTTGGGATTTGGAGAAACTATCTAATCTATTTTTAAAGGAGTTTAAAGATGCTGCACTGATTACACTTTCCGGAAGCCTATTCCAGTCGGCCACAACTCGGTTTGGGAGAAAGTTCTTTAGGGAATTTGTGTTGAATGGTCTTAAATTTTAAAGAACTAAAATGTGGATTTTCACTTAAAATAAAGAGCAATTCCTGGAACATTATAGTGGCCAGTAAGGATTTTATAGGTTTCAATGATATTTCCTCTTAATCTCCTACTTCCTAAATCAGTAAGGTGAAGTGCTTTCAGATGCTCATTATAAGATTTCTTCCCGAGTGACCTGATCATTTTCGTGGCTTTTCTTTGAACCCTTTCAATCATACTAATATCCTTTATGAAATAAGGATCCCAAATGCTGTAGGCATACTCAACTAGTGGTCTTATGTAACATTTATATATCTTTAAGAGTGTTCTTGGTGAAAGGCATTTGAATGATTTTCTCACTAAATAGAGCATGGAATTAGCCTTTTTCACAATATTCATGATGTTACATTCCCACTTCAAATCATAACTGATAGTAACACCCAAGTCTTTTTGCGTGAGTACTGGCATTGACTGCTGTTGACCTAGGCGATAAGTATTGTGCGGATTTTTCTTTCCTATATATATGTATGGGTTAGTTTATTTGCGATTATATAGAGAGTCTAGAAAGTAAACGCTTCAAGGCTTACTGGTTAACACAAGGCGTATATAAGGTTTCGATTCCCGGCAAATCGTATATTATTAGGCACCAAGGGTGATTACATTTATTATTTTATATTGTATGTATATCCCACATTTAACAGAAATTATATATATATGCTTTTTTCTCCGGTTATTTGCAATCAGCCCTAAGGCTATGAGCGAATCTGTTCTGTGGTGCTGTCATGTCGAGTGGCTTCCCATTGAAAGCATCTACTGAAATGAAATGAAATAGTTTATTCTTGCAAGTAGGACTATATAAATCACTTTTACAATGTCTTCCTAAATAATGAAGTCACATTTCCTAACTGACTGCCCTGAAAGAAATGTCGAAACAAACTCGGGGTCTTAGTTCTTTTATATCAGATAATACAATAATAAATTAATAAGTTGGTGTAAACAAATGCAGAGTAATTTATGGACTGGTCTTTGGAAGAAAGCAGATCGATCTGAGCAAGCCTCCCACAACGGCTACTCCCCAATATCTCATATAACCATTTTTGAGGAGTCCACTACACAACAATACCCAGACATAATATGTGGCACCTACAATCCACCCAATAATATAGACTAAAATGTATCAAATTTAAATCAAGCAAAAGAGTTATGATATACCCATAATGTTTACACTTAAATGGATAAAAATGTATATTTAAGGTGTACCTTAAAGCAAGGAAAAATAATTAAATTGAAAAATATATGTAATATAAAATTATTACTTGGCATGTCAAAGTGTAAAATATTGTATAAAAACAATGTCAGTATTGTAGAAAAAGAAATGATATGCACTAAGCACAATGTCAGTAATGTAGAGAAAAAAATGTAAAAATGATTTAAAAAACATTAATAGAATAAAATAAATGCTTGCAAACATGTCAGATTGTAAATATGTACAACATCAAAAAAAAAAGAAGTGAAAGAAGTAAAAAAACACAAGCGATAGCTGTATAAGCGAGCAGCTCAATCCCAGGCGTTTCTCATCTACTGTCTAGAGCTACTGCCGGTCTTCTAGCTCTAGGATATGGTGACGTTTTAGTCCTCTCACATACTGTTCTACGATTTTTTTTTAAAGTATATGTAACAAAAACCAATTATAAAAAAAATATAGCCTAAGATGGAATATATAATATATACAAAAAGGTTCAAAAATTTACGAAAGGAAAAAATCAATAAAAATTTAAAATACATTTTACTTTATAAGTGTGAGTGAGTATGTATACAAAAAACTTTCTACCCCATAAGGTAGATATACCAACGGTTTCCACATATATTTTTTTTCTAATAGACAAGAACATCAGCATTATTCAGGAATATTGTTTTCTTGAGTCGTTAATGTTTCTGTTCTGTTCTAAAATTAAAGTTTATATAATGTCTAAGTTTGAAAATACCTCATGTCATAATAAATTACATAGATAGCCTTTGTGATAAGCTCTATAAACCCAACATGCCCAATATAATTTATATAAAACTAAAACACGAGACCACGGGCTCAAATATTGTAAATTCAATTACATTAAAGCCCGCTGACCCATTTATCATGCTATTCAAATTATTTCTATCCTCGACAAATTTAAACCCATATCTTTTACAACTTTTAGCCGATATTTCTTAAGAGATGTCGCAGCTTTCAAGTTTCGAATGATTGATTGCGAATTTATTAGTGGATTTTAATGTTCGAAAATTTAAAACTAGTGGCGTTACTTGCGGCTGACATTAATGTTATGAATCTCTCTTGCGGGTAAGTTTAACGCTGCGAGTCTAACTTGCTCGCGGGTATGTTTAACATTACGAGTCTAACGTGCTCGTTAAATGATTGAACTGAATGAAATTATTGTACATTTTTATTAACTGTATTCAAATCAAAGCCGATGAGGAACTGGCTATAAACTCTCTGCCACTCTTTTACTTGGCTAAGTGGTTGTTTCGTTTATTTAATTATACCAACTAACAATAATAATATTAATCTAATAAAAATAATATTTTGATAAATAAAAACCAGTGACGCTGCAACCTTTTCGGTTTGGGCCTCAGATTATCAGATTATTATTGCTTTGAGATAATTTGATCTCTAACAGGCAAGTAGATGACCAGCCTTCTGCCTTGCGATTCTGTAACTCACTTTTCGAACTCACACAGCGGTTTTCAACTGTAAACAAAAAACTACAAGGAGGGACCGTATCAGAATGCCAAATCGTAAAATGACTGCTTGACGACTGATTTGAGGGCGACCGCCGCTGTGAAAACCGCTGTGTGAGTTCGAAAAGTGAGTTACAGAATAGCAAGGCTGTGCTTGGCGGTGCCGACGTTTACTCGCTATATTTTGCTCGCACGAGCGAGTGATTAATACGCACATGGGCATTCCATTTGTGAACAGCCGGGATATTTATTATATACTTTTATAATAGGTCAAAATTCAAAATCATATTTTATTCATATAGGTTACACAATGTACACTTATAAACGTCAAAAAATATATATATATGAAATTCTTCTAATTTTACATTTACTGCCAATTCTCAAATCAAGGATATAGAACGGAACTCTTTTTAATAGCCAAGTCTGATGTTTAACACAACGTTTGTAAGGTGCTGCAACCATTACACCATGTTCCAAGTGACATCTTAAGTAATTAATAATAATAAAATAAATTAAAAACAAAGATTAGTCCTCTATCAGCAGGAGGCATCTTGTGGGAACAATACGGAAATACATAATCGAAATAACTAACATCAGCAGGTTAATAAAGTCATAATACAATTATTAATTTATTATTAATAATTATAATTATAATAAGTTATTATTATTAATTAAAATTATTATTAATTAAAATTATTATTAATAACAGAATAAAAATTTGCGATTTAAAGCAATCAATCCAATCAATCAATCAGGCAGACTATATCTATAATAATTATATAGGCTGCTTAATATCTCACCGTCTACAATCTAAAAATACGATTAAAGGACTGATTTATGAACACACCGTACGCAGAGTTGGAGCTCCTCCTGAAACCCTACACCCACTCATGCTCATGCACTTATTGCAATCAACCGAAACGTACTACCGTCTCGTCTTTCGTTTTACCTCCACCTTTCGATATTTCGTTAGTATCATTATTATAACACGAAGTAACGATCTTTCATCTCTTCTATATCAATCAATCAAAGCTATCTTCCTCCTTATTCCTATTTCCTCTTTATTTATCCATCCTCAATGTTAAGCCCAATTTCATTCATTTATCTGTAATGGTTTATTAAATACAGTAAAACCAGGCATCTCAAAGCTTTTGTACCATTTAAAGAGGCTTTCATTTATACATTTTCCAATTAAACAGCTTTAAAATTATAGTTGCCTCATTTACAGAGCCACTAGGGGTCGAAGTATAGCGACTTTCCACAATCACAATCTGATAGAAGCTTCTATTTATAGTCGCTGATAATATTTTTGTACTCATTACTTTGTTTGGAGTCAAAAATAGTACTGACAAACAATGCACGTGCGAAAGAAATTAAAATGTTTGTAAGCAAACGTGTCGAAACATATTATACCAAACTGATAAATTGTCCAACGTATACGGGGAATTCTGCGTCCGAGTCAAGTAAACATCTAAAAGATCCTAGAATCGAATCTCATTTAAATTTCGATAAGTCCCCATTAACAGAGGGAATTCGATGAAAAAGTCCCTCATAGCAATTCTCAATTATAGAGGATTTTTTCCTTTATCTAGGACCCACTTACCGGGTTTTGCTGTATTAGAGGTAAATATTTAAAATCCCGATTAGTTATTGATCGATTAACGGGGGGATTAAGTAAGTTTGTTGGAGGTTCTGGTGGACAGAAAAACTATGTCGAGTTTATGTTTCTACCACACGATTGTAAACATATTTTTTGATTATATAAAAAGGAGTTAAGTGTGGGATATGAGATTATGGAAAAGAAGAGACAACAATAGTGGCTATGGATGACTTTAACTATCGAGCATTGGATAGTTATTAATTTATAGATCTAACTAGATTGACAAATCAAATAAACCACTGTTAATGATTTTGAACTAATTTGACTTTGTTATTATTTAATTATAATACACACACAGGCCACAATAAATTACTTTAAATAATAATGACTACGAGATTACTATTACTATAGACTATCAAATAGCCGTTAATTTGTAGATCTAATATTAGGAAATCGAATGAACCACAAGTATTAACAGTTATAAACTACTAAGCTGATAAGACTTTGACGTTGTTAATTTACGAACTCTGTGACATAATATAATGACAATGGCAGCTGATACCAGCGCCATTGCCCCGACATATACAATAATACAATAGTTTTTAGAATTTAGAATTGAGTACAGCTAAAAGAGTTTGATGAGATTTTATTAATACATGTGTGGTATATACCATCCAATTATATCTAACAGCAGTTTGTTACATTAATTAAAGTAAATTGTCAACAATAGAAAACAGCTGCATACAAAGAAAAATTTACCGACTAGAACGCAAAAATATATCGTTGAATTTACTACACAATTGTCAATTACAATAATTAAATAATTAAGGACAAGGAGAAAATGGTATTTGTTTTAAAAACTGCTTAAGACTAATCGAGATACTTCTAATCTTAGTGATAAGAACAAGTAACTTGGCACACAACACTATCGAAGCACTATCAATCAAGTTCAGATTTAATATGTGGTTGCGATTGACGCGGACGGTAAATTTGTACAATCATACCGTCACTTACATTGTACGACTTAAATAATAAATTATATATTTTAAAAAGTATGTACTAACTTTATTGTGGGTTGCACCTCTAAATTTAATTATTCTCTCTGTGTTTTACCTTATTAATTCTTTTTCTTAAGCGTAGACAGTCACCCAGTGAAAAATCTATAACTGACTTGGAATAAATTTATTTATTTATTCGCAAATATACTTGTATTTTTAATTATGTCGAAATTAAAAAAATAAATAATATTAAAATATATAAGATACACAATATCGCTACTGTGAACTCACTCTGCGAACACATAAATATGTTTATATTGTAGAAGAAAACATTGAGTAGGCGCAATGACTTTTTTAACGGGAATCTATGCAACAGAATGTTTCTGGCCCTTTGACGCAAACAACCCTGGCCTTCGCCGTCGCATATCGTCTATAAAGAACACTTGACATAACATAGAATATACCGTCAGTAGTTTAACAAATGATATAAACGTGGTATCAACTCGAGACAGAGAGACCCCGTTGCTAACTTTAGCCGACTTATTCATCATTTCTTCCCAATTTCATCACTATAAAAACTACACACTGTCATTATTTTGCATGCGTGAAAAATCAGCCATGAACACGGTTGTACCTTCGACCGCGTATCCCCTAGGTACAAAAAGTTCTGATTATAATATGTTCTTCGCAAATGAACGAGACACTAGAAATACTGAAAATCGCTTCAAGTGTGTCTATCAAATTTAAAGAACATTCTCGATTTATTATTGAACTTCAAATCATTAATTGATTCCGAAATCTCTTGGACGGAATAAGCTTTAAGCACTTCTGTTAAAAGATCGTTGTCGTATCGTGGTGTATAAGGAGTGTTAAGAGGGTAACATCAATCAGTGAGCGAGCCTTCGGTTGGGGATGTCACATGTTTTTGTACGAACCTTATTAGATCCTCCATTTATAATTGCCAGACCATTGGGAGCAATTAATATTGACGATATATTTACTTAATTCGTTGGAGAAGTCTATTTAGGATAACTACTTGGCGTATACGTAGTGTTTTGGTACTGATATTCTTATTTATATGAGATATTTCTAAGTTGAGATATAGTTCTTATTCTCCTTTTAATAATATATTTTTGTTACTATATTTTAAGGTTAGTTATTTTTTTTTGTTATAGTAATTTAAAAATTGTTTTAATAATGTAAATGCAACATATATAATGTTGAATTTTAAGCCAACATGTTGTTCTTATTAGATGATTTTTATATTCTTCAAATTCCGAAATAGATACTTCGGTAACGAAGGTAGGCGTGTCGCGTGAATATTAATCAAATCTTATGTATTTACTACATATTTTGGCATGACTTTGACATTCTAAAACTAACACAGACACAGCGCACGCTTACAACAACTCTCAGTCATACTCTCAAATACAGAGTGAATTATTCGCACACATACCATGTGTTACATGAATTTTGTTTCATTAAATGTAATACTAAGGCAAATTTAAGAGTCTTTCCTCCAACTTCGATTTGGTTTCTTTTGGAGTAGAGATACTTGGGCCGAAGGGTCAAGTGCACAGACGCTAATTCAAGATTTAAGTTGCCGCCTGGTAGCTAGTACCGGAGACCCCAGAACTTTTGCTTTCCTCGCTCAACGAATAAGTATCGCAATACAGCGAGGAAATACTGCCAGCGATATAGGGACATTGCCAAACTTTTAAAATTTGTTTAATTTTTATTTTATTAATTTTAATTATTTTTATTATTACTGTAGGTAGGTTGAGAAAATTGTAAATAGTACTTTATATTTGATTGTTATGTTTAGTTGAATAAATAAAATATCTACTATCATACTAAGACTACTTCTTTAAAACAATTGTTTTAAACATGCACCAAGTGTCCATGTACCACGGAATAATTCTAAAATCGACAACAAAGGAGTTGACCTTGTGTGGGGGCTGAATAAAGTTTATTATTATTAAAGTACACCACACCATACATTCTATAGAAGTTACGATCTATTCTAAAATACAGACAATTATGGTGACAAATTTACAAAAATAATATCATTCCTCTTCCAAAATGGAGAAGAAAACGTGTAACTACAAATTTTAGTTTATTTTAGTAATTAGGTAGTTATTTAGGAATACTCATTCGTATAATGTGTCTTAGATACCTAATACAGTACTTAACAACGGTTCTTTTTTAATTGACTACCGAATATATCAAGATCTGAATAAGTAACATCTATTGTATTCGCACAGGCGCCACCTTTTTAAATTCTAACATAAGAATGTTGTTTGTTACCAGCGGAATTTCGAGGATTCAGTTGATGTGAACCTTAAGTATGAATTAATAAGAGACCTAATTATATTGTTGAATTATTTTACAGACTCATTATCAGATATTTTTCATAGATTGTGAAATTTAAGGGTTGTATGTATTTTTGTATGCTGTAACAAAAAAAATTGTCTAAAAAATAAAAAAAAATTTTGTGGTGGACACCCCTTATCACTTAGGTGGTTGAAAGATAGATAGCCGATTCTCAGACTTACTGAAAATGCCTAATAAATTTCATTAGAATCGGTCGAGCGTTTCAGAGGAGTATGGGAACGAACATTGTGACACGAGAATTTTATATATTAGAAGATTTATTTTGAACTAATAACGCCACGGACGGAATGCCTTCCGTGCAACCAGTACAATTTACAGTTAAGATCCAACTTTTCGCGCTTCTTTAATTTAAAAAGTTTAAAACTAAGTTAAAATAAAACAAATTTACTTCTAAAACCAACAGTGTTATTTCTTTCAATGAAAACCCACTCAGCCTAGGCTTAGACTAACCTAAAAGTTACGGTCCAACACTTTTCAGGGGACCTATTAGAGTCGCACACGTGATGATTTTACAATGATGACACTGTTCTAGAACAAAATAAGACACTTTTAAGATCCCAAGACTAGTCAAGCTAAGCACAAGATCACTTTTATCTCGAAGACCTTGTCAGGTGTTATATATCTAATGAATCAAAGCAGACTTTTGTATTTGCATGACCGCGCATTGAACCGCGTTTGTAATAATAGTCTTTGTTTGGGACTGTACTAATTTGTTTGGGAGTGTTCTAATATTTTAATAATTTATAGTACTCAGCTCATATCATTGCACCTCATTGTTTGAGACTTTTCGTTCCAACGGAATCAAAACTTATATCGAAATTAAAAAGGATTTAATAAGCGCAATTTGTTTAGTAAATTTAAAAACATTTTTTTATTCCAGAGACTTCAACGTAACTTATACTTTGTATCAATTTAATTTATACTTTTATAAAAACTTTGAACCTAAAAGACGTTTTAATTTTATTACCACTTGAGCAATTTTACTTTCAATAAGAGCCTTAATACCAAATAAAGTCATTAAGAGACGAGAAAATGTCCTTGAAAATAAATCTTATCATGGATAGGGCAGGGCGCAGATTAAAAAGAACAGTTTGGATGGGACCCTCTTTGACATGGAATTTTTTCCCCTTTGAGAACAAAAGTCCTATCAAATATTAATTAGAGTTTGAGCAGTATTTTGAATAAATATGACAAAGCGTCAATGAGGTCAAATTACATCAACACTCTACTTTTAAGACCCCAGTCTAATATTAAGTAAATAAAATAATATGTACTGGTTTTTCTTACACATATATAATATATATACTTTAATTATATACCCCTTTGTGCGTTTCTATCGTTACATACTTAATGGTCTCACTGAAAATCAGTTCTGTAAGCATGGCCGAGTATCCATCGCGAGCGTATAGTGAGTCCAAATTAACACTGGGCACTACTACATCTTTTATTTGTTGTATTTCTTTATACGCGTTAATTTGCGTGTTAAGAAATTGTATTAAGTAAGTAAAAGTTTTTATACTGTTTAGTAGAAAGTTAAATCTGTTTTGTCACAGTCTGAAACGTTTTCTCGTAGACCAACTCCAATAACTTTTAGTCTGTGTTACCCAAATGAGTATTTAAATTCAGGCTCAATATTGAAAATGTTCCTTATTTTGGCATTGATTTTAGGCTCAATAAACAGATTTTAATCAGGTTTTATTTGCCCACTAAGTTTTGATAGAAATTTCTATTCAAAATAAATAGTGAAAGAGATTCTTGTACCACAGGGTATTTGTACACAGGCTCTTATTAATTATTTAGATATCATCGGAGACTCTGCTGCTTTTCTCACATTTCATATAAGTATCGCTCTTTGTTACTTATTCTGTTTATGGTTGTATTCGGGTACTAACCTCATGCTAGTGAACTTCCGGGTTGACCTTCAGGCGACCGACTACCCCGCGAAGGCCCAAGCAGAATCCCGAGTCTCGCAGGACACCCTTGCGCTAGTCGTGTGAAAAAGCCCACACAGCCATATACCATATACATAATTTAAATAAATTGTGCGTGTACTAGGTGTACACACGTAAGAAGTGAAACTTCTTTATGATCTTGTTTTTCGAAAAATGATCTACTATATGCAACTTTACAGAAATTCGTTAAATAAGATAAAGTTTAACAAAAGGCTTTTATTATCATAGACATGAATACAAATATTTCATTTTACCTTATTACTACGAAGATTATTATAGAATTTCATTAATTGTAATAGAATTATTACTATCATTGAAAAACGTGACGATTTGCTACAAAATTTCTCCCATACGTCGATAAAGAAGTTTCATTCCAACGCCGATAATGAAGTTTGACTTCAAAAAGCAACATGGCGCGTAACCGAAAAATGTGACGCGTAACGAAAAAATGTTACACTAAATTTTTTTCCAACCTCGATAAAGAAGTTTCACTTCAAAAAATATATGCAACTGTTATAACAACTGCGTTCTGAGTTCTGCCCAATAGTATTGTTACTTTGCTCCCACAGATACCAATTAAATAATATTAGGATATATAACAATCGCAATAGATCAAGCAGATGCCACCATGAAAGGTACTGCATTCCCGATTATGATACATCGATTAACTATATTCTACAGATTCATAATTTTTTCAATTATTTATGCTAATAATAATTTTACTATTCGATATTCGAAAAATCAATAAATGTTACTTAATTGTGTACAGACAATTAAACGTCCCTGATTCAAGCCAATGGGTGACAGATCTGCAAATAGACATAACTTATAACGCATTTTAATCGGGTGAAGCGTATATTAATTTGAAAAATAAAGAAAGAAAACATTCATTGGTAAGAGTAATACTCGTTTTCTGCTCTGTGGCTATTTGGTATTTAAAAATCAGAGTACATTAATCAAGACCCGGACAGGTCGGATAAATTGCCCTAACTCCAGGTCAATGGCGGATTTCTTATTCCCATTTCTTTAACAAATGGACGATTTTTTTTTAGTTTTAAAAAATATATTTGTGTAATAGACATGTATTACTGTCTAGGAGAAAATGAGTAAAAAAATCTAGACATGAATTTACTATTTTTTTGCAATAATGTGAGTGTTGTTTATAAACTACATTGCCATTCAATGACATTTCAAGTATGGGTAAAATGTGGATATTGTTTTTGAAATGTGTTTATTTATTCTAAATTATGATATTTATAAAAACATTCGTATCACATAAAGATCACGACATTTTTGGCACATTTTGAACGTAAATCCTGAACATTTCGAATTTGCACCTCTCTGCTTATCCAGCCAAACTGCCCAATGACATGTCTGATCCAATCTACGTCTTTCAAAGAATTGCTTGAGCTGGTCCTCGGAACTTCTTCATAAAGTTCTCTTTGTTTGCCCCCCCATAGGTCGACCACGTTTAGCGCCATTTGCAGGTAGACCCAATTTGCAGAGGGTTTCGGCAAGTTCTAGTCTAAATGTACCCAAATTGAGAAGTTGACATTCCTTTTATATTATTTACTCTTGAACATAACCCATGAATTTATAACGCGAGGTCCAGGAAATGATAAAATAAGCGCATGGTCCACTTGCGGCTCTTCATTGTGATGTGATAACGACCTATAAATGAATCTAATAAGTCCACACCCCCATGTGAGCATTGTACTCCTTGATGACTTTGGGGCATGGAATAACAACCTCTCTTTCTTCGATTTATCAAACCGTGACTGTGGTTGCTGGTTCTGCTCCTAAGTGGAAAAGAAGGTTAACGGCTTGTTATCTTTCCACACAACAGCACTTACGTCAATATCATCCACAGTCGCCACGTTTTCCTCATAGAATCCTCTGGGTACGTTCTTTTTCATTATAGTGTTTTGTCAGGCAATTTGCAGTTTCTCAATCGGTTTACTCTTACTGTTCCCAGTGAGAAAATTCCTTCCTTAGCTAAATAGATGACGAGAGGCACAGAAGTATAGAAGTTGTCGAAGTATATAATGTGATTCACATTGCGTGGTACCATTCTAGCTAACCTGACGACTGTATTTCCAGACTCTCCCAAATCTGGCTCACCAGGTAAGATGTTATTTTTGGAGCCCCCTCCACTGTAAACCTCAAATCTATGAGCATATCCTTGTAGACTGCAGATGAGATATAATTTGAACCCCCCACTTGTGGGGTTTATAGCATGTATTGTTTTATGTAATGGCTCATTTGGTTCACACATCTGCTCGTCTATGGAAAGCCTTTGGTCTAAAGGAACCTTTCCAAACTGGCAGTTGAGCATTTCCTCAAGAGGTCTTATTTTGAATAGCCTGTCATAGTCTGGATGATCTTTGGGTAAGCATAGCGTATTGTCGGCAAAATGGAGAGTGGATCTTATTTTTCAAATTTTTAACCATCGTATTTTTATGTGATCATAACCAAATTTAAACTCCAGTAAGCCCTGGTGTTTGGAAATTTTATGACTGAGGTGTAAATCAGAATGCCTAGGAATTTATTTAGGATATTTTCATTTATAATTTCAGGATTGGATATTTGTTTCTGGGCCGCGTATAAGTTACTTTGTTCTACAATTTGCTTTTTTAGATCTGATGTAAAATAAAATGAAAAAAATCATAGGCGTGTTACAAGACTCAATTTCCGTATCTGAGTTTCTCCCCTAAAAATAAGGCTGTCTTCAGCAGTAACAAATTCCGTTTTCGCCAAACCAGAGGTCGCTTAGAAATCCCTTGTGATCTACTCGGGTACTGCTTCTCCGGCTTCCAAAATAGGAGGGTCTGGCATATTTTGATCGTTGTCAATACAGAGGAGGATAGCATCCACTTCATCAGACTGGGCATTCTCACCTTCATACTATTTTCAAGGCCCCGAAGAACATCTCGAGCTGTTTGATAATAGTGACCTTCACCTCTACTTCGGAGTCCGAGGTCTAAGCCATCTTCTGAATCTTCAAGAGTTTCTAAATACTTTGTAATTTCGCTTTCTAGTAATCGGCATGCTGAAAACAAAATAAAAACCTTCACAAACATCATTTATTTAGCAATCGCATGTAGTTTTCCTACAACAACCAGATTTCCGTAATTCGACAGTAGCTCAATAATTTTCAATTTTAAATGAACATGTAATTGAAGATATAATCAACAAAAAAAATGTTATATACTTACATTATATTTATAAAGTCGAACACAGCTTCAAAACTTAGTTTCCCACTAGAAAAGTTTTCTTCAAAGTGACATTTGACATTCATTTATAATTAAAAAAGTACAAATCGTTCAGAAATAAGAACTAGTTGTCAAAATTAAAAAAAAATAAAAAAAGATAATTTTATCTGTGATGTTTAGTATGTTGTTTAAAAACAACATTGTCCATTTAAGGGTTAACAATTCCCTACCCCGTTATTGATGAGTTCTTAAAACTTCCTCTCGGATACGATAAATTTTATAATATGTTTTATTAAGGTAAATGTGGTTTATTCATTATTCTCTAATTACTATTTAATTTTTGCACATTCTAGTACGTTACAATTTAAATTTGGAACAAATAAAATATGTGGAAACATATTCGAACTTTTTAAAATAGACTTCTTACATAATATGTTTTATGCTTGCGTAAACCAAAGACATATCGAGATCTGTGGTTTTGAAAGAATCCTCCTTCCGAATAACTTGAAATATTCAATCTGTGTAATAACTATAATCTATGGTGATATATGTATTTTATAGTCTGTGGAGTTGGCGCTAAACGCATTAACCTGTGTAGTGTATAGTGTATACTACAAAATATCGTGTACACGTTAAGAAAATATACAAAGCTAATTTAAATATACAAGAAAGAGTAAATATTTTCCCGCGCTACGATAACTAAAGTTTTTAGCTTTAGTAAGCATAGTTACAGACTAAGGTAGTGTAAAAATGAAATAGCGAACTAAAATCCAGTAAGCCGCTCTGTCGTCCATTTACAGTGAAAACGTTAACCCTTTGAAATGTCCACACTCACTGATTCTCCATTTTTCTTCCTACCCATTGGCTTTTCGAAAACCAGAGATAAATGGACTTTTAGCTTGGTAAGGGCTTAAAGTAATTATACTTATGAAACTTGATGCGTATGTGTGCGTCCTATAAAAAGCCATGACAAATATTCAAAACAGTTAAACATTATCTCGATATAAAAAAAAAATACCTATTAGTATTTCGGCAATTTTAATAATGAAATGAAAGTACATATAAGCCTTACTATGTATTTTTGTAATAAATTTATTTGTCTTTATATATCTTGATCTTGAGCAGTGTTGCCCTGGTAGCTTCAGCGTGCTACTGTCATCTCTGAGGTCCTTGGTTTGAACGCTGGCTGTGCATCAATGGACTGTCTGTCTAAGGGCGCATATAACATCGTTCGTTTGTTGAAGGAAACCATCTCCCCAAAAACAAAAAATCAATTGTGTGCGTCAGGTACAGATGACTGATCACCTACTTGCCTATTTATAAAAATCAAATGAGGCCCAGACCAAAAAGGAAGCGCCATTGTTTTTTTGTTGTTTATTTTAAACAGACAACAAACGAATTAACAAACAAATATGGTGGTGCGGGGCATATTCAATTCAACCAATCAGCGCGCGAGGTGCGATTCGTTTCACAATTTGACGGTTTCACTTCGATAGATTACAATCTACCGAATAATTATACGTTAAATTGTAAGCAGTACGTTGAATTGACAATATTTCGACAGTTTACAATCTCGCGAGATAGATTACAATCTAACGGTGTTTACAATTTCACGGTGACAGATACATACATTGAAACGAACACAGCTCGTCTTTACCGATAAATACCATAAATCGTGCTCCAATATTTATTCAGTAGCAGTGCAGCAGTTTTGCGTAGCATTAACAATTTCTACACGAAATCAAATATTCAACGTTCGAGAGGTTGAACGCCTGGATCTCTTTATATCGTTTATTCCCTTCCTAGTGATACTATGATAATATTATGACTATGCCAATCTGAATGCTGTGGTTTCAAGTGAAACCTCGACGCAAATTTATTCCACGTGTGTTACTATGGCAACGGGAAAAGCGCGAGAGCCCGTAACTATATTACATGCAAAATGAGACTGGTATAAAACGAATAGGAAATAAAAGGGAGATATTTGGAGGAACATATTTGTTATATAAGTCGTATAATATAAGAACTAAAGGTTTTTTACGACTTCTGTTTGATTATATGTTACACTAAGAATACTTTTTCTGTAAAAAAAATGTTTAAACGTGCATGTACCTC
Source organism: Pieris macdunnoughi (assembly GCA_905332375.1). Taxonomy (NCBI): domain Eukaryota; kingdom Metazoa; phylum Arthropoda; class Insecta; order Lepidoptera; family Pieridae; genus Pieris; species Pieris macdunnoughi. Next base: position 1,073,008 of record CAJOBZ010000020.1, read on the forward strand.
GGAATAATTGTAATCTTACCCACAACACAGGGGCTAGTGTGGAGACTAGAGTTAGAGCAATTTCGTAACAACCATATTTCTGTTATGAAAAAAGTTTTATAATTATTATATACGATCAAGTGTGCTTTCTAAACCCCTTAAAGAGATTCTGAGCTAAATTTTCATAAACAATAGTTTCAGGTAAAACAATAAATAATTTCAATAAAGAAAAACCAAATTACTATTATTATGATATATTTGCTATCCTTAAAAATCCTTAAGGTCAAGCTTTCAGGTTAGGTCGGTGGTAGGTTCGAAGAAACTGCGACATCCGTCGTTCACGACTGAGCGTTTTTAAGGCACCTTTTGTCGCCACCACCAGCTGCCCATTGAAGTATTTTCGAAAGTATGCTTAGGATCCTTCAAAAAAAACGTACCTATACTTGACCACTGTTCTTTAAAAAAAACTGAGTATTGCAACACCCAAACTTTTCATTACCATTCAATTACAAAATCATTAGATTTTATTTTATTGTTATTCGATCGGGGCCAATATAACCGGGTATAAAATATAATCTTTGACTTTCAGGTAAACTGGTGAGACAGGGGACTGAAGTTGTCATTCTGATTATAACGAAATCATATCTGTATTCATTACTTCCATTTATATGTTTGGGCGTGTGAGAATATTTTTCACGATGTAAGACAATAAATACTGCCATTAGCAATAAAAGACACTCCTCACCGATATATTTCGAAACAAAGGCGGACACGTTTCGGGGATAAAATAATTCTACTTAATATTTCCAGCCTGGCGAAGCCCGAGCGCAGATTGATTCAAACAGTTTAAAAGATAAAAATCATAAAATTGTATTGGTAAGCCATTACACGACTCGGCCAATTTTCGTTGTTTGTCCTAAAGTTTATTTTATGACTGTTCGGTTATGAACAAAAACGAAAAGAACTTGTTTGGTATAATATTTGATTTTGTGATAGTTATAGTAATTTTACTATTTTTTTATTTAATGCATTCATAAATAGCGCGCGATCAGAGTGGGGTGTTTACATAATGCCGCTTTCATCTTCAATTAAAACAAAAGCAAACTTCACAGATTTCGAAAAATATTGTTCGATTTGTCCTACATACAAAAGCAAAGTATTTCATGTCATATATTTTTTTTCGTCTAATTACGACGTAAACCATCGAAATTTTATGCTTTAAAATCAAAGTCAAATTTTGAGTTGACCTGTGTTCTATGTAGGCAATTTGTCTTCAAACCCAACACCATTGTATAGACAATCTTAGATACTACGAAGAATAAAGCTATGTCGCCACTCCTTTCCGTTTTACACATATTTAGATATTTTTGTACACATATAACTTCTATCTATAGATGTATATAGTGCCTAAAATAGTTCCGGGATTGTGGGCAAAATCTCCGCTACGCACTGTGTGAGAGTGAAGACAGGTGTTACTAAATGTTAGTTTATTGCATAACAACGCATGTTCATATAATCAATTGTACACAACATGAGATGGACTAAGTGAAGTCAAACATAAATAAAGAGTAAAATAAAATATTTTAAAAAAGTTGCAGAAAAGTGCTTATTTATTTATTATATTCACTAAATGAATGCATATATACATTATACATATATATATATTAGGCATGCTAACAATACTCATACTTCTACTCTTATACAAGTCAATAAGAAATGAATGATCCTTAATTAAAATTTATTGCCAGGGTTGGTAGGTCCATAAGCTCTTATTGCGACCCTATTGACAACCTACATCTGAGATGCATCGCATATTCATACAAAGACATCGAAAAAATCAGCCCGTTTAAGTTTTCACGTGACCTTAGCGATAATCAGATATAGGTACTGCTCAAAACAATTAGCGGAACAAGATTTTTCTCCTTTCTATTGCTTAAACTAAAATTAGATTTAAATTAACTTGTACGCTATTTTTTACCTTGTTAATTTGTTAATTACTACAATTAATAAAAAAATTCAATTTGTATTTTTTTTATTAAAAATAAAATAAAATGTGCATTGTAGACGAAAAAATAATTGGTGATAAAAAAGGTCCATCAAAGAAATATTCTTATATCGTTTGAATATTCGTCTTTAGTGACTTTCAGTAACGTGTGTGGCCTCCATGAGCCCTAATCACGGCTTGACAACGACGCGGCATGCTTCGTATGATCCTCCGAATATCTTCTTGTGGAATTCGCTCCCATTCTTCTATCAACGCTTCGGTGAGCTGCTGCAGTGTTTGAGGTGCAATCGGACGCTTCCGGATGCGCCTGTCAAGCAAGTCCCAAATGTGTTCAATTGGATTTAGGTCAGGGCTCATGGAAGGCCACTCCATTACACGGATTTCCTGCTGTCGTAAGTAATCTGACGTGATGGCTGCAGTATGCGGCCTGGCATTATCTTGCATTAAAAGAAAATCTAGGCCCATACCATATGCTGCGGGCCAAACATGATCTTTGAGCACATTTTCAATGTAAGTTTGAGCACACAAGCGCCCGGGAACAACGGCGAGATCTGTGCGCTCGTCCAAACTAACTCCGCCCCAAACCATCACAGAGCCACATCCAAATTCCTGGACTGCTGCTGCACTGTATCGCTCGCCTGGGCGTCTGTAAACACGGAGACGACCATCGCAACGTGTTAGACGGAATCGTGGTTCGTCAGTAAAAAGCACTGGCCTCCAATGTCGAAGTTGCCAATTAGCGTGATTTTGCGCGAACTGTCGGCGAGCTTGTCTATGTTGAATTGTTAGACGCACAGCCCGAACTGGTCGGCGTGATCTCAAATTGGCTTCCAACAACCTATTTCTTACCGTCTGGTCGGAAATTTCTACACCAGTAGCCGTCCTTAGTGTATTTTGTAGATCTCTTGCAGTTGTGGTGCGGTTACGTAAAGCACAGTTGACGATGTAGCGATCTTGCAAACGTGTAGTTTTTCTCTTTCGACCTTGACCACGCCTTCGTGAGTATTCTCCCGTCTCACGGTATCGCTTCCAAAGTCTGTAGATAACAGAAGGGGCTACTCCTAGATCATTTCCTACATAACGCATAGTTCGACCCTCTTCAAGCAAAGCGATGGCTCGGGAGACATGCAATTCAGTCAGATCTGGCATTATGACCTAAACTCACTCACTTCAATGAATAACAATACTCAAAAGGCTCACTTCAATTTCTATTAATACTCAAAAGATTGAAAAAAACTACTTAAAATGTGTTTTCTGTGATTAGAAAGTAATGAAAATTCAAAGACGTCACTTTGTTTTTCGTCTACAATGCACATTTTAATTTTTTTTAATAAAAAAAATACAAATTGAATTTTTTTATTAATTGTAGTAATTAACAAGGTAAAAAATACTGTACAAGTTATATTAAATCTAATTTTAGTTTAAGCAATAGAAAGGAGAAAAATCTTGTTCCGCTAATTGTTTTGAGCAGTATATTTTCGTTCATTCAACTTGTGCGAAAATTCGTACCGTGACCTCGCGACTGAACAAAAATTATTTTTATAATTTTTTGATCAACTTTTTTGTATCAATATGTCTAAATAATAGTTTCAAACATATAAAATACAATATTTTAAATAAAACTAGTTCATAAAATAAAAATAATAGGATGACCTATGTGTAATATAGTAAAAACATTATAATTCGATATCTATTTCGGATATTGAAGAGTTTTATTTTGAGTTTAGGAAGTGTGATTAAAAAATAATAAAAACTTAATTAAGAAACAACTTCGAAGATGTCGAGTTTATAATTTGCTATAGATCAACGACTTTGATTCGTTACGATTTCAGTGTAACTCCACACAATTGTATAAACTATGTACATTAAAATTCAATAAATTAATTAGGTATGTAGATAGTATAACAAAAGCTATAAAACATAATACCCTAAAATATCATATGTTATTTTAAACCAGCTTCCGCCCTCGTTAATTTTGTGTATTTTACCAAAGTCTTGCGACTTCGTCAATGATAATTCCGTGTATTAAAATATAGCATAATGAATTAATTAGACACCTAAACCTCTTTTAGGAACCTATGTAAAATCTACAAAAATAGCCGCCGCCTTGTTCTTCGTTTTAAAATAAATAAGAATGCTATCTATATCATATCTTATAATTAAAATTCTCCTTTCTTCCTTATAATGTTCATGAAGTGTAATATCCTCCTCTGCTTTTTTTTTTAAATAAACATAAGAATTTTTAAAATTTACAATAAGTAAATAACCTATTTCAAAATATTCCAATAACAGTATTTATTTAGTTAGAGTATGACGCCATTACGATAGAAAAGGATGTCTTCAGGCAATGTTCAATTGGGTATAAACATATATTTAATTGGGGCTCTTTGCCAACAGTTTTCAATTCAGTGAGTTTGTCATAGAGAGAAAATATAATTATTTATATTATATGAATTAGTTAACATACAAACTAAATTTAAACAATTAAAAGGAATTTATTTTTATATTAAAGTTAACTTATAAAGATACATATTTCTTTTGCAAAGGGTTTTATATGAAGAATTCACTTCGATATTTATTTTTGGAAAACGGATTTCTGAACAATACTTACCCCATCATATTTATAAGTTAAAAAATTTTTAAAACCATAATTATAAAACTAAAATTTTGTAAACACAAAGATATTGATAGCTCCTCTCAATTGGAGTTTTGTAAGAAAGCTCATGGTAGGCCCCCAATACTCAAATCAAGGGCGTTGGCACTCACGTATTACACTGAAAAACACAGAGAATGCATGTACAATGTAACAAATACGAAAAGTAAATACTGTATTTAATACCCTGTGGCACACATTCGCCAGAACATCAGACAATTACCGAAGATCACCAGCAAAGTCCGAAATAATACCTATCTAATAATGTTCGCTTTTCTTCATACTAGTATTTTGTGTTTTCTCCATAGACGAACATTAATGATCGTGCTATTAGTGATTTATTATAAGGTCAAACAATATGATTTGTAGTAAATATGTTGTTTACGAGATATTTTTTGCACATTCAAATAACACAAATTGTAAACTCGAATTAGCCTCTTAAAAGTATTCAGAAGTGAGACTTAGTGCTAAGTGTGTATGTCAAAAACGTATTAATAATAATAATTCATCCATCAGAGATCTATTTTGGTAAGTAAATACAACGTAAAAACTAATTTTAGTACCGTTATTATTAAATAAATAAATGAATATAGAACGCGTACACTTGATTCTCGGGGCTTAGAAAAGCATGTACAAACGTGCTTCATAATTTGCGATTCCATTTGCCTTGTTATTGGATTTTGATATGCGGGAGTTAAATCTGAGTGAATAAAGCGGGCCATAGACGGACCCCATGTTGCAGTCAAGACCGACTGCAATATGCGGTCGACGGCTTGTGTCAGGCACTGGAGCCTGATATCCCTTAGATTGAAAAATAATCATTAAACAGATTCAGTAATCTGAGGCCCACACCTAAAGAGGTTGTAGCGCCACTGATTTATTTACAATATAATGTAGCGACATATACATTCTGCACTTACAAATCACTGCGTTAAATCTTTGCCGTGAAATGAACGCGTTTACTTAGTTATTCTGGCAGCTAAGTATATAAAGATAGCCACTGTGGCCTTCAGGCAAGTTAGTGCTTAGACTGATCGAAGAACCTCCCACAACAAATATAATTTTAACTTTATTCTAAACCGGTCAACTACTTAAGAAGTCATTAATTAGGCAACGTCTGGTTAAACTTTATTAGGGTGTATTTAAAGGTTATAGGTAAGAGAGGATTAAAAAAGGCTTCTAGTGGGTTTACCCACTAAAGCTTTACATGCTAAAGGTGAGGTTAATGTTAGTGACTAGTGGGCGTGCCATTTATTAATCATGGTTTTACCAGGAGCGCAGTCCCTAAAAACAGCTTACATCTCTTGTAAGATGGTTTGAGTTGCCTTTCCTTGTTTGCTAAGGAACTTTATCACGGTGCGATGTTCAATTTTTTCCATAGTGGCTAGTCTCTTCCCGATTTACCTACTTCTTTACTCATTGATTACTCAAAAGATAGAAAGACATGATTAGGCTGAAATTTGGTATATATATATATATACTAACAATGAGTCACTTAATTAGCGCCTGGATGAGTAAATTCACCCGCCAACCCCGTCTGTCAAAAAACCTTGGCCTAGGTCTCACATAGCATGTTCACGAAGTCGCAAGTTTATGCGACTTGAAACAGTGGCAGGTGATTAGTGACTTTATTATAAAACGTGGACTAAAATACAGTATTCGTTACCATGGTTACCGTTCCTTTTAAGTAACCATGCAGTAACCATGGCAATGAACACGGTACCAACTTTAATCCACGTTTGAAAATGGCAGAGAGCGTTTCTAACAAGCCTTGAACCTATGTAATAAATAATTGTAATTACGAAACAGTAGAATCGCGTGGAATATCTCACAACTCGCATAATGACAAAGATAATCCCAAGTAGTTAAACTGAGTTTCGTTAAAAAGAAGGTTGAATAGCAAAAGCAATTTAGACCCGAAGCAAACCAAACATACCGCAGCCTTAAATCAAACCGAAACTTTGTCCGTTCCCAAATTCATCGAATTCACATTCGGTTTCGAATTATTTATGAGGTAGTAAGCGGGGCCTCGATTTTGAAGCATTATTTTTGCCCAGTTATTGTTTATCAATTAAAATTTAAATAAAGTGTGTAAAAGTAGTATATATTCCCTTTTATAGGTTGCCTTGAATAATTATTTTAGAATCGTCAAAAAATTTAAAAACTTTTGTTATCGTTACGAGATTAACTTCATAATATTTGATAAAATTTATTTTATAGCATCTTAAAGAATTAAATACTTCAAATACACGTTTCTAACTTCGTTAGTATAGTGGTCTAAAGTCAAGCAAATCAGGTCTTCATTGGCCCCTTAAGTGTTTATTTCCGCTATATTTTTGCTTTGAATTAGAACTTAAAGAAAATGAACTCGATACCTTTCATAATTATAGCTTATGAGATCTAATAATATGCCTTATTGTATTGAATTCGACCCTGTAGAAGCCTAACAAAATAAACAAACCAATAAATTCCAGCAACAACAGAATACTTGCTACAAATTTTCAGAATATTGAATTTTCTCCCGTCCTCCTCGAATTACTTAGATTTAAGCGAGATGGTTGCAAATTACACAGATTGCATGCCACGATCAGTTGCTTTAAGTTAATCATTCTGATTGAAAACATTTCTATTTAGAATTTGCGTTTGACTCAGCCACGTATTGTAAATTTATAAACTCTTTTATGGTTATTAATGCTTGATTAAGCAAGGGAATTGATCTACATTCACTCAGCGATAATATATGAAGGAAGGCATAAAATTCACTGTTATCTTTGCCACTGTTAATGTCTGGATATCGATGTTTAAGCACATTAAACGTGAAACATAAATCTGTATCTATTTAAGAATTATAATATATATGATTAGGTAGTGTAGGCCTAGGGTAAGATTCTGTGATGGGACATAGATGGGGTATGTCAAAAACTTAGCCTCGTCTCGTTCTAAATCTTATCCTAAGAGTGCGATGCTGGGTCAAGCTTGTGTGTTTAAATTACCGTTGTGTGATTGAGATCTTAGACTTTCTTTTGTCACAGAATCTTACCCTGAAGGTCAAGCCTTAGTGCCATACATAACACTAAGTTTCGACTTTAAATCGTAGGGTTAGAATCCTAAAAATCGACGTATATTGCTGTAAAAGAAGGGCGATCGTAAGATGTTTATGCTACAATGTAGTATTTAAAAAGCAAGTGCCTAAAAAAATTAAAGATAACTCAAACTCAAAATAACTGTATATAGGTAAACAAGTACACTTATGAACGTCAACAGAACATTTTTTAAATTGATTCTAAATGTATATTTAGTACCCGTTCGCAGATCAAGGGCGTAGACTGGGCAAGAAACTCTCTGCCACTCTTTTGAATCGCCAAGTTTTGAGTCATAAAAATTGTTTTAACTGGAGGAAAACAATCCCAAGGTTTTGGATCATTTGAATAATCGTCAAATTTATAAAAAGCTTTATTGATTAATTTACGTTTAACGAGAGTTTGGAATTTATTCAGTGATTATTCTAATTAGCTAATTTAGCTTGGGAGTTTGTTGTAAAAACGAATACAATTTCCATATAAGGAGTGGTTTATGTACTGAAACCTGATTGGTCATTCGCTTAGATTAGTTCTGTTTCGAGTATTATACAGGTGAAAGTCAACTATTGTTTTAAAATCGTTTATATTTTTTTGTACATACAACAAGGCTTCAAGAATATATTGACCAGATATTCCTATGAGGAAGATACTAAGAGTGTTCCTTTGGAACTAAAAAAGATGCAAAAAACCTTGAACCCGGTATGAAAAGCGTGACAAGGGTACCTGACCGGAAGAAAAGGAATCAAGCCAACTCTACAATAAAAAGAATAACATAATAGTGAAGTTTAAGTAATTGCTAACAATTTTGACCATGACCAATAATCGACATTGTCATTTGACCTTTTAAACAAATAAAGGAGTTTTAATTATTTTTTCAAAGAAACTTTAATGAATGGTTTTGAATTATAATCAGAAGTGATTTAAATTGAATATTTAAACACAATACAAATATAATATCTTGAAAAAAACTGTGCTCATCAACCTTCCTAAGTGCTTCAATAACAATTGATGGTTAACTATCCGTATGTATTATTATTATTATCGAGTAATGTTTTGATTAAAAAATTAACCACATTGTTTAATCAAAACATGTAATTTCCCTGATTTTAATAACAAATATAAGGAAAAGAGACAAAAACAATTGATGAATCAGTGTAACTGCACTAAATTGAATTAAAAAAAGAGTTTTCATCTATCGCTGTGAAACATCAAAAACTGGAGGTGGAACAAAAAACTATTTTTATTAACAAAGAAGTAAACTTCTTACGCGCGTACATAAGTACACGGCCCTTTTTTTTTAACATACAAACAAGGCTTCAAGAATATATTGACTAAAAAAGATGCAAAAAACCTTGAACCCGGTATGAAAAGCGTGACAAGGGTACCTGACCGGAAGAAACGAACGTGACGTCACACGCCGACGTCTACTTAATAGCTTTTCAGACAATTATGAACTTTATAATACGTGACGTTATTAAGTAAAGTTGCTTTAATTTGTTTTTGCAATTTTTGACTCACGACACAGTATAGTCCGATTGACGCGTGTTGTCTTTTTTAAATTTCGTATCGTAAAATTTGTATCACAATGTTTAATACGAAACCATAATGAATTTGGTTTTCAAAGCAATATATAATCTGTGCTTATGAAACTGTTGCCTGTGGACAAAAATTTTAACATAATAGAAATAAAAAACCTCCTCGAAAAGAAACTTTTATTAATGTTTATTCTATTATATATAACATCAGTGATGGTGTAGCGGCTTCAGCGAGCGATTCATCCCCGTAGGCTCAAACCCCGGGTGCGCCGGTAACCCTCGCACTCGGTTAAGGAGACCGGCATGACCAAAAAAGTCGACGGCATGAACACCTATTTGCCTATAAGAAAAAACAAATGATCATGAAACAGATACACAAATCTGAGGCCCAGACATTAAATATTACAACCCACAAAATTAAAAAAACTTTTTTATTATACAATATTAACAAAGTGACTAGGTGCTATCCCTGGGAACTTCCGACGAACCTGTAATTTAAGCTGTTTGTTAAAATACATGTTTTAATTAACATCATAAGGATACCAAGTCCCACAAATGTAATCACTCTCCTGGTTTACGCAAAAAAAGATTTTTAATGGTACATGTAACGATAGATGAAGATTCATTTAATAAACCTTTTAGTGTAACCTACCAGCAAATATTTATAATAATCTAATCTCTTTCCAAGGCAACGTATAAAACCCTTTAGTAAGTCGCATTAGGGTTAATTCTGTGTAAAATATGAACCCGCAGGAACAAAAAGGTCCAGAAAGGTTCCGAAATAATGGACCATCCGATAATTTAGCCATTCCTAAGATAATTTCCAAAACCTACTCACGCATTGTGTACCCTTGCGTTATAATAAAAAATAGCTGACGGTATATTTTAGAATTTAGATTCAAAAGATTGAATCCAGAGTTTCAAAGACTTGTAATGTCGCCAAAGAAGTAAATAAATTTTATTTCTTTCGCATTTATCGGTTTTATTACCATTGACTCAACAGTTGTTCCTCAGCCAGCGTTTCATAAATACCTATTGCATTAACAAATTAAAACATTTTACTCTATTATAAATTTATATGTCACAGACACTACTGATAACAGGAAGACATTTTCCTATGTACCTCTCTATATTATTCGTCAAGGACCTCGAAACAACTTTTTTTTTTTTTTTTCGTTGGACTCAAGAAGTACGAAAGAGATTGCGATGGCAAAATATACTTAAAGAGTCTAAGACCACACAGCATTTTTTTTTCAATATCTTGATCTCTAAATGGATTTCAAAAGCAGATTACGTTTTACCTTGACAATCTTTTAAAGAAAAAACTTTTAGCGACCGTGACCACGCACGCTGTAAAGCACGCGAAACGTCGGATAAATTTAAAATTATGTTAAATAGTTGTAAATTTATAAAATACATAACTTTTAATCCGGTTAAAAAGTTTTTTCTTCAAATGTGTAAAGGTTATGTCAATCAAAGACAATCTTATAAAAAGCTTACTAAAGCTCCAAGCTAACCTAAAGATATTGGTAAAAAACAGTAGGTAGTAAGATATTCACTTGCTGATTCAGTATTAAAGGTAATTCTTATATGAAACACCAAATATTATTTGGTTTAAATAAAACTTGTTGAACGGTACATACGAATACTTTTCAGCAGCTATGGTCATGACAGCTAAAATCTCTCAAATACTTTTAAATGCACGCGTAAAACAAAAACCATTCTTATTCATATAACATCTATATATAGTCTATGTACATACTGCCAGTTACGTTCCCACAGGCAGTTAGCGCCTCCATGCGTGAGACCTGACCTATAACTAGTTGGTCCCAAAGTTTTTTCAACGGAAAAAAATTTTTAAAAAAAAAAACAATATTTAAAAAAAAAAAAATTTTATTTTTTTTTTTTTTTTTTTTTTTTTTTAAAAAAAAAAAACAAATTCCCTTCCTTATTTTTCAAGGGGGGGGGGGATTGAAAAAAAAAAAAAAGGGGGGGGGGGTTTGGGGGCGCGGGGGGGGGGGGGGGGGGGCGGCCCCCTTTTTTCCCAAAATAAAAAAAAAAAAACGGGGGGGGGGGGGGGGTCCTTGGGGGGGGGGGGGGAGGGGGGGGGGGGGGGGGGGGGGGGGAGGGGGGGGGGGGGGGGGGGGGCCCCCCCCCCCGGGGGGGGGGGGGGCCACGCGGGGGGGGGGGGGGGGGGGGGGGCCCCCCCCGGGGGGGGGGGGGGGGGGGGGGGGGGGGGGGGGGGGGGGGGGGGGGGGGGGGGGGGGGGGGGGGGGGGGGGGGGCCCACCCCCCCCCCCCCCCCCGCCCCCCCCCCCCCCCCCCCCCCCCCCCCCCCCCGCGGGGGGGGGGGGGGGGGGGGGGGGGGGGCCCCCCCCCCCCCCCCCCCCCCCCCCCCCCCCCCCCCCCCCCCACACCTCAATTATAATAAAACAAAAAAAAAAAAAAAAAAAAAGGGGGGGGGGGGGGGGGGGGGGGGGGGGGAGGGGGCGGGGGGCGGGGGGGCCGCCCCCCCCCCCCCCCCCCCCGGGGGGGGGGGGGGGGGGGGGGGGGGGGGCGGGGGGGGGGGGGGGGGGGGGCCGGGCCCCCCCCCCCCCCCCCCCCGCCCCCCCCGGGGCCGGCCCCCCCCCCCCCCCCCCCCCCCCCCCCCCCCCCCCCCCCCCCCCCCCCCCCCCCCCCCCCCCCCCCCCCCCCCCCCCCCCCCCCCCCCCCCCCCCCCCCCCCCCCCCCCCCCCCCCCCCCCCCCCCCCCCCCCCCCCCCCCCCCCCCCCCCCCCCCCCCCCCCCCCCCCCCCCCCCCCCCCCCCCCCCCCCCCCGGGGGGGGGGGGGGGGGCCACCCCCCCCCCCCCCCCCCCCCCCCCCCCCCCCCCTCCCCCACCCCCCCCCCCCCCCCCCCCCCCCCCCCCCCCCCCCCCCCCCCCCCCCCCGGCCCCCCCCCCGCGGGGCGGGGGGGGGGGGGGGGGGGGGGGGGGGGGGGGGGGGGGGTTTGTTTTCTTTTTCTTTTTTTTTTTTTTTTTTTTTTTTTTTTTTTTTTTTTTTTTTTTTTTTTTTTTTTTTTTTTTTTTTTTTTTTTTTTTTTTTTTTTTTATGCGTGAGACCTGACCTATATTTAACCACTCTGATACACCTTTCAAATGTTATTGAATAACTTTATTATGTAGGACATGTAAAATTATCTATTTGAATTGCATTGATAATATTGCTTAGAGACTATTCTATACTATGCGTTGTATGACACGTGCGGTCTATATGACTTTAAGAAGAGCGAGGCAGGAGTCGAAGGTCGTCGTCGTTATAAAAGGCTTTCAACTTTGTCAAAAATGTAATCAATTTTCGCATTCAACTTATTTTTAACGGTAAGTCCTCAACACTAAATCTTTTATTATCTAATATAGGTGATGTTCTTGTTAGATATAAGTTATAATAACAATTAAATTTTCTGGATTATTTTTCCGACCCAAATATCGACCAATAGAATTGCACCATTCGACGTCACGTGGTACAACCTACATGGTATTATACTGATAATTTTTTGAAAATTTTCTCTGGTAGTTGCTTCAAGAAAAGTATTAAGTAGTTGTTTTATTCATTATGAAATTCTTATTTGTTAACTGTACATTTCGTCTCATGGTGCAATTCTATTGGCCGACATTTGGGTCGGAAAAATAATCCCCCGAATACCACACGAGCTTCAAAATTATCTGGCATTTCCCTCAAGGTTCCCTGCAAACAAATAAAGTCGTCAAGTTCTTCAAGAAAGACTTGACTCCTTCATTTGTTTGCAACGAACCTATCGGGAAATACCCGATAATTTTGAAGCTCTTGTGGTATTATAAGTGAAAATTTGAAATATTATACGTATTAGTACTTACCTAATTGAAAGTGTAAATGTAACATTAATCAAACTCAGACCAAGAGAACATTATTTATATGCATAAAATTTCACGTTGAAGAAAAACCCTGTATAATTTAATTGTCAGTGAAGACAGCACCGCTTACATTAGTTTGTACTGCTTGATATCCTAGAGCCAGCAATGAGTTACGACACGTTGTCCTATTCTATTACGTGGCAAAGACCTCAGAGGTGGTTCAAGTTAGAGGGGGATGACTATATAATAAAAAGTCAATACACTTGCCAAAAACAGTTCTTCTAGTATAGTAAGACAAAATTATAATTCTAATTACAATGCAGAACATTCCTATGTTGTAAGGCACTTGACAAATACATAGACACAGACACAGACATAGTTCTAGACCACTTAAATACTTACTATATTTTTGATTTCAGATTTACAAAGTATAAAATTCATATTTTAAATTTTAATGGAAATGAATTTACCTAAGTTCTATATAAAACCTTTATTGGTGAGACCAATTAAGGATATTTAGAACTTAGTTACTAGTTGCTTGTTAGAACTTATAATACTTACATTTTAAATCATATTTTGAAGTACAATCATGAAAAATAAGAATTGTACTTTGAACACGGTTATAAAATCGTTATTTATATGCGCAGACAGTGTAATCTTATCAACAAATTTAAGTGACTAATACTAAAATGGGTATGTATAGTTGACATTACGTGCTTAGCGACTTCACGTGTCTAAGCACAATCAACAAAACTGGCGCTAGTCCCAACAAACCTTAGATAAATCGATGGTCCATAGGCTCTACAACCTTTTAGGCCTGAGATCACAAATGTGATGGATCATTTGTTTTTTCTAAAAGGATACATTTTCCTTAAAAGGCCGGCAACGCACTTGCGAGTGCTTGTATCACTTAACATCAGGTGATGCCCTGCCTCCTGTTACATTAAAAAAATGTGGTCAGCTCTGTGTCCGGCACACCCCGTCGTCTTTTTGTGCCTAAGGTTTCTGATTTCCTCACGACATTTCCCTGCTGTACAGCGTACGTCAAGGGTGAAAGTCGCACACTGAAGCCACTATTCCTGCTTCAGATGGAGAACTATGTACAGATGTAAGTAAAAAATTCAGTGAAATAAAATTCATAAAAGCGCTTGAATTCTCGTAAGCGCTTATAATTTAGCCCACAATATAAATTCGGCGAGGTAATGGAGTGTCAGCGTGCAGGTAACAAGGTTGGGATCAGCGAGCCGTTAGTTTGGAGCGCTTTAATCATCGCTACAGCGCTGAGTGGTCTACTTTCTCCGATAGCCGATAACTCTGTCTTCTATTTTTCTAAACTAGCGTAATGGAATTCGTATCGATTGGAGATAACGATTCCAACAGTCAGTATGTAAGCATAATTTGCAGACGCTTCCTTTGAAATTAAAAGTAATTTTCTGAAAGTACTTTAACCATTTTATATCCTTTTTACTTAATAAAGAATGAGCATACCATCTATGATATGATAGGAACATAAAAACAGCAATTATTATTTTATACTTGATTTTTGCGTGCGACTCTCATCCCTGAGGTCGTTGGTTCGGACCTCACTCGTACAGGTATGAAAAACATCGGGCATGCCTTAACCCAAAAAGGAGGCGGGCTAATAATTGCCAAATAGAAAAAAGATTACTCTTATTTCACCTATATTTGGTAGTTCTAAATTAAATGTGTTTAATTATCATTAGATTACTTCGCGTTACATTAAACAAACAAAATCAATTTGCGGTGCGTAGCAGTTTTATTTAGATGTGGTTTGTTGCTTTGAATTAATATTCATTTTACGGTTGTTAATAACGGCCGTCTTTACGGTGGCCAAGCTGTGGTTTCTAGAAAGTAGTGCGACCGTATTTTTGAAGTGTTATTCCAATTTCGTTCCACAAATTTTGCTTCATCTGAGCTTGTCTGTACTCTTTGGATTTGATATTGTACAAAGCTTCATGATTTGTAACAAAATTAATTAATTGTTCATCATTTTCGCTCGTCCAAGTCATTCTATTAATTAAATATGCGCACCGCTACACGCGAAAAACGTTGAACTACTGTTTATCACTATGACGGCCGTCATGCAAATGACAGCACCGCTATTTGACGTTACGGTGACTCTCAACGATCTCTAGAAAACCTACTCCGATGTTATTTATAGACAACATATGGGTGACGTCACCCAACGTTATATTACGGCCGTTAGCTAATGGCACCGCTTTTCTAGGAAACAGTAGCTTTACTAGGGGACAGTTGAAGTTAGCTAATTCGTATTTTATTACAGCTTAAATATAAGACTGTATTATACCATCGGCTGAGCTCAGTACTCAGTACATTTATCACCAAAGTGACCATAAAAACAATACACTTGTAATTAAACAGATATTAAATTATATTTCTCAATGAACAAGTCAATTAATAAACGCCCGATTAATGGAAAAATCCAGAGAGAGAAAAATGTTATCTTCCAATTTCTTATAAATTATTTACTGTTAACTCTCATCTACTACAAAGGAATAAACGTGATATATAATAATAATCTTCGAATGTTTCTCTAACAATAATATGATTTAACGAAGATATATCTTATATTTACGAGAAAAACTGTGTTAATGAAGACGAATAGTCTATGATTGGCGGTTGCGATAAATTCATTATGGACTAACATAACGTGCGGAATACTTTCAATATAAGTGTGCATGTATATAAGGAAGTATGAAGAATGCTTCTGCTCTATAATATAACGAGTATGTCTATAAAAATAAAATTATCGAAAAAACTGATGCAATACTCGGCGAAGACTTCAATCAATCAAGACTTTGATCTTCATTTGTTTTAATATCATCATATTAGCACAATTTTTTTATCCTTATTATTTTAGTTCATGGAATAATCATGTTTCGTACCTCACCTCATAAATAAAATGTCCTACTAATTACCTTTCTATAAAAACTTTAATATAAATCCATAAAGGATTGTGAGCCCATAAATTTATTACGAATTAAGTGATCTCTTAGTAATTTAATAAAACTCCGTTAAGAAAGTACAAATTAAAAAGATATTGCAAATTAATTATCAACAGACCAGATAGTGATTTAATCTATAAACTATTTATTAGACCTCAATAAATTGGACTATTATCTGCTCGTGGCCATAAATTTAATACTTTATCCATTGTTATTAATTCTATAGTTGCGAAATATCATGTGATATTAGAAAATATACTCTATGCATATTGTATTTAGATTCAATATAGGGCGATTCATTCTAGTAAATATTATAATTTAAATTATAATTTGTTATTAATTATAATTTACAATATTATTTGGAATCTGCATCTATAATTAGAGACATTATAATAACAATATACCTAATGCTTTTACGATTCAACTAAACTTAATTTATTTTGGCAGAAAAGGATTGAAAGTGGAGATTTTTTTTGTAAAGAACCTCACTATTGGCTTTTGTAACGAACCTCACACTTACCTCCATTTAAATGGATTATTATAGTACAACTAGCTGCCCCCGCGAACTTCGTTTCTCCTTAATGACCTACCTTTTTAGTTCATAGCAACATGGAACATTATGCTTGCTACCCCAGAGAATGTTCGGTTTTCCGGAATGAAAACTTTTAGGTTTTTCTGTGATTCTTCTCTATATAAAAAATCTAATTCAAGTTATAAGTTCTTAACTAACAAATAAAAATTATAATAAAAAAAAAAACTAAAAAACACGCTTTTAAAGCACATCGACCTAAAAAGTGAAAAATAATTCCTAATTTAGGCTGAAAACGTCTATCGAGCAACCCACGCTTTTTCAATAATACCAGAAAATAATTCTAACCTTTTTTTTTTTAGCGTTATTTTATTTATTTTTTAGTTAATTTTTTTTTTCTTTCGGATTATTGCATTGTCATCGATCTTTGACAGGTGCGCAAAATTTGAATTAAATCTGTCCGTTTAAAGTGGGTCAAAATCGAGTCCGAAGGAGTCGGTTACATACATACATACATACAGGTGAAGCTAATATAAAGCGTGTAAAAATAGGGGATGATCGTAGATGGTAGATAATAATTAAGACTTGTATGAATTTTGTATCATATAAATATAAAAACAAAAAAAAAATTGTTTAAAAAATTTTATGTTCACCGGCTTCAAAAAACTGAATGAGATGGTTTTTAAGTCTAGCAAAGCTCCTCCGTCTGTGGACTCAGTGGCGGATTTACACATTTGCCGCCAGTAGTCTTTTAAAGTTTTGCTGTCAAATTAATTGCAATTTTATGATTTGTACTTTATCGTCTATTTTTTATTTTATCTACGTATATTTCCGCTAAGGGATGTGCCAATTTCTAGGTTATTCTTTCAACTCACAATTTAGTGAAATTGACTCAAGAAATACTCTTAGGATATTTGAGACAAGTTTGCTGCCGTAGGCTCCAGCCTGCTCAGCCTGCTAGTAAATCGGTTACTGCGTAGACTGATCTGAATGATCGAAGTTACTGATGATTCGGTTTGTGGTATAGAAACGGCTGAATATTTGGATATGATAAATAACTTTAAAATTAAAATTGTAATCTGCTAAACGTCTATCCATATAAAAATAATTCTCTTTCAGCACTTTGAAGCAGCTTTCAAAGCATAATCTAATATTTTAAACTTCAATCTATAGCCGTTAAAAACAATTTCACAAAGAAAAGCTAAGTGAAGCCCTAAGGGAAATTATACCGAGCAATAAATAGCAAATTTACTCTGTATGCATATTCGCTTCGTGCAATACAAACTATGAATGTTATGATACACTCAATGTTCCGCTCAAAGGAATGACTTACAAACAAGTCCACGTACATGTAATATACATACTTTATCGAGTCTATGTTAATAATATTATTAACACAATATTTGAATTACGAACAGCAATTGGTAACGACGTCATATATAACGAATTTAAAAAAAGAATATCACGTTCAAAGGAATATTCATTTAGCGGTATATTGTCAATTCCGCGAAGTTTGCGACACCAATTTAGAGTTTCCATTGTTATTTATCAAATATATGAATACATGAATATCTACTATTAAGTATCTCTATATTCTATAGCATATTATTAATTAATTGTGCATTGGTTTTGCATCACTTGGTGAACGACTAATGAAGATGGCCGAATTAAAATACATACGACTTATTATAGTATATTTTGTTTTATTATAGATCCTAGATAGATAGAATTTTGACAAGGAATTTTGTAGAATAATGATCTAGTTAAATTCTAAGTCTAAGTTGTCAAAAAGGTATTTGATTTTGATAAACAGCTCAGTTTGAAAATTTGAATGTAAATCTATAGCCTCAGATTGTCTATTGTTTATTTAAGAGACTCGCACTTGACCGTTTTACAATGACATTATTGGATATCATAAAGTTTAGACAATAAACGCGAAGTAACGAAGTTATCTTAGCAATAACGGTTTACTGTCGAAATTGGAATAGATACGTTTGACGTTTAATTATCTAACTTTGAGCATCCTTTGAAGTGGTTACGTGAACCGTATTCGGTGTTTTAGAATCGGGGAAGTTATACATCTAATCGTGAAACGTTTTTAGCAAGGTAAATTATGACAATATCAAATCTAAAATCATAGAAAATTAAGAAAATTAATTGGTATCGTTTGCATTTAAGCTATTTAATAAGCAGGTTGATTGCCCAAACCTTTTAACAAAATTTAAATTTCGTATACCCTCTAAATATTGGGGTATTTAGAGGGTATACGAAATTTAAATTTGTCCCTCCTCGAAGAACGCGTTTTTGTGAAAGCTCACCGATGTCCAGATTGAGCATTCTAATAAACGAGCTAGGTCTGGATATCCATAGTTGCTCCCCTCACACTTTAAAATCGATTATCGTTTAGTTTTTGTAATTTTAATTGTTTTGTTTAATATTTGGATTATCTCTTCGTGTATGTAATGTTTGCCTATTAAAACATTTATATTGTAGTTCTTTTACCAATGTATCAGTGTGCCGAGCGTGGGAGAGCTTTTATGAAAAAAAAATCTAAGCTCACCCTCATCTTCAAACTATGAGCATTGGGATCCGGAACAGACACATTTCTGTATCTGTTTCTTTGATTTAGTGCGACTAAATTTAAAGACTTTTGGCGTAAATCGCACGGAACCAGTGCAATATACTCTCTATGGTATATAATTTAAGGTATTTTGTTTTGTAATTCTTTTGTAATATATTTCTTTATAAAGTTATTAATTGTACGCATTATTATATAATAAGCATTATGAACACATATTGGTTATAAATTGTATATCTTGTTTTTTTTATATTTTTCTGTGTGGCCTTGTTGCCTCGTTGCCGTGGTTATAAATAAATATACAGAGGCGGTTCAGTTCAGTTATACAGATTATTTAATTAATAAAATGTTTGAAGCTGTTTCCTTTTATTATAAAAAAACAATGTTTGTTTTAGGCTTCAAAAACCAGATAACCTTTATGTTGCATTCTACGTTTCTTATTTTATTTATCAACGAACGAAGATAATAAAAATGATAAAAAAATGGTTTGTTCGCTGTTACTTGTTTCGCTGGCTCAGCCACCGTGTGTGAAAAAAATGTCTTGGATTCCGAAACGAACGAAAATCCAGCGGTTTCTGTCCTGTGCTACCCCCGCCAGTTAATTTACTTTCAAGTTTCAAATTTTATAATAAAAATATCAAAATATATAAAACTAAACTGCTTTCCTGAATAAAGTGCGTTATAAGTAAACGTTGATAAATTTGGATAGATCTGTGAAGTCCCACACATAGTTGTAAGCAGATGTGGTTACATCTCTCTCAGATGAATCATTCCCGTTATCTAGTTTACACTTTAGCTACGTTTGTGTAATGAGGTTTACTTTAATGTTAAGAATCGAAAACAAGCGCATTGTAAGCTTAGCAATTATACATCTACAATAATACAATAGAAAAGAAAATTTTGTGTGTGAAGTGAACAGTTTCTCCAACTTTAATGAACAATTATTAACTGTATACAACCTCTCGACCCTATGGTCAGTACCCTGGGGCGACTGGGGCCATCTCCGGTCAATCCAATCCATAATAAAAATTCAACTTCTAGGCATCATAAATTAAAATCGTATATTACGTACAAAATTATTCTTCAAATCTAACACTACTATATTTTCCAAGAACAACGTCAGCTTCACGTAGTTTATACACAGAATAACAATTTATTTACTTATTAGCATAATTGTAATAGTGCCATGAATCTAGCAGGTCAAATGCGGAAGTAATAACGTCAAAGCCTTCGGGAACGGCGCACCAATTAAACCGGGAACACAAATAATGTTTTGTTTACGTTGTTATGTTCGTTAAATGTTTATTGTCAGATATATTTTGTATGACAATTTTAAATAAGATTTTTTTGTCAAAAAGCAATATATAGTTTGTTTATTACGATGTAACGTAGCAACGAAACGCGATGCATTCACCACATTCAAAAAATTTACTTACTACTTTAGAATGATATGCGTGATCTCTGATGAATACATTTCATTCATCAGATGAATAGTGAAAAGTAGCAAGTATCAAAAATTATAAGGTAAGCAAAAAATTAACGAAGATTTACAAAGAAGAATTTCCGACTCCTTAAATTAATTGACAGTTAAAGGAACAGATTTAAAGGAACAAACGACGAGAGGTTTCGTAATTTGGCTTGTTTTGTGAGACAAAGATTACTTCAACTTTATTAATTAAATTGGCTATTTTTGTAACAAAAATTATACCATATTTGTTAGTAAATTATATTGTGTATATGTTTTATGAAACAAAATAATGTGCGCTCCCAAAGTATAGTCATTTGTTTCATCTGCTAATATTTATGTAACTACAATTAGATTAACACAGATGAATGTTTAACTACGCCCGTTGATAAAAGCAAAAGTCTTTTATTTCCGCTGAATTTCGCTAATTATATATGCAAACTTAAAACTTCAGTAGTGCTAGAACCTATCCATTTTACTTATTGTCTCATCATATAAATCATAATATAGTGTATGTTAGTGCCGCAGACAAGAGTTGCCGTATATTTGCAGATTGGTTGAATCCAAGTATAAAGATATAATCCAAGTATATCCTACTTTAAATATTAAAATATATATTAGTTTTATTATTTCAGAAAATGTTCGCTAACATTTATAATAGACATTTCTTCGCTATGAAGAAAGTTAAATAAATATGTAGGATGGATGTGAATAAAGAGTTAAGCGAATGTACATAATTGAAGTTTGGAGAGCAAAATATATGTATAAAGGAACACGGCAAACTTGCGTGACACAGTAACGTACATGGCGTACCCGAAGGTCCAATATTCGATTTCCAGCAAAATACTGGTGGAAGTGTTTCATTAGGGTGCTACATGGTAATAAATTTGGCATAGGTTAGCGTTTAGTTTCTTCACAAGCTCCAAAAGCTGAACTGTGATGAACGCATGTTTCGATGCCTAGTTCTTAATGTAACAACAGCCAGTTATAAACTATATGAGAACAATTGTATGGGGTAAGAAGACCTATCCTTGTTGTGATAGGACTATTGTAATCCTATGTCGCTTTTACAACGAAATCAACGCCATAACAACGAATCAAACACATTTATTTTTTTAAAACAGTGATTACATACTCACATGAATTAATTGCGTTCTATTTTAGAGTTTTTAGCTAATACCAACTCATGATAAAATGTTTAATTCACACGAATTAATATAACAAAAAACAATTACTATCCATAAAATATAATAACTAAAATATATTTTTTCTTTTTAATAAAATATAATATTATTAATTTAATATAATAATATATTTTAGTTATATTGTAAACATATAATATATTTGATTTTTTAGCTCGAAGTATGACATTTATATGTAAATCGGTTATGACGCTAATTCATTATAGGCAAAGTCAAACCTTGGTTATTTCTTTGCAATTTTGACGAAATTTCTCGATTCTGTCAAATTTTCGTCAGATTTGAAGCTCGAAATTAAGTAATCAAGTGACAGCCTGTTACCGATTCGATCACTCGCCGAAATTGCTTTGATTAAAAATTCTCGCCGAGCGCTGCAGATGGCAAACATCTAAAATCTAGGCTCTCGAAATATCTAGACTGAGCCTCCATTATTAATGTCACTCAGAATCACCTGAATAATTTAATCTTTGATTATTTATACGCACTAAGTAACGTTTAAATTTAGTATTTTGTTTAACGAAATTATTAATTAAAAACTTATAAAATTGGTTTAACTGAACAAAAATGAATAATATATCAATTTATATGCTAATAGAAATGATAACAAATGACGACACTAAACTGTGTAAATCTGTTTCACTGATAATCTTGTCACTCACTATAATAATAAGAGTAAGTATATATAATAAGAGTTTGGTTTTGATCGACGGTTAAATCAAAAGTCCATTGGTGCATAGCCGAGTTCGAACATACGACCTGAATGAAAGTCACACGCTTAAGCCACTACAACACCTCCGCTATAAAACAGTGAAAATGTTGAATATTGGATATATCATACAATATTTTTAAACACATACATGAAAACGTTAGGACAACTAAAAAATAGTAATACTACAACATTTTGCTCCTGAGGCCCAGACAAAAGATTGTCTGATGGCGTTTTTAAGGCCGTTCACCTATTTGCCTATTAAAAAAATTATCACGAAACATACACATTAAACTCAGATCAAGACCAAAGGTCGCCACAGGCTCATACAACTTCTGTTCAATTAAATAAATAATCTAATCATACTGAGATTCAAGTACCTACCCATTGATAATGACTATATGTGAAATCTATTTTGACGTTGTAGGACTATACTTATCAGGTTGACTAGACTGTAAGGGTCAATTTCTAAGACGAGACTACACGTGAACTATTGCCAGATATATTAAAATTTAATGCATTTTTGACGAACGAGATACATACATAGCGCTACCAAAGACAATTAGAGTAAAATGACAAATTAATACTAAGGAAACACCGCATCTCTAGTGGTAATTTTAATTTTTGACGATGGATGTCAGAAGCTATCAGAATAAGATATTTACCTAATAATTTGAAATGTTTAGTTGCTGTGGCCTGTTTAAGTTTTAAAAGTATCTAACAAATGTCAGGAGTATGGTATATGAAATGTATGTATTAGCAAGCTCCACTAGATAACTAAATATATGAGAGGGTGAGACCTAAGAACCTAACAAATCTATGGATCCCTATAATATATAATTAAAATTACTCTTGTAAACTGTCGGTGTATCGTATCTTTAGCTGTTAAAATTTGGAACGTGTAGCCGTGTCAGTACAATGTACAATTGGCCAATGTACAAATAAAATCAGAACAATAATATCTAAATAGCGACTACAATATGCAAGTGTGGCAACATTGCAAATGTCTAAAAATGTGGCGATTAAAGATTTATTGAATTATTCAAAAGCAAAAGAGATACAAAATGACGTAGGTGATTGCAATTGCTACTTACGAAAACTCTGGTCAATATTAACTTTCATAAAATGGGATTACCATTATCATAATTATAGCTCATATTATAACATTACTTTGTATAATTAGATCTTGGATTGAAATATCAAGTAAATGTTAAAAAATATATTTAAAAACGTACTGTTACTTTGTCTTTGACGCTACTGAATGTAACTTTTAATCCTAAACACTGCACAATTGATAATATTTTACACTTAATCATGGTGCTAACGCGATTAATAGTAAAATTTAGAAGTAATAAATAAAGCGTAAATACATTTTGTCAATAATTATGTCTGTAATATTCAGGCCTGCGGCTGAATATTATCAGCGAGTTTAATTATTGAGTTTGTAATGTATTCATCGAAATCGCATCAATGTATAAATGATGTTATACATTATAATTATGTTATGTTATGTTTCGTTAAGATTGGTTTGTTTGAATTTATTTATTTAAAATAAATGTTTTGTAGACTTTTGACCATACAATCTATATTGCCATAATATTTTTTTAAGGAGGTGAAAATCCGCTTACCCCTTGTATGTCGAGGACTTCTTGACGCGGACACTGTCGGGCTTGGTCTATACTCAAAATCTTCTATTATATTGCTAGAGGGGTAGCAAGGCCCTACTCACTAAAACACCTCAGCCCTCCACACGCCCTTAAGATTGCACTTAAAAGTCAAAAGTTAAAATAATTTATTCGTGTAGGTTACACAATGTACACTTATGAACGTCAAAATAAGAAATATACATTAAGTGCTTCTAATTCTACATTTACTGCCAGTTCTCAAATCAAGGGCGTAGAACGGAAGTGAAGAACTGGCAATAAACTCTCGCCACTTCTTTTAATCGCCAAGTTTTTTGTTTTACGCAACGTTTGTAAGGAGCTGCAACCATTACACCATGTTACACATGACATCTTAAGTTATAAATAATAGTAAAATAAACTAAAAACAAAGATTTGTCTTCTATCAGCAGGAGGCATGGTGAAATAGGAGCACGCACTTACATTCTCGTGGGAAGAATCCAGCAAAATAATAATATTTGTATCGCATTTATACATTCTGCAGGACCTAGATTGCCTGTAAAACACGTTGGACGGCACATTTGCCAACGGGCGCCTACGATGTAAAGTGATACCGCCGCCCATGGACACTCACATTGCTAGAAGGCTCGCCAGTACGTTGCCTGTCTTTACTTCCCTGTGATAGATAACACATATGATAATATCGACTCTGCATCTCCGCTTCGAAATCTAATTCGAAGGGTCAAAAAACTTAGGGTCCTTCAAGAAAGGAGCGTACCAATTCTTAAAAGGCAGGCAACGCACTCGCGAGCCCTCTGGCATTGAGAGTGACCATGGGCGGCGTTATCACTTAACATCAGGTGAGCCTCCTGCCCGTTTGCCCCCCGTTCTAAAAAAAAAAAGGTATACAATTATAATTAATTAACTTCCAAGAACTTCCAAACGTTACTCTTAGTTCTTTGATTTTACTTCATGAAAATACTTTTTGTGCTGAACCAACATGCTCGTACTGGGGAGCCCCGTTAATAAACGAAATATAAACGGAAAATATCACTTCAAGTATGTATTGAAAACTTTTCTCATTTTAGACATAGACATAACATTTATTGCGTGTAATGTGTGTGTCTTGTGGTTGTAACTGGCCCTGACTCTGCATTATGCTGTGGAGCAGACGTGTTCCACAGCGCTGGTCATTCTGCTATATACCACAACAGTTAGTTTACACCTCAGACGCAAAAAAAAAGAGTAAGAATGTAATAATAATAATAGTAGAGAAAAATAATAATAGTAAAAATTAACAGTGAAATTAAAGAAGTCTTGGAAGATTTGTGGGTAAAAGTATTAAGTTAAAAAAAAATTGTTATTTATTACATTTTTAATGGAAATCCAAAGAGCATTTGACACCATTATCATCCAGATCGATCCAGACGGAGCAGGAAAACGAAATTATTATTTTTTTATAGTCAAGTCAAGTCAGAGTCAAAAATTATTTATTCATATATATACAATGTACACTTATGAACGTCAAAAAATGAATATATTATATTAAATGCTTCTAATTTCTCAAATCAAGGGCGTAGAACGGAAGAGAAGAACTGGCAATAAACTCTCCGCCACTCTTTTTAATCGCCAAGTTTTTGAAGTGAAAACTTCTTTAGCGGCGTTGTACACTTTTTTGGAATGGGTAAAAAAAAATGTTAAAAACGCGTCAGGACACGTGACCTGATCGAAAATTCGTAAGACGGATGGAGAGTAGACAGCTGGCGCGGCGTATTTAATGTAATATAAATTGCCATGTTTGTGTACGATAGCGCAATAAATAAATATTGTATTCTACCACATAAATGATAGTACTTTTATACTGATAATTAAAGCAATTCGTGCAAAATTATTCCCTAACCATTCCAAAATATCAAAAATGCACAACGTTAATTCAAGTTTTCACTTCTGCCGGCACTCCCGGAGTGCAACCCGTTTTTTTTTCACAACGTTTGTAATGTTCCACATGAGGCGCAGGAGGCATGGAGAAATAGGTACACGCACTTACACTCTCGTGGGAACAACACGCAAATAGGTACATAGTCGAAATAGCTAATATCACCGCAAACACGAATTCAAGTACGACCAGTCACCAAAAGTAGCACCCGTTCACGAGTATGACGCATGGCCAGCCATTGTAATATAATCAGATGTTATCCTGATAGACAAATAGTTAAAAGATATTTCATACGATAATATAATAAAATCTACTGGATATAAAAGATAAGCAAAGAACTATGCAAACAAAAGTATTAGAATGAAATTGTTAAAGATCGAAGATTGGATTTCGAAGCGAGAATCGAATGCAAACTCGCTGATAATAGAGAGGTCTGTTGAGTTATTTTATATAGACTGTAGTCAAAGAGATAATTGTTGAAAAAAAAAATTAGTTTATTCTATACAAGCTTTTGTAAATGCTTTTTAAATAAACGCCCGCACATTGGGATTTTCCTATATGATTTTATCGGAAGTACAGTTAAAAACGTGAGAATTTTCTTTTGCTTATGGTTGAGAGATTGACTTGGCTCGCACAAAACAATCTAACTTAATATAACATGTATTTCTTGTGAGATACATTGTGTTTTCATGCGATCTCTAAGACAATGTATTTATTTAAACCATTAAAGACTTGTAATATCGACATGGTCAGTATAAGATGTAGTTAGATTAGCTTATTATGACAGAAGGACCCTCAAGTAAGGAGTAAATACATTAACCGATTTGGTATGGATCTCACAATCTTTTCATAGTAGAAGAACTGATTTGGGAGACTTGGTTTTTTTAAAAGTTATGTCTTTAATGAAATACCCATTGTTAGGAAGTTCTGTTTAAGGATACTCCATTTTAAACAATTTTTTTTATAGAACAGGGTTCAAACAGGCAGGAGGCTCACTTGATGTTAAGTGATAACCTGCCGCCCATGGACACTATCAATGCCAGAGGACTTGCGAGTGCGTTGCCGGCCTTTAAAAATTAAATTTATCCCAAATAATGATTTTAAAATTGTGAATAATTAACACAATTTAATCTCAGTGAAAGTTTATTAAACATTCGCGTTAATATTATGTAAATATTACCTACCTAGATATTATATAATATAGGTATATTATATAATATCTACGAATTAATGGACCATTTTTATCAAGCCAACTCCTAGACTATGCGGGCGGATAGGATCTGGTGGAGAGCTAACAGAAGATATAACTTGAATATTGAGTTCACCTGCGAATGAATGACACCACTTGTTCCGTTTCTAGTAATAACATTTAATTAAAATTATAGTACTTAATAAGATATAATTAACACTGATATTGATATGGGCTAGTTTTTTATTGAAAACTAGCTGCCCCCGCGAATTTAATTTCGCATTAATGTAATTTTTACTTAGCCTACCTTTTTAGTAGCAATATAGCATATGGAACATTTTGCTATGTTTGATTAAACATTTTTTTAAATATTTCTCTCCATAAAAACCTTCCTAAGAGTTTACGGATTAAAAATTACTCGAATTAATCCGGCCGTCTTCGAGTTCAGCAACATATCTTGTGATTAATTTTTATTTATATAGATAGAGGCGTAAGAAACGTATGTATGAAGTTCCGTCACCGTCCAATTGGGCATGAAGCGGGAATATGCGACGGCTACAACGAATATAGGGAAGTAGAATTGAGCTAGACATAAATTGATTCTTAGGTATATCAAGTCAGTTCTCTCTAATTTCCCTTACTTTAGGAGTGAGAGACTCTACAGTTGAAAAGCGAAATAAGTATGGCTCAAGTGTGATGGGTCTCGGACTATATTTAGACCAATCACATTCCAACCCCACACCGTTAACCTGTAGAATGAGAACCTAAGGCTGTTGCGGTGAAGAAAGTAGATAGAATTAATATGTATAGTTATATAGGAATGCATGTTAACCACAGAATGTGTCTGGTTTGTTTGGAATTTGCATATATTATAGAACTTACTAGCAAGGTCAAGTACATCTACCACTATAATGCCATATTAGGCTACGTGCAGATACACATGATATTTACTTTGAAATAAAAATACTAACAAATTTTGAGGCAGAAAGGTTTCACTTACAATAACATAAATAAATTGAAAAAATAATTATGATCAGGAGGGGCAAACGTATTGGCAGCATCATTGCAAGTGCGTTGCCGGCCTTTTAAGAATTGGTACAATTTTTTTGGTAGAAAAAACTGTATGTGGAAACATAGGGGTGGTGCGCGGCAATTACTGCCTTAAAAAACGCTGAGTTGTGGAACGACAGACGTCGAGGTGATACGGGTGCAACTGCGTATTCTACCACGACGTCCGATGATGAAACTGAGCTGCAGGTATTAATCCGAACAACTCCTCTGAACACTCCATGGTAAATGCGGTAGAAAATGCAGAGTGACCCCACATATCTACGCAACGCCAAGGGATCAAACCACTCGGAAGAGTGATTGGACGTCGACTATTCAAACCGCTCTTCGTTGAATACGGTCATGTGGAGCTGGTGCTGGTGAGCCTTTCTTTTTTCCTTCCAAATAACAGGGAAACTGAACGTCGTTCGATATTTCAACATTCATTATTCCGATGCTAGCTGTGGCTTTAAAGAGAGCTCCCAAAAAGATTCCGTTTTTGCAACACTTTTCATTGACTTTCTTGCTCCTAGTAGTAGCCTTGGCCTCAATAGATGTACTATCCAACACAAAATAATTAAATTCGTACCAGTTCCAGAGATAGAGCGTTCAATTAAACAAACTCTTCCGCTTCACATTATTAGATAGTTACGTATGCGCTGTTCAATATTATCAAGTCTTTTCTGATCATTTTTGCACTAACACTCGTACGCAAATAAAATACATTTAATGGCGTCATAAATTATAAGTGATAAAGATAGACGTCAAGATAATATCAAGGATATAAAAAATGAAAAACGCTGTTGTCCACTTTTTTTATTAACACAAATATATATCATTAAATAACTGTTTGGTCCATTAGCATATACCGTTAAAACTGTAAAGATCCTACAATTATTTATAAAATTTTAAGTTTATAGAATACTTACTTCCTTTAAATAATTTTCATGCATCATACGGATGCATGAAAATTGTTACTGAACATAAATTTTATCTTTTCCGGATGATGGTAATCCTTTATTACTTGATTCGTTTAAAAAGAAATTCACAATTACCGATATATCATTTTTATCATGAAGCAAGGATTATAGAGAATTTAAACATCATAAATTTAATACAGTCAAGATAACTATATGTATATAAATGTGAATTTTTAATTTTCAATCATAATTTGTGAAATCGGTGAGTAAACTTGTAGTAAAGGAAATTATTTTAGTAGTAATGAAGTAACAAAATATGTATCTAGATTGTTATTAGTAGTCTATGATTACACGGGTCAACATGAAATTTGACTTTGATTGCAAAGCATTAAATTTCGGTAGTTTAGGTCGTAATAAGACGGAAAAAAATATATGGCATGAAAAACTTTGCTTTTGCTATATTTCACGTCTCGAACTTTAATAAATTGACCACATATAAAACAAAATGCATCAGCATCGTATTTGCACTTTCGTGACGACATTTTAAGTTATTCTGGGCTTGTAAATAACACCTGATGGTTGTTTATCACTCGGGTGCCATCTAGCAGCACAGTTTAAACGTTAATACCGCACTGTCACCGCGCGGTCTTTTTCAAAATATTGAAATCAATTAAAATTTATGAAAAAATTGAAAAATTAGTGTCATTATTATAACTATCACAAAAGCAAACTTTAAACCGAAAAAAGGTATTTTATTTTCGTTTTTGTGCATAACTAACTGGAAAATAATAGTATAAACTTTAGGACAAAGAACGAAAATTTTTTTGTAGAGTCGTGTTATTTGTCGATGTAATTTGTGATTATTACAATTATTGTTTATAAAATATTATATTCATAGCATTTCATTAGACACTTAATCTTATTTAAAATATTATACTATTACTTCCTGTGGTTATTTCTTTATGTACTGACCCACTTATAAATTAAAATAATCCTTCTACTTGCACTCTTTAAACTTAATAACTGTCTCGTATGTCAAAATCTAATACATTTTGGACGTACGGGGTACGTCATACTTAGCGCAAAGTCTCGGTTGTGAAGCATAGACTTAACTTTGTTCTTATTTCACCCAGTCGTGGCCAACACATTGTAATATAATTATCACAAGCTAGCAACTTCTAATAAATTTATTTCCAAAATTTTCAGATCAAAATGAAATTCCTCGTACTAGCTGCTGCTTGCCTTGCCGTGGCCGTTGCTGGCCCCACTCGTGGTAGTTTAATACCCGACAGCGCTGGTCCCATCTTAATCCCAGAAGAAGATATTTCTACTGGTCCTGCTCTGATCCCAGAAAACATCGCTACTGACCCAGCTCTGGTCCCCGAAAACATCGCTACTGACCCAGCTCTGATCCCCGAAAACATCTCCATTGGACCTGCCTTAATCGACGACGCACAAAAGCAATCCAGCCTCGTTCAAGTTATCATCAACATCAACTCTAAAAGCCACGTTATCGAGATCCCCGTGGAAGACGCCACCATCCCCGAAGTCGAAGACATTAATGTTGGACCCGCTATTATTGAGGAAATCAAGCCTGACCCCGTTGACATTGTTGACGAGAGCATCAATGTTGGAGTACCTGACCTCCCCCTTGCCCCATCCCCCGCTGATATTGGCACCCCAGAGCTCCCAGGACTCGATGCTGACATCGCACAAAACATCCCCGAGGAACTCAAGTAAACAGTCACACAATGAATCCATGTAATTAATAACTTAGTACTTTTCTTTTGCATCGAAGGTGTGAATAGATAAGTGCCTGCTATATTTACATTATTAATAACCTAATAAATTACCTATATGTTTATCTACGTGTTTGTATTATGACCATGCAACTAATAATTTGTAATTTGCAAGATAAGGCACAATCGTTGTTTTTTAGTCTACCATTGATATACAAAACATCCTGGGGAAATGGAAAAAGAAATGGTGGGTTCTGTTTTGATTAGTCAGGAGCATCTCTAGTCCAACACGTGACACGATACGTCACTGTTTATCACAATCAAACGCGTTAAATTGTTATCAAAAATGACACATTTTTTATTCTTATCCATCTGGTTGGGTTATCTCTAGAAGAAGAATAAACTTCCAATAACAAAAGATATTTGTATAATTATTTCTTATTAACACCAAAATTATTTATCGAATTTTGCGTCTTTATTATAAGTTATATACTATGCAATATTTTAATGGATATATCTCTCCACACTTTGTAGGTGTTATTTCTATTATCTTAATATTTGTCACGTGGTATGATAATAATCATTATATATATCATAACATCAAATGCTAAAACCCAAAACTTCTTTGAGGAGAAACTGCGTATCACCGTATTTGAGTATCGCCCTCACATCTCACCAGAACAGACGGACGCTAATAAAACAACATGATGAGGTGCGTTCGAGCAAGAAACTTGTCAATGGTACGAAGGGTGTAACATAATTTTGTTTCAGAATACAAGAAAAAAATTATGAAAAATTTGCTACTAAGGTTTATTCCATCTTATACTTACTCTTTTATCCGTTTACTAATCATAGTATAATCATATTCGTATCCATTATCATATGGAACAGAACGATTTCTAAAGTTGTGCGTGTGATTTTAACGGTTTTTTTAAGCTACAATTATCGTTTTAGTAAATGTCGAAAACACTCCGTACCGTGGGAAATAAAAGTACAAATAAAGACATGGCCAGGCTCTCAACATCTTAAAAGCATTTTAAAACACAATTAGATTTTGTCGTTGCTTTAAGGAACATTATTATATATCCATGCTATATAAATTCCTCAAATGAGTGTTTTTTAAGGTAGTTTTTGCCTCGCACCACCACTATGTGGAACCAGCTGCCTACTGAAGTATTTCCAAACCAATTCGACTTAAGGTCCTTCAAGAAAAGAGCGTATCAATTCTTAAAAGGCTGGCAACGCACTCGCAAGCCCTCTAACATTGCGCGAGTGTCCATAAAAATACTACAAAGATTTGTATGCCTCAAACACGAAACTATGTAATATGGGGTGATTTCTGTTATACGAGACTTAGACAAAAGCGGAGCATCAGTGACAAATGTTGAAGTAAAAATTTTACCTTGTGTGCGCTGCGAAAACTGTTTAATAAAAATGCATAAATCATATATGAAGGCGTTGATCCTATTAACAAACATAATTAAAGTAAACTGTCTTATCTTTCTAAAAAGGCCCGAAGTATCTTTTAAGCTTTACTCACTATAACCTTTTTATTCGTAAATAATTTTGTGCTAATTTAATGCGAAAGTTCTTTTATAAACAAGATATGGTACAAAATTATTATTATTATAGTTATTTTACTAACCTAAACATAATAAATAAATTATAAATATCTTTAGTAATTATTAAACACACAAATGTAGAGTATTAACAATTACTTAATCTTTTTTTTTTCTGTGATTATTTGCAATCAGCCCCAAGGCTATGAGCGATTTTTTTCTGTGGTGCTGTCATGTGGAGTGACTTCCCATTGGAAGCATCTACTCATCTTCTGTCTAGAGCTACTGCCGGTCTTCTAGCTCTAGAATATGGTGACGTTTTAGTCAAATTACTTAATCTATAGTAGAAATAAATCTTAAAAAGTTAATGAGGCTATAGACGTAAGGCGCTGAATAATAACTATTATGTATATGAATCGTCTAACGAACGTGTAATTGTTGTACAACAGTCCACAATTCTGCGATATTGTTCATTGTTATAAATAAGCAACGATCAGCTTAATGTATAACCTGGAAAATAACCCAAGACTCTTGACAAGTGCTTCTTTAACCTCTTAGCACCAGCAACTACGAGCAATTTCTCTGTGACACAAAACAGGGTCTGTCAATATTCATTTGAACTAAAACAATGGTCAAAATCAAGCCAAAGTTAAGAGAAAAGTTGCTGATAGAAATAGAGCGGAAATAAACTTTTATCGGAACAAGAAAAGCAATTGAATACCTTTAAAAGCTTCGGCTCAAAGTCTTGTGGTAATAATTATATTATCTGTTACCTTAAACTTTTGTTAAAAGATACTAAGGATGTTTAATAAAAAGTGATAATGAATATGCTGGAATTTTTACTAAATGTTATTTAATAATTTTGACGTAGTACCTTTGAGGTTGTATAAATTTTTATTTTCTAAAATACACTTTTTGCAAAAATCTACTTGATTCCCTAAAAATCGTCTACCGCAACGACTACGGCATCATTTTCAAATGTATAACTAGGTGCGGAAAATAAAGAAAATTTTCGATCGATTCGAAGCTGGCTTCTTGATTTTCAGCCATCGCAATTCTGGATTTGGGTGCGATATTGGTGAAATAAAACAAATTTAGCGAGGTTTCCACGTCGTTACTTGCGTACTTCCTCAGAAAACTTTGTTATTTGTCCATTCTTGTGTATTTGTATTTGCATACAAAGTCTCCATAATAGAAAGCTCTGTGATTAAGGTATTCGATAATTACCGCCCCTTGGCTGTCCTAGAAAGCAGCTTACCTTCGAATGAAGTCTCCCATGATTCGCCAAGACGTTAATTTCAACTTTTATCATTTGTCCAGTCACTACATCGCAGGGCGTCTCGTGAGGGGTACATCGTTAATGGAAGCTCTTCCTCGCTTGGACGAGCAAATTATTCGCCCTAATTTTGCTCTCCGGAGTATATAAACCGACTCAAAAGACGAAGAACCCTGGAGCTCAGCATTGACTGAGCTAATATTATTATGGTAGATATTCCTAATGAGGAATATCTCCACCCGCAAATCATCCTACAACTCATCTGCTCATATTCAGAAGAGTGATTGCACGACGCGCTCAAAAAAAAATTCAATTTCATATATACATATGTACCGAGTGAACTTAAATTTTATATATTTTGAAGAACGCTCTTCTTAAAAGGCCGGCATCGCACACGCGGGCCCTCTGACATTGAGAGTGTCCATGGGCGGCGGTAAACTCAAACTCGAATTAACTATATTCATATAGGTAAATAAGTACACTTATGAACGCCAGAAAAGAAGTTAAATTAATTGTAAATTTACATTTACTACCAGTTCGCAAATCATGGGCGTAGAACGGGCAAGAAGAACTGGCAATAAACTTTCCGCCACTCTTTTTAATCGCTGAGTTTTGAATCATACGAATTGTTTGAACTGAAGCAAATCAATCCTAATGATTAGGTTCATTTATAAAAAGCTTTATTGATTAATTTACGTTTAACGATTTGGATTTATTTAGTGATAATTTTCTAATTTCGCTGGGGAGTTTGTTGAAAAAACTAATAAAATTTCCATATAAGGAGAAATTTATCTTCTGGAGCCTAGTTGGTCGTTTAACATTATCATTAACATCAGCGACAGCAAAAAAATAAATAAATAACTTCTATTTTTAAAAAAAACAAAAGATAATTTATCGCTTTTAAATATTATTATTATATCTAAATTCTGGGTTCTGGGTTTCTGGGTAAAAAATCGCACTATCACTATTTATTGAAAACCCTTCGTAAGTGAATTTTAGCAGTTAGCTTTGGAACTACGTATTTAAGTCACCTTTCTTAAACTAATTCAAATAAGACACATTATTTTAAACTACATTATTAATTTTGGAGTCCGTTATTATTTTTAAGAAATTTTGTATGATCAGACTTGACCGTTATTGGGCGTGAGTGATTTTAGGATGACCGTGGCTCTCACTTTTTTCAGGGCTTCCACGCATGAAGTACATCATATTAACTACTTAATATTTACTCCGTTTTTCTATGCCGATGCGATTAATATTTATAAATAGGAAAAGTTTAATTAAATTAGTGAATGTTTCAATTATTTAATACACGTGATTCCATGCCTGGTCTTAAGAATTTAATTGAGGATTGTGTTAATCCTAATTGATACGTAGAATTGTATTATTAATGCATACATTAATTGATTTTAATTTACAATTACATTTAATGGAAGACAACAATAATTGTTGTTCATTCATTCAACATATATTGTTGTTCATTGTTTTACTACGTATGATAATTAACCTGTTTAAATTATACTATAATAGATAGCTACCCCGTAATTAATAATAGCTGGTCCCTGTTAGTTTACCTTTTTATAAGCCTTAGGGGATATAACCATTTTTCAATTTAAACCAGCAGCTCCCGAGATCAGCACATTCAACTAAACAAACAAACTGTTTCTCTTACTACGATCTCTTGCTCAATGCTGAGAGCCATGATGCTCCCGATCCCGCGTGTGGCGTCAGAGACCGCCGAGTTTAAATTATACTAAATATTTGTTCTAATCTCAGAATCAAATTAATAGATAAAAGAAGCACCCAATACAATTTTCAAAGGCTTTAGCTTTTAGTATCATCTCTGTGCAGTGACAAGTGGAAATCCCAACGAAAGAACGCAACGATTTTTAAAAGACTGACAAAGGCTGCGAGCCAACTGGCATTGCATATCTATCAGAGCCAGTCACTTAACGTCAGGAAATTCCAGCACAGTACGCCGTAAAACACATTTACAAATCTACCACTTCCTCAATGTCCCTGTATTTTTAAGTTGAAATTAAAAATGTACAGATTGAAGTTATAAATAAGAGGTTATTAATTCATTATTATGGCTGATTTCTAATACAAATTTATAATCAGGTTGATTTACAACATATGATAATTAATTTGGATGACACCTTGCACCGAAATGTTGAGTTTGAAATCGGTAACTTTTGACAAAGAAGGCATATTGATGGTCACATCTAGTGTGTGCTTAGTACAAACTTTGAAAATCCTAATTTATTGCTTTCCGATTAATATAAAAAATGGTTTTGTTGACTGTATCGTGAACATTTGAGTATTATTTGTAGGATTACTACCTATGAAAATTTTTACATACAATTTGGATAATTTAGTCAAATTCATCTGCTTTAAAGTATAAAATATTTGGTATACGACTGTAATACACATTCGAGTGTTTTTCAGACTCTAGCTAATCACGATTGCTGAAAATGAATTGCAATGTCGAGTAATGTAATTAATAATCTAAGGATCATTGGCTCATTATAATGTAAGAAGAATGTATATCTTTATCTTTCAGCCTTTCCATACATACATCTGTTGAAACTTAGTAAATTACCGGCTTATTACCCTTAAGTTGCTTTAAATTTTGACAGATGTTAAGAAATGGGCCACGTATAATATATTATGAAAACACACAGTTATACATTGCATAAACTCATTCCTGTTTGTCCTCGTAAAAGCAAAATCGGTACGGCCATGAGCTTATAGATCCGTGTAAGTTGTAGTGTAGTTCTACAATTTATTTATTTATAGCCGCGCCAACAATGCGTACAATTAATAAGGTACAAAGATTAATATTACTAAACGAATACAAAACGAATAACTTAAAATTATAAAGCAAAGCGAAAACCCCTAAGAAAGTGATAACAGAATGCTCTTCCTTTAATCGGATAGGTGGT
The DNA here is from genome assembly GCA_905332375.1 of Pieris macdunnoughi. NCBI lineage: Eukaryota > Metazoa > Arthropoda > Insecta > Lepidoptera > Pieridae > Pieris > Pieris macdunnoughi. The sequence goes on from CAJOBZ010000020.1 coordinate 1,109,825, forward strand.
CCATTATTGTAACAATGTAACAATTACGGGCCACTGTCTCCTTAATAAACATCTCTTTGAACTAGGCGCGACGGACAATCCCTTGTCCAGAGGCTGTTTCTGCGCAAATGAATCAGTCACTCACGTAGCCGTGGCTGTGGTTTCCCAATGAGCAGAAATCCTCGGAGCAGTGAGGTCGCTCCGTGAAGTCTACGAAGAGCCTAGAAAACTTCTTTTTACGCACAACGGACCAAATGAGCGTCGAAGTGCGGAAACTGAGTCCACACTATATACAAACAATTGTAACAAAAGGTTAACAAAAAAAAATACATGCCAAAACAACGTTTCCGGATCAATTATATGAACTAAGATAACCAAAAGTCTGGTTGACTGTTAAGTTAACGTAAAAGGTAGCATTTTCAAACGAAATAATATTCTGTATGGATACTTGCAACAAAATAGGCCCGACGCAAATGAAACGGGCTCGCAAGAAACGTTTTATGAATTCATAAGGTCCTGATGAAGTTTTTATTTTCTTCATTAAAAGGAAAATTCATTTATTTCACTCCGGGATACTGAAACAGGTGAATAATTTTATATTGTTACGTGTACTTATTTGTATTTTGAGTAAGAGGGAAATGACGCAGTTATAAGTTGGTAACATTTATACTCGTATTTAAGAGCTTGAATTGTTTTCAAATGACAAAAACTTTTATATGAAACTCGTTATTGCTTTATTTAAGTTCATGATGTAATAAGATACTATAATTACTATTGTCATATACTGTAATAGATTTACTAATATGGCCATTTTTGTAACATTAGCGGAACCGTAGATTGTGATAGATTATTCTTAGTTTTTACAGAAATAGTTAGGTACATCAGTATGATCACAAATTTTATGGAGCCCTAATAATAATTAATCAAACAGCCATGTTATAAAACACGCTTTTTTGAAGTTATACTTCATTAGGCGCGTTATGAAAAATTGATGAGAGTGAAATTTTACGATGCGCGCGCATCGTGACACAAAATTAACAGAATGAAGTTAGTAGCGCATGTTGGCACGCACGCCGTCTCTGTTCACTGTGTATTTATATTTATAATATTTATTCACATGCTTTGAGTTTCTATGTGCTGAATATTTAAATCAATACTAATTAATATTAGAAAATAATAATAAATATAAATATAATATCAATAAATATTTATATATTAAATTTTTCAAATGTAAGCTGAACTTTATTGACTGTAATGAGTCCTTTTCCAGTCTTTGATTATTTAATTGTAATTATAGTCCTTTTCATGAAAGAAGTCCCCCAGACTCAGCGCTGTAATCGCACGACGTAATGTTGCCATTTATGAGTTAAAAATTTACCTATTTTACATTTAGCATATTTAATTTATCAAATAATACTATTTTCTGCGTACTTCTATGAAACAATATTTCTGTTATGTAAAAAGTATATTTTTATTTACTTATATGTATAAGCGGTGTTCTACCTACTTACAGGGATAAGATGAGAAAATAGGGTAAAGAAAAGCAATACAATTTTTCATTCAGAGTTTTATTGAATAATTTTAGATCATCGGCCATAGGAACATCACTGTCTGAAGAGTGGATGGAAACAGAATCAGATTCTGTTTCAGTATCACTAGCCGTAGATATAATTGTACTTTTTATATTGATACTCTTCCCCGGGGTGACAATTTATTTCAAAATACTCGCCGCTGTTATACCTTCATTTGTAATTCTTGTTACAGCAATTGTTACCTGCAATTAAATAATGAACAATTAAAAATAATAGTAACTTTTAGTTTATAATGCTTATGTAACTATGTAATATATTTTTTAATTTCAGTTACCTAGTTTCATTCGTTATGTATTTGTTCAATTTTGTCGCAAAAATGAATTTATATCATAAAAGTCCCATCAATACAGCAAAAAATTATTATGTGGCAACTCTAAAAAGTACCTGTTATGGCGGCGAACATTGTTTAGTGGTATTAAAACACCTTGATTCTTTTGTTCCGCTTCACAGAACTCTTTCATTTTCAATATCATTTCTCGAGCCGAGCTTTTTACAAATTTTGGCATTGTAAACAATCTTTAAAATGCACTAAGCTAGTTAAAAACTCACAAAAATCTACCACAACAAACGAACTTGATAACATCGTCGAACGACAACATGGCCGACCTGTCAAATTTAGTTCCAAAAATCTCCGCGGAACTTCTTTCATGAAAAGGACTTTAATTATTTGCATGCAATCAAAAACTATTTTTAATAATGCCAAAGAAGTATAACTTCTTACGCGCGTACATAAGTACACGCACCCTTTTTTTAATTAGTTACCATGGTTTCCGTTATTTACATTATATTGACAGCGTAACCATAGTAACAGACACGTTACAAACTATAAAATATTGTTGTATGTTGAACAGTTTTATAACATACACTGATAGTTTACAGCCAGGATTTGTAAAAACATTCAAACAAATCACTATAAAGGCGAGCAATCAACGCTACACTGCTCGATTTTCTATTGTCCAATCTAGCTCGATTCTTCTGTGACCCGGATTCGGTCAGACCTTACCTGTAACTTTCAGAGTGTATTTGTACAACTAAATTGAGATCGAGAAACGTAATTGAATTGCATCCGCCAGAATCAATAGTTTCTAACCGTGTAACTTTGCCATTTTAATTTAATTGTTGATCTCGGGCCTCATATGAGATAGATGTTATTGTAACATTAAAATTTTAAATTGTATTTTGGTAAAATTTACACATTACGTTTGTGAGTAAAATGTATAGTGCTTTTGTTATGGAAGAGCTGGGATCCCTGACACATGTATCTTTGTATGGGTAAAAATGTAATTATTAAATTATTGACTACACAAACAAATGAAAGAATTTAAGAGACAAATGAAATTGTATTTTAGAAAAGATTACAATAAACTATAATACAAATGACAGTATAATTATATATTTGATCTTGACTTGTTATTTTAGAACTTGAGTCTATTTGATTGTTTGTCTATGTAATCCAAAACCAAAAGAAACCTACTTTGTTATATTTCATTATAAGGTACTCTGGTTTTTACATTTCTGTTAGTCACGGGTGACAAACAAGCAGGCTAAAAAGCAGCAGCACGTTAAAGTTAAGTTATACTATTGTTAGTTATCGCCGCCCATGCAACACGCCCATCTGCAAAACCAGGAAGTTTGCAAGTTCGTTTCCGTCCATTAAGCTAGTGGTACGCTCTTCTTTAGAAAGCCTCTCAGTCGTAACAGTTCTGAAATACCTGGAATGACAGCTGGTTACGTGAAGTGATGGTGCGCGTCGAAAAGCGCTCTGTCGCAGAACGCCAGACGTCGAGGTGGAACGGGTGGAGTTTTGCATACTATGAATTATTAAATTATTAATATCACAATAACCTGACGCACACAAATTAATTAAATGCTTACAATTCATATGCTCGTCTACGATTTGAGTCTGAGTTATTTCATATCGCTAATCTTGATACGAACTATGCCCAAACTACTTTACTTATCCACAAGTACGAATGAATCTCGATTTATTATATATTGTCTCCAAACAGGTATTGTCTAAGGAATAAAGAAAGGAACTATTGTGTTATGGTGTAATCCTTTTTGCCTTAACCTTTAAATTCATAACAAAAATTACATTGAATACCGAGATAACTTACAAACAATTAAATAAATAATGAGGGTAGAGACAAATAACCACGGAAATACGCGGTCGCGTTTCGTCTTCTTTGATCCTTGGTCAAAGGGAAAGACAATACAATGGACAATGGTTAAACGTGGTTGTCTGTATTTGGAGAGTTGATTCTTTTGACAAATTACTATGTAATTAATAGTAGTAATTAGAGCAAACATCGTTTCGATTTTCGTTTTATATTCTGGTCCTACCTAAGTTTTAAAATTACTACAGTAAGACAAATGTTCAGTATGTACTTGTATTTCTGTTCTACTTTTTTATCGTCAATCAATCTCCTCTCGTACGCACAACGGACCTAGTGGGAGTCTTACTGCGGAAACTGAGTCCACCAACCAACCTCTCCTCTCGTCTTTGATTAAAAAGTAAACTTTGACAGCTGACAAATGACTCATCGGTAAACGTCAAACACGATAAATCCTTTATAAAAATTTAATAGGCTCTCATGATACGCGCCTGTGGCAAATATAAGAGGATAAAGCGTCTGCGTCACAAAATATGCCTCTGAAGAGATTGTGAGGATTAAGGGGAAACCGAGCCTTTTATAAGAAACGATTGGCTCGGTATAAAACTTTGTTGTGGTCTAACAGCTGACTACCAGTTGCAGGGACATTTTTCATTAAACCGCTTCGAAAGATTATGATGTGAATATCATGCAAAATACGTTTTTATAATCTGTGTAAAGATGTTTTTAACAATAACAATTTAAAAAGCATTCGAAACGTCAAATTTTATAAATAATGTATCGAATTCCTATTTATATCTTCTGTCATGAATGTTATGAAAGTTTTAATTTAATGATAATATAGCTTTATTTTATTCCATAAAATAAACTACTTTAATAGTAAGTAAGTAGATTAAAATCCTTCCATTTTTGAAACTTTAACTTTTTTGTTATTTCCAGCCATCTATTAGTAATTAATTACTTACGTAATAATTTCACACAAATATTCTAATTATATTTGGAACTACAAAATTATTATATGTAATTGCCATAAGTCCAGTATTTAAAGGTTTATTATAATGGATATTTTTATTTTCACTTTCCAATATCCATTATGTATTTGGATATTAATAGGACCAGTCTTAAACAGTATTACTTCTCTAGTTAGCAGCATACGCCTGGGTTCTGGACGGCGAAGAAGACTAATTTCATTTGATAAAGGCAAAACAGAAATGCATGAAAACATCTCATGCATGTCGTGTAATTAATTGCGTTTATATAAATTTTATTCGTATTCTTGAATCAGTTCTTATACTATGTAATAATTCATCTAGCGTAAGGTGCGGCAGCAGACGGCGGTAAGCGCCATTTATTATTATTTTCAATGGTTCACAGCTCACAATACTTATAGACTAGGTTTAGCGAATAAGTTAAATTCTATTCTACTTTTAAAAGCGAAAAGTTAGAGATTTGGATATAAATTTAGTTTTTTTTTTACATTTTAAATACTGCTTCTGCTGTTATAACAGAGAAAAACTTTTCTGATATATTTTCGAGAGGTAGATTGATTGAAATCTAAATTCATAGTAAATCAAACCAAGCATAAGCCACAATCACAAAGCAGATTATAGCTTTAAAAATAATGTGTATGAGTTGATTCTCCATTATATCATTTCGGTTACGTGTAACGCGTTATAAAAGGGGATGCTTGAGGACCAGATTAATTCTTAGATCTCTTTGACCCGCTAAAATAATTTAAACGTACTGATAAACGTTAACGTAATTACATTAGATCAAGTTTGTGCCCTCACGTCCCTTATAACTCAGTTTGTTTCACACTAGCCATGCTAGCATCTCCAAGAGACTGCTAAATTGATTTTACTTCGAAATACTTGTAAACATCGTATTAGCTTGACGTATAAAATATACTGTAACTAATTCAAATACGTATTCTACCTTCTAAGTGTAACTCAAGCTATCTAAATGTTTTGTAAAAATAAACTAGACTTAAAAATTATAGGCGATATGATTATAATATACTAAACGTAACGTTGAAATATTATGTAGTACTCATGAAGTATTCAAGATATTGGTGAAAACTGCAATAAATTACCTACAGTAAGTTTTTATAGAACAAACGGGGGCAAATGGGCAGGAGGCTCACCTGATATTAAGTGATGGACCGCCGCCCATGGACAATCAAGGCCAGAAGGAACGCGAGTGATTTGCCGAACTTTTAGAAATTGATTCGCTTAGTTCTTGAAGGACTCTAAGTCGAATGGGTTCGGAAATACTTCATAAAACTTTATTGTAAAAAAAAAAACATTTAATCATGTAGGTAACATAATGTACACTTATGACTTGTCAGTAAAGAAATACATATTAATGCTTCTAATTTTACATTTACTGCCAGTTCTCAAATCAAGGGCGTAGAACGGAAGAGAAGAACTGGCAATAAACTCTCCGCCCCTCTTTTTAATCGCCATTTTTTTTACACAACGTTTAAAGGAGCTGCAACCATTACACCATGTTCCACATGACATATCAAGTAATTAATAATAATAACATAAATTAAAAAAAAAAGACGTCCCTTTTCAGCAGGAGGCATGGTGAAATAGGAGCACGAACTTACTTTCTCGTGAAAACAACACGCAAACACATAGTCGAAATAAGCAACTGTACTTGTACTTCATAATAATTAATTCTTATAAATACGTTAAAAAAAATCATAGCAAGCATTTAATTTCAATAAAATATTCATTTCAAAAAGCAATTGTTACTTGAATCAAGTTTAATTTACTATTGCCCCATTTTAATCATTGAATACAGCGGTTTATGGCTCGCTCTCAAATAGTCGTGAAGCAGTCATTTTATGATTTGGCATTCTGAAAAGGTGGGAGGTTGTAGTTTATTTTTATAGAATGCCAAATCATAAAATGACTGCTTCACGACTGATTAGGCGACCGCGTGGAGGGTGAGAATCGCAGGGCAGAGCCAAAACTTTGAAAGAATTGTATTTTTTAAGAATTGCGATCTCTTCATTCTAAAAGTTGAGGAAACTTGAAACACCACGGTTTTTAAGGATTATTTATTTATGATCAGGCTATTTGTTTCTTCAAAAAACTTGAACATTAAGGCTTGCCGAAGACAGAGAGTGGACGTAATTGTGCGAGGTATTTTAAATTAACCCGTAAATAATTTTGACCAACGAAAGTTTTAGAAAATTACATCTGATTTTAAAGTGTTGTTTTAATCAACAAAAACCCACAAATTTAAATAGTACCAAGAGTTGTATTGTATAGCTATCCGGCGTTTAAGTAGGTATATATGAGTCATATAACATTACAATAGAAACACAAATCTAAGGATATATGGTTTTATCTAACCGCTGTAATCCTACAAAGGATAAATCCTTACATTACCTATGAAAACACACGAAATTTATTTCAGAAATCTCTTAAACTATACACCAATGATTCAGGAATTTATTATTTAATTACAATTACTTACAATTTTTTATTAAATGAATGTGATGTAATGGAGCATTAGGATGGTACCTAAGCATTTTTAAACGATTTATTATACCCATTCCTCTCCTCTTTTCTACATCCTTGATTTGAGAAATAGCAGTAATGTTAATTCAGAAGTATTCATTTTTTTACTAACGTTCATTAAGTTAACTACTACCATGAATAAATAATATTTTGACTTTAAAAAAAATGAAGGATGAAGGAATTATAATATGCGACATGTTTTATTTAGCCTAATAATACAAAAATATTTATGCAGTTAATCGATATGATATAGCTACAAATTTGTTTATCAAACATATATTAGCATTCACATATACAGAGTAGAGTAATTACAAAAAGATTTATGTCTGTTCCTCCGGGACTTTAACTAAGTATTAACGCAATAATATTTGTATAAAATCTATTCCCAGCGCGTAAACGTGAGATTTTCTTGCAGTATTTTACCGACCCTAACCTTGTCAAACTCGCAGAACTACAAGTCCCGAACGACACTTTACTGCCGACTTCGACTAAAACTGCCATAAAAACCTACGATTTAACTCATAAAACGAAATAGAATAGACACAAACAATTTCCGTGTTTTCCAATCGATATTCCAATATTATGAATATTTGAATACTTGAATAATCCCGCACAAAGAGGACACGGCCTACTGGATTCCCGGACCACGTTTGTTGAAGTGTCGTTTAAATATTGTGGTTTTGAAAGTCCGTGACAATGCGTTGGCCGACCTTTTGTTAACCTGTACTACATATTTATGTCTGAAAATACTTTACATTGCCTTTGTTTAAGTTAAAATAGTCTGTTTAAATGTCTCGCTTAGTAAAAATATTTAGTTTATTATTCAATACGACCTATAGGTATTTTAAAACTTGCTTCAAATGCCTCCGACAAGGGCCTGGGTGTCCATGTCCCGTAGGCACGTTTACTCTTAATAGAAGCAAAAAAGCAAAATAATTATTTATAGCGTATTTCAGACTTTATTGTTAACCGTGTGTATTTGTTTTTTTTTGAATATTGATAAAATATTATTTCGTATGTAGACAACCGCCAATTCAATATTATTTGTATAATTATTATTTCCCTTAATACTACAGTATTTAGGGAAGAAAATATACGTATTTTCTTTACCATTGTAACAACATCTAAAATGTGATACATATAATCTATAAACGCTAATTTCTCTTTAATCGTATGTTATCTATATAGAAACACATAAGTATATACAAGATAGTATATCAAAACTCTCGACGATTAAATTCTAGGTTAATTGAATTTTCCTTTGATAATTATCTATTCTATTCAGATCGGTCTGGCGAAAGGGCGTATTTCAAACAACGTGTAACCTGCGTGAACCGACAGTCAATATTGACGCTCATTTGCGTAGCTGGGTCATTAACATTTTAACATTGTATTTATAGTTTACATATTATTTTATACATATTAGTTTACATTTATATATATATTTATTACTAGTACGCAAAAATATAGTTTACATATTATCTGCTATATATTAATTTATATGTAAGATCGAAAGATAAACGAGTGGGGTGACTTATAGGTTTAAAATATGACTCGTTGTGAGAGATACTCGAAATCCCTATAACTAATAGGAGGAGCTTTTGTCTGGCCCCCAATGATAGGGCCAATTACTGACCACTGTCTCCTAAATAAACATCTCTCTGTCCTTGGCGCAATAGACAGTCTCTTGTCCAGAGGCTGTTTCAGCGCAGAGGAATTAGTCACCCACGAGTCCTGGAATGCGTGGCTAAGACTTCACAACCAGCAATCCTCGGCGCAGTGAATTATAAAGAACGTTGCGCAACTGATTTCTAGGCGACATGAATGGGCTGTGTGATCAACCTAACCTGGCCCCCTCCGCATCTTCTCGCCTCACAACTTCTAAGAATCTCAGGAAGATTTCCAACATGCCATCCCTGTCCTCGCTTGTGACTCTCAAAATGTCAGGATAACAAATTAAAACAAAATAGCTAATAGGTATTCTCAATAGGCATGTTAAATGTGCCCCTAAAGCCTTAATAAATACCCTATTCTTTTAAAGTAAGTAGGTACATAATTTAGAGCCGTTTGCTTCTTTTTGTCATATGTCAATTGAATAGGTTATAGTATTTTTAATTCACGTATTTTATTTACTCAAGTATCACATATTTTTAAGATAATAAGTCATAAAAATAAAACAGCAAGCACGGTCTAGAATCAATTCAATTCAATTCAAAAATCATTTATTCACGTAGGTAACACAATGTACACTTGTGATTCGTCATTAAAGAAATACATATTAATGCTTGTAATTTAACATTTACTGCCAGTTCTCAAATCAAGGGCGTAGAACGGAAGAGAAGAACTGGCAATAAACTCTCCGCCACTCTTTTTAATCGCCATGTTTTTTTTACACAACGTTTGTAAGGAGCTGCAACCATTACACCATGTTCCACATGACATCTTAAGTAATTAATATTAAAAACAAAGACTTGTCCTCCATCAGCAGGAGGCATGGTGAAATAGGAGCACGCACTTACATTCTCGTGGGAACAACACGCAAACACATAGTCGAAATAATTAACATCACCGCATACACGAATTCAAGTACGACCAGTCACCACAAGTAGCACCCGTTCACGAGTATGACGCATGGCCAGCCATCGGCCCCCTCGCCATATTTTAGGGAGAGAGACAACCCGACGCATGGACGCCGCCACAAGCAATGACATTTAAGCGAGCATGACGATCCTTGAAATGTGGATTTGGCTACATAAGAAAATAATAATAATACTGAAATAATCAATCCTCAAAATGGTTATAACAAGATTCGATCCCGTAAAAGTCTACGTTATTATGCCTTAAATTTACGGCAGGCGTAACTCGCTGTAGTCATTCAAAATTTGTATGAATATACTCACTTGAACTTATCTATTCACTAGCGGGTAACGCGTGTTTCAATTGTCACAAACTTGAGCGTAGTTCACATTTTATTTAATAATATTTGAAGACTCAATGGTATGTCCCGAGCTTTAAAGCTTAAGTATTTTCAGAAGAGGTTTTCATAACGAGAATCTACATAAAACAAATATGCCCATTACGAAAAATTTCACGCTTATTTTCTTCCGACCTTCGCCTTCCGAGTTCTTGAAATATCTAGAAATTCGTTAACGTACAATTTTGTTTCTTTGATGTTTTTTCAGGTACTTTTTTAAGGGTAAACCTAAAGATTTTTTGTTGCTCATAAGGAAATTCTACTTGCTATAGGATGGTACTTGGTGCTTTAGATTAAACAAGATTCTTAGAGGAAAATTGCGTGTTGACAACAGCAACTGATTCTTTTTGCATTCGGGTGCTTAGACGCAACGGACAGTCCTTCTGATCGTCAAGAATAGTGTAATGTAATAAAGGGAAAATAGATGTTTGTAAAATTTACAAAACTCCACTTTAGATTGGTTTAAAGAGATCATAGTCAGCGGGAGACTGGCACATCAAACCACAGAACAATTGACAATAGATAGGGGTAATATTAAATTTAAAAAGGCTTTAATCAATATTATGCATTATAGTTATATTGTCAGGATCCACGACATATTGAGGTAAATTAATAGTCTGTGCCACCGGTATTTCAAAACGCGGTATTGTAGTTGTTGATGTCAATTTATTCTCAAACGAGGCCCATTTCTTATATTTTACTTTATCACTACACGTATTATAAATCTATATAAGAAGGAGTACGTAAGTCTCAACTTATTACACCCCCACACAATGCACAGTCCCACCAATTTGTAAATACATATTACTTATCTAATTTCTATTTTTATAGAGAAACCGTGTGAAAGTGGATAATTTTATTCTAATTATAGTAATTAGCAGTAACAAAAATATATTATAACTAGGCTTGGAATTTGTCCAATAAGAAACTGAACACGCGAAAAACATCACGGGTCATCAACATCGTCATGAGAAATAGTAATAAAACCTATTTGAAGATTATCAGCACATTTTTCTACTCTACTTTCATCTAGTTACACTTTTTAAAAAATCTCCCTTATCCAATGCACATTACATTGATACAACATGAAGACGCTATGTAATAATAACGAACCTGTGCAACTCAAACGCGATGATCGAACGCTTACAATTTGAACCTGACTAAAGAGCATTATGTATGGGCTACAAATACAAGGAATATATGGATATTGCTATTTAAAATTATTATAAACTATTTACTTCTATTTTGGAGAATGGTTTCGCTAGAAAACATGTTTTAATTAGACAAAAATACTGAAAATGGTAATCCTAAACATCCGAGAGTTAAGATAAAAATATTGATTAAGTAGTTCAACGAGTTAGGTGTACAAATATTGCTTTTTCTTTATAAGTTAAATTTTTATTGTAATGAGCTATTACTGTGAAAACTAAAGGGATATTGAGAATAACATGTATAAAAGATGGCTTAAAAAGCATTAAGGAGTAAAATCATTTGTTAAAAATCTAAAGTTTATCAAAATATCTAAGATTGTAAAGGCTTCTTAGAGTTTAATTTCGTCTGAGTTTGTTTGGTCGATTAACATACATAATATATTATGCGTAATTATGTAAATTAAGAATAACTTGACGTTTGGTTGTGTTTTGACTGGCATTGTGTTTCATAGGTGCGACGCCATCTTGTCTTGAAAAGCGTTTTGGCGGGATCTTGAAATAATGAAAGTTTATTTTGAATGTTGAATGCTAATACTTAACAGAATTAAAATAAATAATGTATGTACAAATAAATCTTAAGTAATTTTCAAAATCGTTTTAATAGCCCACACGTAGAAATTACGTTCAACCACGTAATTAACGGGTCTGAATAAATAAATATGTTGTAACATAAAGTCTTTATGAAAATAAGACTAAATGAAGTCAAAGAAAGTAATATAAACAACTTTCCCCAAGCCAGCCGTTACCAAGCGATATGGCGCTCTAACTTCACCCACTGATTAAATTCCAAGTGGTTTGCAAGACATGTTAAAATTTCCCTCGAGGAGATATAGATACCGATTTGGTGAAGTGCGTAATGTTTCAGCATTATATAGGTAATGCTAAATCACGCGGAAACATCACATTGTATTTATATATTTCGAAAGGTAAGTTGTGTATCTGAAAAAAACAGTACAATGTGTGTTCAAAACATATTTACATATAGTCCGGTTTTGAAGTATTTTAATGTTGCTATGTTGTATACCGTGCCGATAAATTAAGTACTCTATTAATATATAGTAATTCTGCGGCTTTGGGTGTAATATCTTATAGAAATGCCTCTCGCGATGCTAATATATTTTTAAGTTTTCGTACATGACGTTTAATACTTTGTTAGGTAAGGAAGGATGGTGTACCTTTAGGGAGGATCCTCGACCAGTCTAACCACTGACGTGCCCGAAGGCTGCAAGGGCGAAAGTCGAGAAGTTGTATAGTTCAAGGTATGACGTCATCGTAGTGATTCGTAGGCACAGAGTGTAGACCTTGTCGCTACAATGTTATAAATTCTTAGAGCAGAAATTACTCCGATAAGTGATACTTAATCTTGCTATAAAATTAAAAGTACAAAGTCATTATTTCAAATGTGATACAATAATATACCCCGTCCCTATTTGATAAAGCAATATACCCTCGTGTTTTTAAAAAGAACTAAACGGTTCGGTTTGTTCGATTTAACACTATTTTACGAATTGAACGAAATAAAGAACGCTAGGTCCTAGAGAATGTTGCCAGAGATAAATGAGATGCATTTTAACGAAGTAAAATAAATTGTAACATTTAGAGTTATGTTAAGTCACTGTTCTTTTTATCGCAACTGTTTACGTAGCTAAATTGTACGTACATAGGAATTGGTACACTCTTATCTTGAAGGACCTTAAGTCTAATTGGTTCAGAAATACTTCATAGATATATTAAATTATGTTACATTAATATTGTATATATTTTTATAGACAGAAAAAAGGTTACACTTAGTTTCTCATACACACTTGCAGACCTACGTATAGACACACCAATATTTATGTTATATTTTTACTAGGGTAAGTTTATGATATGTATTCTAATTCTACATTTAGATGTGTTTTTGCTGTAATTTGAATGAATAAATAAATCAACCTCAGAAATCAAATTAAATAATCAAAAATTACCGTATCCAAATTCTTCCGTTCACTGTGGAATGTTAGATTCAGGTTCAGATCAAACCCTGTCAAATTGATAGCAAACATTTCTATCGATTCAGCCTGCATACCGGGAATTCCATTGTAGTCGGAATATAATAATAGATGAAACAATCGAGCATCAAATATACGTAGCAACGTACATCTACTACGTTATTGCCAAGGTTTCATTTAGATGTTTTTCCACCCTCCATCGTACCACTTTATACCACAATACAACACAATCAGGATTTTTATAAATATGTGAGCATTTAGTACTTTCTCATACGGTAAGGGATAACATTGTGAGAAAAGAAGTGTATGCGCCGGTCAGTTGCTTTTGGGCACTATCTGTTATTTGAATGGAACCGCCCCTCACTCTCAATTCCGCTCCAGAACAAGACATCTGCGATCATGTTTTTAAGCCTAGCCAAGGAGTTAAAGAGTGAGATTCAGTAGCTAAACTAAGCGCTAAGTATAAAAAAAATCAGTCTTTACATGCAACGGCGGATCCAGGGGGGTCATGGGGGTCATGACCCCCCCCTGAGCAGGACTTAGGTGGACCACTAATTGATCATAATGATTTTATATATAAATTTGTCACCATACAGATTATATGTAACTACATACCTTCAATATTTAATTAATTTAATATAATATAATAACTTTGTATGATGTTGAAAATTTGAAATTTTGAATTTTCCCGCGCCACACTTGGCGCCCTTGTCGCTATGAAACGTCTAGCTAGACCTTACCTCAATCGGAATCGGAACGACTAAACTTCAACATATCATAACATAGTCCTATTTTAAATTGTGACATCAATATGTATACTAATATAGGAAAATTGGATACACTACCCTGTCAGTAAAGCGACAGCAGGAAGGTCTTTCTCTACGTTGCGCAGAATTAAATCGTGGCTAAGATCTTCAATGGTTGAAGATCACCTAACCGGACTGGCACTTCTCCACGTTCATGAAAACGTACCCGTTGACGTAAATGACGTAATAACGCGTTTCGGGAAAACACGTTAAAGAAAAATTGATTTAGTTATTAAAATATATGTATTTTGTCTGTTTTTATTTTGTTTGATGGAATCCCTTGTCGTACCATCTCTTCCCTTTTGCGAAGTTTTGCGTAATACCCCTCGACATACCTCTAGCTGTTATGACAAATCATTCACCACGGTTATGTAATATAAATAGGCTGCCTCATTCCGTACGTGATAGTCAGGCCGAGCTAAGCTCGCCAAAACAGCCCGAGCTGAGCTGTAAAGGCCCTAAAGGCCAACAGCGAGATTCCACTTCAAAAAAAAAAAAACGTGTTAGTGTTTCTCTGGTTGTCTTCAAGAGAAGATGGTAATATGTACGTGTATACAGGTTGGTCCAACTAGTGACGTCAATAAATTTTTTTTAGATTCCTCACACCTGGGGACCGAAAATACCCCATGTATGTTCCACGTTTTTTTAGTTTCGAGTTATACATTTTTTTGTGTTTTTTGAATGTTTTCTGCCAGCGAGGTTTCAAAAATTCATATCTTTTTTGTTGTAGGTATTTTGCAGTTTTTTTCCTGTTAAATGATTGCCTTAAATGATGTCCAAGTAAAAAAAATCCCAGCTTCTTAAAATTAGTTAAAGCTACTCAAAAAAGGTTTTAAATTTAGAAGTTTAGTTTTTAGCTGGATTTGCCCAAACATTCGACTTCAATTTAAAAATACAAAAAGAAGTTTCCATAGCTTCTGGCTAAGTTTAAAAACTCCTCAGGGTTCTAAGCTACCAAAATCATAGAAAAAAATGGTACTTAATTGGTCTTTTTTTTGTTGTAATCGGTGGTTTTTTTTGTGTGGATAGGCTAAAAATCATTGAAGCATTAAAAATGTTCTTTTTCGACTTGTGGTATTCTTATGGTAAATTAAACTTAATAATGTGGTTTTTTAATTAATTTTATTACCCGTAAAATAAATGTAGCTGTAATCGGCCTTTTAATGAGGAAAGGCAAAAAATCATTGAAGCAATAAAACTGTTCTTTTTAACTTTTATTTTTCTTATGGAAAATGAAACTTTACGATCTATTTTTTACTAATTTTAATACCCGTAAAAAAAGTAGCTCGTGTAATCCTTACAATAATTTTGGTCTTACCACTCAAAATTTAAAATGTTAATGAAATTACCTGTTTTTTTTAATAACAAATAAAAAACACAATTTACTGAAAAAATACTATTTCTAATATATAAAATTCTCGTCTCGCGGTGTTTTGACACTCGAACTTCGTTCCAACTTCTCCGAAACGGCTTGACCGATTCTCATGAAATTTTGTATGCATATTGGGTATGTCTGAGAATCGGACAACATCTATTTTTCATCCCCCTTAATGTTAAGGGTAGTCCACCTCTAAATTATTACTTTGAATTTTTAGATAAAGATTTTTTTTATTTTTTCATGATACAGCATTAAAAATACATACAACCCCCAATTTTCACCCCTCTACGATCAACCACTATTTTTTATTATAAATGATATACATGGAAAAACGACGTTTGCCGAATCAGCTAGTATTGTAATAAATTTTCAAAACTCCTTCCTCCAACTTGAATACATAACGATAACGTTTGGGGATTTTTCAAAGAGCTGGTTTACCCGAAGGAAAGCTACTTTTTTTAATGGGTATTAAAATCACATTATAAAGTTTAATTTACCATAAGAATAACAAAAGTCGAAAAAAAAACATTATTAATGCTTCAATAATTTTTAGCCTATCCACCTTAAAGGCCGATTACAACAATAAAATACCAATTAAGTACCATTTTTTTTCTATGATTTTGGTAGCTTAGAACCCTGCGGAGTTTTTAAACTTAGCCAGAACCTATGGAAACTTCTTTTTGTATTTTTAAATTGAAGTCGAATGTTTGGACAAATCCAGCTAAAAACTAAACTTCTAACTTTAAAACCTTTTTTGAGTAGCTTTAATTAATTATAGGAAGCTGAGATTTTTTTTTATTTGAACAACATTTAAGACAATCATTTCACAGAAAAAAAACTGCAAAATACCTACAACAAAAAAAGATAGGAATTTTTGAAACCTCGCTGGCAGAAAACATTCAAAAACACAAAAAAAAAATTATAACTCGAAAACTACAAAAAATCGCGAAACATACATGGGGTATTTTCGTATGCCCCCAGGTGTGAGGAATCTAAAAAAAAAATATTGACGTCACTAGTTGGAACAACCTGTAGGTATGTACACAATATTATGTGTGAAGTTTTTCAAGTGTACAATAAAGAATAAATATTTTTAATTGCAATACTTACGTACATTAATAAAATACCTACTTTTTACTTGTATCTATTGTTATCAAAATGAAATCATAAGTTCTTGACTTGACCACGACTATGTGACCCCCTCCTGGCGCCAAAGCTGGATCCGCCCTTGTTTACATGTCTGTAAACAATGTGTATATCTAATCCTATGTTAGTAAATATCTTTTTTCAGTTAGTATGTATCAGGAACCCTCACCGGTGAAGGGGGGCCTTGCCATCTTTCTCTATCCCAACCTATTTGGATCCATTGGGGACCCGCGATTTTTTTGATGTCATCGTCCGATCAAGCGTTGGGTCCGCCTGTGTAGCGTTTGCCTGGTAGGCCTCTTCATGTAGTTACTGTATCCTCCACCTGTGATCTGTGAATAGCCTGGTAGCCTTACTCTTCGATATATTTCAGTACAGCACAATGCCAATAATCTTAGACTAAGATTTCGAAATGCGACGTAGCGCGAACTATAATTCCTGTATGGTAGGTACTCGTAAAATCCAAACTAGCTCCATACAATCTGTCTCGTTACTGCTATAAGATACAATAATATATGTATGATAATTAATACATAACGCTTTATAATATATTTAATTTGAGCTTCCAGATCCGATATTGAAAACTTGCAAGGCAACAGTGACTATGTTGAAGCGTGTAACCGCTGAAATTTTACTTAATTATTCGACAAAGACTTGGTAACAAAGCGATACCGTCCAATTAAGAGAGGCCTCTTGAGGGGTAACTTTTGATACGACCTCAAAGATCTTTCCTTAATGGACTTTCCCCAACATAAAACTCTTTTTAGATTAATTTGACTTTGTACCTTTACGGTGCGTCATAAAGTTTTATCTAGTGAAAGACTTTTATTTACGCCGCTATTAATTTTATAAGTTTCATCTTTTGTTGTTATTTCGGTCAATTTGGTGATATTACCTCATTTCTATAATATGTATATATGCAAATGTTTTTTTATATTCTACGTGGGAGCTTCATTAATAAGTGTTTCAAAATTAACAAGAATATGTTTATCCGACAGGCACAATCAAGCCGATCGGAAAGAGCAAGGTCGTTGACGATTTGAGCCGCCCTGCGTTGGATGTCATCAAATGGAAGGAGTTGGTACCGGGGAGCCAGAGATGTGAACAGAACTCCATGCGGTGAAGTGAAGTTCCGTTTCGCTTTCCTTGTTCGATATGTCAACGCCGAGAATTCAGATACTGGCTGAGGCTTAAAGGGGAGTGTCTTCAAATAATGGTGATACGACGAAGCGGTTATTTTAAGCGGTAATCTCGCAAACTTGTGTCTTCATTGGGTTAATTTCAAGTACAGACACAAATTTCGAGATAGTAATTAACAGCTTTGAGTGTTAAACTCTTGTTGTACTGCTCTTATGTTGCAGTCCAGAGAAAGCTAGAATGGTGGTACAATGCCCCGATGTCCATGAGATGATATAACTAGTACTAGCCGCATTGAGCGCAAATTTGCCCCAGAATCATAAGGCACACTGAGAATCCACCAATATGTAAATGTTAAGGTGGACGCGCAGGAAAGAATTTACCAGTTGCCATGGAGACCCCCCGGGGGTAGTTTCTTCTTGTTATGCACCTTAATAATTTTTCAAAATGTGGGGGGGGAAGTGGGAAGGGGTATGTAAAGGAGCCCAAAGATAGTAAGGGAACGATACGAGAAAGGATGGGGACCGGGATTTCACTTATCGCAGGAGTACACACGGTTTTCTGTGAGACAGTGGTAATTTCCCGGTAGTGCCTATTCATTCGGCTGATGCCCGAACGCAAAAGCATGGCACACCCACCGAAAAAATATGTCATTAGCATAATATGTCGTCTGGATGGCTATTTTGCGATCAATTGATAATTCTAGTTTAAATTATATTGTGGTTTAATATAGTGTACACACACATATATGTACACACATACATAGTAATAATAAATTACATTCATAAATAATTAATAAATTAAACGTGTATCTCGAGGTCAGTACACAACCTGTGGTCATTCAATCACCTGATTACTCCCCTGCGATCGGATAACATCAGCTGATAAACTGAAATTTGAAAGCCCGTTGCGGCGTTGGCACTTTACTCCTGTTATAAATTTATATAATTACATCAGTGTTCTACCTTTTTTATTCAACATACATTTTAAACAAATATTTCGCCTTTATTCGCCTTTTTCGAATGTATTGTTATAATTATTGAATCCGTAGAATATTTATAAGCATGTGCTTTTTAACATATTTATTTAAAATCACTAATTAATAATATCGTAATTCAAGTCACTAAACAGACATTTCGTATTAGACATTAACAAAGACAAAGGTTTTATTTTTTGGTACCTTGTGTTAAAATACGATCACCCCTATATGAGATCTAAGGCGAATAAATGATCAACTTGTTCTAAACATGGTTTATTTTGTTTTTATAAACTCGATAGTTAGTTAGTCTGTTTTGGGAAGGTTGCGGCAAAAGTCACCTCATTGAAGTAGAAAGAGCACAACATGCTATGTCCAAGTAGGCTCCAGTCTCCTCTATCGCTAAAAATGTGGGATGTCCTCACAATAAGGCAAGCGTTTATCTTAAACATTATCGTAAATGCACCATTCCCAACTAACGTTTGACCACATCACGCTTATTAACAAACTGAGTAAGGACACAATTTGCGAAGCAAACCTATTTCACTGCCAAAAATCGCATCTCATTATTTTATCATTTAAAACTTTCCTGGTAACACTAAACGCTATATATTTTTCTACAGCAAATTGGCTAAATATTTTAACTGTTGTTCAAGCTTCAAATATTGAATTATTTTTATTAAAGATTAACAAAAACTTAAAATCGGCCATTATTTGAATGTTAAACTGTACGATAAATTATTAATAAACTTACTTTGCGTATGTCCTAAAACCAATGTTGGAATTGAACAAAAAAAATCGAAAATTTGTTTAAAATAAACGAGAGATCATAAAAGTAAAGTAAAAATGTTGCTTTGACCGGCTTGTCATGAGCATTGCCGAACCCGGTCAACTTTGGAGCGCGTTTCCAATTGCAAAAAAAAATATAGAGGAACATCTTCAAAAATAGATCCTCTATAAAATTGTTCTGACATAATTTTTTTGATAAAATCAAAAGAAAAAAAGTTACTTATAACTTTTTGAATTTTGGATTTATGATAAAAAGTCAAACAAACATAATTGTAGGCAAAGTGATTTGCCGATTTGATTGCTACAAAATATGTCACAACAAATTTTTTGTACGATGGATAGTTTTTTTTTTAATGGCTCTGGCACGATTTGTGCATTAGGCTATGTTCAGATGGCAAAAACTTGACGCGCGTTTTCAAATCGCGCGACTAGACATTGTGGTATTTTCATACAACTGTTCACATGAGCGCGGCGCTCAGAGAAAAAGTCTCTAGACGCAGGTGATCGCGCGTTGATATTAATGTAATGTCCGTATGCTGTTCAGTTGAGCGCGCGCTTTCATCACGATCGCATGCAATTTTCGTAATTATATTTATTACAAACTGGGTCTATTTTTCAAAATTGGATGAACCCAATGTGTACGTTTTCTTTTTCTATATTTTTCTTTATAATATAACCACAAAATAATAGCCTCTTCCACGTCCATTTTCTACGTTCTACCGAACTAGACTGACGAGTACTCTCGGCTCTCGCAACGCGCAATAGCGCTCATCATCTGAACTCTCTTCAAATTTGATCGCGCGTTACATGTGAACATAGCCTTAGCCAGCGTCAAGTATAGGATTTTTTTTATAATTCGTGCTTGTCTTTAGAAATTCGACCGTGTCCTCCATGTACGCTTTAAGCACTCGCCTGGTACCGCACAACCCTCCCAAAGGCCGAGAACAAATTTAGATAAATTTAAACTTGCCCTCGAACCGGGAATCGAACCCGGTTCCCCTCACCTAGCTGCCACTTAATAAGACCTAGGCTATGAGGCCCCCCAAGGATGGATAGTTTAGGAGATATAGCCAAAAACGTGTTTTCACCCCTTTTTCCAAGATGGCGGCCGGGGGACAAGAGCGCCAACCCCACAAACTTGGGTTTAAGTTTGTATTGACCCCCCCTACATTTCCCATAAATAAAATTGCGTCCTCTATCAAAATATGTTCAGCCCATGTCAATGTCATGTCAATGAACCAATAGCAATGATTAACGAAATTCTTCTTAGAATTGGAATTAGCTTTTTTGTCTGTATCTATCAATTTTACAATATATTTATCTGTGGTACAATCAGTGTCAATTGTCAAAAATTTTTTAGCTTATCATTTCAAAAAATTATAAACAAAGCTGTTATTGTTGGGCGTTGGCAATTGGTTTGATTCAGCTGATAATTTCATTGATTAAAGAACTGATAAGCACTCTGTTTGTCTAGCGGCGTTGTACTAAATTAAATTGGGCTACGCTGATAAAAAATCGAATGAAGTTATTCTCTATGACAAGTGGAAACAGTAGTGTGATTGTGACTTAAAAGTTTTTTTTTTAGTTTGTTTCTGTTGTGTTTTACCATGTTTTTATTAAATAAGTGATGTATTACAATGTTTATACGATTCTGATATCCATATTTAATGTTTTTAGTACTACTTTAATTCAAAAAAATGCGTTAATTGAAACACTTGCGGTGTAAGTAATATGAATCATCGTTGTTCTTGATCGGGCTGAACGTGCGAAAATGGATCGAAAAGCGGTTTTTATTTTGTTTCTTAGCGTGTCTGTAAAGTGTCAATCTAATAAGGATTTATACAATGGTCAGTTTAATAAGGATTATTATAATACACGGACCCAAGATTCTATGAGAGATCATAGAATCCCTAATCCAGGCGACAGTGATTATAGAACGTATGTGTACAATAATCGAAGATATGGGGCAGATCCGTCAAGATACAATCCATATAATCCAAATATTAATCAGCCTGGTGGATTTCCATACAATCCAATTGTAACCAACCCTTTAGATGAGCAGTTTAAGTTCAATGCAGTAAGTGTTACTTTTTAAATCTAGAATGGTTTATTTTATAATAATACACACAACAACAAAAGATTTATTACAATTTAAAAAAATATCATCATACAAAGGCTTATGATGCGGCAACAGTTTCAAAATGCATAAATTATTACTTTAAAATAAACATTTTTCAGAACCGTGACCCCAACAATCCAGATGCATTGTTTCCTGGTGTTCTTGGTGGATGGAGAGAAGACCTACAAGGCAAAGAGAGAAGGGATTCAAGACAATTGAAAAGAGACATCTTTGTCAATACTAACTATGGACAAGTACAAGGGTTTAAAGTAAGTTTTAAAATTGCCTGCACACGTGTCATGTAAATTTGACAAAAGACAATAGTGTTGTTGTAAAGACTGATTAGTTTTTAAATTCAGCTTTTTATATTACTTTAAAAGCATTTTTAGTGGTCAGAAGAGGTTAAGTTTTTCAGACTTCGGCAAAGGAATATACTTTCTATATGAATAGTATATGTTGTTTAAAACATTTCTTTTAATATATTTCAGGTTTATTTGTATGATAATCCAGATCCAGATTCTGGATACAGACCATGGCTTACTCCAGTAGAGAGAATACAGGGTGAGGCATCAGTGTTTTTAGGAATACCATATGCAAGACCGCCTGTACTTGAAGGCAGGTTCAAGGTAACAATATAATTTAGTACAAACTTTAAGATGTTTTTTAAATAATCACATGTATATATAATTTTACTTAAAAAAAGATACAATAAGTCACATATATGTGATTATACTAAAACTTAAAATCTAAAATATTTTTTTGCACAGGCTGTGTGCATATGTTTGTGGCATGCAATTTATCAAAATGAACAACTTGTTAGCAACTATGTTTTATCCAAAAGTCTGCCGGGACAATCCTTAATTTCTAGAGAATGTTGATGATTCTAGATGTATTTTAATGTTTTAGCCCCCACGTCAGCACCCAGGGTGGCAGCTTATTCAAGCAGTAGACTGGGGTCCAGCTTGTCCACAGCCAGTTAGATTTACTGGTGCTACAAAAGGTGTACGAGATATGGATGAAGACTGTCTCTATTTGAATATTTTCTCGCCAAATGTAAGTGAATATTTTTTTTTATCCCATTATTTTAATATATCTAATTATTATTCAGAATATAAGTATTGATTCTATTGCTATTTGAGGTATGCTCATCTTTCTAATTGAAGATTACATGGTGATCTTTCATAGAAAGAAAAAGTTGTTTGTTCATTTGAAGATGGCTATTAGAAGCATAGCAATTGCAATTACTCCTTGTTTGTCAATTATTGCCACTTAAGATGAATAAATCTTAATTAATCCATGTCACTTATGGTATGACTAATTTACTCATTGTTTGATATTTAATGGAACATCTGTTAGATTGAAACTGCCTTTGTGATTTTATAATGCATTATGCAAAAGCAAATAATTTTTGATTATTTTTACCTTTTTCCAAATAAGTCCAAAAGGCAACATCAAAAATTTATTAAAATGAATCTCATTTTTTCTTCTGATTTATAAAATCCATTAAACACTGGTTATTTATCAATATTAAAACAACAATTATCAGTCCAAGTTTAGGAATAGGCAACAAAACTACAGATTTTTAACATTTGTGACATGCATTTGTCAATATATATTATAGTAGTGTGATTTTTTCCGACCCCTTCCCATCCTAGTTAAATATTGATTTAAAAGTGCTTTGTGAAAACATAAATATCTTTGACATTATATGCAGGACATTTGACAACCACTATTCTTATTTATATCTCATTTCAGACCGAAGCTGGTTCAACAGCTCAAAAGTACCCAGTGATGGTATACATTCACGGAGGTCAATTCACTTCTGGTGCATCCAATCTGTTTCCAGGACATATGTTGGCGGCATTCTATAATGTTGTTGTTGTATCTTTTAACTATAGGCTTGGCGCTTTGGGTAAGTTATTATTATTTGTTGTACCAACATTATTCATCAATGTCTGAATTATTGACTCGGCATTTGGCTGAAATAGGCACTTTAAGCTTCAGTGCCAATTCCAATAATTATATTTTCTAATAATGGAACATTTATGTAGTTCCTTTAATATTTGTAGCTATTGTCTCTGGTATTGAAGTTACACGGTAAGCCAGTTCAAGCCGGTCTGGTCACAGCAATTATTATTTGGTAAACTAATAATTTTAGTTAACGTAAAATACTTGCTACTTTCTTGCCAAAAATAAAGAGACAAAAATGTTTCGCCATTTGTTGATTAGGGAGCGTTCAAGTATTACGTTTTTGGAGATTATTGACAGCCCCCCATGTTACGCGCCGTAACGTTTTTCTGTACCCAATAGTAAAACGTTTCGTGACCAGTGACTCTTTATATACATAAGTTACCATTATGTGGTGTCAAGTACTGGAAAGTCGAAAATAATATTAACAATAACGCGTAATTCAATCCCCGCCCCGCATCGTAACGTTTTACAAAAGGACCCCCCTTGCCAAAATTCGTGACGTAATACTTGAACGCTCCCTTATGGGACCAAGAGTTTTGCCAATGTATGACCTATAAGTTGACATTTTATAGGATGAAAAAATAAACAATTCTTTATTCATTAATTTTGTAAATATTTTCAGGATTTTTATCAACTGCAGATGAGAATTCTCCCGGTAACTATGGTATCTTGGACCAAGCGGTAGCTTTGCGTTGGGTTCGGGATAATATTGAGCCATTCAATGGTGACAGTGGATCTATAACTCTCTTCGGGGAAGGTGCTGGTGCAGCTTCAGCTGGGTTGTTGGCTGTGGCGCCTCAGACTAGGGATATTGTTACACGGATAATTGCACAGGTATATGTCATATAGAGTATAATAACATTCTTAGAAATTTAATTTTAATTTAATCATTTCCAATTAAAAAAAAATATTAAGAGTTAAATTTTATAAACAAACTAAATGAACTTCGTATGACGTAATTTTTTTTTAAAACAGACCCAGGATCGGCAACATATAACAGCTATGACACACAAATATATGACAACCAAGTGACAATGTTTTATTCTAAAAATATTACGTTTTTTTTTTTAAATTAAATTGTCGGTTTTAGTATCGTTCATACGTTTAAACCTGTCCTGAATTTCTAAAAAATATTTCAAGAATATAGGTAGCCAAATCGGTCCAGCCATTCTCGAGTTTTAGCAAGACAAACTAACAGCAATTTATTTATGTATAGATTAGAAATTCAAGGCAAAGTGGCAGCTAGAAGACCTGGTCGCAGACGCACGTCTTGTTTGTAAATCCTTGGCAATGTTTTGGTCAAAGCACCAAGTCATTCTTAAACTCAGCATCCCAAATTAGAGTAGCCTTGATCACCAACCTTCGAATAAGATGTGATGATGTCCTAAAGTATTAAATTCCTTAAGAGAATAAAATAGTGCCACCTATGATTAGCTTTAGGTAACTATCGGTGTCATCTGTTTTTAAGTATTGGAAAAGTCCTAGGTTGACATTGAATTCTGCCAATTATTAAGTTCTTTGCATCCCCTGATCACTAATGGTCAATATTAAGATCGACCATATGAAATGATCGCCCTTTATGGGTAATTTGGAAGAAAGAAGTAATATCTCTTACACAGAATTTTCCAGATGAAATCTTACGTAAGAAGAGTATTAAGCCGGAAGTATCCTATTCTTCTGTTAACTGGCGTAAAATTAACACATTCCTTTCAGAGTGGTTCGGCACTTGCTGACTGGGCGTTGATCGAAGATAAATTCAGAGTTCAGAACACATCACTTGTGTTTGGTAGACTTTTGGGATGTCCCATAGACTCTTCGTGGAAACTTGTCAACTGCCTTCGTCAGGGAAGGAGTTTTCACGAGCTGGGCAATGCAGAATTTCAGGTAATATAGTTTTGAAGTGAAAACTTCTTTAGCGGCGTTGTACACTTTTTTTGGAATGGGTAAAAAATGTTAAACTCGCGTCAGGACACGTGACCTGATCGAAAGTTCGTAAGAAGGATGGAGTGTAGACAGCTGAGTATTAGTATATAGAGAGTATTTAATGTAATATAAACTTTCATGTTTGTGAACGATAGCGCAATAAATAAATAAATTGTATTCTACCACATAAATGATAGTATTTTTATACTGATAATTAACGCAATTCGTGCAAAATTATTCCCTAACCATTCCAAAATATCAAAAATGCACAAAATTCACAATATTCAAGTTTTCACTTCTGCCAACAAATTTACATCAAACATATGGACTTACAAATTCAAAATATTTTCAGCCCCAAGTCGGATTCATCCCCTGGGGTCCAGTACTCGAAAATAACTTCACGTTCCCTGGAGACGGCTGGTATGAAGGCTGGCGGGAGAGGGACTGGCATTTCTTGGACACTACTCCAGATCAGCTCATCGCCAGACGCCAGTTTAACCCCGCCTTGATGTATATGACTGGAGTTACTACACAGGAAGCGGCTTATTATTTGTGTAAGTATTATAAGATTATTAACAAAATTTAAAATAAAACAGAGAAAAAAAAGAAAGAATTTGAAAAATATATAAAAAAAATAATATTAAATGACCCGGGCACTGTTCACATTTCTGTCTTTAAGTCTTTTGTTGGTATCATTATTAACATTATTGTGCATGATTCAAGTATTGGTTTAAAAGCGTTTTATTTAAACAAAATATTAGGTACTAGGTAGGTATTCCCATTATTTTGTGTCCTCTTCAATAAGTGTGTCACTTTGACATTTGTATATTTTATTTATTAATAAAATATTGTTGACCTCAAATTCGATTAAATACTCACGTATATAAAATACAGCCTAGGCCCTAGACTCTGTATTTGTATGACTCTGGTCTGTATTTAAAAAAAAAAAACGTTTTTCTTCTAATATTTTCTTTGTTTTACTACACATATAAATAACTTGAACGATAACCTAATAAGAAGAGACACAATGTGTCATTTTTGTAAAAATTCAGCGGAATATTTCAAACTTCACGGCATTAGACGGCGTTAATATGGCAACCTTTCCATACACTATCCAAACCTTTCTATTAATAATTGTTTGTTATTTTCTTTAGAATATTTTCCTCATACCTGTTTGGACCAAATTAAAAAAAAACAAACTTATCAGTTTAACTTCTACATGGTGTTGGAAAATATTTGACTTTGATAATCTATTTAGGCTTTGCACGATTGCTAAATTTTTTAATTTTTTTTAAGGAAAATCAGGATTATTCTTTGAATTCGATTTATTCATTAAAATAGTTCTAGTTTTATCAAAATAGGTTCAGTAGTTTTTGAGATATGGGTTGGAGGGGGCATGTATGATAAAGCAAAGTAAATAACATCTGAAGTTTTTTTTCAGACAATAACAATTCCCTAGCGCCTACATACGAAATATCAGAACAGTGGTTCAATAATAAAGTCCAAGAGCTGGTCCTTCGGTACAACTACACACTAAACCCTCGCGGTGTCTACGAAGCCATTCGGTATATGTACACATATCATCCGGAACCGCATAATGTTAGCGCTATACGTGACCAGTATGTGCATGTGAGTATTACTACTTAAAATAAAAAACTTGTGTGTATGTACACACGTTAGAAGTTATACTTCTTTGGCGTAACAAGATAAAAATCTTTTTAAAAATTTTATTCAACTAGAAAAATGACACTAACAATAGAAAAAACTAAAATGTTGACTATAGCTAACTTCAGGGTTTTTTGTGACGCGCATCGATAAAATTTACTCTCATCATTTTTAACGTGCCCTAACGCGCCAAAAGAAGTATAACTTCAAAACTGCATAACATATAATGCAGACAAGTTGATGCTTCTGTCTGGAACAAAACCTACCAAAAGGAACCACTACTACTAACGGTCTTATTTCTTTACGCTTAAGTCTGAAATCAGAACTATTAATATCTCTATAAAACTTGTAATTTGTTTAATTGAAGTGAAACTTCTTTATCGAGGTTGGAAAAAAATTTAGTGTAACATTTTTTCGTTACGCGTCACATTTTTCGGTTACGCGCCATGTTGCTTTTTGAAGTCAAACTTCTTTATCGGCGTTGGAATGAAACTTCTTTATTGACGTATGGGAGAAATTTTGTAGCAAATCGTCACGTTTTTCAATGATAGTAATAATTCTATTACAATTAATGAAATTCTATAATAATCTTCGTAATAATAAGGTAAAATGAAATATTTGTATTCATGTCTATGATAATAAAAGCCTTTTGTTAAACTTTATCTAATTTAACGAATTTCTGTAAAGTTGCATATAGTAGATAATTTTTCGAAAAATAAGATCATAAAGAAGTTTCACTTCTTACGTGTGTACACCTAGTACACGCACAATTTATTTAATTTATCTCTGATTTTTTTGCAAAAACTTTTGCTAAAGTAATTTTTGATAGCGTCTATCCTACCATGATTACCGGGCCCAACTCTATAATGTCAATTCCACTAGCTACAAATCATTAATTTTCGAAACAAATGATTATCACATTCACTCTTTGAGCACAATTTTAATTTAAGAAAAATCAGGTATAAAGAGTCACTACTGGTGGTCATGAAACGTTTTACTATACCTGGGTACAGTATTGTATTGGGTACCTACAGAAAAACGTTCCGGCGCGTTACATATGGGTCAATAATTTCCAAAAATTGCGTTACGTACTTGAACGCTCCCTTAAAGCGAAAAAGTGACGCGAGTTTATGGAGTTTATGAGCTGGGCAATTTAGAGTATCAGGTATTTAGTAGATGTTCTGAATTAAGCTAAGCCAAAATAATAACTTTAAAAGAAAAAATCTTAAAGAATTTTATATAAAGTGTTGCTACCACCTTTGGTCTACGATTTCTGTATCTCTTGTCTTGATACTTAATAGGTGTGATTATAGAGTATCGGCGATGTTTACCTTCCTACTAATAAATGTTTTGGCGCAAAGCTGATTCATACGCTGATGCTTTCCCCACAAAGCAATAAATCCAAGCGGTGTGGCCTTAGTGCGACTCTAGCTTATGGTCGTGTTAAGCTACCTATGGATTTTTATTACATGTAGTCATTAACCGTAAATAATATAAATCTTAGACCCAAAAATTTACGGCGTGTACAAAAGGCTATTCGCTAATCTGACAAAACAGAAATCAGAGGCCATGACAATAGGTGCTGGGTTTTTTGTTGGGACAATAGTACTGGTTTTTTCCAAGATATTTGAGTTTTTGATATACAGAACAGACCAAAAATTGGTGGTGCTTCTGGTGGTACTGCCACTGGTTTTTTCAAAGATCATACGAAATACTCATATTTCCAGCTCCTCTCGGACTTCCTTTACCGCGCTCCGACTGACAAAATAGTTAAGCTATTCTTAGAACAAAAGGTTCCCGTATATATGTACGTGCTCAATACTACAGTAGAGGCCTTCAAATTACCCGAGTGGAGGCAGTATAGCCATAATCTAGAACGGGTTTTCCTCACGGGTGCCCCTTTTATGGACCAAGAGTTCTTTCCGATGAGGCAAAGGATCGAGAGACAAGCCTGGACACCAAATGACAGAAATATGAGCCATTTCTTCATGAAAGCTTATTCTGATTTCGCGAGATTCGGGTAAGTTTATTTGGAGAAGTCAAACAAACTTAAAACTAGGTTCAAGAGTTGTCAAACCCTATTTTCTGTAAGTGACATATCACTGTAGAATGATAACCTCGTATGTCAAAAAATAATAATTTATTTTTTATTCTTAGACTCATATGTCATCTGTTAGGGATTGGTTAATAACAAAAATAAGTCCTTTTTAGCATCCAAAACTATGGACAAAAGCACATAATAATATTTTAACAAACACACGAATTGAAACATTTTCGTTTCCTGTGAAGTTTGGTTCTCTGGACATATGAGGATATCATTCTACAGCGACGATATTTGACAGTACTCATGACGAGATTGATTTAAGAATATGTACTTTATTGTTTATTGTAAATTTGTCTATTTTGTGAGTTTAAAAGGACATGTTCGCCGAGAGTTATTTGTATTCTAAATAAAATCATGTATTCTAAACTTAGTAGGATATTTGACGATTTGAAATATTATAAATATATATAAGTACGGCAACATCGCACATTTAATATAGAGCGTGTAACGTTGTACCTTTGTGTATTTATTTTAACAAGAGACGTGATTTAGTTTAAACGTTTTATTTAGTAGACGAATTACTGAAATAAAAATAAATTACGGAATGTAATGTGTTACTTACTAAAAGGCCGGCAACTCACTCTCAAGCCCTCTGGCATTGAGAGTGTCCATGGGCGGCGGTATCTCTTACCATCAATCAGGTGAGCCTCCTGCCCTTTTGTCCCCTGTTCTATAAAAATCAATGTTTTCTAAAAACTTAGGAATTTCTACGAAAAATTCACCAACTTTATTTGTCTTTCAAAGGCTACAGACTATTTTTGTGATTATATTCAATTATATGTACGCCCACATAGTTATAAGTTTTGGAAACGTTTTAAAAACCCATGGGTTAAAACTAAACTTTTCCAATCTTTCCCAGGAATCCGACCCGTAGCCGAATTCTGGGCGTACATTTCGAAAAGGCTGAAGCGGGACAACTCCGTTATTTAAACTTAAATACAACCTATAACTCCACTATTCAGCTCAACTATAGACAGACGGAACTGGCTTTTTGGACTGTGTATTTGCCCACTGTCGTTGGGAGATTTGTGCCAACATATCCCCCTATAACTGAGGTAAGTCGTTATAAATCAATGTCGCAACGCATGGCAAATAAATTCTCAGTACATACTACAACTATAACTTCTTAGTACTTATTTTCTAAGATTCAGAGATTGCCGTTCGTTTTTGTAGTTAGCTCTAGATCAAGTCTGGACTTGCAGGGATGTATCAGCAACCCTTCTTAGTTCTTAGTACTTATTTAGTGATTACTTCTACTTATACTCTGATTTTTCATTCCGTAGAATTCTGACATTTTCTAAAAAAGTTCTCCACCGAGAAAGGGACAAATATTCATTTGAGGGCAATAAAATAAAATGCTACGTACGTTACAGGTTTAGTAAGTAGTTTAAGGTTAAGTACCTTTTTAAAAAAATAAAATGTTATCTTCACTTGTGCGATTTCTACGGTTTGTGATGTTCCGCACTCTCTTTCGCTCACTAACAAATAAAATGTTTGTATAGATTCTGATGTTGACTCGTATTGAAATTGAAAAATGTCCCCGGCCAAAAAGGTTTGCCATCTCTGACATGTCAAAAAATTATAGCTGTCAGAATTCTACGGAATTAAAAATCAGAGTATAGTACTTATTTAGTAGAGTTCGAGTGACTCTGAATCATAGTTTAGACTCGTTTCTGAATCCTTACCCTAAGAAATAGTATTATGACAAGTGATGAAAATTGGCAATGATGTATTTAGAAATAAAGGTAATAATGAATGCCGTAATGATTAACATTATACCAAAAACTTTGAATCTTCACTACACTAAATAAATTTGTTTAATTTTTTTTTAAACTTCTTTTACATTATTTGTATAGAAACCAAGTACACAAAATAGAAAATATTTACGAGCTGTCAAAAGCGTACCGCAAAACGTATACAATTTACAAGAATTAAAATAAAAAAAATTAATATAGACAAAACACTTTTACTAATAAAAACACGTAAAAACAGTATTTAAATCAAAAGTGAGAAACTATTAGAGACTGATTTACTTTTAAAGAATAAGGGGAGAAATAGTTAATACACAATTAGTTGACAAAATAATACATATTCAACAGTGATTGTCATTACGAAAGAATATTAAACTGTACTGTAAGGATAATGTACATATTATTGTGGATAAATAAATAAAATACTAAAAAAGGACATATTACATTATTGATGTTATAATTATAAGAAAATAAAACACCTGAAAAATCAGTTACAAGAAATGAATGAGAAAGTATTGACTTACATGGATTCTTTTTCAGTACTGGTGGGAGCCAAAACAACCCCTTCAGATCGCATTCTGGTCCGTCTCTAGTGCTTGTCTTCTCTTAATAGTGCTTTTGGTCGTCTGCTGTATGTTATGGAGGAATGCTAAAAGGTAATTTTTTAATGATTAAATTAATTATTACCTTATTAATTTATTTATTATATTATTAATAGTATAAATTTTATGTAATACATATTTAATATATGGCTTCCCTAACAGGTCTATTCCGCCAAAATGGAAGCTTATACCAGCAATGTAGGTAAACTAACAAATTACTAACTTTAGGTAAACAAATAACAATATTCAAAACTAACCTTTTATTCACTTATATAACCCTGAGCATGTTAATTGTATATAATAACATAATTCTTTGTGCGTGTGTGTGTGACTGAACTCCTCCCAAACCCCCGCCCCGCTTTTGATGATATTTTTTTGTGTTTGTTCGGGGGGGGGTTTGGGTATTCAAAACTCCAGATGGCACTGCTTCTTTTTTACTTTGCTTAATACCTTCCTAATATCATGCAGGACAACGTCTGCACTGTTTATATATATAAATATGTCTATTTTGTATATATACTATGTATATTTCCCGTAAAATCCTTTCAAATTGCGACATTTTAAAAATTAAATGTTAAAATCATTAAACCACCATACTATTATAAATACCTATGTTACCAGGGAAAGATCGTCACATTGATATCCAAAGCCCTAGTTATTTAAAATACCATTATTTTTTACTGACGAAGGGTTGGGAACGAAAAATATAAAAAATCTACACAACTAAAAAATGTTAATAAGGTATAACAGTTGGCGCTATTGCGCCGCGCACCAGAGATCTCGCTACACTAAAGCTAGCTTACTACAGTGCGTGTCATCTTACTAATAATGGGAAAATTCATTAAGCGGACTTTGTAACGCACATAGCGTCTCATGTAATAATATATGTAAAATCCACAATTTCTGTTGAATTTTGCATACTATATTATATGTATAATTAGTATTTTAATTATTCTTCACCTATCTTTAATATATATGTAGTTTCATTTCAAAATATATCTATGAAATGTATATTTGTTCTAGCAGCCCCCGCAAACTTCGTTTCCCCTTATTATTTATTGGTCCAGCCGTCCAGCTGTAAGAAGTTGTAGGTGACTTTTTGATAATAAACATTGTTATTTGTTCAGAGAAACCGACCGCTTCTACAACGGTGATATATTTATGGTGCCCGAGATAGAGGAAAGTGGCATAGATAACACAAATCGATCCAGAGATAATATCTATGAGTATAGAGATGTGCCGATTAAACGATCTCAAACACCACAAACCACTATTACCAGAACAGTATGTTTTTTTATTTATAAAATTATATTTAAGTTATATCAATAAAATCAAATAATTTATAAAGAGATTAATGTATTTTCTACACTTTTGATGGATTTTATAATATTAATTTCTGGGAATTGATACATTCTTGACTTAATAATATTATTATCATATTTACAGTTAAGCCAACCAGCAACCATACAATCGTCTCGTCCGCCATCCGAAGCTTCAACAGAATCGGCCATATCCCTGAAAGAAAGCATGGTCTCTCGAACTCCGGACCCTCGTATAACGCCCGTGCCTAGAGCCAGGTCTAGGACTAAACTTGTCGATGGGGTACCACAGACTACGGTGTAAGAATCTATGGTAAAATTGTATAGAATGAACAATAAACGCCTGAGCTAGGAGTAAACCTGTCGATGGTGTACCACAGATCTCGTATCTCTGGTTACCATAGAGAATAACATACACGTATCTGGAGATTTTTAGTCTATTTGACTTTTTGTAGTTGTATAACTTTTTCTTAAGTAAATAGTAGTGCAAGAAGAGCAATCAAAAGAGTAAAAGCGTTATTAGAATATTGAACCTTTGACTTCAAGTAATAGGGTCTAATGATTTAGTAATTTAGAAACTTATATGGCATATGACATTTCGACGCTACGGGCCAGAGATTAAAATTACCACTAAATTTAATTTAAATTAAAACTGGAACCCAGTTACTAATAGAAATAATCGGCTCGTAGATTAATGACAATTTGATATATAATTTGAGGGTAGGTAGAAATCTTAGACTTATTGCAACCACCGCTAGTTTGTAATTTACCTAATAAGATCTCGTATAAGTGCACCTATTATATTTCTTTCTGTATTATTTTTTTTAATTAAAAATTGTCCAAGTTGACAATTTATTTTTGATTAATTTTGGTGCAAGATATCTTTTTCTATAATCTTGTATGAGTAAGACATCAGCTTTATACTATTTAAGACTTTAATTATTATCGTATTTTAACTATATTTCCGTGCCTTATATTCTGAATAGTAAAGGCTTTATTTTCTTTATTTACATTCCACATAGTTTTAAGTAATAATGTATGTTGTGATTGTTCTGTCCGTCCATCAAAAGTGCAATTATTTATTTCGACACTACCAGTGTATTTTGTAAATATGAAATAAATATTTTTTTCTTATTCATCGATTTTTCTTCGTAGTTTTAGCTTTTTAAACGCAAAAATGTAATTATAGAATACGCTTTTAATAATAAAGTTAAAAATATGAATGTTTTAAAGGAACAAGTTCAGTGAGTTTGCATACTTTTGACTTAATTATCAAAACCTCTATCATACTATCTTCATGATGTGTTAAAAACAAACTTAGTATTTCGTTCCAACAGATAAAACTACCTTAAACCCCATGTTCTAAATTAAATCAGTTTAATTATATTGTTTTAACCAAAATTCGCTTCTACATATATCGACCTAGCTATATATATACCTTTGTACGGATGGATATATTTTAATGCTCGTAGGTTCGATTTCCGGCCGTGCACCAATGGCCCTTTATTTCTATGTGCGCATTTAACATTAGCTCGAACGGTAAAGGAAAACGTGCGGAAACCGGCTTGCCTTAGACCCAAAACGATCAGCATCGACAGCGTGTGTCCGCACAGGAGGCTGATCACCTACTTGCCTATTAGACTAACAAATGATCATGATACAGAAAACTGAGGCCTAGACCTAAAAAGCTTGTAGCGGCACTGACTTTTTATTTTTTATTTATTTAATTTTCCTTCAGTATATCGTTTTAAGATAGTATTGTTTTTGTATTTGAAGCTGACGAATGCCATCTCTTGACTTCGTTGAGACGTTTAAACCAACTATGTGCTTGCTTCCTAGCTTTTAGTTAAATTGAACTGCTTTTTCACGCAGAAATCGATTTTTCGTGGTCTATTAGTTAACAATAAAAGGCGCAAACGAAATGTTAACAAATATTTTACACTTGTAGACGGTAAATTGTAAAACGTCAGTAAATGCACCCTTTAGTTGATCATACATTCAAAATTGGTAATATAACATTCTCGTTTCCAAGAATGTACAATAAAAAATAAAATATGTTTATTAAAGAACATAAGATACATGTATCACTAAATTAAATTTGAATTTGTAGGCATCCCTACTCATCGGCAAAGAAGACAGAGGGTGTAAGGCTGAGAGAAAAAGCCGGCGTAAAAAACTCTCGGTACTCTTTTAAAATATCAAATCATCAAAAAACACTTATTTTAAAACAAATACCGCAAATTAATTAGAAGTAGCCTGTCTAGCACTAGTCCCAGGCCCTTTTATCAACTAGATAATCGTTGACTTTATAGTAAGCCTTTTTACACAGCTTTTCTTTAATACATTTCTTAAATTTATTGAAAAGCAGAGATAAAAGAGCCTCTGGGATTTTATTAAAGAAGAGTATCCCTTTTCCCAAAAAAGAATTACTAACTTTAGATAGTATAGTACGGGGACATTGCAGCCTGCGTTTGTTCCGTGTATTAACATTGTGCGTATGTTATATTCTATACTAGTAAACTTATCACTATTTTTGTATACATACATAATATTTTCATAAATATATTGCGAGGGAAAGGTAAGTATATTAATTTCCTTAAATTTATCTCTAAGAGATTCCCTACATTTTAAATTATAGATTGCACGAATAGCCCTCTTCTGCAGGATGAAAATAGTTTCGACATCAGCAGCATGACCCCATAATAATAAGCCATAAGTCATTAAGCTATGAAAGTAACTAAAATAAACAAGTCTAGCTGTATCAACATCAGTTAGTGAGCGAATTTTTTTAACCGCGTAGGCTGCAGAACTAAGTCTCTTCGCCAATCCGTTAATATGAGGGGACCACTGAAGTTTTGAATCCAATTCCGAGAAATACAGTTGTATCACCCAGATTCAATTCCTCACCGTTTATAATTGGTCTAGTATCCATAACCCTTGCATTTTTTGCACAAAGTTTAATGCATTTTGTTTTTCTTGCATTAAGTAGAAGGTTATTTATGTTAACGTGAAATTGTAAAAACCGTTAGATTGTAATCTATCTCGCGAGATTATAAACTGTCGAAAGATTGTGAACCTCAGCGTACTGCTTATAATTTAACGTATTATTATTCGGTAGATTGTAATCTATCGAAGTGAAACCGTCAAATTGTGAAACGGCCATTTCCTACTTTTCTATTGGTTATAAGAGATGTGACATTCTCGTTTTCTATTGGTTATAAGTGATGTGAACATTCTCGGTAAATTAATCGAATCGATTATTTTCCTCATTTGTTATATTTTAAATTTAAACTTAATTTAACCATTACTTGTCAAATGTACATACATTACATTAACTTCATTTTTCTATTTGTGTTGGGTAAATTTACTTCTTTTTTCTTTTTTTTTTTTTTTTCCGAAAATTTTGAAATTATTTAAAAATAATCTATTTTTTAAAAGTGAAAATCGATTTTTGTATTCGATTTCGAGTTTCAGTTGAACAGTTATTTAAAAAAAAAAATTAATATACTAACCTAACCTAACCGAATAATAATACATTTTTTGGACAGCACCGATTTTTTTATATACACTCTAGGGGTAGGGCAGACAAGACCACGTGGATAGTGGGGTGCTCTGATTCGGTTTTGGGTACTTTTGAAAAATTTAAAAATTTCCGAACCATACACCAAATTAAAAATCCCCCCCCTTAAAAATTTTAAAAATTTTCCAAAAAAAAAAAAATTTAAAAATTTAAGTTAATGTATTGTTAAATGTATGTACATTTAACAAGTAATGGTTAAATTAGGTTTAAATTTAAAATTAACAAATGAGGAAATAATCGATTCGATTATGTTCAACTTTAAAAATAACAAATGAGGAAATATCGATCCATTAATTTACCGAGAATGTCACATCACTTATAACCAATAGAAAAGTAGAAAATGGCCGTTTCAATTTGGGTTCACTTCCGGCGGGGGGGTTTTTTTGATTTATACTAAACCAATGGACAATCGAAGATAGAGCATTGTTCACATCGTCAAAATTTGTTATTTGTCGTTTGATTTTTAAAATCAAGGACGTGTCATCAGCAAACAAAACTATCTGATGTTTTCTCTCTACCATGAAAGGTAGATCATTTATATAAACAAGACAGAGGAAAGGGCCAAGAATTGAGCCCTGTGGTACCCCCATATCTACTGCCGACCTAGAGGACCTCTTACCATTCACTTCAACCTTCTGAGTTCTTCCGTGTAAATAGGAAGTCAGAAGATTCAGTGCAGTATTCTTGATGCCATAGTGGCGGAGTTTCCCGATTAAGGTCTCGTGTTGGACACAATCAAATGCTTTGGATAAGTCGCAGAAAACACCTAAAGCGTCATGCGACTCCTCCCAAGCCTTAACTATATATCTATATAACTCAACACCGGCATCGGCTGTCGAGCGTCCCTTGGTAAAACCGAATTGATTATTATGTACTTACCTAATAATTTGTTTACGTTAAAATGACTTGCCAGTTGATTTAATATAATTTTTTCAAATATTTTACTACAAGTAGTACGGAAATTGGTTTAAAGTTACTGGGGTCGGCATACTACCTGCTTTAAATAATGGCATAACTTTACTATGTTTCATTAGATCGGGAAACTCGCCACTTTTAATACAATTGTTGAAAATTATAGCTAGATGGGGAGCAATTACATCAATTATGCTACTAATTCTTTTTACAGAAATACCCCAAAGATCGGTAGTGTTCTTAATATCTATGGTTCTAAATATCCTAACTATATCGTCGGCACCAATGGGTCGGGAAGTAAAACTGACCTTGCACTCGTTTACATTATCTTTGAGCAGCGATTCAGCGAGGGCGGGAGATGATTGAATAGACTTAGTAGTCGAAATTGGAATGTCAGAAAAGTACTTACCAAAAACAATCGCTATCTCTTCGTTAGATTTGTAGTGTTTGTTTGTATTATAGTGTTATCGACACATAGTTCGATGTCTTGATTGCGATCCCTGACTCTTCCAGTTTCACTATCAATTATATCTTCCAAGTCATTTTAGTTTTATTGGTACTATTTTTAATCTTGTTTTTGATATTTAAGGACTTGGCCGCGTAACAAACTTTCTTAAATAATTTCGAATAAATTCTTCATTATGATTGTATGACTTTTCAGCGTAAAGGTCATACCTACAACCGTTGTCTACTTTTATAAATTCCCGCTGTCGCCCAATTACTAAACGATTTACACTGCGAATGAGAAACTCTCTTTGGGGTAAAGATGGTGTTGAACTCTTTATTAATACAATCACTTAGATTGTTGTAGCAATGATAGCTCGACATGACTTATATTTTTTTATATGTGTCACTTAGTTTGAAGAATGCATAAATAAAGATACAGTTTTTTGTTAGTCCAGCGTCGCAAACCCACTACCCTTAAGGCTATGTTATAACTCCTTGTTTTAAACTATTCAAGACACTCGTCCCTTCCACCAAAGTTTCATTTATTTGAACATCTCTCCAACAACCGCCTCCGAACTTAACTCTCGTCTTGTGATATTTTATCCCCTTTGGTTTGGACTTAGAGATGCCATTATCTTCAAAAAGCCTTATGCCTCACATATACTTATGTATTAACTTCAAAAAGCCTTCTATAAAAAAATATTTTTCAATTTAGTTAGTAGTTCCTGAGATTAGTGTGACGTAACGTGAAAAACAAACTCGCCTCTTTAAATTTTTGACCAGTAGGTGCTCGGTAAATTTGGATAAAAACACTGTAAGTGCGATGGTTTTAGGCTGTTACAACCGTAGTGAATGGAAACTTAATGAAGTTATTTCATTAAGTTTATTCATTCGTTTCAGTTTTATGTAGATAGAAATTTCTTTAATTTGATTAAACGATATAAAATTGTCAGTTATGATATTTTACAGTGATATTAAACTTTTAAGTTTATAAAATGAAAGATTTATCAGGTTTTTTTCTTTAATTATAATAAGGTTATTATGAGACTATGAAATGATTTAGTGTTGCTTTTTTTTAATTTCATTTACATCGCGTCTCGTAATATATTTTGTAAACTTATCATAAGCAGGTTGAGTCTCGCAGCGTATGCAGACGATTCTACAGCTCGACTTGTATATTTTACAGCATTATAATATAATACAAAAGATATTATCTTAGTGATTATTTAAGTGGTATATTATCTGTCTGGAGTCTTGATTGAGCTCAACGCGGACACGATTATGTATAAATTTAAAAACATAACAAAAAATAAAGTGAAAAACTATATTCAGCACCTGACAAATGCATATTTATTTACTACTATTATCAAAATGTTTAGCAAATTCTTGTTCTACGTGGTATGCATACTTTTTTCTAAAAACAGTGTCCAAAATTATTTGTAGTGTTTTCAAACAATGTATTGATACACATTATTTTCTGATCTGTGCGACCATATTACTGAACAAAGCCCATTTGACAACCCGTGTCTCGTTATTTATCGTGTCCGGTCACCGGTGTCGTTCAGGTTATTGTCTCAACTTTCAACTCTCAAGTCTCAACGAGTTACGAGATGAAAGAATAAGAAAATTGCACACTAAGCTTATGCTAAACAAAATCATTTTTAGATAGACGGAGACGTGATCCTCTACCACCAAACAAATTTGTAAGGAAACGAGATTTAGCTCTTTAGCTTTTAAAAATAGTAAAGTATATAAAATATATTAAATAGGGTACTCCAAAAGTCAAAACAATTAGCGGATAAATCTTATAAAACCAAAAACTTAAAATGTTTATGTAAAAACATGTAATAAAAATAAATAAGTATGCTATATTAAATATTTTATATAAAGTGAATTACATAACAAAATATAGAGGAAACTGAAACGGACCATTGTTATGGACAATTGTTTTATAGATATCACAATAGAGTTTCTGGGAGTAGCTTTTCACAACATTTTGTACTACATGTCTGTGTATCCTTATTACATATTTGAAACTAGAAGAAAGTATAGTGTGGTAGTTTACCGTTCCATTCATCTAGAAGTAAACGAATATATTGATTTGTGTTTAAAGAGTGCGGCAAACTGTTTAAGAAACGGGGAGTTACAGCGCATAGAATTCCTTATAACCACGAGCTCGTATGACGCTCTTCTTAAATTCGTCTTTGATATAAATAAAATTGATGAATATGATCAGACCAATGATGCTTACTTGGTTCAGGCCGAACAAAACATGCGAGGGTTCTGTTTGTATTTAACAACATTGTGTGACAAGTTTAAGGGTTTACCTGAAGATAAAAGTTTTATGATATTATTACATACCAATGAGTCTTCTGCAGTGGCTATGACAACAAACCCAAATTCAGAAGAATTTCCTTTTGTTGAAACAGAAGAGAACACCCAGTTTGATAAAATTATACCTATAAGAAGAGTTTGTGTCCAAAATTATAATTTAGAAATGTTTGTGGAAGTTAAGTGAATAAACTGGAAAAAGGCAGTTTAACCATCTCATCATTTCTTAACTAAAAGGGTATAGGATATAATAATAATGTAGTATGGTAATTAATATACTTGGAATTGAAGTGTCATAAGCAGTGACTGTTACAGAACTTTGTTAAAATAATCTTTTGGTATATATGTAAGTGTTTAAAAATAGTAACCCTTATTTACTATTTTATAAGCTAATTATTGTTGACAGACTGTTATTTATTAAAAATAATCAATATTATTTAGAACCATTTATTCTTTTTCATTATAATCATTATACCTATGTTTTATCTAAATTTTTGCACAGATTTAAATAAAGCCACTATGGGGATATAGATTTACTTTTAAACATCTCCAAGTTGAATATATTTCATCCCAGTCTACATATGCACCAATGAGCTTCCGGCTATTGTTTGCTCTATCTTCATATTTATTCCTCCCATGAAGTAATCTGATGTTGTCAAAAACTAAAATATCACCTTCCTGAGTTTTAAATTTTGCTGCAAATTTGTGGTTAAGATCAAAAAATAATTTGTGTGCCTCATACCATGGTGTCACAGACTCCACTGGGCATGATAAAATACTTCCTCTCTGTGGGATTGAAAAGTTAATTCTTATAATATCTTCGTTGGAGTCTACCACAATAATGGGTGATCGATATAACTTGAAGAACTGTTTTTCATTTTCAGTTCCAATGTCACTCCATTCAACTTCAATGCCTGTTAATAATTTATACTGTTCAGGATAGTTGTCTTTCATATACATTGCTGTGTAATAAGCATCTGATAAAAGGTTTTCGCCTCCTTCACTTTTAGTTTGCACCAAACAATGTAACAGGTTAACACCAGGGCAATATTCATAATAAGGTAAGTCTGTATGCAGTTGTAGCTTATTGGAGAGATATGCAACATTGCTAGTATTTTGTACATTTTGCACAGTAAATTTTTCCCCATAGTGAGTCTCTTTTGAAAAACCAATTCTTGAAATAATCTCGTCCAATGCATCCTCTTTATTTGGTGAATTCTGAATCAGTGCTATACCATAGACAGATATATTATGAAGCCAATGAAACAATGCTTTGTCGGATTGTAGTATTTCATTATAGTTATGCTTACTACATACTTGGAAGAATTCAGAACCATTCCACCTTTTTCTTCTTGGTTTATATATTGACTCATAGTATTTTGATTGGTTCTCTTGAGTAAAACTGCGGAATTTCAACCATTCTATCCTAAACTGGGAGGTATGGCCATCATCCCATGTTACATGCAAGGTGTTCTCATCCTTATTAATGCTTTTTGGTTTCACATCTATTTTTAAATTGGAATAGTCGATAATTCTACTTTTAGCAGTTGAATGGAAACACTGATTACATTGGCAGTTATCTCTTAACCAAATATGAGGGAATTTCAAGTTTTCTCCATCCACTTCTAACTGAATAAAATTATGTGTACATCGTTTGGTTATATTTTTAAAAAATACTTTAACATTAGAATTTGCACTTTGTACTTGCCTCAACACAAACATGATGTAATTGAGAGTGGTTTGATCTCTACAAAGTCTTAAATTGTCTGAGTCAATAAAGATAACATTACTACAGAGCTATTATTATTTATGCAAATTGATGTCAAACTTTGCAAACAGGATCTGTAATTATTTATTCAGACAATCATATGTAAAATGTTATGTAAAGTTGTAATTATTATGTGTTGTATAAAGAAAGATATAAATGATAATGGTATTCGCAAGTATTTAATGTTTAAACATTAAAGGTCACATAACTGGTTTGAATGTACATGTTATATTATTAATGATGAAGTCAATAAATTCTATACATTTTTGAACATACGGTAAAGTTAGTAATTTAAAAGCATTTTTTTACATATGCCTGAGGGTGAGTAAAAATAAAAAAAAGATAAATTTTAAACGTTTTTAATACAATAAATAAGTTCGATTATATCGAGATTTTATATCACAAATGTTTGTAGTGGTTTTAATAAAATAAAAGATGGTCTACAACTCTATAGAGGTAAGAACAAGACTATAAATTCATTCCTTATTTTTAAAACCTAAATTATAAATAGTTTTTTATATTGAAGCTTATAGCTATTTGAGTATTATGAGTAACATTTTCATAGTTAAATCTTCAAATTCTCATATTTTTACACAACTAAGAACAGTTGAATAATGGCCAAGTTACTCCAACTTTTTGGGTCAGAATGACTTGAATTACGCCTTTTTTATTTAGCAAAATATGTTGTTTTTTTCTGTATCTTTAATTAGATCTGTATCTTTTATATAGATTACAGCTGGCCTTGTTTCATAATCTTTTTTTAGGTTAAAAGATTAGTTTTTTTAACTATTTTTTATATGCTAAGGGGTTTAATTATGTTTAACATTAAATTTAACTTTGTGGTAGGCGTTTCCAAGGATGCCGCGTATGTTCCAAATATCGTCAAATTTCTCTGGCTGAGTATTAAAGTTGCTATCTGTTGCTTTCACCCATACTTCCATCTAAAACAAACATTAATAAAATAGTAAGTGCTTTTCTATTAAGCACTTTGCTCCAATAATCGACCCCTAGATTCTAAACTTTTATATATATTTAAAGTAATAAAGTGGTATAAACACAAATGTGTTAAAAATAGGTTAGGGGCAGTCAAAATGTAAGTTTCGTTACGCAGAAACAATACTTATCGAATATCTCTATCGTGTTAACAAAGCACAGACCGTGCCTGGAACAGTTCTGCGAAAAAGTTATAAAGGCGGCAAACAAAAATCAAAGAACGGGTCTCGCAAGGAATTGCGCCCCGGCTCGCCCATGAATTTTAAATAAAAATATTACCGATGTAGCCGGAGCGTATCTCGCGAGACGCGTAACACGTCATTCATGAACTAGTTTATTGTAATTAATATATTGTATCTTTTTAGTGACAATTTAAGAGATAGAAAAAGTCCCTGGACACAATGGCAGGGAAGTAGAGTTTTATTATATTAATAAAAATATATATCTATCGTATCGTATAAAATTATACTTTTTTATTGTATTGAGAACTTAAATCTAGGGCCTATTTGGAAATAAACGGAGGGACGAACGTGCACCGTTTGAAAGGAATACGTGCAGTAACAACTTTCTAAATTTATGAAAAGTACTTTTGAACTACTTGAAA
Organism: Pieris macdunnoughi; assembly: GCA_905332375.1. Classification (NCBI taxonomy): domain Eukaryota; kingdom Metazoa; phylum Arthropoda; class Insecta; order Lepidoptera; family Pieridae; genus Pieris; species Pieris macdunnoughi. The sequence continues at coordinate 1,153,537 of CAJOBZ010000020.1, forward strand.
CAATCGTAAAGTTCATTTTCCGATACCAAATAAACGATAAAGTTGATTAAAATAAAATTATTACTGACTACTACATTACACCCAATCACAAATGTAAAACTATTTAAATTGATAAATAGATTTGACCTCGGGGAGCGGTCAAAGTTTACCGCGTTTTTATTATCTTTAAAATTGTTTTATACGTCAAATTAACGTCATCAAATGAGGTCCATTAACCCGGACACATGTAATTATATTTATGAAAGATATAAACCCTTTTTTAAATTACATACACATAATAATTGTCAGAAACCTTAACTATATTGATCAGGAAAAAAATTTATAACCTTATATTGAATCTTAATATTATATACTGCTCAAAACAATTACGGGAACAAAACTTTAAAGTAGAACTAAACTTTTTACTTAAGGTTTTAATTATTACTGGCCACTAGATAATGTTAAGGCATTGTCGAAGAAAATAAAAAAACAAAAGAGCATCGGCGTTTTGGTTAGTAGTCCTATAATAAAGTGGCAGTGTGTCTAGAAACACCTAAAAACAAAGTGACGTCTTTGAATTTTCATTACTTTCTAATCACAGAAAACACATTTTAAGTAGTTTTTTTCAATCTTTTGAGTATTAATAGAAATTGAAGTGAGCCTTTTGAGTATTGTTATTCATTGAAGCGAGTGAGTTTAGGTCATAATGCCAGATCTGACTGAATTGCATGTCTCCCGAGCTATCGCTTTGCTTGAAGTGGGTCGAACTATGCGTTATGTAGGAAATGATCTAGGAGTAGCCACTTCTGTTATCTACAGACTTTGGAAGCGATACCGTGAGACGGGAGAATACTCACGAAGGCGTGGTCAAGGTCGAAAGAGAAAAACTACACGTTTGCAAGATCGCTACATCGTCAACTGTGCTTTACGTAACCGCACCACAACTGCAAGAGATCTACAAAATACACTAAGGATGGCTACTGGTGTAGAAATTTCCGACCAGATGGTAAGAAATAGGTTGTTGGAAGCCAATTTGAGATCACGCCGACCAGTTCGGGCTGTGCGTCTAACAATTCAACATAGACAAGCTCGCCGACAGTTCGCGCAAAATCACGCTAATTGGCAACTTCGACATTGGAGGCCAGTGCTTTTTACTGACGAATCACGATTCCGTTTAACACGTTGCGATGGTCGTCTCCGTGTTTACAGACGCCCAGGCGAGCGATACAGTGCAGCAGCAGTCCAGGAATATGACAAATTTGGATGTGGCTCTGTGATGGTTTGGGGCGGAGTTAGTTTGGACGAGCGCACAGATCTCGTCGTTGTTCCCGGGCGCTTGTGTGCTCAAACTTACATTGAAAATGTGCTCGAAGATCATGTTTGGCCCGCAGCATATGGTATGGGCCCAGATTTTCTTTTAATGCAAGATAATGCCAGGCCGCATACTGCAGCCATCACGTCAGATTACTTACGACAGCAGGAAATCCGTGTAATGGAGTGGCATGAGCCCTGACCTAAATCCAATTGAACACATTTGTGACTTGCTTGACAGGCGCATCCGGAAGCGTCCGATTGCACCTCAAACACTGCAGCAGCTCACTGAAGCGTTGATTGAAGAATGGGAGCGAATTCCACAAGAAGATATTCGGAGGATCATACGTGATACGAAGCATGCCGCGTCGTTGTCAAGCCGTGATTAGGGCTCATGGAGGCCACACACGTTACTGAAAGTCACTAAAGACGAATATTCAAACGATATAAGAATATTTCTTTGATGGACCTTTTTTATCACCAATTAGTTTTTCGTCTACAATGCACATTTTAATTTTTTTTTAATAAAAAAAAGTAAAAAAATTGATTTTTTTTATTAATTGTAGTAATTAACAAATTAACAAGGTAAAAAATAGCGTACAAGTTAATTTAAATCTAATTTTAGTTTAAGTAATAGAAAGGAGAAAAATCTTGTTCCGCTAATTGTTTTGAGCAGTATATATTCACTAAGACTCGAATAGTAGAAGTAGGTTGTCACGTTAATTTACTGAATTGAGTGGTTGGAAACTAGGCAGCGCATCGTCATCATCATCAGCCTCTTTATTTGGTCCATCTCTGGACGTAGGCCTCCATTTTCCTCCAGTACGCCCTGCATTGACCTCTCTGTATCCACTTGGAGCCATCCTTGACGATGTCCTAGTCTTATTCACCGCGCGGTCTTTTGTTCTGCCGAGGTCTCCATTCAAGAAGCCTGCGGGTCCATCGGTTATTGTCCATGCGCACTATGTGGCTTGCCCACCACCACTTAGATGTTCGAACGCTCTTACTACGTCGCTTACCCCGGTCTTTTTACGAATGGCCTCATTTCGTACACGATCGCGAAGAGCATTGCACGTGTGTTGTGTGAATGTTGTTTCGGCTCTATAGGTAAAGATAGGCAGGATGCACTAATTGAAGACATTTCTTTTGAGTGCTATAGAGAGGGGTTTATCTATCATCTCTAGATGGCATTATCTCTCCATTTGCTTCAAAAGCTGCAATTGCTTGCGAAATACGGCTGTCGACTTCAGCTTGACTTTCGCGTCCCAGTGAAATTTTATCTACCAGTAGTTATTGTCTGGTTCTTTCGATGTTTGTCATAGCTATAGTCTTGTAAGGATTTAAAGATTACTTTAGACTCACATTAGTCCCGACTTGATCATGGTAGCCATATCCTCAGGGTTATCACCGAATAACATATGTGATCAGGAAATCTCAAGTTTGTCAGTCTGTTGCCGTCAATGTGTTATCATCGTCCCACGGTAGCATCTTAATGACGTTATCAAGAGCCGCAGTGAAAAGTTTCGGAGAGATAGTATCTCCCTGTCTTACTCTTCTCTCCTTACATACGATGTGGCGTGATTTTGCAAGAGCTTCTAAACATTAATGTATCGTTGGTCGATTCTGCAGTCAGCAAGACTTTTCTCTACAGCCCATGCTTCCAGTGTATCGAAAGCCTTTTCATAATCAATGTGATGATGATAGGCATCTGGTACTCGTTACATTTCTGGATTAGGGTTTTACTTATTTGCAGGTGATCGCAAGGCTATAAAGAGTTGACGTAGAGTCGGCGTACAGCTGTCGGATTTCTACGACCGTTACTCCTGGGAGGTCCTTCGAGCCCACATTCTTAATAAGTGGGGGTCGGCAGGTCAGCCATCTGAAGTGCAGTTTGGGTTTTTGCTTTGATAGAGGTTTTGGTAGTAGCGATGGACCGTCTTCAGTAGCTCTGCTCTACTACTACTTTGTTTTCCTCGTCAAACAGTTTTCAAATGGTTTTCCTTCCTGTATTAAGTCGCTGTTGTAGCGACTTTCGACTGTTATTATGCTCTATAGCTTTCACAATAACTTTTTCGCACTTTATTTTGAGCATTCGCAATTGAGGCGTACCTGCTTTACGTTCGCTGCAAAGTTGCTTTCGTATTTCGATGAGATTAAGAGTATTATTCGTAAGTTTTACTTTTTTTGGCTAGGTGCAAAACCGTCAATTTCTCTGCTGTATCTTTTAAAATTTTGCATATATGGCATTTAAATGTTCAATACTTGAGTTACCAACTTTGTGAGATTGTCTCACAAACTGATTCTTTTATCCCTAATCTCGCGTTGAAGTCGCCCATAAGAATCCTAAAGTGCGCTTTGACATAAGATAGAGTTCTAGATATGCCGTCAATAAATGTTCGATCGAAATGTTTTCTTCTTCACTTCTTTCTATCGTGAGCGCATAGGCTTGTATTATTTTAATTTGGTACCTAGTGGAAAGTTGAAAGAAATTTTGCATAGACTACACGGTTCGAGATGATGTTCACCTCTTATTAATTAGTTTTTTGTTTATTAGGAAACCTAATGTACACATGCCTGACTTTATTCCTTCTCGATGGTACAGCAAGTGGTGACCTGACTGAAGGGCCATTCTTACCTCGCATAGACCTAGCAAAGCATTATAAATATTCTTTAGATATAGATTTCAATACTATTTTGACTATAATTTGTCTTGGCTTCTAAGTAACTTGTGCTAAATTTTGTGTAAATAGGACAATTCAAGACTCGATCTAAATCGAGTATTATTTTATATATGTCTGGACTTTGACTTTTCAGTTCAAAGGTATTTGGAAGTAGTCGATTTAATTTAGTAAAATTATCTTTTGTCTTAATTATATGCATACAATGTTATCGCTCACCTTAGTGTCTCCACGTTTCACGGGAACGTTTAACATCCAGAGTGTCCAGGAGTAATGTTGGCGCGGTGGTGCCGGATCGCTTTTTAATTCCGCTTCTATCCAACTTTGACCTTGATCCATACTGACATCCACTCTTAAGATTTTTGCTCCGCCTCCAGAATACGCATAACCTAAAAAGAATATCGGAAGAAAAGGTTACATTTTAATTAAGGACGTTAGTAAAAGATGTTTGTTAAATTATTTGCTTAATAAATATGTTTCTAGGTTGCATGACGGTATGGAATTCATAATCATTGTTATAGATTAGAATTCCGACAGTACGACAAATATTCTTAAGAAAAAATGTGGAATTGATTGTTAATTATAGTGAAACGATTTAAACATAAGTAAATTTGTACTTTAGTTTTATAAAGATTGCAATTTTTTCAGACAGGAGACAAAACCAATCCAAGCGAATTTATAATATAAATGGAAAAGATAATTTGGATGGAATCTGGGAAAAGGAATCAAAACTTTGTTACAAATGAGACGAAACTATTAATAACTATATTAGAATCGTTTAAGAGTCATTGTATGTAACAAGAATAATGCGGTGGCTTGACTTGCTAAAATAAACGATTTATACCTAAAAATATATGATCAAACGGAACTTCTTATTCTTTTATTTAAAAGTCAACAAGTTATTGGAGTTTACTCCTTAAGAAACAATTTGAGTTATAAGGCCCGGTACGGAAATTTTATGAGGAGTAAAATCAAGTGTAACACGAAAAGTTGAGGCGTTATGTAGAAAGAGACAAACATATATATCTGTAGGATTGAACGTGTAAAAGAATGAGATGGAATACATTACACAGACTTCTCTCTCTCCACGTTACAACATTGTCAGTGTTGACAGGTGTAAAAAATAAAAGTAGATTGTCTAGCGTGCCATAGAGTTTTGTCAATAGTAATGGTCGGTGAAATTAAAACTAAAAAGATTGTTCATTCTTATTATATTATCTTACTATAAAGGTAACTTTGGTCACAGAAAGAAAATCTTATTTGGGCATAGATGATGTAGGTACGTTTTATTACTACTACAAACATATATTCTTACCACCTTTAGTATGAAAATATGGTCGACAGCCACAGAACATTATCGCCATCTTTGTTTATTATTTTTAATTAATTGATTAAATATATTTTATATTTATATAATATTTTATAATACTTATATTAAATTATTACGACCCATTTCTATTTTTTTCTATTCGATATATATCATAATTATCGTTCGTAAGGAGTAAACTCCAATCATGCGTCGTAGCTGACACACACACACACTTTTTTTGTTAGTTATTAAGCAATTTGTTATATTAAATATTTATATACGTATAATTTAGCATGTAAACATGGTGTCGAGTAGTTACTGTTCAATAATCTCCAAAAATTGCGTGACGTAATACTTGAACACTCCCTGATATGACCCGTAGCAAATAATTAGATTAGTTCGCATAACGGCAACACGGTTCTCATTCCATACATAATATCACTTTCAATTCAAAGAATGTCATATATAGAGTATATTTGGTAAGGTATGCAACTACAAAACAATTCATTTAAAACAAATATTCCGATGGAATCTTACCAGTGACAACCTGAAAACAATTCTTACCTTTAAGAGTGACACAGCCCCCTTTGACATTGACAGTGTCGCCATCAACAGGGTCACATAGAGCTGAGGTAACAGGCAGACTATAAACAGGCGGAGCCGTACTGAAGTCCGCCGTTTCCCAGGTCTTGCTTGGATTGAAACCTCTGTAGTCTTTCTGGTGCCAATGGGAAGGGCTTTCGTCGCGGGAGATGGTTATCGATTCTGAAAAAAAAAATGTTTTTTTCATTCATAATTTCATACTAACAGATATATAGATGATTTAGCATTAGTCTTGTTTCAAAAGTTACTTAAAATGTTAGGTTTAAAGATTTAGAAGTATGAAATTATTTTATTTTGAAGTATGAAAAAACTTCTAATATATCCTACCATTACATACATACCTACCCTAGGTAGGTACAATCCAATGCAAAGCTACTACACTCATACTAAAAACTTCCCAAAACATTCTAGAAAATTGTACCTACAAGACTCGAAAACAAAAAAATTAATAAGTCAGGTAATCGAGAACATTCTACGGATTCCATTCTTTTAAATTAACGAATTTTTTATTTTTTATTATTGTCTACTTTATAATAGTAACAAAAAATTTACTACACATTCAGATATGTGGGATTTTCATTGATAATAATCAATTAATTAATAACAATGTATTATTTCTCTTAATAAATATAATAAAACACTTTTTTAAATAGTTTATAACATTAAAAAAATTTAAGGTGCACATAATATGGGTTATATTATGTGCACCTTAGACAATAAAAAAAAAAAATCGTTAAAAAACCTACCAAGCCATTTCACGCTACGTACGGCCGGCGCACCGGGTACTATTGCTCTCAAGGGATAACCGTGGTCAGGCGGTAATGGCACTCCATTCATATGCGTAGCTATTAATATGTCTGCGCGAGGATCCACCGCCTGGTGGAGCGGTATCGACGTACTGAAGTTCATGCCTGTCGCGTCCATATCTGCGCCTGTAAACTAAAAAATATACTGGTTGATTTTTTTATCAATTGTTCAATTGTTACTAATTGGTCAGCTGTGTATTTCTTTTGATTAACTTGAGTAAAAAACGTTTCTTTCTGCAAAATATCGTTTAAGTATTAAATAAATCAATCTTTGTTTGTGTGAATAATCTCAAAAACTGCTCCAACCAACTACTAATTTAAAAAAAGGGTCCGTGTACTTATGTACGCGCGTAAGAAGTTATACTTCTTTGGCAATATTAAAAATAGTTTGGCTTTGTTCCACCTCCAGTTTTTGATATTTCACAGCGATAAGATGAAAACTCTTTTTTTGTATTCAATTTAGTGCAGTTACACTGATTCATCAATTGTTTTTTGTCTCTTTTCCTTATATTTGCTAGATAAAATCAGAAAAATTACATGTTTCGATTAAACAATGTGGTTAATTTTTTAATCAAAACATTACTCGATAATAACAATAATACATACGGATAGTTAACCTCAATTGTATTGAAGCACTTAGGAAGGTTGATGAGCACAGTTTTTTCACAAATATTAATTAGTATTGGTTTAAATATTCAATTTAAATCACTTCTGATTATATATAATTCAAAAAGCATTGCTAAATTTCTTTGAAAAAATAATTAAAACTCCTTTATTTGTTTAAAAGGTAAATGACAAATGTCATGGTCATTCAAAATTGTTGGCATACGAACTTCACGCATATTCTATTTCTTTTTACTTGTAAATTCAAATTAAAAAAAAAAAAATCATTTATTCACGTAGGTAACACAATGTACACTTGTGTAGATTGTCTTATTCCTATCTCGCTCGCGCACGCTATAATCACACTAATAATTTTGTGTCACGGGTGCGCGCGCATTGTAAAATTTCACTCTCATAAATTTTTCATAACGCGCCTAAAGAAGTATAACTTCAAAAATTCAATCACCATTAGGCGCGAAACACACAGAAAAGGCGTAAGGTGAAGGCGCGGCGCAGGCATCTTGCCGCTTCAAAACGCGTCAATACAAAATGTACGTAAGCGGCACGTTGTTAATTATACTCAAGCGGCGTGGCACAGGCACGTCACCAATATCTTCGGTGTATCTGCACATTAATGAGTTGCAGCAAAGCGAGCGCATCTTCGTCATCTGAAGAGGAAGACATGCTATCACGATAAATTCAGCCTGCGTTAATGACTCTTTGTGCCGTCTCTTCGCCTCTTTGATATAATTTAAGTCGCATCCGTGCCTTATCTGTTCCACGCCGGCTCTGCGCCTGCGCCGCGCCTTCACCTTACGCCTTTTCTGTATGTTTCGCGCCTTAGAATACTACATTATCTCTGAGTTATTTATTTACTAAATTAAGAAATTGTAAACCTGGTATGGTCATTCTTGCAGTCATATATGTGTATTTTTCAAAAGAAAAATATAATAGTTTTTTTTAAGGATAGAATTTTAAAATGCATTTTTATATAGTCGTTTATTTAGAGTTAATATTTTACGTTATTGCTGAGATGCGCGACGGTCTAATAGATATTGCTATACAATTTTTAACAGGCGAGCGACATATCATGAATTTCCGAAAAAAAATTCAGTGACATGTAATTTCTATGAAAGCGTTTTGTTTAACAGATATATATGTGACGACCAAGTTTTAAACAATATATTACTTACAATGACATGTTTCCCCTCCGTATCTTCTAAGTCAACGCCGCAATGTATTAACACATCTCGGAGTCGTACACCAGTCCACACTGCGTTACTGATGGCACCACCAGCCCAGTTTAGCCCCTTTACAGGCTTAACCTGCTTTAAATTATAGAATCAATAATAATAATAATAATAATCTTTATTTTCTTCTCTCACATACATAAGGTTTTTATGATTAACTAAGATTATAACATTAGGAAGTGTATGTGAGAGACTGGTCTCTGTAACAGGAGACCTGAGTGACAGATAACCAGCCTCTCCACCACCGGACCGGAACGCGTACAATCATGTCATTGTCAAAGGTTACAATAGAAGAAAATAAGTATTAAGTGCTAAAGAAAACATTGCAAACGGAGTTTTAAAAATAAATTTGGTGTGTGTTTGTGTGTGTGTGTATGTGTGTGTGTATGTGTGTGTGTCTCTCTCTCTAAGTGTGTGTATGCGTGCGTGGGTGTGTGTATATGTGTGGGGGGAGTGGGTGAGTTACAGAATGACAGTTATTAGATCCTCTGTTTCATCATAACTCAACGTCTTCAGCCAAGTAGTAACCTTTTTTTACATTTGTATTTGGGTAGTGGGTAAATGTTAATTTTTTCGTTTAATTTATTATACAAATAACAGCCTAGGAAACCAAAGAACCTTTGCGAGAAAGAAGTTGTCCATTTGGTAATACAACAGCAAACTTTATGTTTTATCCGCTTGTTAATATTTAAATCGGGGTCGTAACTAGTTTTATGATGTTGTTTTAGAACTGTGTTCAGAATAAATAATTGACGAATTGTTAATACATCGGCTAGGGCATAAAGCTCTTTGGTGGGAAAAAGAAGCGGTAAGGAGTGGCTTACTTTTAATACTGCTCGTTGGGCTCTTTCAAGTTTTAGGAGATTGGTTTTGAAAGTACCTCCCCAAACAGTGATACAATATCCTAAAATTGATTGACATAAAGACTGATAAACTACGTTAATAATTTTTTTGTCTGCTATAGACCTTAAAGTTTTGAAGATATAAATGAGTTTACGGGTTCTGCAAGAGAGAAGATCCACGTGAGAATTAAAACTCAAGTTACTGTCGATAACTACACCCAAATACTTAATACTATGGGCAAGGGAAATGCTTTTGCAATGGCAGAGTTGATTTGAAGAGCAAGTATGGGCTATGATAGAAAAATTATTATGAATGTGTGAGGGAATGTTTTTAATAGAGAAGGGCATAAATTTTGTTTTATCAACATTTAGCGTAAGGCCTCTCAACCATTCATTAACAAGGCCAAAACCAGACTGAGCAGAATTATAGACCTCATTCCAATTGTTGCCAGAGAATACAAGGGCCGTGTCATCTGCAAAAGATATTATCTTACCATTTGGCAACTGGAGGTTACATAACTCATTAATGAATGCTAGAAACAACGTTGGGCCAAGTACGCTTCCCTGAGGGACACCGTAAGTTATTGGCAAGTCACTACTTACAAGGTCACCGACCTTCACCCTTTGAAATCTATTTTTAAGGTAACTTTGGAAAAGACTCAATTGAGAACCACGGATACCCAGAGATTCAAGTTTGTTTAAGAGAAGTGGGACAGAGACTGTGTCAAATGCCTTAGCAAGGTCCAAAAATATTGCTATAACTTTTTGCTTTCGGTCAAGTTTGGCTACAATGTGATCAGTAAGTTCGTGAACGGCGTCATTTGTAGAACTACCGGAACGAAAACCAAATTGCGAGCTAGAAATGAGATTCTTGGTCTCAAGATAGTGAACAACAATGAAACATCTTTACAACTAAAACCCTTGCAAACGGTACCTTTATTTCACGTAAAAAAACTTATATACTATAGTACGCGATAGTCACGAAACTACTATAAAGTATCAGCAATTGACTAATTTGTCCTAAACATTGCAGTTTGTATGTATAGTATGGGCTAAACATTTTAAGAAAGCGCCGTCTAATTAAAAAAAGGGTGCGTGTACTTATGTACGCGCGTAAGAAGTTATACTTCTTTGGCATTATTAAAAATAGTTTTTGATTGCATGCAAATAATTAATTACAATTAAATAATCAAAGACTGGAAAAGGAGTCATTAAAGTCAATAAAGTTCAGTTTACATTTGAAAAATTAATTAAATAAATATTTATTATTATTCTCTTACATTAAACAAATAAAACACTATTTATCTTTAAAACATTTTTATTTCATTATACTATTTATTTTTAAGTGACTCTAATGTCTTCATCAGAATTTCGGTTTGTAATTTTAAATTAATCATTACTTGGTTGTGCATCTACGAGGCTTCTCCAAAACTACTTGCTTTCTGCAACAAATAAGAGAATATTAATTTAAGCTCTGTCCATGCAAAACTTAAAATTTTTATAATTCATATTATAAATTTTTAACACATTTATATTAATATAATTATATAAATGTGTTAATAATATAATTTGTAGCACATGCTACAGACCTGGATAGCAACTTTCTTTTATTCTATTTAGAGATAGAGATAATTTAAATATAATACCGGTGTCTTCCTTGTAGGTTTCTTTGGAGTTGTTTGGGGATTCTTGTTGTTCAGTTCGACATGATTTTCTTTAACCTTTCTTTAATCCTACAAAATAATGAAATTGTTAAGTTATGTTGTCACTGTTGTGCACACCTTTGTTTGGCTTTTTTAGTATTAAAGTTATGTCAAAACTGATTTATTACCTTGTCATTGTTGGCTTTATTTGCTTTTGGGATATCAATTGTTTCCAAAATGATTTTATTTGTAATAACCTGAAATATATAAATAACATCTATTAATTTAAGTATCATGGTGAGTGGTTCGCACTCAGGTATTAAGGTGTATTATACCCACTGTCCATTATAAGTGGGAATGGGCTCACTTCTGGCAGGACAGAGTTTCGGTACTACAAGTGCAACATGGATGTTTTGAGGTATTACAATATCTCTAACTACCCTGTAGGGGAATAAAGTAATGTTGTAAGCATATGCCTATGCTTGAAAGGTTGAACCTTGAACATCACCATACATCATATTTATAATTAACATTCCTACCTCGACACCATCACAATCAAATTCATTGAAATCTACTTCAAACCATTGTGTCTCGAGAAGGTGATGGTGGCTTTGTTCCACCTCCAGTTTTTGATGTTTCACGGCGATAAGATGACAACTCTTTTTTTGTATTCAATTTAGTGCACTTCCACTGATTCATCAATTGTTTTTTGTCTCTTGTCCTTATATTTGCTAGATTAAATCTGATGTTTTGATTAAATAATGTGGTCATTTTTTTGAGATGCAGGTACTTATTAAAATGTTTACTTCTCTGTTATATCGCTCCAAGCCTTCATTTTCTCCTTATTAGTATTCGTGCTTAAATCTTTGTTCTCAATTATTGATATATAGGGTCGTAGAATATTTCTAAAAAGTTGCTGTAACAAACGCAATAAACAAAAGCAATGAATAATGGTTCATGTTTCAGTTTTAATCAACAATAATACTCGATAATACATACGGATAGTTAACCTCAATTGTATTGAAGCACTCAGGAAGGTTAGCACAGTTTTTTCACAAATATTTTATATTATTTCACAAATATTTTGTATAATGAAAATAACTAGGTATATAATTATTAATTTTGAACAATAATTAAAACTCCTATATTTGTTTAAAAGGTAAATGTCATTGTCAGATGTCAATTGTCATGGTCATTCAAAATTCTTGTTAAGCTAGAATATGCGTGAAGTTAGCTTCACGCATATTCTATTTCTTTTTACTTGTAGTTTGTCTTATTCCCATCTCGCTCGCGCACGCTATATCACACTGCCAATTTTGTGTCATAGGTGCGCGCGCAATCGTAAAATTTCACTCTCATCAATTTTTCATAACGCGCCTAAAGAAGTACAACTTCAAAAACCAAGAAACTTGCCTTATAAATTTATTCCGATAAAAATTATAATACTCTCAAAACCTGGTGCAACCCGTTTCCAAATAATACAAAAATATTCTTATCTTTTTGGCAAAGTATTATAGTTTCACAAGCAATAAGTGTTAAATTTAGAACCATTGCAAGAACAAGTTCATAAAAATCACTTTCATACAACTGAAAATATGTATTCAAACAGAAGACCTCCTCCTAGTATTAATTATATATATCGTATGTTATGGGGTGGCAACTCGAATAACAACGAATTATAGATGGCGCTATCAGAAAATAATCCAAATATTAAATCGAGTATTTATATTCTCACGTTTAATCTCATGAAATTAACAAACACAAGTTTTAATCCATAAGGGTTACAGTACGTTTATAAAAATTAGAGTTTCACAGACAAGAGAGGAGAAAGGGAGAGGTGCATAAGTGCGAAAGACGTCTGAATCTACATAACATTCGAATATTTTCTTTGACACACCAATAAACGATAATTTTGTAAGTCATCCTTATGTTATGCATTTCAACTGATAAAGGCAATCTATCATAACAATGTTATATTTAGCTTGACCTAGTCTTATCGTATATCGTTTATCTATGAAGGATAGATAATGCCAAACTTAGTCTTTGCTATTTATATCAGATCCGATTCCAATTTATCCCTTTACATAGAATGTCTTACAAGAAGTCGTCATCGACATAATTTCGCGCTGCCTTCAAGGGAGGGATGTCATCGAGGTCATGACTCCCTTCTCTTGTACTCTCTGATACTCAGTGAAAGGATTTCTAGATTCTAAGTCCTAATACAAATCTGATTGGTCAAAGTGACGGATTTATCTATACTAATAATATAAGGTAAAGTCTGTAGGGCCCTACAGACGTTACCCGGGTAACGTCTGGATCTACTGAACCGACTTTGAAAATTCTTTACGACCTGAAAAATAAAGGCTTTGTAAAGTAAGAAAAACACGGTCGAACGAAAACGTTTCAAACGACTTAACGATGAAGTCCTAGAGGAATGTTTTATAACTACTAAAAAAATTCAGCATATATCTAAATTTCTAATTTAATCTAATTATTAAAAAAACTACTATACCTAATTTACTAGAGTTTTCAGCAATATCTAGAATGATTCATGAGAAAGGTTTAGGTGTATAATTATTCAGGGATGGGTCACTGTTGCCCGTGCGCAACTCGTAGGTCACCGATAAACACACACAAAAGATGCACGGTGAACGGTACATATTCATAAAAAACCCAGACGCGAACGTGTAATCCGCCTTTGGCTCTCCTGCTACGTTCAAGTACGAATTGACAAGATTTGTCTTTTTTCATGTGATTAATTTTTAATGAAAATTTATTCATCAAACACATTTAAGTACACATTTAACTAATTTAGTCAGAAATTGACCCATTTTAAAAAATATTCTCCCTTTTTAAGTGCCCATTTCTGGCCTGTATCTCTTAAATGAAGGGAAAAGTTAATTAGAGATATGGAAAACAAAAACAATGGGTGTGGTTTAAAGGCCTCAATGTTAAGAAAACTATTCTTAAAATGCAATACCACTTTTAAAAAGATTATGTATGAATGCGTATCTTTATTATCTAATATCTTTATTATGAAAGCGATTTGATAAAATTGAAACAATGAATTGCAAAATCAATAAATAATTACTTTAATTCCATTTACAAAGGAATTTTATCAAGATAATGACCGGCATAATTTAGTATTGGTCATAAACGCGATTAAACCTACCTTTATTTCAGAATGTTGTTGTCGGGTAGGTAAAGAGAGTTATTTTTTTTTCTAGTGCGTCTAAAGTTCCTTGAAAACAGAATTTGGTTTTAGCATATAGGTAAATGCCTAAATGAACGAGTTTCTTGGCTTGTCTTCAAATCCGGATATCCGGATACATAGTTTAAAGCAAAATGTTTAATCAAAGAACTCTCATAAATAAACAATTTTTTTAAGACGTACTTAACATACCTTGTTCATCTCGCTTCGTCTATTTCCAGCGCACATGAGCGCAGCCCGAATAGAAACTCGTGGAAAGCGGTCCAGCTCTGATAAACTGAATTCGAACTGCTTATTGACCCCTTTGACGTATATTTTGAATGAATGTGTTTTTTCATCCAATTCTGGCACCGGCATGTGTTGACGGACGTAGAACAATTCACTGGAATATTATTGATTTGGTTTAAGATATTTTATCCTGATTTATAGGGACAATATTACCCATAGATAAGCAATAAGTTTCCTTTTTTATGTCCCATAGATAAGCTAGGCTCTTCTAGGAGTGGTAAATTTTCACAAAATTTTTTTAGGTCTGGGGTCGGATTTCTGTACCTATCATTTACTTTTTCTTATAGGCAAGTTGAACAGACTTCTGTGCCTCTGATGGATGGCGATGTAGCTTTTTAGGGTTTAAGGCGAGCCGGTTTTCTCACGATGTTTTACCTTTACCGAAATCACAAAATTATATATCTTTAATTCTATATAACGTCACTGTAGAATGATAACCTCGTATGTTAAAAAATTATTTATTTTTTATTCTTAGACTCTTATGTCATTTAACTGGTATAATCATGATGTAAGGACTTATTTATGTTAATAATAAATATGTCCTTTTTACCGTCTAAAACTATGGACAAAAACACATAATATTGTAACGAACATTGACGAAATTAAACATTTTTTTTCGTTTCCTTTAATGTTTGGTTTTCTGGACATTATACTCACTTAGGTGTGTCAAAATGTTCAACCTGCTCCTTGGGTGGTATTTCAGCATTGAAAGGCTTTGCAGTCTTCACAATCAATCGCTTGTCTCTATACGGCTCTTTTACCCACAATTCGTGATCACTGTGGTCCATTACATCTTCATCGTGAAGGTTTCCTGTAAGTTATTCTGATAACTATCAAATTATACACGATGTTTGTTCGATGGCTGTTACCTCTTCTAGTATACATTTGATTAGTAAATTGTAAAAACATATATTATAATATTTAAGCCGAGAGGTCAACTTGTTTTACCTACCTTAAGGGTAGGTAAAAATGTAAACATCTTGCCAGCTATTCATCTTGTCATCATCAAAATATATATTGTAGATTTTTATAGTTTAGTACAAGATTACAATTATTTGATTGTTAATTAAAAAATACAATTTAACGTTTAATTTTTTTTCAATTTGTTCGTACAGTTCGTAAAGTTTAAAACAAGACGATTTGTTTCTAGCTATTCCATCATAATAAGGCGTCTAAAATATTTTTCTCTTACCGATCCTGTACGATTCCAACAATGTATATATCTCTGCAGTTTTATGCATTCCATACACATTCCAGAATGGTTCAATGCTGAAACCGCCTGCGTTTAAAATCTGTTCACCTCCTGGGTGAGACGGCAGGAACGACGTCACGTCGTACACCCCATTCTTGTAGATGACCCAGAAACTTGATCTGATAATAATAAAATCAATATATTGCGGTAAATTTTGGAGCCTTTATAGTACGCCAATAACATAAGTAAGGTAATAAGATTAATTTAAACATAACATTTTCATTTACCAAAATGCGACGCACAACTTTTATTTTATTTGTAAATTTTATTTGTTGTACATACTCCACATATTACAGATTATGGGTATGTTCCGATATACACTGCGAGTACTGTATAGTGCTCCCACTGTTCAAAAATTCGTTCCGCTATGGACTGCCAGTATACAGCCGCAGCGTCCTAGGGAAATATATGACGTCACAAATCCCCGCTATACTTCTACTGCGAGCACTGGCGTTTTCGAGGTAAGGTACTCGCAGTGCTTTGATCACGTGATCAATCAAAACCACTTGAATGCCTAACGGCTGATATAACTTACAGTTTAATAACAAACATTTAAAATTCTAATTAAAGAATTAGCTTGGACTAATTAATGAAACAATGGAAAACTTACGAAAATTGAGTTTATTAGACTGTGTAAGTAATACTCGAACAACGGCACCAACAAGCACAATTCCAATTATTGTGTATTCCATTAGCTGTGAATTGTTTTTTATTTGTAGTAATTAATAACTAATTTTATAAAGAAAACTCCTTACTTTTACCCTACATAACCTTTGCATTATAAGTACCTAATACAGAAAGTTAATATAAGTTGAGTTATGATAAACAGACTTTTTCTAATTAAAAAATACTTACTTTCTTTGTAGTATTAATTCAATTGACAGTTAATATTAATATAGATTTTTTTAATGCGATAATACTCCAATAATAGTTTTTCTTGTTGAATTGAAAAACTTTGATGTACTCATTTGAAAACTGTGTCGAAAAACGAAGCTGACTAGTATACTGGACTGCGTTCCGTTTTAAATTGTAACCAGTATAGCTGGCTATTTTATTTTATTTTTTTTTTTATTTATTTATTTATTCTATACATCATCCTAAATAGAAAAAGTTGGCGTGGTGGAAACACAAACTGACACAGTTTTTCCGTCCACCAGGTCGTCGAAAATATTTAAAATAATTAACCTATTACACACTCAGGCCAGTGACACACTATACAATATAACACCCCCACCAATAAAACCATAAAAATTGCACGAACAACATATACCAATTGAAACAATGACGCTCCACAGCCGATGCAAGAAACCTGTTCTTGACGAGAAATTCTCATTCGAATACAGGATGTGTATTCGAATTTACATATTCGAACATGAAACTAAATGACGACGTCCTACTTTTAGTTATGCATAATTTGTAATTGTTTGACTTATAAAGTAATTTTTTAATTTAAATTTGATATTGTTTCCTGTTACATTAGCAAATAGCGCAGTTCGGTAAAGAGTTTAATAGATTTGGAATAATATAGTCTAATGTTTTTTTCCCATATAAATTATTGTATTTTTGGTAAAAGAAATTCGTTTTTTAATTTTCTACGTGTTGTATAGTGATAATGAGTTTTAGTTGTTTTAAGGTAATTGTCTGTAAAGTAGTTTTCATTTAATAATGCTAGCTGCACTTTCTCTTGTATATAGAGAAACGGTTTCACAGTATACTAAATTGACGGTACTCTGTACAGTGGTCGCAGTGTATATCGGAACATACCCTATATTATTACAAATAAGAAACTATTTATAACATTTTCTTCGATTTTACGTTTATCTTATAGATAAAATTGGTATTTAGCAACAAAATAAAAAGAAATGATAAGCGATTTTTAATCATGTGTAGGTATTATGCGATCAAAGAATATATCCGGTGGCGCTACAATCTTATATGGGCCTCAGAACAGATTTTTTTTAAATTTCTATAAACAAGTTTGGAATTTGGATCAGCATTTCGTGCCTTCCACGCCGACGATTTTTCCGGTTTCCTCACAATACCTACATAGGAGCAAGTGTCAAATGCGCAAAGGAAATATAGCGCACAGCCGTGATTCGGACATCTGAGCATTGAACAACACGATTGTATCACAGATAATAAAGTGCATATATTGCATAGCAACATCCGCAATATCTTGGGAAATAGATATAATATGTCAACATTTGTATCAGATACAGATATTGTATCTTATCTTTAAACCAAGAGCTATATTCTGAATTAAATAAAAATTATTGTAATGTGTGAATTCCCAAAACCATAACCTTGATACTGTATTATCAGAAATAGAATCGAGAACTTCTGGATATAGTTATGTTAACATACCCATTAATAGGTAAATTCGACTAATATCAATTGAAGAGTCTGGTGCTTAACTTATTTATTTTAATTTTAATTATTTTTCTGTTTGAGATCTTATTATTTAAAGGTACATGGTACTGTAATATCTCCCTTAGGTGTAGCCATATACATACCTAGTGGAAAGGGATATGAAATTATTGCCATTGTAATTTGTGTTATATTACATAATAGGCCATGAATTTTTATCAAAAAAAACATTTTTTTATCTGATAACTACAACCTTCCCACCTTGACCGCTAATAATTTGACATCTGTCAAAAGAATCAATGCGAGTATGGATAATACTTTATCCAACAGAATCATTTTAAGTGGAAGATCAGGCACAATAAATACTGATAAAAATATTTTTTTGTAATAAAGGTTATTGCTATTTATTCAGAGATAATATTTGTTAAGATAAGATTTTAAAGTGTTTGTATGATCATTGCAATTTTAAGAAGAAATTACAGTAGTTTTTACCTTTAAAAATCTAAGATCAATACCTAAAATCGATAAATATTTTTATTTATTTATCATTCAGCAATGTATGCCTGTATTCAAAAACGTCAATCAAACATATGTCTAATTTCAAAAGACTAAACACTTTTTGGTTCACGTTTTCACATATGTTTTATGAAGTTTGACATATATGACAGCTCTCAAGACGAGATTCTGACTTGAGATACGAATTAGAATATGGACCTCAAAATTGTTTCTGTTCTGTTGCAAGTTGCATAGTCTATACCAATAAAAATAAAATTAGATATAAGTTAAACATGTTGTTGCACAATACGTTAACTACTAACAATATACAATTAAATTGTGGCTTAGGTACACTACCTAATTTAATGGACATAAATTGTATATTTAAAAATAAGTATGTATTGACAAAGGATAGGTTCCGCCTACCTAATTATTATTTACAACAGATAGCTACTATGCTATCTTACTTTTTATTTACAACTAAAGCTAAACATTTAGCTTTTCAGACAACTGCTTCTATTGAGCAGCTAGCTTTTCAGACAACTGCTTCTATTGAGCAGCTTAGCTTAAGTGAATGTAGTGATACTTGCAGTAGCACTTCATTAAGTATAAATAATTTAAATTAGATAGTGTGACAATAGAGGCAAACTCTAGCAATAATTTAGTACAACTCAGCTCAACACAAACATGTTATATTACTAACAACAACTGTTTAAACTTGATGCATGAAAACATGCAAGGTATGTTCAAAGAATAAGGCCGGCTCCACACGTTGGCCCCAATATTGGCCTCAACGCTATTCGTCCAACGTGTGGATCTAGAAAATGGCATTGGTCCCAACGTTGGGGCGAGTGTTGGTAGTTGGCCGGCTCGTGTCGGTTTCATCAAAGGAATCTGCGCCAACGCTCGCGATCTGTCCACACGTTGGCGCTTTGCTTAGTTCTGTTACAGTACGCAGCGAGTGCGTACGTCGAGCGAGAATGGCTTCCTCATCCACAAAATCGCCACCGGCATGGACAAATGAAAAAGTAATAGAATTTATTGAACTTTATCAAGCACATCCAATAATATGGGACGCAACTCGAAAGGATCATAAAAATAAAAATTTAATAGCTGATGCATGGCGCACCATTCAACAAAATATAGGAATGAATTTCTCAATTGAAGATTTAAAAAAAGCGAGAATTTTGACTTTGACGTGGCTTTTTATTTTTTCTCAGTAACAAATATAAATGTGCACTCATCATTACTATAAACGCGCTCAGAGCAGTTTCGATTTCTGTATCGGACATCTTCACATTGGCCCTGACGGGACAGAACTAGTTTATTAGCCAACGTGTGTACGCCTCACCGAGTTTGCAGTCCAACGTTGGTACGAGCGTTGGGACCCACATGTGGAGCCGGCGTTAGAATTGGAGTTGTTTTTAAAATCAAGTAAAATTGATGTCCTATACATTACCGAACATTGGCTTAGAGAATGCCAAATCATCTTTAACTTTGATCAGCACCAAGTTGCAAGTTCGTTTTGCAGATTGTCGGCGATTCATGGGGGCTCTTTGATTATTGTTAATAAAAATTTAAAGTATAAAGAGCGTAATGACATCGTGTGTCTGTCTGTAGAACACTCTTTGGAAGTAGCCTGTATAGAGATTGAGAATTGCATTATTTTAAGTGTTTACAGACCACCAAGTGCATCTTACGATTTTTTTGAAGAAAAGTTGGAGGAAATTTTGTGTAAAGTTAGTTTTAAGAACAATAAGTATATTATTGTATGTGGTGACTTCAATATAAATTTATTAGAAAATACCTCCATTAGTAAAAAAATTCAATCTGTTATTAAAATCTTACAATCTTGTTAACTTGTTTCTTGAGCCCACTAGAATTACAAGCTCCACTGCTACATGCATAGATAATGTATTTACAGATGCAGAGGCTATGCAAACCTCAATTACAACTGATCTTAGCTCAGATCATTGTGGACAGTTAGTGGCGCTAAAATGTAAAGTGGTGAAACAAGTAAATAAGAGCAGTGTGTTTGTTCCAGTGAATAAAAAGCGAATGGTGAGATTTAGACATAATATAGGTAAACGCCTACCTTTATTACCGGTAGGTACTACCGTTGATACACAATACAACAATCTAAGTGATTGTATTAATAAAGAGTTCAACACCATCTTTACCCCAAAGAAAGTCTCTCATTCGCAGTGTAAATCGTTTAGTGATTGGGCGACAGCGGGAATTTATAAAAGTAGACAACGGTTGTATGACCTTTACGCTGAAAAGTCATACAATCATAATGAAGAATTTATTCTTTATGTTCGAAATTATTCGAAATTATTTAAGAAAGTTTGTTACGCGGCCAAGTCCTTAAATATCAAAAACAAGATTAAAAATAGTACCAATAAAACTAAAATGACTTGGAAGATAATTGATAGTGAAACTGGAAGAGTCAGGGATCGCAATCAAGACATCGAACTATGTGTCGATAACACTATAATCAAATCTAACGAAGAGATAGCGATTGTTTTTGATAAGTACTTTTCTGACATTCCAATTTCGACTACTAAGTCTCTTCAATCATCTCCCGCCCTCGCCGAATCGCTGCTCAAAGATAATGTAAACGAGTGCAAGGTCAGTTTTTCATTCCGACCCATTGGTGCCGACGATATAGTGAGGATATTTAGAACCATAGATATTAAGAACACAACCGATCTTTGGGGTATTTCTGTAAAAATAATTAGTAGCATAATTGATGTAATTGCTCCCCATCTAGCTATAATTTTCAACAATTGTATTAAAAGTGGCGAGTTTCCCGATCTAATGAAACATAGTATAGTTATTCCTTTATTTAAAGCAGGTAGTATGTCCGACCCCAGTAACTTTAGACCAATTTCCGTACTACCTACTTGTAGTAAAATATTTGAAAAAATTATATTAAATCAACTGGTAAGTCATTTTAACGTAAACAAATTATTACATAATAATCAGTTCGGTTTTACCAAGGGTCGCTCGACAGCCGATGCCGGTGTTGAGTTATATAGATATATAGTTAAGGCTTGGGAGGAGTCGCATGACGCTTTAGGTGTTTTCTGCGACTTATCCAAAGCATTTGATTGTGTCCAACACGAGACCTTAATCGGGAAACTCCGCCACTATGGCATCAAGAATACCGCACTGAATCTTCTGACTTCCTATTTACACGGAAGAACTCAGAAGGTTCAAGTGAATGGTAAGAGGTCCTCTGGGTCGGCAGTAGATATGGGGGTACCACAGGGCTCAATTCTTGGCCCTTTCCTCTTTCTTGTTTATATAAATGATCTACCTTTCATGGTAGAGAGAAAACATCAGATAGTTTTGTTTGCTGATGACACGTCCTTGATTTTTAAAATCAAACGACAAATAACAAATTTTGACGATGTGAACAATGCTCTGTCTTCGATTGTCCATTGGTTTAGTATGAATAACCTTCTACTTAATGCAAAAAAGACAAAATGCATTAAATTTTGTGCAAAAAATGCAAGGGTTATGGATACTAGACCAATTATAAACGGTGAGGAATTGAATCTGGATGATACAACTGTATTTCTCGGAATCACCATGGATTCAAAACTTCAGTGGTCCCCTCATATTAACGGATTGGCGAAGAGACTTAGTTCTGCAGCCTACGCGGTTAAAAAAAATTCGCTCACTAACTGATGTCGATACAGCTAGACTTGTTTATTTTAGTTACTTTCATAGCTTAATGACTTATGGCTTATTATTATGGGGTCATGCTGCTGATGTCGAAACTATTTTCATCCTGCAGAAGAGGGCTATTCGTGCAATCTATAATTTAAAATGTAGGAAATCTCTTAGAGATAAATTCAAGGAAATTAATATACTTACCTTTCCCTCGCAATATATTTATGAAAATATTATGTATGTATACAAAAATAGTGATAAGTTTACTAGAATAGAACATACGCACAATGTTAATACACGGAACAAACGCAGGCTGCAATTTCCCCGTACTAGACTATCTAAAGTTAGTAATTCTTTTTTGGGGAAAGGGATACTCTTCTTTAATAAAATCCCAGAGGCTCTTTTATCACTGCCTTTCAATAAATTTAAGAAATGTATTAAAGAAAAGCTGTGTAAAAAGGCTTACTATAAAGTCAACGATTATCTAGTTGATAAAAGGGCCTGGGACTAGTGCTAGACAGGCTACTTCTAATCAATTTGCGATATTTGTTTTAAATAAGTGTTGTTTGATGATTTGCTGTTTTAAAAGAGTACCGAGAGTTTTTTACGCCGGCTTTTTCTCTCGGCCTACACCCTCTGTCTTCTTTGCCGATGAGTAGGGATGCCTTCAAATTTAATGACGTGGAATAAGTGATACATGTATCTTATGTTCCATAATAAACATATTTTATTTTATTTTATTTTAATAGGCCAAAGTCATAAATTAATTTAAAAAAATTGAATGTTTGCAAATTTTGACAAGATTGGCTGATCACATACTAAGCATGTGAATTGTACTTGTGACTTTTAATTATATTTGTTTATATCTCAGTTAAAAATGCTGATACTAACTTGCTGTCATGCTTGCTGACTTCCTCAGCTCTGTATGTTGGTAGATCAGGTCTCTTTGTTCCAGCTTCAATAATTTCTTCTTTACTCTTGTTTTTTTCTGAAATGTTAAGATCAAGCTTTAATTAATGTGATCACTATAGTTTTAATTATATAATTGAAAATTTATCAATTTATTTCATACATTTTAAAGTGACATTGGTATATTACTAGGTATAAAAACAATTGAAAACAGTGTTGGCCTAGATGCTTAGGTGTGCCAAGCAAAAGGCTGATCACCTTACTTGTTTATGAAATAAAAATGATCAAAGAAACCGATATAGGGTTGGATTATTATTACTGTTACTAAACTTACTTTGAGGACTGGTTAGAGTTAGATTTTTTGATATTGTTACAAGTTTTAAGTAGTAACATAATATCATGATTTCTGTTCTGTACCTAGTATGAACAAACCACTGAAAATTGAGGCTAGGAAAATAAAAAAATAGGTCTTGTTAAATATTTTAAGTAATATAAGTCATAAATTTTACGCTTTTAAGAAACATCTGCTTCTTCTTATAAGTTTATAAATTACTTATCACTGACTAAATAATGTTTATTTAGTATGTTTATATACTAAAATATACATTATATCTGACATTTACCTCTATAATGTGTGACAAGCCTGTTTTATAAAGTTATATTAAATAAAATACAAAACATTGATTCATTAAGTAATTTTAACATAATTTACTTGTTGCTAATGAAGCTTTTTAGGTAACTTTTAAAGCTGTTTATTAAGTGAAGCATGAAAAGTTTATGTGTTTTTTATATGTTTACTATGTGCAGATAAGTAGATATTAAATACATAAATAATAATTTCCATAAATAATAATTTCTTGTGAGAATTTTTTTATTATTAAATTATTTAAACATGTTTTGTATTTACCATTAGCCAATCCCACTGCAACAGAACTAAAAATGAAAGCAGATGTTGTTCCAAGTAACTTTCTTGTATTGTTCTGTCGCCTTTCATATTGATTTCGGGCAACAATTGGCACGAAATTAATAAATTTATTTCCTTTTAGACTTCCCCTGCAATATTGAATTCCAAATTATAGTAATGTAAAAATAACCATGAATTCAAGTTTTAAAATAACTAATCTCAATAAAGTTTTCAGTAGTTTCATAAATAAACGTAACATGTAAAAAGACATAATTAATAGAAAACAGCTGTTACATTAGCTGACGATGGGTGTATGAGCATTCCAAGTGATTAATAATATTAAGTAATATTCATTTAAATATCGAACATTGATGTAGAATATTAAAAAGCTTACCTAAATAATAATGTTTTTAAAGACATCTTGTCAAGACACAGTCCGAATCACATATGAATTTTTATTACCTACAATTTACCAATAGTCCAATACTGCTTGACAAATTTGCGATAATTAATGTTAATGTAGCCTTGAAGATGTTCACAATACTAGGTGGCTATTATCTTATCTTAAACTGTGTTAAATATTTTACATATCACATTTAGTTCGACTATGGGTGGTATTAAATTAATAAAAATATAATCATTCATTTTATGCCATGACTACCAACTTAATTATTTTTGTTTACCTATTATTTAATATTTATTATGTATTAATTACAATAGTCAATAACGTCGTTCGACGTCATGTTTTTACTCGTCTTTGACTTGACACTTGACAATGACATATGACTGACAGCCAGTTTCAGATACGATTTTCTTACGGGGTAAAATTTAGCGGCTAGGGCATTTTTCATATTTTCTATGCAGGCTACAGAGTGCAGTTCAGTAGGCAGACCAAAAGTACCATGTAAAGAGACAATGTCGGCGTTTCCTGGTAAAAAGGCCACCAGCATCTACGACACTTATCTCATACGGTAAAATTCTCAGTCAAGACAATATCGCTATCATATCTTTTGCATTATCTTAGTTCTTAGATTTTTATTCTGGAAAAGTATATAGTCCACTAACAAAACGTCTTAATATGATAAGACGAAACGAAGTTCGCGGGAGCAGCTATATATTTCACTACTGGAATAGACACAGATTTTTCGCACATCGCATTCGCACTTTATATTAGTTGGATACTGGATAGGTCACCGATTTCACTGTAATATAGTAGTAAATCTGTTGGTGTAGTGCTCTAGCAGCAAACCGAGACTAAATGATGTTAGCCACCTATTCATCTACATCGGAACAGTTACGTCTGCCAGCCTTATAATCAAGGACGACGGAGGGCAATACTCCATGATTGAGGTGTTCTTATGCTCGAAGGTTTTGTCCTTTGGTCCAAGACCTTTCTTAGCATCCAATAGTATGAATTTATGGTGCTTCTTGAAATATTTTCCTTGAGTTTCCGTAATCTCTTAAAGGACTCTTCCTTCGTGTGTTTCTATAAGATTGTTTGAAATCTCGGTATCGTGATAGCTGCTAGGTATTTTTTCGCTCCTTATCGGGTTATATCAGCGTAGTTACTTTCTGTATCAAGGCATGAATGTCACGTGATAATAATTCTGTAACCTAATAGATAATTAAATCATAACTTATTAGATAAATCGCTTTATTTAAGTTAAGAGAGAAATATTTCTGTAAAAGAAACCTGTATGGAACACCGGATTATTGAAAACAATGTTTTTTAAGCAGTTTTGTTTATTTCGTGTGGAATTTTGTATTCTGCCTCAATTGTTAGTCATCTCCCGAACACACTCCATGAACGATATCCATAAAAGCCATAACTTATAGAAGATGGTACACGTTGTTAGTAACTCGGAGCACGTAGATAAGTTTTTTAATAAGGTAGCAATTAGTGAGGGAAACTCGTGCCCACTACGAGAGCCTGTAGTCATTCGTATAGAATCTGTCTATAGGAAAGTTTTGTAAATAATACTTAGTTAACAGAGTTAGTATATTTCAGAGCACCGTTATTCTGGTGATTTACCAATACCTTGAGTTTGAACGTTTGAATTGGCTATTTCTTTCTAGGTGTACAATTAGGTTATATGGTGAAATAAACGGTTTGATTTAAATGGGCGGCGTGTGTCTAAATCTTTTTGATTATGAAGATAATAGACCTGATAGTAGCGGAGCCCACGATGCTCAATGGGGATTTACTCGAGCTTCATAGAGAGTTGTGAAGTTTAGATAATAAAAAGATATAAATGTTATATAATGTATACCTTTTCATCGGTGGGGGGAGCGGGGAGTGCAAATTTGGCCCCACATGAAGTACTGTTCTCATCTGTTCGCGTGAGCTCCTCAGTACCAGCTCCTTTCACTTGACCGTTTTCAAAGAAGAGTGGTTGGAATCGTCGACGACCAATCCCTCTCCGAGTGGCTTGGTCCCTTGGCGTTGCGTAGAGATGTGGGGTCACTCTGCATCTTTACCGCATTTACCATGGAGAGCGTTCAGCAGACCTGCAGCTGAGTTTCATCATCGAATGTCGAGGCAGATTACGAAATTCCACCTCGGACGTCGGTAACTAAGCGTTTTTAAGGCAGTTTTGCCGCGCACCACAACTATATGGAACCAGCTGCCCACTGAAGTATTTCCGAACCATTTCGACTTAGGGTCCTTCAAAAAAAGAGTGTACCAATTCTTAAAAGGTGGAATAGTAATTGAAGATTTTGCAATTATCCTCAAACAATGCCAATTAAATATTTTGTATGACATTGATTTATTAAGTTTCCAGCCGACCTAGTTTAATGGAAGTATTTCAAATAAATACAAATGTTTTACTTGATACATTTAATAATGTTTAATATCTTTCAGCTATATAATTATAAAATAAAATATTTATATATATAATAATGAATGCATTAAAAAGAAACCGCACAATCATACACTAACTAGCATTCATATGTTTAATTTAAAATTTCTACTCCTACTCAATAAAAAACTTTATATTATATTCGCAAACAAAACAATCAAGGAAGTATAAATTTAGATATATATTTTATGTTCAATTTGTATTTAATCACAGCGATAGTAAAATACAATTTTCCTAAGAAGAATATACTACATTAATTAATTATTTCTTTATATAATAATAATTTTCTATCTTCAAAAGTAGGATAGGTCTATTCTAGGTCACACTCCACAGTTAAAATGTCATTTTCATACGTCCAAGAACCAGACTTTACCTCGCTTGGCAGAGTTCTTACGTTGAAGAAGTTGTTTTTCGAGTTACCATTTGAGTGGTGAGCTTCAATCACTACAGCTGTCTTCTTCGTTTGTACTGAAATATCATCCTCGTCAAATCCATGTAGAGATACTTTTATAACATATTTATCACCATCAAATCCTTCTTCCAAGATCGGATTCGGGAAATGCCGAGACAGTGCCTTCATTTTCTCCTCAAAAGTTTTCATTTCCCTTTCATATTCCTGCCAATATGCGCGGCTCTCTGCTTCTAGTTTGTTAAATTTGTTTGTTATGAAGTTTTCAAGAGTCTGATCATCATCGTCTATGTTTATTTCCTTGTGAGGCGCTGCGCTCACAGTCGCGAGAAGGCCAAGTATTACGTATGCCAACATGTTTCTTGTTTGTGGTGATACTAGTGTCTGGTCTTTGTAACTGTTCCCTTTTAAACTTAAAATAAGCGTTTTCCTGTTGCAATGTGTTTACTTTAATAATTACATACAGGCCGTTGTATAATGGCTGTATTAATTGAATTTAAATTTAAAATTCAATAATTTAAAATAGGTACAAACTTTTGCTTGTTAAATTAAATACAAATATTAATCACAATTAGTGTTTAAAGAACTTTATTTCTCATTACAAAAGTTATTTTTTATTTACATGAGAAATTTTATATTATATACGAACGAGATACATGTCGCCATCAGCTAGCCCAATTTTACTCTAATTGGCTCATTCTGATGTGTATCTTTAATGCCCTTTTGAATTGATTAATCACGCTAATTTTACGAACCTTAGACGGCAACTGATTAAAAAAATTGCATACCCTCATACCTAATAGACCTCTTTAAATAATTTGTGCGCGGCTTTGGCAAGATAAGCAAAGTCGCTCGATGAGTATTGCGTGTAGTGGTGTATTTGATTTTATGAAATGATAAGTTACTATGTAGAGAGTTATTTAATTTTTTTTAAATAATGATACAGGTGCTATAACTATATAGTTGTTTAATCGTCATAATTTTGGTTTCTTGGTAGATTTTATTAGTAGGTGTTCAAAAATTTTATCTTAATAGTGTTTTTATTAGTATTGTCTTTTATTGACATACCTTTTAGACATAGAAAAACACTTTTTTAACGGATTGGAAGTTATACATAGTCGATACCAACTCCGGGGAAATAAATACAAATAACACAACTTTTTCTACAGCTGTGATACTTTTTGACATTCAACACCTTTTGTCTTCAGTCAGCGTGACCACGCACGCTGTTAAGCACGCGAAACGTCGGTTAAATTTAAAATTATGTAAAATAATGGTAAATTTATAATAAAACATAACTTCAAATTCGTTAAAAAAGTGTTTTTCTAGTGCTTTTATTAATTTCTTTTGTATCTTAGAAATTTTGATTTTGCATGCTGTACCTACCCCATATTTCAATTAGGTATATGAAATGTGGCTTGACAAAACAATTATAAATCAAATGACGTACAGATTGCGGAATGCATTTTGATATTGATCAAAATCTGCGTATAAGTGATTTTAGTTTGGTAATTATGTGTGATATATGAAAGTTCCACTTTAAGTTTGTATCCATTCTAAGACCCAGATATTTCTCCCATTTTTTGTTATTTATTTCAACGTCTTGAACTTTTAGCGGTTGAAAGACAGGAATGAGTTTATTACATATTTAAATCATAATTTAAAATGGCTTATAACCGTTAAAGATCGAACAAGAATGTGTGTAAAGAAGAAGTCGACGAAAAATATTATTTATTTATTAAGGAAACTAAACAGATACATCTCTATACAGAAAAAATAAATTAAGTATTAAATGGATCTCTGTGGTCCGCTATTTTGAGCGCCATTTTTATATTATGTATTTTTGTATATATGTATTTATCCATTTTAATATTACTAATAAATTCCTAATAACATACACATCCCGTATGTCATATCATTTTATTTACGTCAATTATGCCGATCTTCCTCTGACCTCTACAAAGCTTTAGATTTGTCATCGTTTAAAATTATATAACTGTTTTTTAAGGAAAACAAATAACTTCTGTAATGTCTATTAATTGTATTATTCGGAATAATATTTCCTAGTAGCTACAAAGTACTTTTTATTGTTGATCTGGTGGTTTTCCGCAAAAATACGAAAGTCCAAAGGTGGTATCACAGTTTCTAGCTTGACAAGAGGTCTTTGGATAAGATTCTGAGCTGAGAGCGTATATTGCACGCCTGTATGTTTTTGACATACGGGGCTTATTTAAAGCAAAACATTTAGAAGATATGTTTATTGTTTAATACGATTGTTAAGCTCCAAAACTTACAGACTGGCTTTTTAGTAGTTAAAAGACAATGCGATAAGATTAAAGGGAGAATACTACTACTAAATATTGATGAACACTTTATTGAATATTTAATCGCATTAATAAGCATGTTTAAGATTTTTCTATATACGCTGTTGGTAAATGAAATGTTTATTTAGTTATATAGTGTTTCTCCCAATTATCGAATCCTGTCCGGTCTATAATCTCGTCCGTCCTTGATTCCGTGTTAACAATATGAATAATGATCATATTTATAAGTCAAAGTTTTAATTAGTAATCATTGCAATGAAATATATACTAACAATATTCTTGACCTACATATAAACTAATAAAAAGAAAATTAAAACAAAATAAATCTAAGTCTAAGTTTTCTACAACGCATTTGACACTTACATTCTACAATCACAGCGATGGCGATACCCTGAAGCACGCTAATTTATTTTATTTTACAATTTTAGGGAAACTTACAGCTAAAAAAGGTAATGAAGATATCCCGGCCGCTAAGGAAATATACATACAGCTTATCCCCTAAGCACTGCAGCCTTCGTGCCGGCCAGTAAGTGTTGAAACTAAGTACCATCTTTCCTCGACACACCTATAAAAAAAATTTGTTGTATTCTACAAATAGTTACATGCACACACACACACATCGCTAACTAAGCCATATAACCAATGTTCAGACACATTAAGTAATATTAAACATGTCCTTACTAAGATGATTTGATATTAGTCTTTAAGGAAGAGTTTATAATAAGGACATCGGTTAACAATTTGGAACAAAATATTTAAATATTAGACTTCTAAATTTACGAAGAACAAATTGTAATTCATTAAAATTATGATAATTCGTCTGAGTACAACTAGCAGAGGAATAGTTTTAGTAAATAAATATCATTTACATCAAATAGACTACTAATTAGTCTGTCCTTTAATTGAAGTTCATCTGTGTGTTCAGACGTTCACTGGCCCCAAAGGTATGTTCCATGAAATATATGTGTTATGTAGGAATGTCTGTGAGATTAATGAGAGTTAATACAATTCAGTTTTTGCTATTTTATTGATGAAAATAAAAGGTGTAGTAATAGTATCGATATAAACAAATGAATCGCAAAATATGTTGCTAAGCGCAAAACTCTGCTGGACCTGGCTAGCTTTTGGGTAATTTTTTTATATATATTCCTTGAACTCTGAGGAAGGTTACAAAGGGAATAATGGCACAGAAAAATCTAAAAACCAGTTATTATTCCTGAAAAGTGAACAGTCTCTATGGGGTAGCATAGCAAAATCTTCCATATGGTATCTAGCTACTAAAAAGGTAGGCTAAAGCTTAGGTTTCCTAGAAAAGCGGTGCCGTTATCAAACGGCCGTAATGTAGCGTTGGGTGAAGTTCGCATGGCAGTTTGTGAGAAATATAAAGAATATTACTGATCATTAAAGTTCCTATCACTGGTGATCAATATGGGTTAAATTACAAATCTTAAAGAGAAGTGTTAGTAGGTCTTCGTTTCGAGAGATTCAAGAGACAGTGTTAAGTATGACTTCAGTATGACAAATCCAAGAAGTTTGACACACAGAAGAAACATAGAGGTCCTAATTATAAAGAGGAAACAGATGGATTATTAAAATTTTACATCTTAAGGCGCGTTATGAAAAATTGATGAGAGTGAAATTTTACGATGCGCGCGCACCGTGACACAAAATTAACAGAATGAAGTTGCCCACTCAATCGCTCATTATGTTGAGGAAAAAATGCTACCAACAAAACAGAAATGGAACCTCTGTTAGTGGCGCATGTTGGCACGCACGCCGCCTCTGTTCACTGTGTATTTATATTTATCCACATGCATTGAGTTTCTACATTAAAAACAAGTGTTTTCATTATACAAGTGCGAATTTTATATGTGCGTCTGAATTATAATCAGAAGTGATTTAAATTGAATATTTAAATCAATACTAATTAATATTAGAAAATATTTGTGGACAAAACTGTGCTCATCAACCTTCCTAAGTGCTTCAATACAATTGAGGTTAACTATTCGTATGTATTATTAATAATGCCAAAGAAGTATAACTTCTTACGCGCGTACATAAGTACACGCACCCTTTTTTATGTTTGTGTAACGGATGCAGCAGCTTTCTTTCTAAAATAAAAGACTTGGCGAAAAAGTGTGGCATAGTTCTTCTCGCCTGTTCTCGTTCTTAAGTTATTTGATTTAACTGGATCTCTTTTTCGGTTATCGTAAATTAAAAAAAAATTTATATGAAATTGAACCAAAGAAATTTGATATAAAACTTTAAGTAGTCTATGAAGGGTAACATTTTCCGATATAGAAATCTTCATGCAAATATTTCTCACAGTAATATGAAACATATTCCTCATGTTTCTCGTTACTTCTTACAGTAATTGGTGTTGATCTCTAAGGGCTTACATTTCTTGTTAAAACCAACTCATTTTACAGTTATTTTTTAGATATTTGTAGTTCTATCATATATTTTAAAATCTACAGCAAATCACACTCATTCTGTTCGTATATTTGATAATTTAATACGAATCAGGCCTTTTGACCAATCCAAAACAATGATTGACTTAGAGAGGGAATCAAGTCGATCTCTTTTCTTCCTCTTCGAAAGGAGCGTACCAGATCTTAAAAAGCTGGAGAGGAATTGAGATTGTCCATTGGTGGCGGTATCACTTAACATTAGGTGAACCTCCTGCCCGTTTGCTCCCGTCCAGTATATAAAAATAAAAAACGTATTCAGATCTACGTGGTACTGGATTATTATTTTCCTTTGTGAAGGAAGAATGGTGAACAAACTTTAGGACACAGAACAATATATTCTGTGTCCTAAAGGGAGGGACATCGACCAATCTAACCCAATTAGTCTAGTCGACAAGTTGAAAATGGAACAAAATAGAGATACTGCTCTTAAAATTATGGGCGATAGCTCATTGGATCCGGAATGACGTCTAGAAAAATGTGCTAAAAGCGTGTATTAGCACATAAAAAATTGCAAAAGTTATAGACAATTAAAGATGAAAAAAAAATGGCATTTAGTTTTTTGCCTATATTTAATAAACTATTAATATTTAAGAAATTTCAAATAAAGATTCTGAAAGAGGAGGAAATTGTCACAGTCCTCTATAAAGTAACAGAAAAAATTTTTTTTTAATCAACAATTCTATTGTTTATTAACTTACCAATTTGTTATAAACAAATATTCAACTTTTTTTTATTTTTTTTCTAAACCTTCTATAATTAACAAAAACAACCATATATAACAAAGTATAGAAAAATTTTTTTTGTAAATTTTTTGATTATCATGAATATTACTTTTATTTAAAAATATTTTTTTTTTCTAGAAAAAAAAATTTAATATAATTAAATATAATTTTTTTTCACTTACAATTAAGACGGTCGTTCGAGAAAATTTCGTTAGTTAACAATTATTTAACTTGTTGAAAAATTAACTTTAAGTAAAATTTTCAACGGGAATAAATTAATTATAGTGTTCAGAAGACACCATAATTTTTTCAAATTAAAAAAAAAATATTCAATACCTTAAATAAATTAATTAATGTGCCGTAGTCGCTTTTGACGCCACGCGCGAATCCTAAAAATTTCACCCGCAGACCTATTTTCAGCGTTAAATTAAAATTATAAATAAGTGAGATAGAGTTCCGGGAGTTAGGAGTTTTTTATTGGAAATTTCTTAAATATTAATAGTTTATTAAATATTAGCAAAAAACTAAATGCCATTTTTTTTCATCTTTAATTGTCTATAACTTTTGCAATTTTTTATGTGCTAATACACGCTTTTAGCACATTTTTCTAGACGTCATTCCGGATCCAATGAGCTATCGCCCATAATTTTAAGAGCAGTATCTCTATTTTGTTCAATTTTCAACTTGTCGACTAGACTAAATAAATGATTGTCCCGAATGCCCTTATAAAGTCGAGAAGTTATATACATCCTTAGATCCTTATGTCCGACCCCAGTAACTTTAGACCAATTTCCGTACTACCTACTTGTAGTAAAATATTTGAAAAAATTATATTAAATCAACTGGTAAGTCATTTTAACGTAAACAAATTATTACATAATAATCAGTTCGGTTTTACCAAGGGTCGCTCGACAGCCGATGCCGGTGTTGAGTTATATAGATATATAGTTATTAGTTAAGGCTTGGGAGGAGTCGCATGACGCTTTAGGTGTTTTCTGCGACTTATCCAAAGCATTTGATTGTGTCCAACATGAGACCTTAATCGGGAAACTCCGCCACTATGGCATCAAGAATACCGCACTGAATCTTCTGACTTCCTATTTACACGGAAGAACTCAGAAGGTTGAAGTGAATGGTAAGAGGTCCTCTGGGTCGGCAGTAGATATGGGGGTACCACAGGGCTCAATTCTTGGCCCTTTCCTCTTTCTTGTTTATATAAATGATCTACCTTTCATGGTAGAGAGAAAACATCAGATAGTTTTGTTTGCTGATGACACGTCCTTGATTTTTAAAATCAAACGACAAGTAACAAATTTTGACGATGTGAACAATGCTCTATCTTCGATTGTCCATTGGTTTAGTATAAATAACCTTCTACTTAATGCAAAAAAGACAAAATGCATTAAATTTTGTGCAAAAAATGCAAGGGTTATGGATACTGGACCAATTATAAACGGTGAGGAATTGAATCTGGATGATACAACTGTATTTCTCGGAATCACCATGGATTTAAAACTTCAGTGGTCCCCTCATATTAACGGATTGGCGAAGAGACTTAGTTCTGCAGCCTACGTGGTTAAAAAAATTCGGTCACTAACTGATGTCGATACAGCTAGACCTGTTTATTTTAGTTACTTTCCATAAAATGACTGCTTTACGACTGATTTGAGCGCGACCGCCGCTCTGAAAACCGCTATGTGAGTTCGAAAAGTGAGTTACAGAATCGCAGGGCTGATGTCGAAACTATTTTCATCCCGCAGAAGAGGGCTATTCGTGCAATCTATAATTTAAAATGTAGGGAATCTCTTAGGGATAAATTCAAGGAAATTAATATACTTACCTTTCCCTCGCAATATATTTATGAAAATATTATGTATGTATACAAAAATAGTGATAAGTTTACTAGATTAGAACATACGCACAATGTTAATACACGGAACAAACGCAGGCTGCAATTTCCCCGTACTAGACTATCTAAAGTTAGTAATTCTTTTTTTGGGGAAAGGGATACTCTTCTTTAATAAAATCCCAGAGGCTCTTTTATCTCTGCCTTTCAATAAATTTAAGAAATGTATTAAAGAAAAGCTGTGTAAAAAGGCTTACTATAAAGTCAACGATTATCTAGTTGATAAAAGGGCCTGGGACTAGTGCTAGACAGGCTACTTCTAATTAATTTGCGATATTTGTCTTAATATAAGTGTTGTTTGATGATTTGCTATTTTAAAAGAGTACCGAGAGTTTTTTACGCCGGCTTTTTCTCCCGGCCTACACCCTCTGTCTTCTTTGCCGATGAGTAGGGATGCCTACAAATTCAAATTTAATGACGTGGAATAAGTGATACATGTATCTTATGTCCCATAATAAACATATTTTATTTTTATTTTAGAGGCCGGAATAACTTCGTAAGAGCGTTTCAGGGTTTATAGCCGTATAATGTAGATGTCGCCTACACCTTCACGTGAGTGTAATTCAATTCAATTCAAAATCATTTATTCATTTAGGTAACACAAAGTACACTTATGAACGTCAATACAAAAATACATAGCTTAAGTGCTTCCTTCTAATTTTACATTAAAGGCCAGTTCTGAAATCAAGGACGTAGAACGGACGAGAAGAACTGGCAATAAACTCTCCGCCACTCTTTTTAATCGCCAAGTTTTTGTTTTACAAAATGTTTGTAAGGAGCTGCAACCATTACACCATGTTCCACATGACATCTTAAGTAATAAATAATAATAAAATAAATTAAAAACAAAGGTTTGTCCTCTATCAGCAGTAGGCATGGTGAAATAGGAGCACGCACTTACATTCTCGTGGAAAATTAAAAAGAGTCCTGCATTCTACTGCATCTTCTTTATATTTTTTGAGTTAAAGGCCATTTTAGATGGTCTAATTGAAATAAATGATTTGACTTTGACTTGGAAACAACACGCAAATACATAGTCGAAATAACTAACATCACCGCATATACGAATTCAAGTCCAACCAGTCACCGCAAGTAGCACCCGTTCACGAGTATGACGCATGGCCAGCCATCGGTGTGTCGTCAGTGTCACGATTATGTGTACTTTTACAGTGTTACCATAAAGAATCTTATAATAATACTTCCAATATTTATTGTATGTAATATTTACTTCCAAAATTCAGTTTTTAAAACCAATGATTAAATTAAATTAATTAATTTAACCATTGGTGTTCCAAATACCTACTAAAATTACTAATGTCTAGCACAATTTAAGCAAACATATTTTAAAACGTTCCAAATCCTTGTTTTCCACTGAAGGCCATTTTCTCAAGCTGAGACGGTCAATAAAAATATAAGGGACGGGGGTTCCTACGTGAGAAGATTGAAATGGTTGGACGGACGTCAAGGCCCCGACATTTGCGATT
Organism: Pieris macdunnoughi; assembly: GCA_905332375.1. NCBI lineage: Eukaryota > Metazoa > Arthropoda > Insecta > Lepidoptera > Pieridae > Pieris > Pieris macdunnoughi. The sequence goes on from CAJOBZ010000020.1 coordinate 1,189,845, forward strand.
TTAAAGTATAATTTTTTTAAATATTTTCCCTTATTTCTTGTATTCCTATTGTTCTTTAAAAGATAACTAGATTACTACGCACAAAAACGATACAGTTGTAGATATATTGGGAAGGTACCGTCAAAATATCGATTTCCTTGAACAAATTTCTAAGTGAAGTGCCTGGTTTCAAGCAATAAATTGACCAAATAGCACGGTTTTGCAAGAGAAAAAAAAAAAGACTGCTTTGCCCCAAAAACTTTTGTTTCTAGTCAAAATTAATTACATTAACGCGCACTAACACACTTACACTAAATTAATTACTTGTCTTCACTATTCGCAGTTTTATATCTTGATGTTTATATCTCGGAATCGCACTAAAGACTGAATTGATAGAATATAAAGCCAATATAAACAAATAGTGTTAATGGTGACTATTACATATTATGATAAGAAACAGAAACTTCGAGGATTTTTTTGGTGAATAATTTAATTGTCGTGGCCACACAAAGCAAAACCTTCCATTAGGCATTGGATTTGTCGCGACATACTAACAATTTTTTACCGATTCTTGTTGTTCCCATATATTTCAATCGTAAACAGACTTTCGTTTTGTCAGGATTATGGATTTCTTATCGCTAACGTACCCATTTGTTCGGAGTACGATTTATAGTTTTTAAATACTAACGTTAAAAAGAAGGGAAATATGAAATATTTTGGTGATAATCTTTACGTAACATAGTAGTTATAAATTATAAATTATAAACATTCAAGTAAAAGTTCTTTAATGGTTATAAACGTGATTATATATAATAAAATATAACACATATAATACGATATATACTTACAAACATTATATACACAGTTTCGAGTGAGAACTCATTGTCAGCAAAAGAGACTGCGACATAAAATTGTAATAATCTTTTCATATACTGTAAGCCTAATAATAACTTATTTATTTCTTATTATTTTTCAGTTAGAGTAAGTAACAATTCCCTTATAGATAGTATTAGTTAGTAAACAAAATAAAACTAAAACTAAAGACAGCATATATTTATTCAGGATACCATTGGTATAATGCCAATAATACTATTTAATAGTCAAGTATTCGTAACCATTGTGACATTAATAAAATTAAACTTTTTGGGATCCAGTGCTGGCCCTCACGTCTCGCTTTGAAAATACATTCGTGACAAAACTTTATATATTTAAATCTTCTTTCATCTAAAGCTATGCCTTGCGGTAATTTGGTCGCAGCGTTATTTAGATCCACGTATAGAGCAGTGATGGCCCAGTGGCTTCAGCACGATACTCCTCCCAGAGGTTCACCTATTCAATAGGCACCTATTCAATTAAATTGCTCGTCCGGAGCAAAACATCCTAAGAATGTAACATGCTTAAAAGACGACGCCGCCACACAGGCCGATCACCTACTTGCTTTAAATAAAAACCAAGAAACAGAAATAAGAGGCCCAGACCTGAAGGGTGCATATATATTTATTAACGTAAAGATTTATGAATTAGACCTTTAGTGGGCTATACGATAACATACAGACCATGTTCGCCTAGCGTGAAATAGTCTGTTTAGTGATCCTTTACATTAATATCGAATAAAAACTTATCCGTAAAGATACTTTTACACTATAACTTTTAGCAATATAAACCTTGGCTTATAAATAAAACGTTTTTAATAGATTTAAATACGAATTACACACCTTTAATGCGAGCAGTAATTGTCACACACACAACACAACACAGTAATATATTGTGTAGACCTGGTGTATGTATGTAGGTGGCGTAGAAGAGCAGTCTTACAGAACAATGCCTTTTTATATAATAAATAACTTTATATGTATGATTTTCTATTAAATTAGTATTAAGTTACTCTAAAAATAGACGATAAGTAAATAAATAAATGTAAGTTAGTGAAAAACTTAATCGGTTACCGGATATTAAATTTAAGTATACAAACACCTTTATAATTGGGGTACTTTGCAAAGAACTGGGTAAAAAGAAGCGAAATCCCTCGTCAAAACTTTTTGCAGCCTGTCAAATATGTTAAGGACATCCGGAGACACGTTATTGTTATGGAAAATATGGAAATTAATATGCTAACTTTTGTAAAGTTTTGTTAAAACGTAGCGATATTGGTAATAAAAGTTCAAAGATAAGCCGTAATCTAGGTAAACGTTAGGAAAAACCTTCTTAAAAAAGTAAGTCAGTCTATACCGTAATAACTGAAGCACATATCTGTCTCTATTCACCACAGTGTTTACTCAATTAGATGGAGGGAGACAGATAAAGACTTTAGTTAGAATAGTGTCCATAAAAAAAACAAGTCTTGCAATTCAGTTCCTACTTAAAGGACCTTCTTCTGTCGTCTGTTTATTACGCAATTAGCTAACAACCTAACATCATAGTGACCATTTCAATATTACACATATTGTAGGCCTTTCATAACTAGATTGAATTGGCAATCAAACAATCTATTTAATATTGTTACGAACACGGGTTGACTGCAATGTTTCTAGATGTTTCCTCTAGTTAGAGAACTTTTCACATAACTTATTAGAAAATTGTAATTTGCATTATGTTTTCAGGAGTCTGAAACATTTTTTCATGCAGTTTCAGAAATTGTGTAGTCGAGTGGTATAGTTTTCAGGAAACCCGTTTTCAGGACTTGTCATACCCCTTTGATGAAGATTCTTTGATTCTAGACCGAATTGTTTAGGTGTGGGACAAGAACGGAATGATACGCGAGAGAGAGGTAAGATCGGAACCTTCTCGAACACTATAGAACGCCGTATGACAAGGATAGAGCAATGTGCGTAAGAGATAAAGAGTACGTACGTTCTAGAATTGTGCAATCGCTACTCAGTAGCAATCCTGCCTAGAGAGTTCTCGAATATCGTTCAAGAATATTCCCAGGGATATATATGCGAGCCGAAACGAGACCAATTAATTCGGTTTCGAGTGCGATACCAAGAGACTGAACACCGAAGTGATAAAGTGGGAAGTTCTTAAATGGCCTGAACCTGTTTCGAGAAAAGGATGGCACAGCCGTACCGTTTATTTTTTCGTGATGGCCACTACCGTACCCTCAGATAATTAACTTAATTTGTTATATCTTGTGTTGAATACGGCGATAAATATTTACATGTTAAGCGTTCTTTTTACAAAGTTTCTTAAAAAAAAATGATAACAATAAAATATATACTTTTAATAGAAGAAAATGCGTATATTCGCGTTAAGTTCGCACACTATCATAACTTGCCTTGAATTTAAAATTACTCACAGTAAATACAGTTTTCTTCAGTACATCTCAAAGTAAGGCTTTTATTAATATTTTCATTTCAGCCTTTTAATTTTTTTTAAGAAATACCGAATTAATCAATGGTTTGAGTTTACTATTTGTTTAAAATTTTTTCCAATGGCTTTATGTCACTCTTGTCACGTGACTAAATAAATTCAATTGGGGATAGCGGGTGACGTTGTAATATACTTTTGTCAAGCCCCAGTATCACGTTAACACGTCGTGACACAACTGGGCAACGAGATTGTTGAATAAAATCGCTTGATTGATGTGTTAAAACCATGGTCATTGATTTCACCGTGATTTATTAATACGATGACACAGCTTGATTGACGAGTTTTTACATTTTGATTTTCAACTTATAATGTTTTAACAACTTAAAATAATAATAATTTATTGCAAGAATATGGTACAAAAATGTGTCAGGTGGTACAATCGTAAGTTCGCATATTCTGCCACACACAATGGCGCGCAAATTTGTATTTAAAGGAATTTTACATTTTACATTATTAGTCATATGAATTGGTCGGTTCTTATATTATTTGTATCATATCATACGTTATTAAATTTATATCAACTACAGTGTCTCACGCAAATAATCATTTATTGAAAAATACATTTTTTCCAAAAGCAATACAACAAGTCGATTTTTAAAGACTATTCGGAAGATCATTTAATTCTTTTGGTAATTTATTGTAAACCTTAACTGCCATACAAAATGTGTTTTTATCCTAGATACTCACTCCCAGATTGGTTTTCGGCACAGCCAATTTTTTCCCCATGTCTACTTCTTACTTCGACTTAAAAAAAATGCAGTATCTTTTGCAAAATGATAATATATTTCATTAAATTTTGTTTGTTAACCAATGTATAAGATGTATCGTCCACTTCCAGAGTTGAATTTGGGATACTACAGACTCTTTATATAGAGCCGTGTGTGATACGGAGGGTATTAAAAACACGTTGAGTGCTTTTTGACACTACCGCCTTTATAGCTTTCGTAGTTGCTACCTGGGCTAACATTGAGTGCTTTTTGACACTACCGCCTTTATAGCTTTCGTAGTTGCTACCTGGGCTAACATTGAGTCAAGTCAGTCTATACTTTCAATTGTGTCAGACATCAAGAAATATTGAAAGTATAAACAATTTTGAGGCATGATCTCATATCACGAATTCTCCCGATAGTGAAATTCAGTTGTTTGTGAATTTTTATGTTGTTTATATCTTTAAGCGATTTGCCCTTGCATTTCTTTAGTTAAATACAAGCGGGGTATAATTCAAACCCACTGAAGCAGATACCAAATAACGTCTTCCGTAAAAGTGCTAGATTTTAATATGAAATTGCAGAACTATTTTTCGAGCCGCTCTCGGACGTTATTAAAAATCAAGAGTTGTTTGGTAAGCTTCAGATATTGGGCGCTACTGGTTTATTTTCTTAAATTTTTATTACCTCGAAGTCGTTCTTGCTTTTACAGTGGTTTAAATATATAATGTCGTCAATAAGGGAATTGTAGCCTAACATTGACTTAGTTTAGTTACATTCTAGATAGCGTTTAATATTTAGTTTCCTCCCGGGAACTGAGTCATGACCTAGATTATTGCTATAGAACAGGAGGCAAACGGGCAGGAGGCTTACCTGATTTTAAGTGATACCGCCGCCCATGGACACTCTCAATGCCAGAGGGCTCGCGAGTGCGTTGCTGGCCTTTTAAGATCTGGTATTTTCTTGAAGGACCCTAAGTCGAATTGGTTCGGAAATACTTAAATGGGCAGCTGGTTCCATTTAGTGGTGGTGCGCGGCAAAAATTGCCTTGAAAAACGCTCAGTTGTGGAACGGCGGACGTCGAGGTGATAGGACTTACCTACCCAGACCATATTCAGTTCCAGCTATTATTGTTTGCTACACTAGTGCTTTAACTGGGAATAGGTAATGAAAGTGGTGTGCACTTAATTCATTCTAGAACGAAAGTTACTAATTTATTTTTAATACAGTATTGAAGAGGGAATATTTAGCCTTTTAGCCTTTTTGTTTTGTGTTTCTAACATGTTGTATAATTTTCAATAAAATATAAATATGTAAACACTGTTGTTAGAAAATTGTCTTGTTCAGAAAATTGTTTTATATTCCATAAAAACGCTTCTTACTCGGATGAGGAATGGGCCCATTACGCGCTGGTCAAAAGCTGGGTTGAGCTGTGTCGATCTAGTCTGTATAAAAATTATGTTAATAAATAGTTACTAAATGGGGTATAACTCTAAAAGTCTTTATCATTTTCTAATCAAATCAATAAATAAGGACTTTATCATTAGAATTCTAATCCCTAAGAATATTTTCAACAAGTTAAGAATCCGTATGAAAACCTCAATAATGTAACTAAGGTGTGAAAAATACCAATAAAATATCACGTACACTACTGAAACTATTGGCTTTAGTTCAAAGACCACAAATTATAGAAGACTGGATATAAGAACAAAAAAATAACTTAAAAGTCCATTTACCGGAAAATAATATGCTATAGAAAACATTTTACCACCGAATTAATGCAGTTGGAACCGCAAAGCACGGTTAATTATAAATATACGAAACATAGTAGCCGTTAGAGGAGGCCGTAATATCAATGATATATGTACTTAGCAACATTCATAGCTATGCGGACGACAGCACTGGGGATACTCTTTACACTGGCCGGGCATTTGTCGATGAGTACCGGAACAAACATGTATCTGAAGTCGAAACGCTACGTGAAGTCTCGGATCGGGGTAGACTAAATCTAGTTCAATTTAACCCCAAGAAGACACAAGTTTGCGCGTTTTTCGCTAATAAAACACCCTTTGAAGTAGCGATCCTCTGTTCGAAGACACTCTCCGTAAAGCCTCAGTTAGCATCGGAATACTGGACATTGACATATAGAATGACGTTTAGTTTCGCGGTCATTTGGAAGGAAAGGCTAAGATAGCCTCTGAGAAACTTGGTGTGCTCAGCAAGGCGAGGCGGTACTTCACTCTGTGCCACCGCTTGCAAAGTCTACAAAGTGCAAATTTGGCCCCACATGAAGTACTGTTCTCCCCTCTGGGTGGGAGCCCCAGTACCAGCTCCTTCCGCTTGACCGTATTTAACGAAGAGCGATTCGACTAGTCGACGACCAATCCCTTTTCGAGCGGCTTAATCCCTTGGCGTTGCGTAGAGATGTGGGGTCTACCGCTTTTACCATGGAGAGTTGTTCGGACTAAAACCTGCAGATGAGTTTCATCATCGGACATCAAGGCAGAATACAAAATACCATCAGTCAGGTTTTACCGCACACCACCACTATGTGGAACCAGCAGCCCACTGAAGTATTTCCTAACCAATTCGACTTAGGGTCCTTCAAGAAATAAGCGTACCAATTCTTAAAAGCCGGCAACGAACTTACGACCATTCTGTCAATGTGAGTGTCCATGAGCGGCGGTATTACTTAACATCTGGTGAGTCTCCTGCCTGTTTGCCGTTACAAAGGTTATTAGATGTTTATAGAAAGAAAAGTCTGCAACGAATTCTAACATTTGTTTAATCCAGATCAAACAGTTACATTTCACTTGTAATAGAAAAAGTTTATTTAAATTTGACGTCGGTATCGCTTCAGCGATCTTAATTGGGTGTCGAGGGAATACTCGAGAGTTCAATTAAAAATTATGCCCTTTTTATTTCGTTTCTGACGATAAAGAGATTTAAGCTCTTCCAGAACGAACCGATTTAATTGATTCTTTAAACGATTTTTAAATTACGAAAGCTCAGGTTTTTCAATGTTAATAAATGTCTCCTTATTCCTTAGAAATATAACAATAGAAATTTGATATTTATGATAGATATAACGAAGGGCATTAAGTCAAATCAATACTTATTCATTCATATTGGTACCTATCAATCAGTGGCGTGATCATTTCTTTTTCTATAGGCAAGTAAGTGACCTCACGATGTTTATCTTCACCGTGAGTGTTAAATGCACACATGAGTGTTAAATGCACACAAGAGTCGTACGCTGATACCACTAAGCCTTCTAAGCATTATATTCACGACTCTTCACGATCTTCATGTCGTACATGTTGTTGACCCCATATTTCTAATAATAATAATAATAAAAAACTTCATTTATGACAAAAGGGTTGTGACAGAATTCATATATCACTAGTCCCCACACTAAGGAGGCCCTGTGTTGGTGTTGCCTAGAAAACAATTATTACGTGGTACATGTTTAAAACAGTATAAAAAACAAAATAATAATAATAAGTTACAAATTAGTGAATGAGTCAGTGTGTATGCGCATGTATTTGAGAGTGTAGCTGAAAGTTGTTATGATCGTGAACTGTCTGTGTTAGTTTATGAAACCTCAAAGTCATACCAAGATATGTAGTAATGCCTCTGTAGATTCGAAATCCAATTTGGCTAGTGTAATTTCTATGTGTCTATTTTATTGATTATAAGTCAAGTAGATGATAAAGCATATACCAACCCAATCCATTGTTTTGCCGGAACTCGAAACCATGAATCTTATGCGCCATATTCATACACATGTGCGTAGACGTGGTATATAACTTAAAGCGATTACGTATCTAACATAACATAAAATATTAAAGTACATGAAGTCTTGTTAAAGATTATTGAGCGTATAATATTGAAATAGGTATTAGTATCTGCTGCGGTATCTCATACAATCGGACAGGCCATTGTTAATTTGCCCAATAACCAGCTTTCATTTCTAACATTCTAAGCATACTATCGATTTCAATTCCACTACAAGGCACTTTATTTTATGGATACGGTAGCGCATTAAAATGTACGTAATAAATAGTTGATGGTTTTGTGCAGAGAATAGAAGTACGTTCAAGAGAATTTTTAAAAGGCCGGCAACGCACTTACGATGATGTGTCTTCTTGCAATGTTAGTGTCGATTGGCGGCAGTTTTACATAAGATCAGCGGTAATAAACAAGTCGGTTTACCAACGATAATTTTACGTGATAACGTCATAAGAAAACATTGATGAAAATTGCATACTGTTATGGATTGAATTGAATTATTATCACTAAATTATCATTATTTTGTATAATACAAAAAGGAGTTAATTGAAAGTTAAATTAAAAACGTGTGTGTACCGTTCGAAGTTATACTTCTTTGGCGAAATAATTTTCTTCGAGCACTTAAGAGGGACGTTTCCCTCTTCGAATTGCATTTTTCTTGTCCATTTTCATGGTCACTTCCAATCGAAACGATATAATATATGTACTAATCATGATATTTTACAATAAACACTATGTTTTTTATCACATTGGAACGGGTTTTCTCGTATAGAAATCATTATTTTGGTTTATATAAACGCGACTCTGAAAAACTCTACGCCATGACAGACAGTGCAATTTGTCGATAAAACAGAGCAAGCGCCATCTAGAAGCCCAGACTGTTTTACCAACGTTTGAATAGGGTGCTTAATTCAGGGTGTCTGTTTTTTGTAACGGTGTGCGAGCGCATCGTAAAAATTTACTCTCATAATTTTTACCTAACGTGCCATAAGAAGTATAACTTCAATAAAAAGTCCTATCAATAACTTAAGATAAATGCGTCACAAGCGTTTGGCTTAAGCCGATCGTGCCTCTCTATCGCTTGTACCGCGCTCTCGCTTGTGCAAGCTGAACGTGACAATGATTCTTGTTTTCCCAATTTTGCAATTTATAAGACGTTATCACGTCAAAAAAAAAATTCTCTCTAAAATTCGTCTAAATTTCTTAGAAACTTATCTCCTTATTTTAAACACTATAACCTTTGTTTAGAATGGAGAAATCCATGCCCTTCATGGTGCGATTGAATGTGAGGAGAGTTATGTGGGACTCAGATATTGTACCCTACCCACTGAACCCCATAGTGTCATCTCCTCGTTGTACAACGGAGCCTGGTAACGAGGCCTTATCGCCGCACCCCGTCCATAGCTTTATATAACCTTTAAGTGGTAGTTCTTTAAAGCAACGTGTATTTGAAGGTCTTAATAATATTGAAAAATATTTTTATACATACGTATAGAAATCATCCAGTGCTTCGTAGCTACGTGGTTTGTAAATGTCGTAACCGCGTACACCGCACAACATTCTCTATGTCTATGCTTTTATAGGTATGTGGATATTATCAATATTATAAATCGCATGCGATTTCAACTAAAATGTTTTAGTATACTGGTGTCTAAGTGCCTAAGAAGTTGACTGTTAAATTTGGTTTAAATTTACTGAGAGACAAAGTATGTAGTATGTATGTACATATAATTTTTCTAGAAGTATTTAAATGACAAATTCACAATGTGTACAATAACTAGCATTGTAATGATTTGACCAATAATAATAATGATACATTTTACTTTCCTCTTCATAATATTTCATTGTATGGGTTTACATGTTTGTGTCGATCTTGGTGAGATAATAGGACTATAGAAGTCCTGTGATCACCAGCCTTCCATCGCGGATAGAAAATATACAAAGAGATGACTACATACGACGAAACCAAAGTAACAAACAAAATAAAATAAACAACTAAAACTAGGCAAGAGTGGTTGTGGGTTTGTGAATTTATAAACAGATATTTAACTTTTTTATTTTGAATGTAAGTACTTCAGGAATAATAAGTACCTATTAGTAAACTTTAATTCCAAGACACAAATATACAGTATTTTCTTAAGCTAATAATAATACATAGTAATAAATATTAATAATTAATTAAAACAATTTTAAAAAGTTTGGTCCCTTTAACGCTGTCAGCATTTTCTCGCTGTATTGCGATACTTATACGTTGAGCGAGGATAGCACTAGCTCTGGGGTCACCAGTACTATTTACGAGGCGCCAACTTAAATCTCTAATTAGCGCCTGTGCACTTGAATCTCACGGCCTAAGACTCTACTGCAAAGGGAACAAAATCGAAATTGGAGAAAAGACTTATATTTGAGCCGTTTAATACTTTCCACCTGCTCTGCGCCCGCGCTAGCTTTTTTGCTTGTCAGAGGTAGGTGAGAGAGACCCGTGTCCACACAAGTAGCACCTATACCAAAGCCCATCGGGCTTGCCATCGTCTCTAGCGATGCCTGTTGGCTCCAAAATGGCTGGAAAATTGACGGAGGCAAGAGAGCGGGGTATGATGTCGTTGATCGTGGCGTGGCGAGAAAAACGACCTCTTTTGGCAAAGGAGGTCATGGTGTCCACGGCTTCGTACTTCAAAGCCACAGGGACACTTATATGGAGTACACATGGACACTGATTCAGGGTCCAAAAGGGTACCAGTGTTTGGCAAAGGATAAGGATTGAGCCGATGACCGGCTTCCCTTGACCCTACTGCCACCAACCTTACGCTGTCTGTAATTGAAGTGTGACCTCATAACTTTTAGAATTCAGATTTACAAAGAGGATCATTCCAGCTCCTTTGAAAGTTGACGCTGGAAGGCAAACTCAAACCTGGGTGGTAGGCTATCCACGCATTTCTCGCATCTATAAGAATCTTTTTCATCTGAAAGAATTAAGTTTATTATATAAAAATGGCCCAAGAAAGCAGAATGTTTAGTTGCAAGACAAAAGTGAGAGTGGTGTTAGGTGTTGTAACGTGGATATATTGCGCCAATATAATATTTTGTTTTGATATTTCAAAAGGTTTACAACTGAGTTTTATTGAACAGTCTGTTCATTTCAATTCACTTTTCATTTTCGCATTTCAAAACCTATTGAAACTTAAACGAATGGTCACCCTGAACAATGTACTTATTTATCTGAAGCGTAGATATTGTATCGCGTACATGTAGCCAGGGAATTGATAGCTGAGCCGCAGATATACGAACCACCTTAGAGAAATGGAGATTATTTTTATTTGAGCTTTTAAATTATAGCCTTTGAATAATGCCAATAAATAATATTAATAATCTAGTGCTACAGCTATATGGCTCTAGGTCTGAGATTACATCCGTTTCATTGATCATTTTCTACCGGCTAAACGTTACATATGGTAATTTCTGTGTGTAATGGTAGTCACACATCGAGGTTTGACTACAAAACTTGTTGAAGACAATCAAGTGTAGGGTTGACAGTAGTGAGGACCTCAACAAACAGCACATGGACAGCTTTATTTATTAACAATAAACATAAAATTTGGTAATAAATCTAAAAGCTAGGCATTTTGGGTTATAAGCGATCTCTCTTTCAGACAACCCGTGCAAACAAGCTTTACGTTAAAAACTTTTTAAATTTAATTCTTTTCAAATAATCTAAAATTTTAAATGTTTCTAATAATTCAACAACTTATAAAATGTAACAAAACAAATTACACCAAGTTATTCAACTGTAGGTTTTAATGCATGTCGTGTCGGCCTGAGATAGTAAAGTCGGATTAACATAGATACACCTGATACTGGATATTGACTAAGTTACCAAGATGTAGCACTGCTACGGATTACACTCGTAGAGCTGCTACGAAATGTTGAACATAATATAAAATTAATAAATGAACATGAATAAATGCTATAGTTTCTTTTGTATTCTCTTTTTAGCTTAATATAAAAACAGATTCATTATTACTTTACCCGATGTTAAGCGCATATATATATAACATATGTACAATACATATAACATATCAATTAAATTAAAAAAAAAAAACCATTGGCGATTTCAGTATCTGTATTGTGTTATTTTTTCCTAGGTTCATGCAGGTAATGCAGGTGTTAATCAAATGCCGGAACTTTTTGGGTCTAAAATATATCGGTTTCCTTAAAATGCTTTCATTCGTAAGCATCTCATTCTCAGAGATGGGAGTCGAACGCCGAAGCCGCTAGGCCAACACTGCTTTATATTAGTGAAATTCCTTAAGATCAAAATAATCTTTAAGTTTTAATATTACCCTACCCTAAATATTAGTTTATTAATTACATAAATAACGACACTAAATTATTCAAGATCGTATTCAAGTTCCTCATCCACAAGACTTCAAAATCTTTGTCGAAGTTCACATTTAATACGGTCTAACCAATTACAACAACTTACATAGATTCTTCCTTCATTTACTTTAATAAACATTAAACACATAACCTGAATAAAAATTTAATGACAAACAACTTAACCAATTTGTTAATGACACTGGAAGGAACTAGCGTTTAAGATACAAGCTAGGCCTAGTTTTAACGCTCATAGAATTTTATTATGTACAAGGATAACCAAAATGTAATATATAATATAAAATAGTGTAACTCAACGATTCGTTGCCTAGTGTATGTTTCAACCTTTAGAATGTAAGTACAAAATGTAATTGTTTTTGTGTCAACTAAAGTGTTTTTATTTATTTTTATCCTAATACGTAATAAGATCAAAAATGCGTGGGCATCCACTATCCACATCTAAAGTACTCTACGGTTTTTATGAAACTTGGACTGAGCCTAATTATTGCCTCGGGATAACTGATTTAAGCAATGGTAATTATAAAATGCCCTTATAGTATCCGAATTTGTACATAAACATACCCGTATAATAGCGCCTTATTCTATTAAGAGACTTAAACTGTAATTTTAAATGTGATAAAAAAATTGTAACCGCATATAACGTTTCGTCTTACGCCACTTAGGTATTTTTAAAAAAATATTTGGTATTTGGCATAGAACAACCTCAAGGTAATTATAATAATTTTGTTGGAAATTCGCAAATCCTTTCTAAGTGCGCAGCGAAATCTTAAGCTTAAATAATGCTTACTGTTCCTTTACACGAAATAACCAGTTTAGGTTTATCTTCTACTAAGGTACTGCAATAAAATTAATTACCATTATTTCCTCACTGATATTTAGAGCTAAAACTGAGTTTATTCGAGAAAAACCGTTTAGATACATTTGGTTACAATCAAATCATCAATTTGGCCTGTTCGGATTAAATATATGTAGTTATCATTGTCGTTCCAGAACTGAGCGTTTCTTAAGGCAGTTTTAGCCACGCACCACCACTATGTGGAACCAGTTGTCCACTGAAGTATTTCTGAACCAATTCGACTTAGGATCCTTCAAGAAAAGAGCGTACCAATTCTTCTGCCTCCTGACTCCTTTATTTATTAATTTATATTTAGTCATTTTTATTCCTTTATGGCAAACAGTATAGTATATATACTACTCGTACACTACCTTCAACTACTAACAAGTTTTATTTCAATTTAAAAAATAAAAACTACTCATCTCTCACTCTTCCCGAACTTTTCACAAATATATCCAGTTCTAATGCCGAACTGAGGAAACGCTTAAGCAGCAAGATCATAAGCGGAATTGGTGATTGCTAGCGAAGATCAGTTCGTGAGCATCACTTAGACAGCAGGGCATGCCTGTGGGATCTGAAATACTTTTCAGGCACATATGTACAGTTCAAGCAATTTCATTTCAACCATAGTTACTATCTTACATGCACAAAATTGTAAACATGGGATCACACACAGCTACGCTATACGCTTTGGAGCAGAGCATTTTTTAATACTATTTTTACTATTTACATAGAAACAGTTGATAAGTATATTGTTATTTATTTAAATTTCTAACCAATATTGAAAGAACCAATGTCTAGACATCGAACCTCACCGAAAAAGTTACTTAGCAAATATGTGTTTAAGTTTAGCTCACGTATTGGGTTTAGTAATCGATTGTTGTATAACAAAAATATTTAATAATTAAATTTTTAGATATAATTTATTTGTAAATACACTCACAAATAATAATTTGAAAAATTTGCATAGTCACTCAACAAACTTTTTTGCTTCTGTCGCAAGTTTCGAACACTGTGTGTTAAATTTATTAATTATTTAACATATAGTATTACTATAACTTTTAATTATAAAATAACTATGGAATCACTATTACTTTTGAGTAGAAAGTTCCGTTAATTTGTAGATCTATTAATATTGGCAAATCGCAAGTATTAATGGTTTTACACTGATTATATTATTATTAGACTTTGACGTTGTTAATTTATGAACTCAGTGACATATATGGTAGGTGATAGTAATGCCATTGCCCCGACATATATATTGATTAATTATATATTCCACATTAGAAGGTTAGCCGGGGAGATCGGTATAGAATAGCGAGGGACAGATCAATATGGCGACATTTGGAGAAGGCCTTTTTCGAGAGACAAGCTATAAAATACTCTAGACTAGATATAAAAAAGAATTTAAATATTATATATATCAACAGTAATTTATTATTTATTTCCGCCCCTACTAAGGCTGAACTAAAGAAAAAGAAACTTAACCAAGATGTCGCCGATATAATAGTAGTCGATAGCAAGCATGCATTTTATATACTCAAGGTCCTATGATTTACTTACAAAAACAAATATTTTTATTCGAGCAGTTTTCTATATAAAACAATAAAAGCGAGGATTCGTAGTAGTGTAGCTTAGCGAGATTCCACTCTACAAGACAAATAGAGGCCATTTTTATTTTCTTATGTAAATGAAGGTAGAGGGTAGAGGGGGAACTGGATAGTTAATATTGCTGGGTCGGCATCCGCTTCTGTGGCTTATTTGACAACCATGCTTCTAATGCCTTAAATTGTTTACATTTCTTTTGTTTAATAGAGTGTATCTTTGGGGAGAAAAGGTTGAATGTTAGCACATTTTAAACGCAAAATTTAAAATTCAGCTATTGCATTGTTATTATGTAATTAGTTATATTTAATAAATTACTTTCCTCTTTATAGGTCCCCTTAACAAGAACGTTGCGCTTGCTTAATACTGTCTAAAAAAAAATTGACCTATTTATATGTTCGAAAAAATTGACATGAATCTATGTTACGGTATATAAATTATGTATAGCTTAAATATATTTTTCTAACTATTATTTTAAAGATACCCTAACTTCGCATTGGTCATAAGCTAAGATATATAGTTAAAAAGAAATAAATGTTATATAATTTAGAAAAATGTTCTATAATTAAAGATACTCACAATTGTTCCATGTGCCTCCTACGGACACGAATAACCTACATAATATTTCGAGTTCTATCTAACTATGACACTAATTATGAGGATGTTGATATTTTCCACCTCACCAAAGAGGATGTGAGGAAATATTTGAAGAGGTGGGAAGACTTTAACTTTGTTTAGCAGTATCAAATTGGTTTTCTTTGAAATATTAGTTGTCGTTTGTTTCATTTCATTTTTCTTTTATATTTTTTCTTTTTGTATATTAATGTTTTCTGTTTTATATATATTGTTTATCTATGTAATCTGTTTTCTTTCTGTACTGTCTAAGTGTTTTGTTTTATAATATGTATGTTAGCTGTAAGATTATTAATAAATAAATTATTAAAAAAAATGTCTTTCTAGAGATTAAACTGTTATACAGAGATCATCTACTTGATTCAGTTGGTAATGTACGGCAATACAATGATTTTTGCGGTTTAGAAGGCAGATTTACTTAGTAGATCAAGATTTTGGTATATGAAGTGATCGAAAAAGCCACAGAAATATGTCTGTTCTAAGCCCCATATCAGGTTTAAGGCATTACAAGTTATCGTAACTCAAGTAAAAATACCAAATATAAAAACTAAATCAATGAAGAATTTTTCATGTCTACCGAAAATGTTTTTATATAATATTACAAATTTCTTAAGGCGATATTAAAATATCTCAGATTTTTCGCCCTGTAAATATTAAAATTCTGATATTTTCACGCTTCAACAGTGTATGTATTTTATATGTATATTTTATTTTATACAGTTACAATCTAATGTTCGAAAATACATGATATATGGTGACGGTGGACAATTCTTTTTTGTTATTTGTATTACAAAAAAAACTTTATTTATTTACTACTTTATTTTCTACACTTACTAATACAAATAATAAACTTAGAACTTAATACAACATACAAACAAAATAATAAAACATAGAACCTAAACCTATTAATTATAAATTATAAATTATTGAATAAATTCAGTCAATTGCAATTAAATACATCAGCCTCACAAACAATAGTATCGTTGGTGCGCAAAACTTGTGTAAATGGTAAAACACAAATGTAAAACATAAATGGTAACTCACAGCCCCAGTCTCTCCAACATTTCGGTATTATGAACCATACCTCTAAGAACCTTAAAAAATAAAGCATGATACTAACCCTCGCCTCTTACTAGTTGTACCGTACCATACAAGACAAACATAGTTGGATATTTTATTTTGATCTCACTGGTTCTAATAAATGAAGATCTCATCGACATCAGTGCAAAGGGAGCAGGCGTCACCAGGTTCACTATCTGTGGTATTCTGCAATATAGAAGGGTTGCTATTAAATATCAAAGTTCTTCAACTAGAGACAGCGAAGCCAGCCTTGCTGAGAAACATATACCTGGACGACACCTCTCCTACCCTGGTTACAAACTAGAACACAATTTTGTACCACGTGACGGTGTGTATACGTCGTCTATATCAAATACACAAAAACTTTGACAAGAGCTGATACGTAATTCCAAAGAAATTCGAAGCAAAATGAAGCACTCCAATTTCTTATAAGGCTGTAACTAGAGAATGCGTGTACACAGAGCAGATTCATTAGATAAAAACGTGCCTCGCCTGCCGGGAGACTGGCTGGAGGCTATAGGTTACACAAACAAGTACAGGGACGCATTACTCCAAATTGTAGTCAGAGAAAAATTTGTATGACACAATCGTACAGGTTGTTGCGTACTCAAAATGATACATAAGATAAAATAAGCCTAAATTTACAATAATATAGAGAATTTATGAATAAATAAAATAAACTTTTAAAAAATTAAAAGAATATTAAATCTCTATATAACTTGAGGATTTCACTAGAGATGTATGAAGGATACAATTTGAGGTAAGCGATTTGAGGTGTTTTTGGACACTGTTTTTTATACAGGTACTAAATTTGAGCTTTTTACGTAAAGCGTTCGAAAACTAAAGCGACGATGCGGAACCTAATTGCTAAGTGCTTTTGATATTTCAACTGAGCAGTGCCGATTTTGATTATTGTATATTTTTATAATAATCATATTTGTTAGTTACATTTTTTAATGGATAAATATAATGAATAAAGTTGAAATTTTTCCCGAATATATGAATTCGCCCCTGCGCAATGTCAGATTGAAGACCTTCTCTCTGTCGTTATACACGTGATAAAGAAATGTTTGAATAAAACTTTATAAAAGAAATCCTCAAAGTTTTTTTGTAGTTCATAATGCAGACACGGGATAATACGATACAAAGATATGCGTAAACTAAGTACGCGTATCTCTTTCTTCCTATATCTGTAATATTGAAATTGCTTTATATAAATATTATATAAATTACTTTAAATATGAAATAGAAGCAACTCCAAAATCCGAAGGTTAATAACAAAGAGAATTAAATGTACTAAATAATTATTTATATATCTTTTTAGGATATTTTTTTAAAGTCAGGCTTCGGACGGACGATCTATGCGTACACAGAAATATAAGCCGAGTTGATTGCGCCCTCCTTCGTTTTTGTTGAATGCGTTTAAAATTGTAAGCTAAGCTGTAACCTAAAATTAATTACCGCAATAATTATAGACATGAGTTAGCTTTTCTCGATTAATAAATCGATCAATGAGTAAATGAATTACCGAAGGTATAAAGAGTTGGTAGGTAGAATGCTGATCACTTATTTGGTTTCAAATCGATGAAACAGTCACAAATATGTGTCTGCTCTCTGCCCTATTACCCCAATACCGTCATCGTGGTTTAATACTCAAGTATATTAAATGTATGTCATCAATTAAAGAAGTTCGGTTACCGCATGAGAAACAAAGCCAAAGAGCCAAACTTAGAACCTGCGGGAGGCTGTTAAAGTGTCATCTGCCCTAATGGGCGCATCCATCACGCGAAATAAGCTTTAACGAAATGACATCCTAATGATAGTATTACGGGACGGGAGCGTGGTTTATTGTGTTACGAAAACGCTAGATTTTTATATTAATTTAAATAAATATTTTTCAGCCGTGCGATGATGTTAATCCGTGAGTTCACCTCGCACTAACAACGCTCCCTTCGTCACTCACGTCATTTTTGGAATCTCATGGTATTCTGTTAAGCAATTTCACAATTACGTCTTGACAAGCGGAGGGAGCTTGTAGTTTATAGTTTATCAGAATGCCAAATCGTAAAATGACTGCTTCACGACTGATTTGAGCGCGACAGCCGCTGCGAAAACCGCTTTGAGAGTTCGAAAAGTGAGTTACAGAATCGCAAGGCAGGTATCGAATTTATCGCAATATTTATCCACACCTTCCATCCAGATTGATCCAGAGTGATGTAAAGAATTCCATATGTAAATTATGTAAATTTCGGTATATACCGTTAAAAAGTTTTATTAACGCAGTCACCAAAGACGAAATAAAAATGTATGTATGTATTTCTTGTAATATCGAATGATGATCGTTATTTGTTAATACAATCAAGATATATACTTTCTTGTCTTTTATTGACATAACTTTTACACATAGAAAAACAGTTTTACCGGATTGAAGTTATGAATTATTATAAATTTGCAATTATTTTACATAATTATAAATTTAACCGACGTTTCGCGTGCTTTGCAACGTGCGTGGTCACGGTGACTGAAGACAAAAGGTGTTGAATGTCAAAAAGTTTCACAGCGTCGGTAAAATTTAAAATTATGTTACACATGTTCCTAACCAAACTCCATCGAAACGGCTGGCCGATTTTTATATAATTTTTCAGGTAATGGGTATTGGAGAGGTCAAAAACTTTTCTTTAATTATTTTTTTACTTCTACCACATTTACATTTTAATAGCTATATTAGTACTAAATTAATATGTATGTGTCAGCTATTAATTCATAGGATATTAAGATTCATTTTAGTAATGTTTCATAAATCCGGTAAGTTAAGCTGAAATACTGCAGTTGGAAATAGTTTGTTCTATTAAGTATAAGAAACGACAAACGTTTATAATTGAAATGAATAAACAAAGAACGGTGTTCCGGCAACGCCTGCAACTGCGAAGCGATTAAAACTTAATCCCGGATGGAGATCATTTAGTACTTACGACTGTTATGCCCTATTTCACAAAATAATTTTTATATTCGTTATTTTTAACCCACAACGCCAGAAAGGGTGTTAAAAGTTGTTAAACTTACGTCAGTATCTGTGTGCGGTGTACCTGTGCTGGTCTGTGGAGTGGCTCCCAAATGGACCGATAAAGTCAAAGTCAAAGATCATTATGAACGTCAAAAAAGAAATATACATTAAATGCTTCTAAATTGATGCTTTTACATTTACTGCCAGTTGAGGGGTGTGTGGAGATGGATTTTATAATATATAAGATCTGTTTCGAGATCATCCTTCATCAGTCCTTTTTATTAGCTGTGGCAGAAATCTTACGCGAATATTGGGTAATCACCAAATTTTCAAACATAAGTTTGACCTAAATCAGCGACTGTTGTCGGGTGTTATTTAATGTTACTATATAAATAATAATTATTTTCTATATATATTATATTAACCTTTTGTAGAGAAAGCCTTGACTTCACTTCACGTTTTAGAGGGTATAATTTGTGTATGTTTTCTAGGCGAGTGCCTAGTTCGATTAATCATACAAAACTGATAACAAATGGCTTACTTAGTATCTTAAAAGCAGAAATAAATTACAATTTGTATGAACACGTGTGGAGTTCGCATTCGAAAACTTATAAGAGGCGCAATCTAATTTCAAATACAACTGAAGAGATACTTATCATGGTCAAGACTGCGCCGAGTACTTTACTTTCCGGATCGTGTAACTCAAATGATGAAACAGCGCATACCGGAAAGTGGCAAGTTGTACATTTACACTATCGTGTGTTGACTCCTGTAGAACTTGCCTAATTATGCAAAGCTGGTAACAAACTCTACTTTAAGTTACTTCACTCACGTCCTATTGAGCTGGTTTTAGTATAACAAACTTATATCTCTATATTATTATATTTAAAATTTTCGTGTCACAATGTTCGTTCCCATACTCCTCCAAAACGGCTCGACCGATTATTATGATTTATTTTTTGCATATTCAGTAAGTCTGACAGCCTGGCCACGGGCCATGCACCGATGCAAACATTCGCGCGGTGCGAACGGCGAAGCGTCTAGCGACTGAAATAAACTCATAGCAATCATATCAAGCCACGCGCAACGGCGACCGGCGAAATGTACCGAGCGAACCGCGCGGGCGACTGGCGTCGCGGCGGGCGAGCGAGACCAAGGCATGAATCAGTACGGTGCGAGCCACGGAATCGAGCGGCAGTCGCGGCGAATAGAGCAAGGATTAAATAAGTTTAGTCGTTTTCGCGGCGAAAAATGTATCCAGAGTTTTTTATTACTGAAATACTGGCTAGACCAGCTATTTGGAAGTATGGCCATCCACAGCATAAATTTAAGCATGTAGTGAAGAGATTGTGGGAAGAAATAATAATAAAATTTCCAGATTCAGCGGCACTTAAAATTCTATTTGCATTAACTTTTTTCTCAAATTCTGGTTGAATATTCATAAGAATATAATCGATGGTTTCAATATTCATTCTGGTATACTCAAAAAAAAAATTCTAGATATATTCTGTATTTCTCGTACTTCTTGTGGAATTCTCCATCTATACCTCGAGTCTTATTTAAATCATGTACTCCACAATCTCTTTTAAATATTAGGTCTTGAACCAAAAAAAACTAGTACTTTCCAAGCAATATCGAGATAATTTCGATAAAGACATTTCGCTGTCGAACTTCCTTACTGGTCGTGGCGGCGAACGTGACTTGTGCGTGGCCTGCAACCGGCGCAGCGTGAATGGTCGCCGCGCCTCCCGCTTCGCCGTTCGCACCGCCGATCCCCGTGGCCAGGCCGTGAGAATCGGCTACTATCTATCTTTCAAACCCCTAAGAAGCGTCTACCCCAAAATGTTATTTTTTATTGTTTAGAAAAATAATTTGTGTTTTTTTTTATGATAAATACATACAACCCCTAATTTTCACCCCTCTACAATCAACCCCTATTTTTTACTATAGTAATTTTTATTGAACGAAAAAAAGTTTCCTAGAAATAATACACATGGTAAAACAACGTTTGCCGGGTCAGCCAGTTTTATTATAAAATAGTTGAATTAGAATGGAAAATAGTTTATTATATTTTTAATAATAATTGTATGCGAGTCTTAATTTTGTGGATAATATGTATTTGTATTCTGTTTTTTTAAAAGATGTCAATTTGATAAAAAAATTCAAGAAATTATATATATCGGATTCTTGAACAACTGATTAGCTAATAATAATTAGGCATTGGACAAAGGTAAATTTCCTATATAGTACATTGCAGGGAGAACAGAAAGTGACAAGTATTTTCTACAAAAATATTTATTATTTAAAGGCTTAGGTACTAAATAACATTTGGTGCTGTTGCTCCAACCCAAAAGACACGGTAACAAGAGTAACATTATAATTTGCGCACATACAGAATTACCTCGAGACAAAGTGTGATAGTAACATAAAAAACATGTGTGTGTACTTATGTACACGCGTTAGAAGTTATACTTCTTTGGAGTAACAAGATAAAAATCTTTTTAATTTTTTTATCGTTCGCCTTATTCTATGTAGAAAAAACGACACTAACAATAGAAAAAAGGTATTTAATACATTGAAAGTTTTATTATAACGCATTATTTAGTTAAATAAAGTTTTTTAAATATCACAAAAAAATATTTCTACGTAATTAAAGAAATGGACATTTTTTATTTTAAAATGTTGACTATGCTAACTTCAGTATATCGGTTTCTTGTGACGATGTGCGCGGGCATCGTAATAATTTACTCTCATTTTTCCCTAACGCGCCAAAAGAAGTACAACTTCGATAAAAAAAATCTTATTACAATTTCAAACACAAAGTCGTGGATCAAATACGAGTATCGTAAATGCTAAACAAGTTCGGAAACAACATTAAGTCGTGCCGGTCTGAATGTTCAATTGTTATCCGATATCGAACCTACTATAGCCGCACCCCGCGCTCAAACGAACTTTGACGTCTATGCATTTCCCGAAACTCCACCCTCAATTATAACTTTATTTTCAAATTGCATTTAAATCGTTTGTAACGATGCGGGCGAAGTAAAAGGAATTTTTAAAAATGAGGGCGTTCTTTTGTCTTGACATAAAGCTGTTAGCCGTTTTTACTGCATTATATATACATTTAACTGATGTTTGCAATTGTTTTTGTGCCCGACTTACCAAGTAAGAGGAAACTTAAGAATTGAGGTTCAAAAATGTTTTGTCAAATGTTTATTATAAACTGGTTTTTCATACCATAATATGTATCTGAGTTTTTTAAATTACTAACACTGGTTAAAATCCAATGGTAAGAATTATCAGAATCAAACGCAGAAAGTAGATATGGTCACTTATTCCTATAGCATAAACATCTAACATTAAAATACCTATTGAATGCCTGCAGCTGAGTTTCATGATTGGACGTCGAGGCAGAATACGCAATTCGACTCGTATCACTTCAACGTCCTTCCACAACAGAGCGTTTTTTGTTTTATTTAACCACTATGTGGAACCAGCTGCCCACTGTAGTATTTCCCAACCAATTAGGGTCGTTCAAGAAAAGAGGGTACCAGTTCTTGAAACACCGACAACGCTCTTGCAAGTGCGTTCTGGCGGTGGTAGTGTCCAAGGGGAGCTGTATCATTTAACATCAGATATGGTTCTACACCGTTTGCTGCCCAGCTGTAGAAAAAAAGTTTTGTTTCTTTTCTTGAAGTCCTTCTTGTTTACGCTTAAAAACTACAGGTCTATATAGTCTTGACCTCAAATTGTATTTATGTCTTTGATATTGTTTCTAAAGGCCAGTGGATAATCAGTCTGTACCTGACACTATTGTCGAATTTTGAGAAGACATTTACAGCGACTTTTCCCAACGATGTACTGAGTCCGAGATTAAGTCTCGCATGAGCATATATTTATAAAGCATATGAAGATTTGAACGCACGACTTTGGGGAACACGAAGTTGAGTCGCTCGCAGTCGCTAAAAATTCCGATGAACAAAAACAAAACAGTAAGTGTTTTGTTTTGTAAATATTACGCAATAAGCATTTAAGTCCGCCAAGAGCAGAGATTGTTTAAAGCTTTCTTGAATGTCTCGGTATAACTGCAAATTGATTCCACAGCCCTTAAACCCTGCCACAATATTGCTCTCTGTTTACTTTCGATACTGCGTAGTTCCTCACAAATTGGTGTTAATACAAAAATACGTGTTTGAGGTATTCGGTCGTGATTAATGTTTAATTAACATTCACACAATTTAAATCTCATTTCAAGGTGAATGTAAAGTGATGGCGCGTTTGGTTTAGTGGACAGGATTCGAGAAAGATTTTCTGCAGTTCCTGATTTAAGTAGAATATGGACATTGATGTGTGACCCATCAGAGTCACCACGTTAAGACTGTCAGCGTGAGCGCAATTATTTCAAAAAAATTACCTAGATATAGAAATTTCATTACAAAATTATTTTGCAATGAACTCTATTCAAGCGAATAATTTGCCAAAGTCGTTAGAAACATTGTATGTAGTTGTTTTTACATTGATGTGTCTCATCTCGTATAGTTGGGTAAGACAGCTTTAGTATATGTTATATATATAGGTATATAAAAAAGCGTTCAAATTGTCAATAGGCTGGCAACGCGCTTGCGAACTTTCTGGCAATGTGACAATGGGCAGCGGTCTCAATTAACATCAGTTTCTAAACGATTAATTGATGTATCAGATAAGCGATTTTGACAAACGATCCTAAATTAAGCTTATTTGTTTAATATTTAATATAAAGAAACCAATAAAACCGAACTTGTATGTAAACAAAAAAGGAATGTGTGTTCTGATGTAATTTCTTGTTTGTTCTTAATACTAACATAAAATAGTTGCGATATTCGTTTACTCTTTGCCATGATGGCAATATTTGAGCACGTTATCATAACAATGTATATTGTCGTCCTTTTAAACCTTGTATATTTCTTCAACTAAAACTTATTAATAATTGTAAAAATATACCGACATTTTGTGTACTTTAGGTACAGCAGGAAGTGCAGTATTGGCCTAACAATAAAGAGTGATAAAAAAATTTATATCATACGTGATAATAATATTTCTTCCCTAAATTTTCTTCTTCTTATTAGTCTTCTCGGAATTCAAAATCAGGGCACTACTTTAGTTATATAAATGAATATATATTCGCGCACTGGTCCAACGCATAATCCGATCTAATGGACTCAAATCCACTCCTGACTGATAATGCTTTGCCACGCCCACTCTTTAGCAGTCTTACACACTATTCTCTCGTATTAATTTGAAATTAACATTTAGACATGGAACTTTATCAATTCATTTGATTAATATTCTTCTTTCGTTCATTAACAAGTTTGATTCTTAGTCTTTAATTACTTATTATATAAAAACAAAATTTTCACCAACATTTCAAAACTCACATTACATACATTCACTAAAATCTTAAACAACATCTTGTCAACCTTATATTCTTATTGTGCAAAAATAGTTTAATTATAAATTAAGTACTGGAACAGCTATGTGGAACCAGCTGCCCACTGAACTGCCATTGAGAGAGTCCATGGGCGGCGGTATCACTTAACATCAGATGAGCCTCCTGCCCGTTTGCCCCCTGTTCAATAAAAAAAAAACATATCAAATGGAAGAGACTAGTTGCCCATGACACAGAATCCTAGTGTGGGGGCTAGTGCACTTTATTTTACCTAAATATCCTGTTATTGTTTATAATAAAGTTTTTCTTTTCTTTTATTTACCATCCAATATTGTGTCATGATAGTGAGGCTGATAATAAATCCAAAAGAAAGCTAGCGAAATATTCATAATTCTACAAGCAACTTAAATATTGTATGCCTACGCAAGTGAATTGGAGCGTGTTATATATTTAATGAGTAATTATGGAATCTCGTACTGTAATGGTGCTCAGTGGGTAAACCAAGTTATAGTTACGTAAACTAGCAAGGTTCGTTTTTGCATTAAAAACAGGCTAAGTGGCCAATGATTATACTTTGCAGCGCTCAAACGTTCTTGAAATTAAATCGTTCATCTCGAGACGTTTTAAAAGGTTTTCAAATAGTTTTTCGTGTTTACTTACAAATATTAAAATTTTCCTGCAAAACTGTGCTACCTATTACTTATACGAACATTTCTTTTAATATTTGAACCTTTTAGAATAATGTTTTCGTGCGTGTCTATTCCTCCAGTGAGATATTCCTTCTTCCTTCAGACATTAAGCACCTAAACATCGCAAAAAGTCAAAGGTAAAAAGGTAAAGGTAGGGTTTTAAAGGAAATAGAACTTTGATTTGTAGGTACATTTTAATTATTAAACTAAACGAATATGAAAGCGAGGTAATAACAATCTCGCCTTAATTATTCTTTAAGTTATGAGTAAAATATTAATTTATTTTACACTTCACCAAACGAGAACTTATTTCTCGCACACAGAAAGAATTCAATATAAATTAAAAAACAGTTGGGGTTCAAATGCACCACCTCTCTGGTCGCAAGTCGTAGAACAACTATGCCAAGTTATTTCCTTATTATAAAGGAAGTCACGTTCACTGAGTTCTCACTCATAATGTAAACTATATAATTGGGAAGCCCATACTACAAAGTTTGACAGGCATTGACCGGACATTGACAGCGATTGAACCTATGTCAACAGGTCAATAGCCATTATCTTATTAAAGCACGATCTTTTAAGCGTAACTCAAATATTTGCTAGTTAAATGAAATTGTGATGAATTAATTAATAGCTATTTATGCTAAGCCAGATGACAAACGATTTTATATGCTTGAAGTTGAATAAAAGAAAGAAAGAAGAAGTCAAATGAAATTTAATAGTTTCTAAAGGTTTTGCCTTTTCACCAGTAATATTAATAAATGATAAAGCAATTCAACATTATTTTATTTGAATTTAGAATGATCAATTGTCCGACTATTCACTATATCGTCCTTCCACTTCGATAATTGTAAAACCTCAAAATTCGTCAAAGTTTTGATAAAATTGGCCTGCAGCGTGAAATGTTAAGAATTATTATTAGTTAAAAATACAAATGTAGATTCCGTAACAACAATTACAGTTTGAAATGTGATTTTTATCATCGAACTAATGGCTGTTGGAACGAGATTTTGTTTGTGTTTGTCCTTGATAGTTTTAATTGCAATATTATTGATTTATTAGTTTTTAATGGATAAAGTAAAATATCTGATTGTATTGTTAAAATCAAATAATTGTATACTAAAGGTATACGAGTATGAATTATAAATTATTATAAATGGAATGAAAATGATTGCATAATATTTTAATAGATTGGCAAATAATGTCAGATTAAATTTGTTGTTACCCACAAAATATTTTGTAGTAACATTAATCTGTTCATATTTAATCAATTGATTTCTATTTCAATGGTACATTAAAAAAAACTACTTAACCCGAAGATGTGAGCAGTATGAAGTGCGGCAAAGAACAAGACAAGATTTGGTTCATCGACATATGTATTCGTGTACTATTTGATATTCGCCTTAACACAAACCGTATAGGAATGGTTGGTTGCTTGTATTGAGTTAGTATGTATTTTTTTTATTTTAAACAATAAATGTATAAAAACGAATGCTAAAAAATTGTTTGTTGTTGCACTTATTTATAATTATAAATACATATAAAATGTTTTACAAATAATAATGGCATTAATGCACTCAAACTAAAAATTTTTTTTTTTTTATATAATAGAGTTTTTATATAAATGAATTGCGGTACAGGTTTATAGCTCACATGTGATTTAATATAAATTTGAAGAAATGTATATTGCGTACATTAAAGTTTTACATAATATGGAAGGAACACACTATACTATTTCCCAAATTGCTTTTAAAAAGTTTATCACAATACTGTCTATTAATTAATATAGAACAACTAGCGGAGCTCACAGACGTTGCCCTGCATGATATTTCAAGCGATTAGGATATTAAACAAAGTATTAAAGTACCGATAAAGGCTGATTTATGAATCTAAACCATCCAGGGCTTCACCCAAACGCATACAAAAAATCATTCAAATCGGTCCAGCCGTTTAAGAGGTGTTCAGTGACATACACACGTACAGTATTATATATATGTTAGCTATCCTATCTTTTAAGATAGATCAAACTGCACACGGTGTGAAAATTTGATTGAAATCGGTTAAGTAGTTTAGCAGTCCATAGCGGACAAACAACGTGACGCGTAATTTATATATATTAAGATAAAAGACAGATGCTGGGCTCTTTAAACTTAACTTAAATTTGTCGTGAAAGAAAGTAAGTTTTCTTAGTATTAAAATTATTTCAAGTGTTAAAATAAATATCGGAGTGTCTGATGTTTTGTTCATGAGTAGTTGGTTACTGAAGAAAGCGGCAGGGCATGGTTGGATCGGGGAAAGGGGCGACGGCCTAATGGATGGAGTCCGTTTTGTCAGATCGATATATTACGCTCTGTTGAGGTGCTCTTCGCGTTTTTAATGCTTACCAAGTGAAAATATTCCACATTTTTATAAGATTTTTAAATATACTACAATCTTTTGCGATCGTTTAACCTTATGAGGGGCCTACTGGAGTGCGAATATATAATTCTAATCTACAATAATAGGTAGAGACAAAAACATATTTTATATATTTATTTATATTCTTATATAATTTTATCCTTTAAAGTTTGATGTTCCCTTGATTTTACCCGTTGGGTGGTAGATTTTCAAAAAATTTCGTTAAAGTTTTCTTCATTAATATTTATTAGTCTTGTTTTTCTTCTGGGACGAAGCAATAACAGTAGATCTTTATTAAAATAGTAATACGTTTTGTTTTTACTAATGAAAAAAGTTGAGGCCTTTTTTGAGTTTCTTGGTTGTTCTTTGGAGATCGAGTCCTATGACAAACAAACATATCGAAAAGTTGAAATAAGGTAAAAAGGTTTTGTAGGTTTGAAGAGAAAAATCAAAACAAAACAAGTGACATAGCAACATCTGTTTTACGTTAAACTGCGTGGGTGGCGTAGACACGCTACGAGCTACGGTGCTACGAGCTACGCGGTATAATCGTAGTAGGGTTGTTTTGGCGCTCTTTATTGTTATGGTTACTGATACATTGTATTATTTATATAATATTTATATTAATATTATATATAAATAAGATATAAAGTTTTATAAATGTGAAATTTATAAATATTGTTTGTATTTTCTCTAATAAAATTAACCACTTATTATGCGCTGGTAACTACTGTATTAACTCTCATTATCAGACAATGGAAAATAAAATGCATTTTTCATGTTAACAAGTCACAAATAGTTTTACCTAATCAAAATTACTTAAAATTACTAATATAAATTAGTTTAAGGAAATCCTGACAAACCGAACTGGAAACAAAAACTAACAAGCGATCACCTTTTTCTTAAACATTTTTAATAGTGTAAAATCAAATCACTTGCCACCATCTATATATTTAGGTTTTGTTAATTTTACAACAGATTTTATTTGGACAGTGATGACAACATAGCGGTTTCAGTGCGACTCTCAAACTTAGGCTCGAACCCCTGCAGTGCAGTGCAGTGTTGAAGCAAAACATCGTTAGGATACCGGCATGCTGTAGACACGAAAAGTTGAAAACGTGTGTCAGGCATAAAAGACTGATCACCAATTGTCTTTTGGAAAAAATCTGAGGCTTACAGCCTAAAAGGTTGTAGTGCCACTGGTTTTATGTTGTCATTAGTAGGCAGGGTTAAAAGGAAGTTTATAAGGAAACACTACATAGAGATAACTTGTTATATATTTTAATCAAACAAATAATATTATTAAACCCTTCAAAATAAAACATAAGTATACATTGAACTCCCGTGTACTGGGACAAGTCAGGGTTGCTGGTATAAAATGAATTTATATAATTAAATAAATTTACAGCTTATCTCGTTTTCTCAATCAATAAATAAGATGTTACTTTGAGATATCCTCTACGTCTTAATCCTTTGAAATAACGAACTGAATCTTATTTCATTTTTGCTAAGGATGATCAGATATTTTTAAGTTACAAATCTATACCGACTTCATGTATTGATAGTTTAAAATCCATGTTTAAAATCTTAGATCTACGACAAATATAGTGTATTAAGCAAAAGTCATTTGAACCTACTTTCTCATAAATAAAAAGAATTAGTAAAAAAGGTGCATCAATCGTAACGTTGAAGCCGATTATATTATATCATACACTAATACGATAAAATGGTTAGCTATTATCAATTCGAAATCTTTATTTTTCCTTACCTTTGTCGATGCGTGTGTGTTTTTAACTACGATTTATTTTAGTTTTATTACCCGAATTCCGGGTAAAAATTACGAAAATATTGTTTTTGGTATTCCCGTACTACCCAGTTAAAGATTAAGCATTTTATATAACTGTTTCGTACAAAATGTACATTTTAATAAAAAAGAATATGTCAACTACGCTTTGTTAAGATATCAGGCGTATCATATATATGAACAAATAAATGTAGCTTTATCTAAATGTATAACTATATTTTAAAATGTCTTAGAAGTTTATCTTTTATTACAATCTTTACAGATATTTAAATATGTCTTTTTAATATCCGTACTACAAACGAAATTTCGGTTTGGATGTCTGTTGTTTTAAAACTATAGAGTAAATAATTCTTTTTAAACCTCAAGTGACAAGTATAAAAAAATACATTCCA
Organism: Pieris macdunnoughi; assembly: GCA_905332375.1. Taxonomy (NCBI): domain Eukaryota; kingdom Metazoa; phylum Arthropoda; class Insecta; order Lepidoptera; family Pieridae; genus Pieris; species Pieris macdunnoughi. Next base: position 1,219,948 of record CAJOBZ010000020.1, read on the forward strand.
TTTCTCATTGAAACGTTAAGAAGATAATTTTGTTTACGTAAATTCGTAGCACCTTTCCTCTACGCGATCCATAAGTTCACGCCCACCTAGCGTCCTTGCTAGGCGATAGATTCTTCTGATTCGAAATCATATTTCCAACTATTATTGTGGTCTAAGTTTTAAGCATATTTCCTTTTTTACCACCCAGGGTTGGAATCAGAGACCTAATGATTCATATAAGAAAGCTATTAGTATTGTAAAATAAATATAAATAGGTTTTAATAAAACTCTTGTTTGAAATTATTAATCTTAATTAAATAAAATCTTAATTTAGATTTATTAATCTTATTTAAGATTTTATTTAATATATAATAATATAAGATAGATTTTTGATTAAGATCTAGTTTGTAGTCTGAAGTTAGCTCGACATCGTAGAGCTTTAAAGCTTTAAATAGTGTAGCTTTGAGTGGAGGGTGGGGTAAGTTAGAAGGTAGCGGGGCGCGACGGGCTGGCTCAGACGACCGCCTACGCGTTCGGCAGCGGTCGTGTTCACGCGCACAGCACGCCACAGCGGCCGGGCCCAGCGCCCGCCGCGCCCGCTCCTTCTGCTGCTCGCTGACACTCCGGTAAGTACGATTTATATATTTTTTTTCGTCACTCAACGTGAACGCTCAATATAAGTAGGTAAGGTATTTTACGCAATCGACGGTTAACATTCCGTATTGATATTTAAATCGTGATGATCTAAAAACGAGTTAGTAAATACTTTCGAATTACTTTTTGTGTCTTAACAAATTTCTTCCTTAAAACTTATTATATAAATACATTCAGTTAAATAAACCTTATATTTAATAATAGTTAAGTAAATATTAAAAGTGAAAATACATTTTTATTTATTTTTAAAGGTGTTGTAGTTGTTTTTATATTATTTAGTATGTTTAATATTTGTTTTAAAAGTTCGGCTCATCTTAAAAAGATATTAAACCCTTTTTAACGTAAAATTATTGTATTATGTAAATAAATTCTTTTAAATTAGTTTTCAGTTAAATTAACTTTCTATTTTAATAATCGTTAAGTAAAGATTAAATGTGAAAAACATTTTTATTTATTTTTAAGTTGTTTTTATATTATGTAGTTTGTTTAATATTTGTTTTTAAATGTTCGGCTCATCTTAAAAATATATCAAACCTTTTTAGTGTGAAAAATTTAAAAGAAAATCTATTTAAATGGATCACATTTACAATATTATACAATATTATATTATAATATAATATTATCTCTATATTTTTGACGAACTAAGTAGCTATACTATATACGACGATAGGCTTTCAACAACTTTTAAGTACTAAAGTACAAAGATAAGCAATAATTTCTTATCGTAAAACAATAAGAAAGCGTGATTATCAAAATATTATTTTTAAGTAATATGGTGCCAGCACATGCCAACATAGCAACATTTCTTATGCCAAAATTGGTCCCTTTCTTACATCTTTAAATGTCTTACGACAAAAAGAGATGGCGTGAAGGCTGCCTCACTAAATGGGTCAAGTTCAGCAGGCATCTGGAGTAGAAATTAATCAGAGTGTCTCAAGTTTAACAATAAATATTAGGTTCGAACAGCTCGTATGATTTGTAGGCAATTTCTATGAAAATGTGATTTAGTAATCGAAGGCAGACTTCAAAATTTAATTTATCGTAATGCACTTAAGCCCTTTTTGAATTGCGAGAATCGATTCGATTTTTGTGTTACATGGTGTCAGGTGAGGTTTACTTGCCTCAAAGCTGTAAAGGCAAGCAAACAAGGCATCCCAATCTTAGTAAGAAAATCTTAAAAAGTAATTGACCTTATTTATAAATTTTAATTTCTATTGAGGTTTGGTTTGGTTAAAGTAAAATAATTTTCTTAACACAAAACGCAGCATGAAAGATTTGATAAGTTTAATGATCTTATTATTTCAAATGCAGATGGTGAAAAAGTTAAGAAAAAACCAAAAGTACTAACAGCGTTTAGTAATGTTTTGACCTAATTTTAATGTTGATTTTAGAATATTTCAATAACTCCTTGTCAGAAATCGCGTAATTTGAAATTCTTGAAGCATTTCAAATTTCAAAACTTTCTTAAGAGAATCAATCATAATAATTAAAATTAGTTACAACGACGCGTTATTCAGTTGTGTATTCGTTAGTAAAATATCATATTGACATATATTTAAAGTCCAGCATGAGGTAGCGTTGGGTAAGAACTATTCTACGCATTCGATCATATTATAGGTAACTAGGTGATCAGTCTTCTGAACTATCTAAAACAAAATTATAACTTTGTTTACGAATTGCGCCTGCCCCTTCTTATTTAGCCATATACGATATAACTACTAATAATATATGTTTCAATAAAACTCTTTAGATTATTTAAAAGGACATTAGGTATTTAGTATCAAGATTTCGTTACAACAGTCATAGTATCGCGAGTTCGCTTTAAAATCCGTTTTATAGTGTTATTTTAATAATTCACGTTAACCAATAACAACAGAGATGATAAAGGTAAACTAAAGTTGAAAAGATACCACGTTTTGTTTTATGGTAATTGGTCAATGGTATCTCCAGTTCAACACACGGAGACACGCATCGAAGACAATCATACGTTATCCATCAATTCATGTAATATTATTTTTTATTATATTTATATAATATAAATATAATATGTAATAATATAATATAAATAACAAATTGAGCAAAAGTTATTGAAATATAGATATGATACTCACATATCTGATAACCTTTTTAGAAGCTTTAATAGTCGTAATCATTCCAAAACCTTAAATTTTTCGTGGTTATCCCGTGTTCAAAAACTGGCGTGGAAGTAGTTTTAGTAAGTAATACTGTCCGCGTACGAACATTAATAATGATCTCTGCTCTTCGACTTTTTCTTTTTAGGAAAGCAATAAAAGTTCGTCGAAAGAAAACGATTTTTCAAGTTTCTCTCCTATCCCTCGGTAATTACTTTTACAATAACATTGCATTTGAAATGATTTTAAAATAATAGTTTACATTCATGTTTTTCCTTCAATCTGCTTAGTTAATGTTTTGCATTCATTGCAATTTATAACATAATTTTTTGAGTTTATGTTATTGTACTTTTTTATAAAAATATTACTACGTTCACTGCAACCTATGTTCGTTTAGCACGAATATTGTCTTGTATTAATTTGAGTTGCGCTCCGTGAGCGTGTAAACGAAGGCAACTTACACAGTCTATGTGTTATCGTATTGGTGTATGTATAGATTACTATCGTGGTATTTGTGCTAAAGGACACCGAACTAGCGCGAATAAACCATAACGCGTTTCATTTGATTCTAATTACTCCAAATCATCTCTAGTCAAATTACAGACAAAGAAGAGCGGATATTATACTTCGCGTAAGAGGCGGTCGGTCAAGTTTTAATTTAATAAATAAGAGTATACTGAATCTAGGATATTACGCGCGCATTTGACCAATTAGAGCAAAGTTTTTATAATAACTGTAAATAAGCATTGAGCAAAGCAGTTTTGTACTCCATATCCGGTTTCATTTCATTATAAGATTGTATAAATGGATTCTTCAATGGGTACCCTTGAAGTCACGCGCTACGTTCTGTCTCTTCTTTTCTATTTCAAAAACCGAACATCGTTGTGTTATCTATTCTAGCCCCAGCTACTTCATAAGAGTAAATTGGTGTCATAAAAGACAAAATAAATTCAATTGTATTGAACTGTGTCGATATCAAACTTGCGATGATAAATCATTGTTTACGAGCAATTATTGGGAACAGAGGCAGGTGCGAGCCTACAAATATGTTTGAATTGCGGTCAGTGTTTATGTTGTTTTTTCATTATGCTTTTATGGATTGAAGTTTCAATACGAGGATTACTTAAATGGAGTGTACCTATACAAAAACTTAAAAATTAACTAGCTCAAATAAGCGTGCCATTCTTAAGCCTAAATCTTACGTGTAAACATCAAGATGTTATTTTTATATTTCATAATAATTGGGTTTTGAGATAATAGACGTATTTAGGGCCAAAATAAAAGTATATTTTTGTATGTTCGTAAAGAATAAGCTCTAAATCTTTTGAATTTCAACATTTACCATTAGAATTATATATTGTTTTACATAAGGCTGACATGAGCAGTGTTGGTCTAGTGGCTTCAGCGTGCGACTTTCATACCTGAGGTCGTAGGTTCGATCCCCGGCTGTGCACCAATGGACATTCTTTCTATGTGCGCATTAAACTTTTACTCCAACGGTGAAGGAAAACATCATGAGGAAACCGACATGTCTTAGACCCAAAAAGTCGACGGCGTGTGTCAGGCACTGGAGGCTGATCACCTACTTGCTTATTAGATTTAAAAATGATCATGAAACAGATTCAGAAATCTGAGGCCAGGACCTAAAGAGGTTGTAGCACCACTGATTTATTTACATAAGGCTATATTTATATCCGAATGATTAAAAACAATACCCGGCGTCTGACCAAAAATATTTGAATCCCGTTGATCACATACCAGAGCGGTCTCACACAACCTATTTACACACCGCGACCCGACAATCATATACAGCGAAAAAATAACACAATATTTGGTTACCAGATTTATGGTAAACCTTCTATATTAATAGCATTAACAAAAAAAAAATACCTTAAAGTAAAACCCAACAAACGTCTAAATAGAGGAGAAAAGCCGTACAGAAATAGTTTGTGTATAAGGTAGGTAGTAGTATTAATGTATTTTTATTCAATACAATAAATTTTTAAAAAAGTTCACGTCCCCAGGCGGGTACTGGTATATGACTATACATATATGTATCAGTTCTATACCCTATGTAGGAACATGATTATGTTCAATGTGCTTGTTTTTAAGAATCTTAACATAAGCGCGCATGTGCCATAATAGATCATTTCACTCATTCTGTTGATTACGAATTCAGGCAGAAAATTCGACCGTAGTGGAATGGTTGCGTCGGAGTAGGGAATAAATAATAGCTGTGGCACATGCGCACGAGTATTCTTCGAACTTTGAAGTGGTACAGTTTCTTTAAATTCAGTGAATGAGGTGGATTATAGTGAGTCAAGTGATTAACTTCCTACCTTTGATTACTTGTGAAAAACTTTAAGTATACTTTAAATCTTATATTATTGTTATTTTTTAAGTTTATAGTAATTATTTTTATGTACTCCATAGACAACAACTCTTTAATTAATTTTGTCATTAGTGTAGTTTTGATTTTATGGTCATTGAATTTATATTATAAGTTTTCGAGAACTTAAAAATTAAATTAATATGATTAAGTGGATGAAATATAAAGCATCTGTTTGCATATATGCAGAATACCTCAAACTAAAAGACCATTGACGTAACTGTCTCAGTCCCAAGTTCAGCTGGTTCAGCGTCCGGATAACGACCGCTGTCTATGCTCGGGTCTCATCCCGGTTATAGCTTACCCGGATTATATTGCAGCTGTTTCATATAGTTTACTTATCACTAAACGGTTGACCGTATTTTGATCTTTTTAAATAAATATTTTATTATTTTCTCTTATTATAAACAGTTAATTTGTCCGAAGATCAGGTCCATCGTGACTGCGATGATTTGTGCTTATGCATTCGAAGTGTGCTTTTTTGTCCAATATCTGTGACTGATTTTGATGAATCTATCAAATTCTTAAACTTAATTGCGTGTATGGAAATGTTATGCATTCGACATCCGAAAATCAGCATCATATATGTTTCCCTTGAATGATTTGTAAAATAAGTCACTAGTGTGAAAAACAATTATTTCCATGTTTTAGTGCATTTTTATATCAAATATCTACTAATAATAATACATATTTCTTGAATTATAAAGTTATATGTGAGTAAACAGGCCAAACAATTAATAAATACTTAAATTATGCCTTGATTCGTAAACACGTTCAAATTATATTTATATTTTAATTAGATTGCCAAAAAATTTCATAAAAACCACAAATCTAAATGATAATTAAGAACGCCATGAACCGCCTACTCTATTAAAATGTCCTCTAAGTATGTCTGTTTGTGGTAGTGTGACTAAATTCTTAATATTTTAATCTCATTTTATTTCCTTGTACTTTGTCTAGTACTTAAACGAAAATTTATAAAGTGCAAGCTTAGTGACCGAGCTTTTAGGACTAAAAGTTAGTGACGAACAACCGAGTAACTCAATTTTGCTTAAAGTGACAATTCAATAATTCTGTATATGTGCGCATTTTACACTCGCTCGTACGGTGACCGGCATCGTCAGTAAACCGGCATGCCTTAAACCCAAAAAGTCAACGGCGGGTGACAGGCAATGCTCATCATCTACTTGCCTATTAGAAAATACAGACGAACGAAACAGATATAGAAATCTGAGGCCCAGACCTTAAATGTTGTAATGCCACTGAATTTTTAAGAGCGCGTTCTTCGAAACAAATTATTTCTGTATTGTATAGTTAAATTTTTAAAGGGTTAAGGCTGTATAAAATAGCGCTACGACCAAATTAACGCGTATAAAATCCCTAAAGTTTAGACCAAAATTGTTGTGATTCAAACGATTGCAAATACTCTATTCGAATAATGTAATCTCACTGTCTCTGACATGTACTTGTAATAACAGTTAGTAACGCAATGAGAGGTTAATCCAGAAACAATAAATCTTTCTCTGCCATTCACAATAGTACAAGGGTCGCGTTGACCCGAAGGCCAATTATCAACATCGTCATCTTGTTCTAACTGAGGATTTGTCCTGTTTAATGTCTTGGAATCATATAATTTCAATATAACCTTTTGGCTGATGATATAAAACCATATACATACAAGTAGCCCGAAAAATTAATAAACTGATAAGCTAGATTCAGTAGATTAATAAGGGTGAAGAAACATATTGAACATTTTTAGTAAACAACTCGGTGTAACAGATAAAATATACTTGAAACATTTATTGGTATGAACAAATTTCAACTAAGTAAATAAATAACGGAAAAACAATAACTAACCTTAAAATATAATAACTAAAATATATTATCAACATCCCCCTTTTGAATAGCTAGACTAAATCTTTGTCTGCGGTAGCTGCCAGCTCTTCGGTCTCCTGTGATGTAGACTTACATTTTTGATATTTCCTTAAAAAGCCTTATAGCGCTAGACGCCATGTACCAAGGGTCTCAACACCGAATGGGACATAATCATATTCGGAGCCTAGAACCCTGTATCTGTATACTGTAACTTTTTCCGCCGCTTCACAAGCCGCACCAGCTCTGTTGTTGGTTCCATATAGATGGGAAAAGTCTAAAATCTGAAATATACTTAAAACACAATATCCTACTATTATCATAAAAAAAAAGAATAATTACTGTAAATGGTTACAGAGGCCCGAGTCATCATGCCTTATAGCGTAAAAATACGGCCTCCGACATCATTAGCACTCGGGCTGGTAGTGGCAGCATTTTAAATGCAGATTGTCTTGTGAAAAGGCAACTCATTTGTAAAATGTCTGTACTTAAATAGTTTATATTTTTTTACTAACATACAAACGTAATGGTCGTTAACTGATGTTTTTGAATTAAATAAATGTTATGTAACTAATGGAGACATGTGATACATTCTGTTGGTGTTATACAGTTCATCAGTTTAAGTGTAGAAAGTTTAATAAGATCTATCAAATAGTAATTAATCTTTGGCATCTAATTAATATTATGTTAAGATTTGTCTCTGTTTGTATAGTGTAACTCAAATGTGTATAAATGTAACTTTAATATGGTGATATTCATTGGGAATTTCAAAACATTATAAAAATTAAAAGGTTATAATAATATAAAATCTACTACACTTATCACAAGACAATAAAATCAATTTAATTATGCAATATGAATATTTTTATTCCAAAATTTTGTTCTTTGTATTTTGCTTCTACTATTACATTGAATGCAATTTCATTCTTTTTCTACATGTAATAAGTATTATTTTCTCGAGAAAAAATGTCATGAACTTTTAATGAGTCGCGAGTTTCTAATTAAAAGGGTTCGTTTACTATAGGATTTATGGTCACAGACGTTCTACAAAGCATGTGTGGATGCCCAGACTAATTATGTGAAATGGGTAGAAAGTAACTCTTCTTTAGTAAATGAGATTATTCAATCTCTCTTATACAAGGAATAAATTCTTGGCTTTTAAAACTGCAATTTATTTCACTCTCTGTCGAAGAGTAAGAAACCCCCTATTATTTATATTTTAGATTTAAACGTATCTTTAATGATTATAGTAACTGTTAGGAGATGTAGAATTTCAGTTAGATTTTTATAATAAATATTATATTAGAGAAATTCTATTATCAGTTTTTAACTATAAATGTTATGTAACTAATGGAAACATGGGATGTGATTTTTTTAAGCTATTGCATAGATTTTATCGCGGGCTTAGAGCGCGGCGACCAAATCAAGAAATTCCGTAACGAAAATTAACCTAACACACTATGACGTATAGGTGCGGCCAAAACGCGTTAGAGCGGAACAGAACGCATACTGCGTCTCACATCGTTCTGGCGTGATCGGTGTCGTAGAGGTAGATTGAATTAATGTAAAAAAAACTGCATAAATAAAAAATAAATAAATAATTATAATTGCATAAGTTGATAAAAGTCCCCGAGTGCCATACGTTTTTTTTTATTAGAGAAATTAATTAATAGTTAAATTTATAACTTAGAAGAAGAAAAATCTCTCAAAGTAAAAAGATTCCGATACCAAAATATACTGTTACAGACAGCGCGGAAATGAAATCGTCGGCCTATTTACTGACGGCAACAATTCACCTTATTTTCTTCTAAATTTAATTTAGCTTCATTCAAGTGTATTCGTTGCCCCAGAAAATAAAATTTCCATTAGATATTCTAAAGATTCCGAGTGAACCTATGGTTACAATGTACTCATTGTAGTAGGTAGTACATTGGAATTTATGTTAAACAAGCTGGCTTCTTGGAATCTGCACTGCTGTTCATATAAACCTTTTATAAGAGCCAGACAAGCTGTCATTAAGGCTTTTAAGCCGTCTTTCATGCACATATTTACTCTAAGCCGATAAATCTAGAAGTATTACAATTGATATGAGCCGCGGCAAAATATTTTATGCGCTATTATCTATACTAAAAAACTGTTTACTAAAACATTTCCTCTTTAATAAATGTACAGAAAGATGATCCACTTTTGATATACAAAATGCGGTTCTGCAATCTTCAAACGAACATACTCTCTTGTGAGTCGACCGAAAATTCTTATCGACCAAAAATTAACTATATCTCTTTTTTTTCTTCGGTTATTTGCAATCAGCCCCAAGGCTATGAGCGAATTTTTTCTGTGGCGCTGTCGAACTATATCTAATATATAAAATTCTCGTGATACATTGTTCGTTCCCATACTCCTACGAAACGGCTCGACCGATTCTTATAAAATTAATGGGGCAGCTAGTTGTTCATAAAGATAAAAAGTGCCTACCACATTTCAAACCAGAAGGGTATTTCGCTATCGTGGCAGACCGAATGATGCCCACTTCCAAAGGCTAACAACATTTGCTATTATAACTCTGTATAACCAAACACCGTAGATATAAATAGCAAATAGCTTATGCATTAAATGTACCCCTTCCAACGTGACCTCATATAAGAAGCCAGCTTTCGCCAGACATTATTTTTTACGTTATACTTCTGAATCATTTCAAGTTATAATTAACAAATTGTAAATTAAACAAGAGGAAAAGTTTATAACAATACAAAATAAGTGTGTATTGTTTCCTTTGTAATCGTTGTTTAGGGTTTCCTTTGACACTTATTTTTAATAAGTATTGTTTATATTTTAATGTTCTCGTGTTCAAAAGTCTTTAGTTGTAAGGTATCGGTCGACGTAAAATAACGCGTAGAACGTGCACGCGAATTTTCGAATTAGTTCTGAATTCAATGCTTCTATATAGTAAACATTTTTTTATAACGAATTGAAATTCCTAAATTATTTTCACAGGTTTAACAAAAGCACATCGCGGCCACTGGATTTGACTCTATCGTCAATAGATGACATCTTCGCGACCACGACAAGATGGCATCGTTTAAAGGTATTTTAAACTTCCACACACTTTCCACCACCATGCAATAGTAATGCAATTATTATGCATAATAATGATTTTGAACATAATGAGGATAGTAGGCGATACAAGTATAATTATATATAATAAACTATTTTCCTCTTTTACCTGTAGTATTTCTGAACTAGTTCGAGTTAGGATCGCTCAAGCATACCGGTGGTGTGTAAGTGTCCATGAGCAGAGGTATCACTTAGTTAGATAATCTTAACGTAATGTTCTGTTCTGCAGAACAAAATATATTTTCAATGTAAAAATTCAGTTGCGCTACAACCCTTTAGGTTTGGACCTCACATTAACGTATCTGTTTCGTTATCATTTGTTCACGCCATCGACTTTTTGAGTCTAAGCTCTTCACTGTACAGTGTACCTTTGATTGTGCCCGAATTGCGTTAATTATCAGTATAAAAGTAATAGCATTATTGGTAGAATACAATATTTATTGCGCTATCGTACACAAACATGACAGATTATATTACATTAAATACGCCGCGCCAGCTGTCTACTCCCCATCCGTCTTACGAATTTTCGATCAGGTCACGTGTCCTGACGCGAGTTTAACATTTTTTACCCATTCCAAAAAAGTGTACAACGCCGCTACAGAACTTTTCACTTAAAAAAATATTATGGGCGGTGATGAGTTTAACTGTTCTGTTTTTAAAAATGGAATGTTTATTCAATAAAATATATTGATTATTTTTTAGCATAAATGTCACCAACACAAGGTACATTACGAGGTTCAGCTAAATACTAAATAGTTTGTCATAAGTCGGGTATCTGGTCGTCACAGCGGCACACTGCACAAATCGGCTTAAGTAGAAGTATTTTGGCACGTCTTGCTTATAAAACCTAGCCTATGAATATTGTATTATGAACTGTATGAAGTACTATGAATATTTGAAATATATTTGCACATGACAAACGTTTTGGTGCAATTTTATGCTTTTACTTTGTGGGCCAAGAACTTACGTCTATTTTGAGTATTCCAAATTTGAAAATCTATTTTTTTTAACAAATGGCAACATTGGCTGTAAAACGCGAAACGTAAAAACTGTTACAAGTTCTAACTTGAAACTCAAAAGAATTTATGAATAGGTTGTAGTGAACAAAGGATATAATAATTTTTACATTTTTAGTTTGTGTAAATTATAAAATATATTTTGATATATATGATAAAATAGCTGTCAGGTATAATTAACATATATATTAAAATAACTAATAATATATAAATCTGTATACACGTTATAGACATACAAATTACAATGTGGTCTTCAAACTAAATTATTTCGATTAGAGTTAAACAGACAAATTAATCGAATTAACTGCGACCAAGTGATCTAAAACGATTTTCTTAGCCCAACTTTATGACTCACTTGTTAAGTTCTCTTACAAACTTTGTCGGTATTTCGTCATATAATAAAATAAGTTTTAATCTCCTACAAATTGTCTGGATGTTAGTGTTTAGGATGTTATGTTATGTCCTGTACATTAGCGTAAAGTCTTGGAACCTATAATTAATTAATTAAAACATAGTTTACATAGCTAGTTAGTTTATTCTTAAACTAGGTAAAAATTGGTAAAGGGATATCTGGAGTATGTGGCACACGTATCTATTTCATAATCTATCTTCATATACAATCAAACCCGACGCCAATAATATGCAGTGCTAATATTTCAAATATCTTTACGCTTACACTTAGACAGGGACTAAAAAATGGGAATTAAACACTTAATGATTTGTTATGATTTAGAAGATTAAGCAAAGGAAACTGTGAAACTGAAATTATCTAACGCTCAGAAGCTCGCTCTCTAGAGCGTATAATAAGTCTTCTAAGTAATATATTTCTAACATTACTTCTAAAGCAAAAGGGGCTGCTAAAACATTGCTCTTGCAACTCGGCAAATTCTCGTGAAAGAACTGATGCATATATGTCATTAATGCTTGAGCAATTATAATAATACTAAAAGGCAACGCAGATTTGAGCCAGCGTTATTTGACTTAGCCACATGTCTAGCAAGTTGGCGGCGAGCCATCCGATGTAGATATTGAATATTTGTGACACGTGTAGCGTCATCTTCGTACTGTTCCCCTGAGGTTTGCTCGGTTCAATTCACAGATATTTTCTCGATATTTCGGTAACAGAACCTAGCTGAAAACTATGTCTTCATTTTCCATTTATGAATACCCATCGCGAATGTGATTTGATGCGGTTATATATACAGTATTTGTTTGGCTTTAAAACTTAATAGACGCCCTGAGAACAAGCCTATGATATTTGTTTGTGACATTTGTGACACATAAGTACTAGTACTATTTATATAAATTACACTACAATGCACATCGGTATATCTTAAATACTTAGTGTTAAAAAAATACAACTGATTGAATGTAACATATATTTGAAAACCAAAAACTGTCTCGTATATTAGAAAACATTATAACGATTTTGGCCAGTTCTCACGGTCGTCTATTATCTCTGAGAGTATATAAGCAAATACATATCTAGTGAATGGTGCAAATCAGCTACGAAAATTAATACCCCGCTAATTAAGGATTAAAAAAGGATAGATTTAATTTTCTGTTTTCTTGGAACTATGGTGAGCCGATTATATTTTCTAAATGGGTTAAGTCTGAATTATTAAAACTATAATGCCTTGAAAATGTATAAGTCATAACATTTGGTTTTAAGGCTGTGTTTGCGTTAGACATACACTATGTGTATACATATGCAAATGTCTGAATGTCTTTTGGGTTCAATGTTTTATGATCCCTTAATGGGATTCAATACATGAATGAGTGACAACGTCCTTCACGTGAAACTCCTTCGAACACAATAGAAAACCAATATCTTATGCTGACATGAAACGTAATGTGGAAGCTTTTAAAAATATTGTCGAACTCAAGTCAAGCTTACAAGAATACTGAAAATGGCAAAAGATTTTAGTAAACTTCTTGAAGGTTTCAAAGCTCTTGAGTATGTGTTAACTCTGATACTAAAGCCTTATACATATATCATATACACATTTTTAAATACAAATATTATGTGAATATAACACTGTTTTTAAAAGAAGTCTATGAGCAAATAGTAAATGCATTATTAAATTTACATGTATCATTGATGATTTTATTTTATAGGCTATTTTAAATACTAATTTTTAGTGTAAGACACCGTTTTCTTAAACCGTTCATGGTGTACCTTGTAGAAAAAATCCGGAACAAGTTTGACTTCGCAACCTTACTCCCCAAGCAAACTGTAATATAGTCTGTTTTTACCTTAAAGATTGGTTTTCAATTATAATTCTGTGTCAATTAATAATGAAAGCGAATTAGCAGAATAGTTTTTTCTAATTACAAAATAAATTTTAAATACAAATTACTTGACAACATGTTCTTATCGAGTCTATAATACTGTATTGTTAACAAATTAACAATGCTATGTTGAACACGCTTTAGACGCCTGTTACACGTTTGGACAAATTATTAAGACTTTCTATCAGATTTTCTTTTGCAGCTTGGTGAATTTGCCTACTGATATCTGTACATATCCTAAAATGACAGTTAAATTTAATTATCCTTTCAAAAGGTGTCAAACCATATCCTCTATAAGAAGTTTGACATATGTGACAACGGCCAAGACGTTAATTTAGTCACGAATTCGTATGCGGACCGGAATTCCCTTATATTTCTCGTTATGTCTCTACGAAAAAAAAAATCGGATCTACTTGTCGTGATAAAAGACTATTAGATTGCTCATTTATTTCTCTACCTCTCATGCCCTAACACACCTTTACTTTCATATAATTGGTATGTTAATGCTCATAGAAAATCGTATAAAAAGTAGGAGTTTGAATTTAAATTCATAGCAAATATTGAGTAAACAGTGCTGCTGCAAAGCGTAAAAATGTCAGTGTCAAGCAAATGTCAAATCCAGTATGGGATTAATATTACACGTCTGATTATAATATTACACGTTTAATTAAAAATCATTTTTTTTTTAAAGACAATTCACACCAATTGACCTAGTCCCATGCTAAGCTGGTGAAGCTTGTGTTATGGGTACTAGGCAACGGATATACATACATATTATACATAGATAGACATATAAATACATATTTAAACACCCAAGACCTAAGCACAACACCAAATGCTCATCACATCGATGTTCGTCTCAGCCGGGGATCGAACCCGGGACCCATGGTTTCGCAGTCAGGGGTACTAACCACTAGACCAATGAGTCGTCCATTTAACGTTTATACTAATATTATTAGCTATTTTGTTTGTTTGTAATATATAAACTCAAAACTGGCCACGTTAAAATAATCAACATACTGTATTTATTTACAATATATAAAAAACTCCACTACTAACAATATATAAAAAACTCCACTACTCCAATATATAAAAACTCCACTAACAATATATAAAAACCCCCACTACTAACAATATATAAAAAACTCCACTACTAACAATATATAAAAAACTCCACTACTAACAATATATAAAAAACTCCACTACTAACAATATATAAAAAACTCCACTACTTCAATATATAAAAAACTCCACTACTAACAATATATAAAAAACTCCACTACTAACAATATATAAAAAACTCCACTACTAACAATATATAAAAAACTCCACTACTAACACTGCTGTAAAAATCATTCTACATATTTTGTACGCTTTTGTACGTTAGGGAAGAAACGCGAGATAATCGTCGCTAATCGTGAAATCTTCACGCATGCGATTATCAACTTTGCGTCACCCGATTACATAGCGCTTCTGTTTAATTTCGCGTGATTTAAACAATTCATTATGGTTCCCTCATTGTGATGAAATGTAAATACATCAAAGTGATTATCCTAACGTGTATGCGTAAACATAAGGAGATGTTACAAAATAATTGTAGACTGTATTAATTAAAATTGTGATCCACGCGAGTTATTTAAAATTATTACCAAAATAAATTCGTTCAATACAAATAAATTCTACAATTAGACCATAGGCTTTCTGTTCCTTAACAATTATTGTAATTTATTCCAGGCCGTTTTTACATACTTTATGTCATAACCTATGCCACTGAGGCGGTGTAAAATTCCTATAACAATAACTAGGAGAAATACTTTTAATTAATTCTCAAATTAATTAATGGCCAAAATATAAATAAATGTTTCCCAAACTATGTAAAGGCTTATGAGGTTTTAGCAAAGGTTAGAGGTGAAAACACCTCTCATAAATCCTACATTGTCATCAAAACTAAATTAATGTTCCGTTTTATGGCATATTTATGGCAGGTAAAGAATTTTCGGACGTTCGACTAAAATATTTACTATATTTTTAGTCCGAAAATTCTTAATTATATTAAATCGTTGTGAAAAATTCTTCTATTTTTACTAGCCATTATCACAATTGTACAAATCTTTTTTATTAAAAATATTGTCGCTTTTACAAGAAGTATTCAACTTGCTCAAGTATTCGTCATTGAGTCAACGTGAGACCAATTTTTGTAATAAGTTTCTTCTCTGTAAAATTTTAAGTATTCATAATATTCAACGGCTAAAATCGTGTTTAAAGAACAAAACCAAATAAATAAATCTGGACAATTATGAGTAAATGGCATTTTTATCTTGTTCTTCTCAAACAAGTGTAAGATAGGTGTGTAAAATCACAAACAGACATATGAAAATTTAATTCTACGTGAAATAAATTAACTTTGATTTTAACTAGTTTGGAAACTCACATTCATTCGATGTAGGAGTATATAGCCTCACTCGCCTTTAAAAAAACAATTCTTTTTTAATACATGTCTATACTGAGACTTCATAGAAAATTACGATCTAGCCTAACTTAAGACTAATAATAATAAGTAAGTAATTTAAGTCTCACCTAATTTACTAATAAGGATATTTAACATAAGAAAGTGTCCAATAACACTACTTACAGTCTTTAATAAAATAAGACACTCTGTTCTTGTGTTATTTTTTTCACTTACCTCTGTAGCTTAAGACTAACGTGCACTAACACTAATGAAGTTCAAATGGTTTAGTCCTATTCAGTCTTCTCACTAGGCCCGTGGTATCAAGGAGGAGAATAGCATCGACATTGACGTGAAGGTGGAGTTCGTGGGCTCCAGCAATGGTTTTTTTTATTGTGGCGACGTCCTCTACATTAAGTTTTCGATGGAGGTCGTTATTGCGAAAAAAACAACTGAATTCCGTAAAATTTTATTTAAATAATTATACAATTTTGTCGTTCGGAAGTTATACGTCTTGTTGCGATGTAAGAAAATTACCTTCTTACCTTGAAATATTATATTCCCGTTAGAGAAGTGATGTAAAGTGGTGCAAAATTTCCATAGTGCTCATGTAATGTATTAGAAATATTATGAATTGAAAAGTGTGCAGAAAGCTTGCTATTGACCTTAACATCTTATGCGTTACTGGGTCAAGATTATAACCGCATTTTTTCTAAGATGTACTTTATCTAGAATTTCTCTCAAATCGTGATTGGCAATTATTGAAAGAAGAAAGAATTTATTATATACGAATGTTTTAAGAGTATTGTAAACAGTCGTTCATAATATATTCTTGCTTCCTTTACCGAGTATTTTAAAGTAAATTGTATTTAGGGGAGAAGTCAACCTGTTTGTTTCTCTATTCACTATAGTAATATACTTTATTATTTGTGATTCATGACACGTTGGAGAAGACGAGTCTAAGCCACAGGAAGCGGAGACAATAATAGACATACACGTGTAGAGTACCTATCTTTAATTATAACAAAAGTAATACATAAATGACAAATATATGATAATTTTACTGTATGATCTTTGTTCTCTCTGAAATATTATTTCAATGCGTACACACACATTTTCTATATTGGTTCATTTAATAATTAAGGAACAAGTCGAAATAAATTGTTGTTATCACATTAATTAGTGGTAATACAAAATAGACCTAAACAGATCTAGAGATACACAGAAACAACAAACTAATATTGGATCTAAGTCAATAAACCCGTTGTCTCATTATGGGGGAACCTCACTGATAATATAGACACAGAATACTATAGTTCATGTTTATAACATTTAGCTTCTCTAATCTATTGAAAGACGATGTATTAATATAGTACTACAAATTTATATATTGACTTCAATCGTACTTAAATATACGGTCAGTATAGCATGTTTAGCCAACATATGTAAATACATTAGTTCTAAAAAAACTAGTTCCCGTACAACCTTTTAGATCTAGGCCTAAAATGTATGTTTTCTGATCAGTTGTTTTTTTGTAATAGCAGCCTTTAGTGCCTGACATACGCCATTGACTTTTTGGGTCTAAGCCATGAAATGTTCATGTTCATGTACTGCCCTTGTTTATAAGCGATATTTAAAATATTAATCTAAATAAAAACTTGAAATAATTGAATACCCAACTTCATATACTTAAAGGATTCGGTGATCTTATAATCAAAGCCAAAAATAAATATATACTCCGCTTTTATAGTTTTGTAATTTAATACAAATAAATAGAGAACCGTATCTCCCTCCTTCTGGTTTCTTCTATGTTTGCCATAGTCATTTTGTATGGTGATTTGATATTTTAAAGAGTACCGAGAGTTTTTTACGCCAGCTTTTTCTCTCGGCCTCCACCCTCTGTTTTCATGCCAATGAGTAGGGATGTCTACCGATACAAATTTAATGACGTGGAATAAGTACCTGAATCTTATATTCCATAATAAACATATTTTTTATTTTATACACTAGTATTTGCCTAGTATCTGCCGCTGAGATTTAAGCTAAGTCGCTAACATATGTAAAGATTGGCAGTGTAATTTAATAGACCATTTTAGAACGAACATTGATGTCAGCTGCTATTGTCATTATATCACAGAGCCTATATAGAAGTAGAGACGAGAAGAACTTGCAATAAACTCTCTGACATTCTTTGAAATAGCTAGGGTTTCTTCGCTGTATTTAAAACACCTGCGATCTCACATAATGCTATTGAAATAAAATTGACTAAGAAAACCAAACGTTTCAACACTATCAGCAAGGCACGGTTATATAGGAGCATGCACTTACATCACTGTGAGAACAACACGCAAATACGTTCTATTGAAACGAGTCAATGTTAATATAATACTAAACAATATTTCTGAGTCAATTGCAACATTCATGGTGATGCAAGGGGGGGGGGGGGGGGGGGGGGGGGGGGGGTTTTGGGGGGGGGGGGCCCCCCCTTTAAAATATAAGATGAATTTAACATTTTAAGAGCTGGTGCGGCTTGTAATGCAGCTGAAAAATCTAAAGCCTGCAAATACAGGGGTCTAGGCTGCGAATATGATTTTGTCCCATTTGGTGTCGAGACCCTTGGTTCGTGGGGTCCTAGCGCTATAAGACTTTTTAAGGAAATATCCAAAAGGTTAGTGACATCACAGGGGACCGAAGAGCTGACAGCTACCTCGGACAAAGAATTAGTCTGGCTATTCAAAGGGGGAACGCTTCCAGTAACTTCGGAAACTTGCCTAAATTGACTCCTTTTAATAATATATTTTTAGGTTAGTTTTTGTTTTTATTGTTCTTTTTTTGTATTTATAAGCTAGATTAAATTTAAAACATTAATAAATATTATAGAAGAACATGATATTCTAGTATATTAAACAGTTTCTTTCAAATTTGTTAGAATAAACATGAGTTCGCACAGATCCTGTGAACCGTCATTATTATTCATTACACCCAAGAGACATCATAGGGTGCCTTATTGGACTGTCTGCGTCACCCGTGATTTATTACTGTACAAACCAACGATGGATGCTGATCTTAAGTCAATATTGTTTATTTCACTAATATTCACGATTTCGTTTATTCAAAATCCATGTTAAAGTGATTTACACAACGTTAAAAGTTTAAAATAGTTATTAGCGAATAAGAGATCCTCGATCGTACTAGCGAAATGAAACTGAATGAATGAAGCCGAGTTATAAATGTTCCGTTTTTTCATCTAACGTTAGTACCTACTCAGATACAAAATATCATGCTGAGCAAGCTATGACTAACGTCTATATGGAATACAATTAATACCCGCTGGTAATGAGTCTTACTAATCCAGCCTTTTCCTTGATTTATACACTAAATATTAATCACAAAATACACACTTTATTATTATCTAATTCGTTATTTACTAACACATTTAATTATAAAAACAATAACTAACCTTAAAATATAATAACTAATAAATATTAATTGTATTCTAAATTTGAAGCTTCTATGTATGCTAGAAGTGCTTTAGAGTATTGATGATCGATCAGGCAGTGAGTGACAAATTTAAGAAATTTGATTTGTTATAATTGATAAAATACTTCAAATTAAATTAAATTTGAAATATACAATGTCTATGCATTTCCTGCTTGAAAACTCTGACTTAAAATTAAAAATTTAGTTTTCTAATTTCATCTACAATGAAGTACGGCTTGCCGTTTTTTTTGTTCGACTTGGTGAGCCTCCAAATTCTTAAAACGCCGGCAAAGCTCTCGCGAGTCCAGCAATGTAGCATTGTCCTTGTGCGGTCTATCACTTAACATTAGGCGATACTCGCGTTTACCCCCTGTTCTACATAAAAAGCGGCGCTTACGCATCTAGGCTAATACTGATAATAGGTTTCAAGTAGCAGAAATGAAAATGAGATGTAATAGACATCGAACTATTTTGTCAGTTCATATGTTCCTTATAAAGGTTTTCCCAGTTCAATATAAAGATCGGACGATATGTGAGAATAGAGTGGTCTACACTCAACCCTTACGTGGCGATTGTGGTTTAAGTTCGAGCGATAGTGATTTACATTGTGAAACAACATAATATATAGATCCGTTTAGCTGTGACCTTAGAATTAGATACGTGTGGCATAGTCTATATAGTAAGTATGTATTTTATGAATAAATAAGTTTAATAATAAAACAATTTTTTACCGGATTGAAGTTATGTAATTACAATTATTTTTCATAATTTTAAATTTAACCGACGTTTTGCGTGCTTTACAGCGTGCGTGGTCACGGTGACTGAAGACAAAAGGTGTTGAATGTCAAAAAGTATCACAGCTGTAGAAAAAGTTGTATTATCTGTATTTGTTTCCACGGAGTTGGTATCGACTAGAAGATGGAGGGTTTTGGTAGAAATGGCTCACAGTGTCCTCTTTTTTCGTTATAAGTTGCATCTCAGTAATTGTTACACTATTTCTTTTTTTGTAGTAGCAATGAATGACTTGGATCCAAAAAAATTGCCCATTTTTTCTTACAATAAAGTTCATAAAAGAGAGTGCAGTGCGACTTTACATGAATTACAAGCAAGCCTATATATAATTATGGCTAATAAGCAATATCATGTTGAATTAATTTTCTACAATATTAGTGAATAGCTTGAATCAAGGTAAAAATTCCTTCAGCATTCACATGGTTATGTCAGGTACATACCTACTGTGGGGACTACTTGCTTATGAAGAAGAAATAACAAGCAGTGACTATCACCATTTCTTATATCTTACACTTTTGGCACGTTAATTCATTTTAAATCACTAGTTTCAAAACGCTATTACTATTTGCTTGTACCATAGAAAATAGAAATGTATGTATAACTCTAGATAACACATTTCTATTAATCTTATGGATTTGGGGCCAATACGGTGACCATGATTTATTTGAATTTAAACCAAATACGGTTATGAGGGCTCACAGAATAATGAAAATGTGGTTACGTAATTTCCCAATGGATGAGGATTGATTTTTATATCGTGTTAATATTAGGGGTTTTAATTTATTGCCACCTTATTATTAGCCTTGAAAAATTAAATACACAAAAATTAATACATTCCTCGTGAAGCATAGATATTAGTAAAAACTGAAAGAATTTACGTGCAGTAGTTTTGGAGTTCGTGAAGAACCATACGGCGGAAGACTTGTTTTATATAATTGGTAGATATACAAGTTAGTAATATGTTAGACATATTACATAGGCATTATCAAGCTCTTCAACCTTTCTCTAGAACTCAATCATATATCTCTCATTGTTAAGGCAGCGTTCGTATGAAACGTTTTAGTTCGACAGTTTTTTCTCCGACTTACTTTGCATGTCCCACTACCATTGGCTTAATATATTTTACTGACAAATAAATTGGTAAAAGAATTTTCAGAAACGGTTCAGTAGATCCGGAGATTATAAAGATAGATTATTATCCCTACAAGCTTTGCCTTTTATAATATTAGTATAGATTGGAATATATACAACATTATTTAAGTTATACATCTGACTTATAAAACTATTTATTAACAATAAATCATTACATCTAAGAATACGTGG
Organism: Pieris macdunnoughi; assembly: GCA_905332375.1. NCBI lineage: Eukaryota > Metazoa > Arthropoda > Insecta > Lepidoptera > Pieridae > Pieris > Pieris macdunnoughi. The sequence continues at coordinate 1,241,437 of CAJOBZ010000020.1, forward strand.
AATTCCTCCTTAGGCTAAAACCTTTAACTAAAAAAAACTTACTAAAAATAGCTATAATTATGCTATTTTCATGTATATAGTTAAAGATTATCTATCAAATTATAGAAATATGCGACGATATAATCTTTGCGACGGCGAAGGCCGAAGTTGTTTTCTAAGAGGCAGGAGTCTGTTGCACATGCTCAAATGACGTTGCATCGACTAAATAGTGTAAATAAATATTGTTTCTGTTATTTGAAAACTGGGGGAACTTCTAGAAGACAATTTCAAATGTTAGATCTTTTTTTATTAATACATTTATTTGTGTAACATCTTCATAGGGGGAAATAGTAGGCGTCATTTTTTATACAGGTTATGGAAGATTTAAATGAACCTAATTGTTTCGTAAGAGACACAGGACTTCAGATATATTCCATTAACACCTCAAAGCTTTAAATTCCTGTTACAGAGTTAATTGTTTCGTTTTTATAAGAGTGGCTTAACAAAACTGTTTACCATAAGACTTTAAAAGCCGCTTATAAAGTCTGGTGAAAATTAAGAGTTTTACACAAATAAATATAGAAAATTATTTGTTTTAATAACGCTGCAAGATCGCATGAATTTTGAGGTTTGATAATTTTTGTACGGTATTTTTTGGTAAAAGATGTTACAACATATATTATTTTTGGTATAAATTCAACTTTAAGTCTGTTTCGAGCTTATAACTAGCATTACAGGTCGTGTCTGTTACCGGTTACGGATATTTCGTATACCAAGGTAGCAAATACGGTACCATATTGTTTCTACTTTTTATAATAAGGCCAAAGCTTGTATTTGGAAGATTATATTGTGAAGTTTATTCTCTTTGTTACATGATTAATTGAAGGCATAGGTCATCAGTTTTCTGTGTGTGTCAAAGCGTAATAGATATTTTTTTGCCAGCAACCGATCTTTATAGGGGATATATTAAGAGATTAAGAGACCTTTTTTTTCATATATTTTCTTCGGCTACAGCCCCGATTATATTGTCATTGGAGGTAATTAAGTACGTACATACTACCATTAGCAAAATAATATTTGTAACTACTGGGATTAAGTACTAAGTTCTGAAACTTTTTGTATAATATTTACAGGAAATTTGGAAGGAAGGTGTCTCAAAAATTTTGGTTCGTCATTATTTCTTTGAAGTTTGTTTCTGTTATATTTATTCCTATAATACCTTTCGTAGAGAAATATTGTACAGTCAGTCAGGACATGTGCTACCGTCTCTTCAGCTGTATTTTTGTAAGGACAGGCTGCATTTTGACGAGACTTACTGCGTGACTTATGTGTGACTGATTTGCTATTTTAAAAGAGTACCGAGAGTTTTTTACCGGCTTTTTCTCTCGGCCTACACCCTCTGTCTTCTTTGCCGATGTGTAGGGATGCCTACAAATTCAAATTTAATGACGTGGAATAAGTGATACATGTATCTTATGTTCCATAATAAATATATATTTTTTTTACTGTATCTCAAAAACTTATAAGAATTAAAATACAGGGTCATACTTAGTGCTAAGTTTCGATTCTGAATCTTACCCATACTACGAACTAACCTATAGAGTCCAAAACATTTCAATATTTTGTTAGAAAATTAATTTGGGTTTCGAAAGATCATTTCTCATGTTCTTCACATTAAAATACTTTGAACTTTCGAAATCCCTACAAAAAGATATTAATCATATTAAATTAGTAGGCAGTAATAAATAATATACCTAATTACGAAAAGCGGGCAAGTTAGCGGCAAATTGAGAAATTAGAGCAAAAAGTAAATTCATGGTTACCCGCTGACCCTCGTCAAGCGACATACGTCTCGAGTTTTACATAATTCAATCATAAGTGAGAATTGAATTTGAAAGAAATAAATATTGAGGTAAGTATAACGCCATAAATAACTAAATTACATAACTGTCTCTGTTCGTCACAGCGTAAATACAATTTGACAGAAAGAGACTAATTCTTATAAAGGCCCTTGCTTGTTAGTCTGTTTAAAATTATGAAGGGAATTTTCATATTTATCATTTAAATAAAAAATGTGTTATTCTTTACATGCATTACATTTCCAAGAGCCTCGTAGCAAAGCGGTCTTATTAGGTGTCCGTTGGGTTAGGGGTTTCGGGTTCGATTCCCGGTCGTAGTGCAAATTTATTTCTGTAAATTGAAATTTATTCTCTGCCTTTGGTAGGGTTGTACGGCACCGGGCGTGTGCTTAAACCGTAGATGGAGGGCACAGTTCAATTTTTAAGGTTTGATACCTTAGAGACATTGAGGTTTAGGATGTATGTATCAATACGTCCTAGGCCGAGAGTGGAAATTACAAGTGGTCTAGTAATTTAACTTCCTTTTTAATGTGACGAAGCACTTGCGAGCGAGAACAAGCCGACGAATCACGCGTTGTGTGAAAGAAATTGGAACACTCCTGTAAGTAAACACTTGTAAAGCAATGACAATGTAATGGAAAATGTTTGTTGTAGCAGCTAGTCACGGGGTCTCTTGGTAGAATGCTAACGCGACCCCAAGCTTCCCCAACATGACGTAATTGGTGAGACGGGTTTAGTAGGTAGGACTGTTATAGCGAATCCCATACTCGCGAAAGTGCATTCACTTCATAATAAGATCTGAACACTTACAATTTTTAACAATAATAATAAAACCTTTTGAAGTGAAACTTCTTTAGGCGCGTGAGGGTAAAATTTTTACGGAACGTCACAAAGATATGCAGCGTTTTTGTCGAAAGGGAGAGAGCGATTGAGACCGATTGAGAGAGAGTGAGAAGGGTGAATTACCTTATAGAAATTTTATTTTTAATATTAATATTTCGTAAAGAGGATTTCTGAAATATTTTATGCAAAATAATTTATTGAAATCTCAAATAACGAAATGTAAATTAAAATGCCACGTGTTTTTATTATCGAAGAAATAAATTTAAAAAATTAATATTATTATTTGTATTAATTTTCGACACTTAATATTTTAATGACAATTAAATTCCTAACATAACTTCCTTTTTACCTCCCTCTAAGTCTCGGAAATCTAAAGTTTTAGATTTGTTTAAATATGAACAAGAGTTAAAAATTAGTTTGCCAAAGAAGTTTCACTTCTGACATGTGTACTTCGTGCGCACTTTTTTTCAATAAAAAACCGTTTCAATTACGTGACGCAGTACATGAGTATGTGTACATTATATTATATATATGTGTGTAATGTGTATGAATGTGAGTGTGAAGCTTATATCGCTGAGACCTACTCAGTAACATCTTCAACTCTCCGTAAGATGTGTTCAGGATCCAGTCAGTAAGTATTTATTACCTTATTTAATGGTGAGTTTTTGAATGAAAATCGCAACAAAAATCACCTAAGTTAAATTAGGTAACAAATACCAATTTGCCCGGAAGTTCAATTTATTTTTAACGAAGTAAATTTTTTACAATTAAGGCATCTTATAATTTTCATTCTGTTTCAGTGTTCATTTCACTTCGCTATGTGGAATGTAATTGAATTTTCCTATTTTACTAAATGTAGTTTTTAGTCTCTTAATTTTTTGCACCAATAAATTTCGCAATTCCTTGTCATATTTAACTAATTTTAACTTCGTTTTGATTGCCAGATAAGAAGACAATAAAGCAGCACTGTCTTTTATAACAATAAACTAATTAACTAATAATAAAAATATTTTTTACAAATAAATTATTATAATTAATATGTCATGAGTTGACAGTCATAAACAAGCCGATAATATATACAGTCAGAACTCTGTGGGAGGTACAAGCGATATATACAGCGAATAAATACTAGATTTAAAACGGAACAATTAAAGAAAAAACTAAAATTAGTATCGATTTATATACTAGCGAACCGTGGAATCGATTCCCGGTGGGGGTCTTCCCTGGGAGATACGACCTTCAATTGTTTAAAAAGAAAGCATACTTCCCTCTCAAAAGCCGTCAATCCACCCACTTACGCCCGAACCCAATAATCAATCCACAATCTCAGATTGAAAACAATCTGAGATCAGACCGTGACAGTCGATCGATCTCCTATCTGCATCCCAACAACCAAACTCTACGAAGACAATCCATTTTTGGCGACGGATAAAATGCTCTATGTCGTTCCATTTTACCGAGTTTACACTCATATTTGATAATCAATGTTAACCAAATAAAGTAAATAAAACCGTACAAATGACATTAAAATATACATGTGTGTTTAAAACATAACAAACAGTTTTTTTAATTATTTAAAAACTGGTGTAAGTTAAAATCTGTTAAAATAAATTACTGTTGACATCAAGATTTGGTCAACTGTCTTTTTCATACAAAGGTCTATCTACAGACACCGATACGACTTCCCATGGATAGTTCGTATCGACAGATGGCTATTACAATCCGCCGATTGGTTATTGGCACACTTGTTACAACATTTGGATTAAAATCACTATCTCTGATAGTGGCTTATCGATTGAGATAGGTTAATGGGTTCGGGCGTCAAATGGCATGGGCCGCGATAACCGCTTTTTATGGGCTTCAGGAGACTCGTTTGCATCGATCCTATAAAAATCTATTTAATTGAGTTTAATAAGTCTTTCACAGCTTAAATTTCTCTTTACTTAATCAGGCATTAGCAATTTATAAAGATAATCAATTATCTATAATTGGATAAAAATTTAAGGGCCAAATAATCGTAATCTTTTGATTATATACCAATTATTTTCTAAAAGTCAAGACAATAATTGATTAATTTCCTTTAGAAACGAGAGGCTTATAATAAAATATTAAATTCGTGAAAGTTATTGAAACTTAAGCCGCTACTAACTGTTTCACAATACCTACGTAATTATAATTCAACAAAACTTTTCCCTACTTCACCAACAAATAGGGGCTTATAATATTGGTTAATGTAGTTTACTGTTCTCAAGAGCATTCTGATAAACAATAAACTACAAGCTCCCTCCTTCTCAGAATGCCAAATCGTAAAATGACTGCTTTACGACGGATTTGAGCGCGACCGCCGCTGTGAAAACCGCTGTGAGAGTTCGAAAAGTGAGTTACAGAATCGCAAGGCTGCTCCTTAGAACAGGCAGTAAATGTAAATTTAAAAATATATTTTTACTAATGTTCATAAGTGTACATTGTGAAACCTAAATGAATAAATACTTATTTACTCAGTCTAAAACGTATATATATTTCATATTTACAATCAAGTATACAGTATTTAAAAAAAATTCAAATGAATAAAATATATATTGATTTGCTTGCGATTCTTGTTTATACGGTTACATTCAGCATCATCTAGTGAAGCTTTCGTTTGAAGTGTTCTGTTCAAAACAACGGTGATAAAAATTCCCGAAACCGACATATCTTTCATCCAAAACATCAATATAATATAACCCTTTATATTAGCTTCACCTGTATGTATGTATGTATGTATGTAACCGACTCCTTCGAACTCGATTTTGACCCACTTTTAACGGACAGATTTAATTCAAACTTTGCGCACCTGTCAAAGATCGATGACAATGCAATAATCGGAAAAAAAATAAAAAAAAAATTAACTAAAAAATAAATAACAGTTTAAAAAAACTAAAAAACGGTATTATTGTGAAAAAGCGTGGATTGCTCGATAGACGAAAAATATGGCACAGAGCGCCCCACGCTGTTTCACAATAATACCAGTATTTTTTGTTCATTACCATTTTCTGCCTAAATTAGGAATTATTTTTCACTTTTTAGTTTGATGTGCTTTAAAAGCGTGTTTTTTAGTTTTTTCAACTATTATTTATTGAATTATTTAACATAAAATTAAGAGTTTATTTTCGTTTTAATGTCGCCATTAAACATTCCAAATTAAACGACTTAATTTACTAAATTTAAATGTGTTTTTGGCATATCAGCATCCTTGCTCGATTTAATAAATGGTATATCCATATTATTGTATTCAACACTGTAGAATCGTAAATATATATAAAGGATCAGGTCGTAAAGTAGAAGGCACGTACGCCCCTGAGGCTCTATTGATTTATACGCACTTCGTGAAACGTTTGGTGTGACAGATTAACTGTTTATTTTACTCCTTATAATTTTCTACGAGTTGTCGCGTAACTTTCAATTTAGCATTACATTTATATTCATATGTTACAAAGAGTATACCAGACTGTCCTGTAGTGAAATTTTCATTTTCAAATGTGGAATTGACAAAATAAAACATCGTAAGGACACCGTCGTCGGGTAATATCTAAATACCCGACGACGGTGAATATAAAATCTGGTACAAAAGAACCAATAAAACAGACACATATATTGTTTTGTATATGTTGCCATGCACTATTTGGATATATAATTTTAATTACAAAAAGAAAAAATATTCTTCTTTACCTTGTAGTTTAGATGGTGTATATCTATCCCTTTTATAATTAAGTATAAATACAGCCGGCGTCCACAGTTTGCTGAGGTCGCTAATCAGCAGTATTAAGGTTCCATTAGACGTTTGATTGTGCAAATCAACACCTTCTTTTATTACGGGTTTACATACAGTTGTTAAATATAAATAGTTACGTAAATAAAATAATGTTAATTAGTTAATAATATGTATCTGTTTTGGCATATGCTGTAATAAATGCGCACCACCACTATGTGTAACCAGCTGACCACTGAAGTTATTCCGAACCAATTCGACTTCCTTCCTTCGTTCCTTCGAAAGAACAGCGTACAAATTCTTAAAAGGACGGCAACGCACTCGTTAACAGCCCTCTGGTATTCGATGGGCAATGGTATCACTGAAAATCAAGCGACCCTCCCCCGTTTGCCTATAGTAATGTAAAATAAAAAAAGAAATACAATATTTTTTTATATTGGCAGATTGGCTCACAGTGACGTGGGCGCAGAGCGGGATGCAGTTACAACCGGATGTGCCAGATGGTGACGATCCACTCAGGGGACGGTGAGTCATATATTTTAATAATAAAATCTATTTTTTTATATGAAATTCAATCTTCATTTTAAAATGATATAATCCTTTATCAAGGAAATCAAAAATGAGGTTTGACTAGCTGTACATAGAGGTGTTCTTGTCCCAACGTCAACGTTCTATAGTGAATGCTGGCCGTGGAAGAGGTACATTAAAGTAGAAGAAGAAGAAGTATATTGCGTGATGATATAAGTAATAGTGAGATACGTGAACCGTGTGGGATAAAATAGGTCGTTATGACGGATACGACAGAGAATGCTTGTGTGGTTTTACCATGAAAGATAAATGAGAAGCGGCTTATGAGTAGGATATACAAGGAAACCGTGAATAGTGAAGTGGGGTAGGATCTGTCGTACATACCTGGACGAAATCCAGTAGGTACTAGAGAAAGAACAGGTCAAAAGTACTCATAATAGACTAGCATGCATCGAGAATGTCACTAAAGTGGATGAAGCGAGATAGGCATGTCAGGACTGTAGCCAGTGTAGTCCGTGGTCTCTGTCTACCCCTTCGGGAAAACAGCGTGAGTGTTTTGATAGATAATTAAACATTACCTAAGAACTAACCTAGCTTAAATTTCTGAAACCGTTGGAATTAGTAACATAACATTAATAGCATAATATTATCATCTACAAATATTAATTATCTTTATTTCTAATATTTCATTAATATTTTTAACGGCGGTAAAATAATTTAAAAAAAAAAATTGAAAGAACTTATATTGCAACTCATTCCGCATTCCCCTGAGGTTCAAAATTGTGTCGGAATCTCGTAGGTATGCAATAAAATAAGAGGAGCAAGCAAATACGAACTATGAAGCTAATAAAGGCAATGTTTGTTAACGACAGCGAGCTTCCGTGAACCGTCAATCGGGACAGATACTTTTAGACGTAACGTTTACCACACGACATTTATTATACGATTTATAAAAGCCGAAAAATATGCCAGTTTCATAAAATGTATTATACTAGTTGTTTAATTGATCATCCGATTTTGCAACAAAATGTTATTTATTGGAAACAAAATAAACTTATATTAATTAAAAAATTATTACATTAATCAAACAATTATAAATTATGCATAAGCATTATGCTAATCAGACATCATCTTCATTTAATTCTTATTCGAATATAATTATAAATATAATTACTTAAGATGTCATGTGGAACATGGTTTAATGGTTGCAGCTCCTTACAAACGTTGTGTAAAAAAAAAACATGGCGATTAAAAAGAGTGGCGGAGAGTTTATTGCCAGTTCTTCTCTTCCATTCTACGCCCTTGATTTGAGAACTGGCACTAAATGTAAAATTAGAAGCATTAATATGTATTTCTTTACTGACAAGTCATAAGTGTACCTATATGATTAATTGATTTTTGAATTTTGAATACAGGAATACGGTTTCTTGCGTCTGCTAATTGTGGAGCGTAAATATTTCAATTGGTTTGTGACGTTTTACGTACAATAGTGTATATGTCACTGGCCTTAGTATGTTAGTTATTTAAATATGTTCGACGTCTTGGTGGACAGAAAAACTGTGTCCAGTTTGTGTTTCCACCACACCAACTTATTTTCTATTTAAGATATGTATATAATATATAAATAAATAAATTAGCTATAAAAGCAGGATTACGAAAAGCTACGAAAATTTCATGACAGTGCCGAAGTTAGTCACAAGTCAAATAATGTGATATATTAATTGAACTAGGTAACACAAATATAAACTTAATACTATCGTGAACTTAATTTTTGCGCATTGGATGATCTGATGAAATATTTTGTGTCGGACAGAATTAATTCAGTATAAATTATTGGCTATTTTCAAGAAATTGCTTATTTCTTTCTTTATACCTTAAGCTGAGTAATTTATATTCCTAGAACTGAACCGAGTTTTCATCGTACATTTTATTAGCGATTAAAAAATATTAGTTTAATAAGCAGTATTAAAATGCATAGAAAGCGGGCAGTGATCCGAGTAACGGTTTAATTATTATATTTCTTCGACAAATTTTAATAATGCGCTTCATTTTACAATAGATTATTGGTATTTGAAAAATAAATTCTAGTAAAAATTATTTTATGTAAAATATACAATAATTGTAGTAGCATAATTTGAGTTGCTTTGGACGCTTTCCATAAAGGCATAAGATACATGTTTTTTTGTCGTATCGTCTTATGTAAAATGGCTCAGCAAAATTTCCTTTCTAAGGCATAGTTCCCTGTGTGTACAATTCCGATGGGACAAGTTGTAAATTTGACTAAGATTAATCGTATAAGTAAAGACAAATGGACTGAACTAATTTCTGTTTTGAATTATTGAATCTTACTGAAACCATTTAATTAATAACCATAGAATTATACGTATTTAAGAAAAAAATTAAAAGCTATAATTGAATGAATTCACCGTTATATGCAAATACCCAAACCAATTTGAATTTAGAACTATGTGAATTTGAAATATTATAGTAGATTTTGATAGCTCAGTAATGTTAATCAGCTTACTAGAAACACTACCAGGTTTTATATGAAACAACCGCCGCTAGTGGTTGGCATAAAAATTTCAAATTCATTAAAAACCATTTATTAAAACCCTCATTACATCGTTAACACAATTTGATAGAACGAGACGAAATACGGCAGTATCTATCGCAATAGGTCTAATAAAAAGGTTAACTTCTACGATAAATCATATAATGTTAAATTAGACTTAGTTTACACGCAACGGAAATATGGATGATTTGGACTTCAAACTGTTTGTGAATTAATTTGTCATTTCGGAGTCCAGTACTTTGAATAAATTTGCATATTATACCGATATACATTTTTTATTTTATTTATCCTCTCAAATATCATACATAACCGAAAAAAAAACATAAACAAAAACAACAAACAAAACAAAACAAAAACATGTCAAAAAGAGGACAATTAAACACTTATAAAATACTAGCTGATCCTGAAAATAAGGGGTTGTATGTATTTTTTAATGTTGTATCATAAAAAAATATTCAAATAAAAATTTATCTAAAAATTAAAACAATTAAATTTAGGGGTGGACTACCCTTAACATCTAGGGGGATGAAAAATAGATGTTGTCCGATTCTCAGACATACCCAATATGCACACAAAATTTCATGAGAACCGGTCGAACCGTTTCGGAGGAGTTTAACCACAAACACCGCGACACGAGAATTTTATATATTAGATGTAATATATACGATATACACGTGTGAAAATTACATGAGAACTTACTAACATTCGAATATAATAACTTACGAAACTCTTCTTCAAAAGTTCTCCATTCTACCATATTAAAGCATTTCCATAAAAACGTGTAAATTCTGTAATCTTTGGACCTTTAAGAAGGAGAAACCAATTGAATATTAAAATAGTCCACAAAACCTTTCAAAAATCAATAAGGTTTTCATTTCTTTCCGGGTGCTTAATGATTCACTAAGTACCTCTTCTAAATATCGCCGACACGTTCTTATCACCACTTCATTATCTTTCCATTCCCGGGGATATTAAGAATTGCTTAAATGAAGTGTCTCTCGTTTAGTAATACTTAAAGCTGTTGAAATCTTTATTATTATACAAAAATATTTTTTGTTTGTAAAGGGATAAATTGTGAAACCAGCTGTGCGTTAAGGTATTTCTGGGTATTTTTACAAAAAAAAGAGCGTACCAATTCTAGAAAGGCCGACAACGCGCTCGCGAGTTTTCTAGCATTGTAAGTGTCCTAGGCGTCGGTAATACTATCAGATGAGCCTTCTGCCCGTTTCCCATTGTTAATTTTTTAATATCGATTTTCGTTAAGTTTATGCAATTGTTTTATTTATTATTTGTATTATCTCATCGTGTAGTTTGCATATAAGTTCTTGTCAAAAAATTGTATATTGTGGTTCTTTTACCAATGTATCAGTGTGCCGAGCGTTGGTAAGCTTTTATCAATAAAAAAAGCCCCCGATTTTAAAAATTCATACGATACGATCGAAGCAATGAAAATTTTTGGAAAAACAGGAAAAAAATATTTTATTTTCAGAGTTTCAGTCAGTTTATTTGGTTTAGCGCGCTGTTTTGAGATCTACTTCAGATACAAGTGGTTCCATTTGAAAAATTCGATCTGTGTTGTATGGCCCATTAACTGAGATATATATTATATGTAGTGAAATAACACTGTTACTAGAGATAGATATTTACGTAAATTCGTTTAGTTTTACTTTCAGTAAAACACCGAAACGTGTGTGTCTAAATAATTCACAATTAAGACTTTAAATGAGAAATAAAAATTGTTTAATAACTCTTGGAAATTGCAATAAAGGTTTGAAACATGTGGGTACTTGGCACTCATAAATAAATAACCTACTTTAAATGAAAACTTACTATACATGATTTCTATACAATTAGCTATTTAATAGACCTTCTTCATCTGTTAATCGACGTGTGTTGGCCTAGTAGCTTCTGACTGTCATCCCTGAGGTCCTGGGTTCAGAAATTTCCTGGCGTATTAGAAAACACAAATGATCACAAAATGGATATGCAAACCTGAGGCCTAGAACTAAAAAGTTGTATCACAGTGATTTAAAGTTTATAACCGACTAAACAAACTAGGCTAAAAAGCTTGGGTATATATGTATAAGCCAAAGCATTTTATCAATTAAAACAAAGGAAATTGTATATCAAATTTCCTAAGATTGCCTTCCCCATAAATCAAGATACTGTAATCCCATGGTATAAAGGTGACAGGAGTGATGTACTAGTCCACATGAGGCCGTAAGTATATTCGATAATCCTGGCGCACTGGCGCCACCTGCGTTACTCGATACTAACGAGATTTTAATTATAGTTTATTTTTCATATGAGCGCATACCAATTAATGTCTAAAAATGTCCAAGAATGTGCAACAACTACGGTGATTATAAGAAATATTTAAAATAACTATCTATATCCATGAAAAACAATTAAAATTGAGTATAATAGATACAGAAATAAAGTAGACGATAAAGAATGTAATAATGAAATAACGAGTATAACGAATATTTATTAATATGAAATTAATTTCTTTTATGCTTTAAATATATTGCTTTAAGCGTATTGAACGTTTGATTAAGATTACATAAATTTTTCGACATGCAAAATGTGAATAAATGAAGATTAAACTATTGTAAGGTAGGTTCATACGTTGCACGTTTCTCTTTGAGTCACCGTATGGGCGCGCTTCGCCTGATATGTACGCATCATCTCTCCTATCACGTACTAGTAAAAAGTTTGTAAGTAATAATCCTTCGATCCATAATCAAAATGCCTTTTATAAAGAGACATTAATAACTAAAATAGTAAAAGATAAAGTTAAAGGAGGAATCCTTTGTCGATTGTTTTAAGTCTGTCAAGAAATCTCAAACTAGAAGTGGTTATAAAGTAAATGATGATTTTATTACAGTTTTATCAATAACAGGTTAGTTTTTAAAATATAGCGACATGTTTTAATTCCAAAGTGTAATGGTAGGCCACATAAGGGGTGATTAATTAGGAAAGTTTAATGCGGCCGCAGGCGTCATCGCACCAGTTACGGGATTAAATTTAATAATGATTTTGAATATTATTTCATAAAATATATTTTATGGTATTTTTGGAAATTTCCGTGTACTACGCACAGTTTAAAACTGTAAATTCATACATAGAAATAGTATCTCGAGTAATGTTCCTTTTTACGTTTAATAAAAGTAATGTCATGTAAGGATGGAAATCTTGAATACGCAGAGGCCGGTCTGCAGTATGTGATGAATAAACAATAAAGATACCTAAAGCTTGCAATTGTATAAACATAAATAATAGTCGTTGACAATAAGCGTTATATGTTAGTCAATTTACATACAACACAATGAATATATACGTAAACCTTTCTCAGGAATCACTCTATCGATTGATGAAAATGTAGTTATTGAGTTTCGTATATAGAGACACAGACGAGGTCATTAGACTTTATAAGTACTAAGGTGCTTTCAAATAGATTCTTAAATTCATTTGATACTGTTTGCCCGAGTTTGATTTAATATTATAAAAAAAATGTGTACTAACATGGGCTTTATTATTTTAATTTCATTATTATTTATTTTGAGTGTAAAATTAAATAACTTTTAAAAAACATATATTGGATCCGAATCCATAAATATAGATAAATGATCTATTGTAGTCGTCGTTTAAGTGTGAAGTTCCCGTCATGATAGAAAATAAGATTAGTAAATAGTCGATTTGTTAGTTACATAAAGAAATTTAAAAAGAGAATTCTAAAACTAGTCTAGTTCGGCAGTGGAGCGTTGATACCAAAAAGTAAAGTAAATAAAAAGAGAAACTTCGAACGTTTATACGTACGTTTCGCCTTCGCGTCCGATTTTCTACCGAAAAAGTATTTCTAAAATTCTCATCAGATTTTTGCACTTAAGTTAGAAATTTTTAACATAGACACATATTAAATATTTTAAAACCTTTCGTCTTATTAGTACCGCAATGTTGTATGTAATACTTCTAGAAATTAATGTTTGAGGCATAGAAGTGTCACTTGTTCGATAAAAGTATTATGATGATCTTACCTGCCCTAAATATTATCATAGTCGGTGTTAAGATCTAGTGTAGTTAATTAAATAAAAATCAGTATATATACGTAAAGAAATTTATCAAACGAGGCGATATTTAATTTGTACATTTTAAGTTCCTTTCCAGATAACTCGAAATATAATATCTTGTCTCAATTACGAGTTAATTAATTCTGAAAGCATAATCTATTATGCTCATAAGAGGATTCTCGTTATCCCAATGAATGTGGCTTGACCCGATCGTATAAAAATGATTTGTAGTAAACCATTGGTCACATCACGAAGTGAACAAATCTACGACGACGACTACGAAACGACACGAGTACTGAAAAATCACAATACAGCGAACCTATTTTTTAATGTTTTAGTCTATACCAATGTAATAATTAGATTAAACTTTTACGAGAACAATTAATAGGCCTATTTAGATTGATATCTAACCCTTATTGGGAAGGTTAATTGCAAATTCTTATGAATTAAAATTTATATTTTACATAATTTTTACGTTTTAACTGTGTTGTGTTCGCTACACACAACTTTGTTTAACTATGATCTCGTGACTGGAGATGATTTACAATTATTCCATATAATATATATCTTTACAATTATTTCATATATTGTTAGGGTCCCTTATACTATTTTTATAATAATAACAGATCAATCTTTCCCCTCATATAAAGTTAAGTGTAACAGATTTTACCAAATATGATTTGTAGTATTGAGAAATACAGCACTTGGCGTAATTAACTTGGAATGTACCTTAAGACTTAAGAAATACGATAACTATAACAATACAATAATAATAAAATAATTTTTTTACACTAATTCTCACAAAATATATAAAACATATTCGTTCAATATGTGTTCCGTTTAAGTTCGCAGCGGGTACTTCAACTGAGAAAACTCGTGCGGGAGGTTGCGGGTAAAGTTATCTTACACATATAATTATTAAAGCTTTATTAATCCATACAACAATTTGTTAGTTTACATTCCTTAATATTAGTATTAGTTGTGTTAGTATAAGTTTGAAAAAAAAAATTAAGTTAGATTTTATTTCTTTATTTTTTTGTGTTCTAGTTTTTGTATGGCCCCCTTTTTGGGTAAAAGCCTCCTCCATATTTTTCCATTTCTCTTTGTCTTGAGCAATATTCATCCAGTTTTTCCTCGCCAGTTCTATAATGTCATCTGTCCGTCCTTCTTTTGTCGTCTTATACATCTCTTTCCAGTAGGTCCAGTCCATTTCGTTATTTCAAGTGTCTATCTTTTATCCCGCGCTCTAGCAATATGACCTGCCCATTTCTATTGAAGCTTATTATACAGCAATATAAATATTTTCAATTAAATTTACAAGATCTTTTAATAAAATCTTTTATATCTTATTTATAAAATTCTCGTTTCACAATGTTCGTTCCCATACTCCTCCGAAACGGATCCACCGATTCTTATGCAATTTTTATGCATATTCAGTAAGTCTAAGAATCGGCTACTATCTATCTTTCAAATTTCTAAATGGTGGTCCCCCAAACCCCAAAAAATTTGTTTTTATTTTTTATTTCTTTATGATACAGCATACACAATTACATATAGCCCCTTTTCACCCCTTTATGATCAACTCCTATTTTTATTATAGTAGATAGTTATTTTTATTGAACTAAAAAAATGTTTCCTAGAAATAATATAGGTACATGGAAAAACAATGTTTGCCGGGTCATAATATTTTTAAAGACGATGTACTAGAAGAACACATAAAAAAAGAGAAAAACAATTTTATTCTGTATTTATTTCTTCTTCTTCTTCTTCTAATAGTGCCATCTCCTTGCGAAGGTTGGCGATCCTCATGGCTATTTTAATTTTGGATGCCGCGCTTCTAAACAATGACTTTATTTATGCTGTATTTATTTGGTTAAATGTAACAATTATTTTCTTTGAAGATTATTAAAAAAGAGTACGCATTAAAGCACAAATAATATTTAAAAGAGGCCGGGGGTCCTATTGAGTGGTAACAGACGACAGCGCATTGAATGGCTGAGCGGTAACCGATGTTGCTAATCAAGGGCGGTAATTAGCTGTCAACATAATGAATAGGCCGCTTCATTCGCTGCCCGGCGCCTAATTAAACACTTGGCGTGGAAGACGAAATCTTTAGACTAAATAGTAATTTATTATCGTCGTTAATATACTTCGTGCAACAGGTGGCCTTATGGACCTTCAAGCGTCAAATCATATCATCATATGTGAATATTAAAATAAATTATTTTAAATGATTTTTAATAGATTTAAAATGAAATTGTTTGATCGTTCTTGGTCCGTTCGTTTATTTGTGCTTGAATC
The DNA here is from genome assembly GCA_905332375.1 of Pieris macdunnoughi. Taxonomy (NCBI): domain Eukaryota; kingdom Metazoa; phylum Arthropoda; class Insecta; order Lepidoptera; family Pieridae; genus Pieris; species Pieris macdunnoughi. Next base: position 1,257,337 of record CAJOBZ010000020.1, read on the forward strand.
ACACGCTATCGTGTTTTGTTTATTTTTATTTAAATAATTTGTTATTAATATTATATTTTAAACTTTTAGACGCTTATAACCTTATTTAGAAATATGCAAGAACATATGGACAATATAACATAAAATAATGACTGCAAGTGTTAGATAAGGAAGCGATGTGCAACGCTATTCGCATTATGAATTTTATGTAACGTATAGAATATTTATTGCGTTAGACGTGGAAAACAAATCAAAACTTTTTACTAAAATCTTTTATGTTAATTTTATAAAAATCCTATTGCTTTTATTATAAGATGCGGCAGAGCGGGCAGCCTCGCAGCGACACCTGGTGAAAAGCTTATGGAATTGCTGAGACCTAATCCTGGCACGCCAAGAAGACACTCCACAGCAGCCTGTGCACCACCACAACCCAGACCCTCGGGGTTCGTCTACTGTCCCTCGGATGCATTGCCTTACTGCCCACCATCGAGACTGGCGCCCCCGCGGCTTGTAAAGGTGAGACATGTACATTATATATAAAATACAGCCCATTGCTGGGTACACAGCGCACCAAATCCAAATCGAAAAAAGTTTCCCCGGGAGCCAAACCAGCACCTCTAGGTGCACAGTGACTAAAACAACAGACCACTAATACTGCTAAACTAAAGCTGGACTGAAATTTGATATATTTTATATTTTTGCTAATCATAATCTAAAAAATGTAGATGTATTTGTATAAAATAATAGTTAAAAATCTTTTGTGACACCTTAGAATAAATATTAAAATATTAATAATTGCGTATTGGTACAAGTTTTAAGTATTGTCTTCTCTACTTTTAAATAGATGATCTTCAGTAAAACAAAAGATTTATGAAAAAACAGTTATAACCGCGGAAAGCAAGTTCCTATCACTTATTCTTTGTAAGGCCGCAGCTCCCGGGAAAAGTTCAGAGATCAATACATCACGTGTAATTACCGAAGACTACACCCAATATTGACTATAGATATTGCAGCTCCATCCCAAAGATGTTTGTTTTATTAAATTTTCTTTGCCAAATATTTGTATTCATAATAGAGACTTTAACATCAAGAAATTTTTCTAATATTAACTAAACTGCTTTATGCTTTTTAAATTTCACTTGTATTAAATCCTAATAACTAATTAGAATGAAAATAATTGAATTGTTAATGCTACGTACGCTATAACCCATAAAGTCCACAATTTATGTGATATGATATTGGATAATTATTAATTAATGACATTTTGATTACTGCATCGCCTGATTTGCATGTAATTAACACAAACGGATGAACACCTTTCTCGCAATTACTAAATTAGTTTAACTACACTATTTTAACACGAACTTTGACTTTATTTCTCAGCGGAAATGCAAGTGAGAGAAATGAGTTTTTGAAGTTATACTTCTTTAGGCGCGTTATGAAAAATTTATGAGAGTGAAATTTTACAATGCGCGGGTGCGCGTGACACAAAATTAGGAGTGTGATTATAGCGTGCGCGAGCGAGATAGGAATAAGACAATCTACAAGTAAAAAGAAATAGAATATGCGTGAAGTTCGTATGCCAACAATTTTGAATGACCATAATGACATTTGTCATTTATCTTTTAAACAAATAAAGGAGTTTTAATTATTTTTTCAAAGAAATTTAGCGATGCTTTTTGAATTATAATCAGAAGTGATTTAAATTGAATATTTAAACCAATACTAATTAATATTTGTGAAAAAACTGTGCTCATCAACCTTCCTAAGTGCTTCAATACAATTGAGGTTAACTATCCGTATGTATTATTATTATTATCGAGTAATGTTTTGATTAAAAAATTAACCACATTGTTTAATCAAAACATGTAATTTTTCTGATTTTATCTAGGAAATATAAGGAAAAGAGACAAAAAACAATTGATGAATCAGTGTAACTGCACTAAATTGAATACAAAAAAAAGAGTTTTCATCTTATCGCTGTGAAACATCAAAAACTGGAGGTGGAACAAAGCCAAACTATTTTTAATATTGCCAAAGAAGTATAACTTCTTACGCGCGTACATAAGTACACGGACCCTTTTTTTTTTATAGAACGGGCAGGAGGCTCACCTGATGTTAAATGATATCGCCGCCCATGGACCAGATTCCGAGTGCGTTGCCGGCCTTAAAGACTGTTTCTACTGATTAAATATATTGTTGCAGTTACCACCACCACCAGTTCAGCCAGTGCAACCACAGCCTCCTCCAGTGCCACAGAGAACTGCACCGGTCGCTCCCCTGCCAGTACCACCTGCGCCACCCCGTCGGTCGCCACAACCACCAAGAAGGGTTCCCCCACCTACACCCCCTAGGCCCATTGCTACAGACCCCAACGGCAATCGTAGAATACAAACGAATCCTCCAAGATTGGACTGCAACCGCAATCCCTCACAGCCGCAATTCCCAACTCAACCTTCAGTAACGCCACAAATCCCACAACAACCTCCACCACCACCTCAACCGACAATACCGAGGCGGCCGCCACAGAAAATGCCAGATAACCCGCTGCCACAGACACAGATCAAGCGCTCGCCGAGTTCAGGCTCAACTATAAGCGTACGACAAGACTCTAACGTTTCGTCAGACTCATTTAGCCAGACGTCGTCACCTTCTTATACAACAAAAACAATGGAGGCTCCATTATTGCCGCAGCAGCATCTTAATAAGAGTCTGAACGCGAAGATAGCGCGTGGCCTCCTGCTGAAAGAACAACAAGAGAAAGAGAATGCAAACTCATCGATTACAAAGAGCATGTCAACGCCAGCGTCACTTCAGACCATCGTCCGATTTCAGAATGGCAGTAATATGTCGTTGCATCATCGGGTAAGTTAATTATTTACTTCTTTATAAATGTATCTCCCTTTAAGTCAATTTACAGTTTTTTCATATAGTAACTTTTGTAACGGTTAAGAAATAAATCTAAAAGTACATTTACTACTAGAAATAAACAGTCTGCCAGTTCTTTAAGAGTATTTTGTTTTACAAGATGATTTTATGGTTTTGCCATGACATCGGCTTCATTCGTTCATTCATCAAAATTAGGTGTGGCTTATTAAGTAGTTTAAACTTAAAAAGAATCTTTTTGAAAACAAACTACTTAAATATTTTCTTCAAATCTTCAGCATTTGGTCCGACTGAAGCAGTACGCTGCAGTAAGCTGGAATACAGCACAAAATTATTCAGTGATATTAAAATCAATTACCTTAATAAAGCTGAAGTTATAATTGAGAGGTATAAGTTACTTAATATGAGCACGTTTTCTGGCGCAATCCGTCCGGTACATTAAATTTTCCCGGGAACTTTTAACGTCTGAAAGTTGTATATGGTTTTATATGCAGAGCAGGCGGTCCTGGCGTGCCCGGATGTGCTGTAAATGGATTTATATTTTGCGCAGGTAGATTTCCAAGCGTTTTTCGTCGCCTAACTTTTCAGTTTTTATTGGTGCACTACTGAATTGTCGCAGATATTTTGACAGTGTTATAAAAAACCACAAACCATTTTTTTTTGTACAGCGTCTATCTATAGACCTTTATATATATAAGTATAGATAGATAGACCAAGTGCCGAAATGTGATAGCCATTTATTTATAGTTTTTTTTTAGGACTTGAATAATTATCAGAAAAATAGTATTTATGTTTTATTTATTACGTTATTGATTTTAAGATATTAAGATATTAATCTAAATATATGTTCTTACAGTACATAATTATAGACCATATTATAGCATAGAATTCTTCAAGTAAACTTTTTTTAGTTTTGACAATTTAACGATAGAAGTTTTTTTACTTTAATAAATCATAAGACGTTTGTTAACTAACTGAAGTATCCTTTTGATTAAAACTGAAAGAGAATAAGAAAATTTTAAAACATAAATTAATACGAAACTTGCTGAAGTTTTAAATAAATATTTATGTAAATAGGATTTTAATACTACAAGAAATAGTTCGGTGCTTTTCATTTGCAACGAATGCAATACCTTTTCATCAGATTTTCACGATGTAATGAAATCGAGAAAATATTATTTGCCAAATGCATGCCATTCGCTTTACAGTATAGTACATATATATGATATATGTAATATATACATATTATTGAGTAGATTCGTTTATTTATTCTAATTCTCTGCTTATTCTCTTTCTCTTCCAATCTAATTGGTCGCTAAAGATCGACACCTAACTACTACTACTAATACTGAAACGATAAAAAAGTGTCTTTAAACTCTCTCTTTCTACTTGTACTATAAAAAAGTAAAATTAAAAATGATAAAAAGTATTAATCTAACTAGTAAGCTCGGTGCTAAGTTTCTCCACAAAACTATTTTCTAAACTATTGCCTGTATCTGTTTCACGATCATTTGTTTTTTTTTCTGATAGGAAAATAGATCAGTATTGCTAACACACTTTAGTTGTGCACACATGAAAGTCCATGCACAGCCGAGGTTCGACCCCACGACCACGTTGATGAGAGTCGCACGCTTAAGCCGCCAGCATCATTGCTCTTTTAAAAACAATCACTGTTTATAATCCAATAACAATAACAACACTGCAAAACATTATAATAATTGGATAAAGAATTAAATTGAAAAGCAAAATATTAACAATAACATTTAAAGCGCTCGTAAACGTCGACTGAAATTTAGTGTCACACGCAGCCTAGCGGGCGCAATTAAAATATAGTGCCGTATTTGCTCGCACGTGGCGCTGACCGTATGGGAATGAACCGGTTATAAGCTGCAGCGTATTTTCAATTGAAATTCATTTTAAGTTTCCAAGGTACATTTACATTTGAGACTTTGAATATAATGTAATTTTAATTGATAATCACGGGCGGGTTCGCTTGCGATGGTAATATATTTCATCCAGTATTTATTTAGCTACCTATTATAACGTTTTTCTCTTTAATATGGTCCTGCAATATTTAAAATATAAATCGTTTGCAATTATTAATACTGAAGTTTTAATAATTGCAAAGAATTAGGCGATTATAAGATTAATATTATCTTTACAACTACCACGCACAATTCAAATATATCTATCTAATATCTATATATCTTACATTAGCCGTTTAAACATATTAAATTCCGTCTCCGATTCTACATTTCAAAAGCCACACTCGGGTGAGCCGTTTCCGATACTGATAGGCATATCAATAATCTAATAATCTCTCTCATGCTTACCCGAATGAAAACATTTTATTTCACACCTGAAAACCGTAGATTGCAGATCATTTGATCTCGGGGATCGCAAACAGTATCAAATTGAAAACGCCGACTCATTCCATTAGGACACTGGGAGGGCTATTACGAAAAAAAGGAAAGCCGTCATTCGCGTATTATGCTACAGGTTTTAGTTGGCACAGAAAGGCATCTCTCGATACTTTTAATCCTCGACTTAAAAAAGCAAAAGTTCTCAATTCGTTGAAGTTTTTATCGGCACTTATATACTTGAAGGGATTTGGTTTTTTTTTTAGTTTTAGAAGTAAGTTGTAATACGTCTTTTAGGGCATTTGTAACTTCATTACAGTTGATAGAAGCTTTAGACTTGTAACGACGGCTTGATGGTTATTTCGTCTCGGTATTAGTCCGTCTCTAATGGTAAGATACTATGCGAATCTTTGAAATCTTGAAACTTCTAGATTGCTTATATAAAGAACTGGTATCCCTATGGCGTAGCGAATTGAGTCTATTAAAACCCGGAGATTGAAAACAAAACTATTCTGGTTTGATTTAATAGAAAAATTATTACAAACATAAAAAGATTACGCTCAGTATTCAGTATAACAAAATCTTCAGGTTGCTCTTGGGCTTCCCTAGGTTCTGCATTGCGTATGTTTCCCGAGACCCGGTTTTAATGCCATCATTCGTGAATGGATGGCATCCCTGATGCATTGTGTTACGATTAGCACCAATCTTCAATGATCACATAAAATAAACATATCTTAAAACGTTAGTATGCATGCCCCACTATAGATTTCTTTTTTCTTATTTACAATTCAATACGTTAGTATATGTTAATAGCAACTAAGATCGAATTGTTAGTAAGTCTAACACAAACTATATATGGAAATAGACTGAAATAAATAAGTTATTAATATTATTAAAAATAGGACGAATCCTTAAATGTGTCTGCTTCGAACATATACAGAAATTGCTGTACTACAAAGAGTGTATTGTTGAACATTTATAAAGCGACTAGTAGTGAATCGTGCGACCATCCTATTTGTTCCTAATAACCCCGTTCGGTAAGCGATCGTTCGATGGCACTCGGAGGGGATTTATTTTAATTGTTTTAACACTAAATTGATTTCCTATCCGCTTCAGAGATTTAACATGTGTAGGTGTGATTCGAGTTCGTGTTTTGGATTAGGGCTGTTTTTGTAACGCAATACGTTTTTGATTCGATTAAATATTTAAATAAAACTTGTACCCGCGAATTTATGATACTACTTACAAACGGCAGAGGGTGGAAGTTTTATTTAAATTATAAATTATTGTTTTAGTGAAATAAACAATCAATAGCAACAAAAATCAGTGGCGCACCAACTTCACCTTAACATCATCATGTTATTCAACGCCTAGAGTATTTGATATGTGCCGGTTATTGTCTTAGACTTGTCTTTGGATTCTCCTTTACCATTGCAAGTATTAACCGCCGCATGTAGAAGATTGCATTCTTTTACAGCCGGGGTTTGACCGCACTACCTTAGTGTGGAGATTCATGGGTCGACAATAGGTTAACATTGCTTGTTGAAAACAGTGATAAAAGTAAATCGCAACGTTACTTGTAGGTATTTTATTTTATAAGGAAAATACACATGTACCAAATCACCGAAGGCCACCATGCCGCACGTAATATTTTATCGCTGAAATATAAAGCGATAAATAAAAGAAACAGAGTAGTGTTGGCCTATTGGCTTCAGCGTGCGACTCTCTTACTTGAGGTCGTAGGTTCGATCCCCGGCTGTGCACTAATGGACTTTCTTTCTATTTGACATTTGCTCGAAGGGTGAAGGAAAACATCGTGAGGAAACCGACATGTCTTAGACCTAAAAAGTCGACGGCGTGTGTTAGGCACTGGAGGTTGATCACCTACTTGCCTATTAGATTGAAAAATGATCATGAAACAGATTTAGAAATCTGAGGCCTAGACCTAAAAGAGGTTGTAGCGCCAATTTTTTTTCATTAGTGTCTTTAGAACGGTCTTATATACTTGACATATATATATGTACACTAGTTCAAAAGCGTTTTATGTCTTAGCACTAGAGCCGTAGTGTCGAGGAACTAGGCGCCATCGACATTCACTATGAGATTGTGGTCTCTGGCAGAATGACCAGCGCTGTGGAACACGTCTGCTCTACAGCATAATGCTGATCCAGGGCCAGTTATAACCACAACACATACACATTACACACTAGAAATATACTTTTAATTCCTTTTTTTTTCTTTCCATAATTTTCGGTTATTTTTTTTTTTTTAATTATTATTATTATTATTTTGTGTGTTTCATTAGTAATAAATGTTATGTCTATGTCTAACAAGACAATCATAAACTTAATTAAATAAAAGGATACAGTTCCTATTTTAATATTAGAAACAACCCAATTGTTTCCCCAAGTAATTAAAAATATTCCAAATATTTCAGATTTTGGTAATTGAAGTATACAGACCTAGCAATACCAAGCCAAGGCTATTTATCTAAAGCATTATTGTCTTGAAACAATAAGCGATCAAGTATCAATTATGAAGACAAAAGTTGAGTCTCGCAAATGGGAGTTTCATGACACTTTAATGGATGTTAAAAATATTTAAGATAGTTCACCGTTAGGCTTTACAACTTCGTTATACAATACTATTTAATTTCGCTTTATAGGAAGCGTAAAACGTCAAATTCAAAGGCAAAAGTGTGCTTATTTAATACTTTTGATTAGTAGCCTATTCACCAAATATGCCACCAAACTTAAAAGTATATATGTGAGAAAAACCTTAACTTATTTTTTTACTGACGTTCTTTTGTCTATTTCATTTCCGAAGCATTTGTGCTATATAAGTGTATTATTACACTCCGAAGAGATTCCATTTATATACCCAAGGAGGCGGTTGATTGGAACCTGCAAGGAAAGCGGAAACGTGGCCGTCCCAAGCAAACCCACCCCAGGTTTGCTACAGCGTACAGGTTTGCGTACAGTTGCAGATGAGTCAAAGAGGGCCGGAAAGACTTGGACCGAGATGAAATACGAGGCTAAAGACCGAATGCGAAGACTCACTGTGGACGCCAAGTAGATGGGACATTAAGTAAAGTGTATTTTCACAAATTTATCGGTCTAACTAAAGTCAAAATGATCCTATTTATATTAAAATCGGTTCAATAATAAGGTTAAATGATGTCAAAGCAATTAGGGCACCGTTTTATCATATAAGAGTGATCACCTTATTATGTTAAATATTGTCAACGGACTATGAAAAACTGAAAAGAGATGAAAAATGTGTGCGAACACAACATCAAATGGTTTTTATTAGAACATTTTTCTATATATTAAAAAAAGGCTTACTATAAAGTCAACGATTATCTAGTTGATAAAAGGGCCTGGGACTAGTGCTAGACAGGCTACTTCTAATCAATTTGCGATATTTGTTTTAAATAAGTGTTGTTTGATGATTTGCTGTTTTAAAAGAGTACCGAGAGTTTTTTACGCCGGCTTTTTCTCTCGGCCTACACCCTCTGTCTTCTTTGCCGATGAGTAGGGATGCCTTCAAATTTAATGACGTGGAATAAGTGATACATGTATCTTATGTTCCATAATAAACATATTTTATTTTTTATTTTTATTTTATTTTATTAATAAAATGTGAATAAAAATACTTTAAAATTAAAAAAAATATATATATATTTGACGTATCAACAGTACGTAAACATTTCTATTTATACAGATTTATATAGAAGGCGGTATAACTTCCGTTTTAATGAAAAATATGGTCCATGAAAAGTTTTTATATTTCCACAACATCAAAGATTAATTAAAAAGTCGCGCGCATAACTTTGACCAAATATTTTGTTGCAGATGAATATTGCCTATATTGTAGCCTATACATTATTAACTTGTTTTTTTACGTTTAAGTAAATAAATATTATGTTATTTATATATCATATCCTCGAAATGACTAATCGAGCATGATTATAATACTCTTATTCTGCCATATTCTGTTAAATTGGTGGCTGCATTACCTTGGATATTTCAATTGAAGTTTTGGCATCCTTAAAAATGATTCTAATTTGCGACTCAGTTAACTATTATTTAACAATAATAAAACAATACATAACATAACAATTATAACAATTATAAACGTCACCGATCACGCCAGACCAATGTGAGACGCAGTATGCTTTCTGTCCCGCTCTAACGCGTATTGGCCGCAGCTTTATTACGTCATAGTGTGTTAGGTTTATTTTCGTTACGGAATTTCTTGATTCGGTCGCCGCGCTCAAAGCCCGCGATAAAATCTATGCAATAGCTTAAAAATCATTACGACCTTGCTTCGTTTTAGCATCCTTCAAAATGATTCTAATTTTTGCGACCCTATTGGCATTAGTCTAGCTTATTCTTTTACAATAGCTAATTTAAAATGTAAAGTACAACAAGCCTTAAGCCTGAATTCATATTATTTTACACGAAAATCCCAAAGTAACATAATAATTTAATTCAACCAGATTTGAATTTAAACCTCAGGGAGTTTAAATCTCCTGAAATTATATTCCAATTTCATTGCATTCTGGGTATAATGTTGAACAAAGACGAATTTCAATTTTGGAATCCAGTCGAATGTCATTGTCTCGTTTGAGAACGAGGATTGTCTGAATACAGCATGCAATTATATATATGGCGCTTATAGTGTCTAAATAATATTTAAGTTCAAAATTTTCCTTCAAGCAAAGATTGTTCAGTGGTTAACGTAATGGTATGTAGATGGGCGGAGCTGTTGCGCTCTATGATAAGCTACCCCAGAACGCTGGGTTACCGATTCGTAGTACTGAACATATAAGAAAATTTAATTTAATGACGCAATAAGCAGGCAGATTACATCTACAATAAATTAAATAGGCTGCTTAACCCGCTCACCGAACACAGTTTAAAAAACTGTTAAAGGACTGGCTACAGCACGCACCTTACGCAGAGTTGGAAATGCTACTGAGACCTACGGTTACACATTCATACACATTACACTCACACATGCAGTCACGCGTTTTACGCTTCGCGTAATACTGTTTGTTGAAAAAAAAAGAAATTGTTGGAAACAGTTTAAAAAATTTCAATTTAACATTGTTATGAAATTTGGTATTAAGTTTGTTTTGGAGGTAATGGGATAAGTATTTTTTACTTAAGAGGGATCGCAAATCTTACGATAAATATTTATTTATTTACACTTTTTTTGCGCAAGAATTAAATCTAATATTAACAAGTTAAAAAACAACGGGTGGCCTTATCGTTATTAAGCGATCTCAATATGGCCTATATAATATTATTTTCAGTAAATTTATTCACAACCTTTGTGACTCCGATTATCGGTTCAGATTTTTTTAAGGTTTTTAAAAATAGACAGTAAAATGGTTTTATATAAATGCTATAAATCTAATTGAAAAGAACCGCTGTACTGTTTTCATGTATGTTTTTCTCTCTGGCACAATGCGCGCTCGAGTACAAAAGTTGGAAGTAACAAAGTCCCCTAAAAGATCTATCTCAAAGGATTTCATCTCCTGCAGCTGTTTTAAAACTACAATACAGACATATGGTACTATTTATTCTTGCCAAGATCTAACTTGGTTTTTAATTTGCTTTTTTACAAACGTTACGATTACAAATACTTTAGTAAGAAAGTTTTATTCAATTACATTTTAAGGTTTATTCTAAATAATAAATGAACTCAAACTCAAAATATCTACATTCATATAGGTAAACAAGTACACTTATGAACGTCAAAAAGAAGTAAAATTAATTGTAAATTTACATTTACTACCAGTTCGCAAGTCAAGGGCGTAGAGCGGGTAAGAAGAACTGGCAAGAAACTTTCCGCCACTCTTTTTAATCGCCAAGTATTAAGTCATCAAATAATAATTAAATGAATAAGGAAGATAATAAAAATTTATATTATGACATTAGTGGACTGGTATTCTTAGTTACAGTAAATAAAATAACGACTAAATAAACTCTAGTTAATAATTGTATAATTTAAAGTAATCTAATATTAATGATGACCTTTAACGGATCTTAACCTTTTTTACACGCTTTATATTAGCTTCACCTGTATGTATGTATGTATGTAACCGACTCCTTCGGACTCGATTTTGATCCACTTTAAACGGACAGATTTAATTCAAACTTTGTACACTTATAAAGAATCAGCGACAATATAATAATTTCATAGGTTTATCTCGAAAAAACAATGAAATTTTTTTTAAGTCCACAAATCAATACGATTAAATTGAGACAACACGTATTGCTGCTAGGACTAAAAAGTGGAAAATAAATATAGTTTAAAAAAACTAAAAAACACGCTTTTAAAGCACATCAAACTAAAAACCTAAAAAAAATTACCATTTTCTATTATATTATTTTTTGTTCATTACCATTTTCAGCCTAAATTAGGAATTATTTTTCACTTTTTAGTTTGATGTGCTTTAAAAGCGTGTTTTTTAGTTTTTATTAACTATATTTATTTTAAAGAGGGAAATCTGTTAATTCCTTTGTGACGTCTGAGCTGAGAGAGAGTGAAGGACTGAGGCTCTGAGATGCTAGCACCTATACCCAAATCAAAATCCCTCAGCTCCGTCTAAATCACATACACGCTGGCACGGGTAACAACAAAGCCCTTTCCTCGAGTCTTGACCTAACATCTCACCAATTAAAGTTTAGGTATTAGAAATTCCGGTTTACCCACTATGCCCACACCACCGATTACTTACACCGCCGTGTGTAAGATTTAATTGAAATATAAATCATTGGCACACCATCGTTCGGACGACTACGGAGTTAAGATTCTACCTATAAAGCCAGTTCATGTCAAGATTTATACAAAAGTTTTAAATTGTCACCAAACTGTATTAAGTTTTCAGTCTGGCAAGATAAAGTATTCACAAAAGCCTGCATCAAACGCAACCGTTTGCAACCTTTTGTTGACTTACGGATGTAGGCAGTTTAACTTCGTTACGTTATAACGAAGATTTTGAAGGAAAATAATACGGGTTGTATTATGTGATGAGCTGGGGTGGGGTTGCTTATGGGCATGACAAGATAACATTCATTCTTTTAGAATATTAAAAGGAATTAAAATACACAGAAGGTGTAGGTACTTCAATAACAAGTATAGAGTGTATAAAATATCAGAAAAAAATACAGAACACAAAATAAAATAAACCTTTTTATGATTTCGTTATATTAATAATTGATTGATTTCAATATTTTGTTATAACTTTTAAGAGACATTACTGTCATAAAATAACTTTGAACATTCTGCTAGAATACATCGTTTTGGAGTAATAATTTAAATATAGAATTATAATATAAATTATATAGGAATTCGAATTGTCGTTGAAAACACTGTTATTTTGACTTTAAAAGGGGTAGATTTTCAATTCGACCTGCATTTATTGTGTAGTTCCTTTGTTTGTGAATTTTCTTTCGTGGACCGTGCTGTATGAACGTACTAAATCATTCGGATTTATTACGTTACATTAAACAACACAGTTAATACTTACTTTGGAGTCACATATTCTGTTAAAATGAATTTATTCGTTATTTAAAGGCAACTACACCATTTTAGCACTATTATTGTGTAAAAAAATTTCAACTGCACATAAGAATAATCAAAAGCGAGTTCAGGATAGAAAGAGTTGTCATTGTAAGCATTTAACTACGACGCTGTGGAAAACCTACTAAATTATAGAGAAAAATAAAATATTGTTAATTTATATTAACTTTTATTATATTTATACTTTTCGATATTGCTACACAGTAGGTCCCAGAAATACTGTTCTCACTACACCAAAGGAATACGTGTTTGTTGGTACCTATTTTTGGCAATAAATAAAATTTTATTATTAACGTAAAATTACATAAGTAATGCAGATTTTTATTATAATTCATCAAGCAGCTATAAACCCAATAGAATGTACGGTAATATATCCTTGGAATCCTGAGCTACTCAAAGTACAATTTTTTTTTTTTCTTGCAAGTAGGACTATATAAATCACTTTTACAATGTCATCCTAAACTAGATGAAGTCGACATTTCCTAACTGACTGCCCTGAGAAGAAATGTCGAAACAAACTCGGGGGTCTTAGTCTCTTTTATAGTCCAGATAATACAATAATAAATTAATAAATTGGTGTAAACAAATGCAGAGTATTTACTGGACTGGTCTTTGGAAGAAAGAACCAGATCGATCTGAGCAAGCCTGTGCCAGCAGACGGCAAGCATGCCCCGAATAGCTCATGCAGCTCAACCATTTTTGAGGGAGCTGCACAACCCGGTACACAGCAATACCGCCAGTGGCACCATAAAAATATGTGGGGCAACAACTCACTCAGATCGCCAGCCCAAAATAACTATAGACTAAAAATATGTATCAAATTATAAATCAAGCAAAAGAGTTTATGATATACCCGCATAATGTTTACACTTACAATGGATACAAAATGTATTTTTAAGGTGTACCTTAAAGCAAGGAAAAAATAATGAAATTGAAAAATATAATCGTAATATAAACATTATTCACTTGGCATGTCAAAGTGTAAAATATTGTATGCAAAAGCACAAAACATATCAGTATTGTAGAAAAAGAAAAAATGAATATGCACTAAGCACAAAACATGTCAGTAATGTAGAGAAAAAAAAAATGTAAAAAAATGAATATGCACTAAGCACAAACATGTCAATAGAATAAAATAAAATGCATATGCAAAAGCACAAGAATTCGGACAGATAATATTAATTATAGAAATGTTTACAGCAATTAATGTCGGATTGAATTTTCAGATGTTGCGCGATATGCGAGGTACCAGCACCAACAGCTCAGCACACAAATTTCGCATGATGCAGCTCGCTCTGAATGCAGTCGCACTAGTCGTTATTACGGGGGCACTATTTGCTTACTTCAGAGCAAACCCAGCTGTACAGGTATTTAAATATTCAAAATTTGAATAGAGAATTAAAAATAAATTGTCTCGAAAAATCTCGAGGAATTGTAAAAAAACTTGAATTTCGAATGTCACACGCTCACAGAGCACACAGATCACTCACTCATTAAAATATTGGTGTCACTTATTCTCCTCGCCTTTTCTATTTAATCTGCATATTTGACATTGTATTTTAAATGCAGTTTTAAAGTTCTTCACAGAAACAAAGGTTTTAATCTTGAACAGATGACAATTATTGTGGTTCGTCGCTTCTGAACAGAATGCGAGTGTTCATTGGAAATAGAAATATGAGTTCCTAGCGAATTGAATATTTGAGATTCTGAGTTACGATTTATCGGGGTCTAGAGATTATATTTTGAAAATGATCTTAGTTTTATGTACGATTAAATTACTTTATTGTTCAAACACAAATTACGTGTCGCTTCCTTGTAATTGGACTAGAGCTGACCAATTAAAAACAAATGACAACGTTCGATTTTTAAAATTACATAAATGGATTATATGGTAAACTTTACTCTTAATACTACGCAGTAGCGCTGGTATCTGTAAGTTTCAATATCGTCGGGATCCCAATAGTTGTTGTAAGTTACAGAGTACAGACGGTGAAGTAAGAAGACTATTTACTGAGAAACAAATATAAGTTAAGAGAAATACGGTTACAAGCAATGCGGTATCATTTAATACCCCTTAACTAAGCTTTGTGGTTCAATTAATTACGATCTTTGTTTAAGGTTTAAATATTTGATTGACGGTCAACGATGTTTTTCGACATTGAAGATATTTATTAAAGATTTTTATATAAAGCTAATATCATATATATATGTTATGTTAGGGAGAAACTATAATGGCCCCATGGATTCTCTAATTTGCTTATTCTATGATAATTAATTTGTCAGGGTTACCCTGATGGCAACCCCATAACTGGCAAAAAATATTGTTATGAAATAACTGTTTATTACACTCATTATATTTTGTAGATTGTGTCCAAAGCCAAAAAACCACTAACAGTTACCAGTTGACAAATAGAAAATATATTTTAATTTAAATCCTAAGGTGGTAACCCTAGCGGTTAGAACCTTCGATTGTTTTGTTTTCCGCTCGCGCACAAAGTCTCGTGATGTAGATGTTATTTCGCGAAAATCTTTGTTTCAAACATCAATGAGCTACTTTGCCCTCCATTGTTGGGAGTCTTTTATGTTGAATGTTACAGTGAATTTATTGGTACCCTTATTTTCATGTAATTGAAAGGTGTCCAATTTCAAAAGGTCGTTGTTCTATATATTCCTTGAATACCTAATATAATAGACAACTGACAAGTCGCACTAACAAGTATTCACAAATAATGTGTCATTCAGAAAATTTAATATATTATGTGAAGATATTTTATACAAGGGAGATGAAGTTTTTATTATTAGGAAATTTATTTTAATTATCGATTTTGTTGATAAACATTCTTTAGATACCAAAGATATATTTTTTTTAAATGAAGCCAACATTTGAATAAAGAATTAAAATGACATATTTGATAAATACAATACCAAAATTTAAAAATAGAATAACATTGTGTCACGCTCTACCAATATCTTCAAATTAAGAATTAGTTCCAAAAATTATATTCCCTAAAATGTTCTAGTATTATTTAAATTGACGCAATAAGGCTATGAAATGTATCTAAGTTGTAATTTTTACATGACGTGTATATAAGTATATAAGTATTCGTGTATATAAGAATTCCGTTTAAAAATTCATAATTTTTAGAATCCGCCATAACTCTTAGCGTTGCAAGATGGCGTCGCAACCATGGCCTGTAGAAACGAATTGGCTACGCAATTTGCAAGACTATGTTTGCACGTAATCAATTCAGTAGTCGCTCAGCCTATCTCTACAATAGTTTAAATAAAACCCTTGCCTTGCATAATCTTGCATACCACAAATGTAAAAGGCTCGGTACACTAGAATATGAGAAAACGGAATCACTGTTGAATCCTACATTATAGGTTTTTCATTAATCCATCTTTTTCATGTACACTTTCATTTGGATTTTTTTGTCTTTTACACACACACACACACACACAATCACACTCATATCATCATCACACAGTCATCATATATTCATATATTTTTTTATTTTATTTTATTTTTTTCTTTTATTGCAGTACGTTTTATAATCAATCGTGTGATTTTTTTTTGTTGAAACTTTGTTAATTTAAAGAAGAGAGAGGCCCTGTCACAGGTCTCTGATTTACAAGGGAGGCCTCAATCTGAATTCTATTATATATATAGCTAAACAAATAAATAATTTTGAATTAATTATTTTGAAACTTAAATAAAGGTTTTATACAAATAAATCTATAGAAAACCACAGAAAAACGAATTATAGCTCAGGCAACTTTGTGCTCAGGACAAATATTACGTTATATGTACGACCTGATGGACTACGCGGTACGCAGTTGTTACTTACTCAACGGTATCACTATAGAATGCTCCTACTGGCTTGTAACGGTAAATCAATTATTGAAAACAATTTTTTTAAATCTGGCCAAACTAAGCCACTTATATCAATACCTAATTACCCTCCCCCATATTAATAAAATTGAAAAAACCTAGTTTTCGCGCCAAAAGCGGCATCACAATACAACAAAATGACCGCAGTATTTTATTAATTAATTAACATATTCCGAGCACGTAGCATGCCAACATTCTTCATGTGGTCGATTTAAACGGAAATTATCCCAAGTATTTCGGATTTACCTGGTGTAATTTGTAGCAAAGGGAGCATTATATAAAATTCTTGTGTCACAATGTTCGTTCCGAAACGGCTTGACCGATTCATATGAAATTTTTATGCATATTTAGTAAGTCTGAGAATCAGCTATTATCTATCTTTCAAACTCCTAAATGTTAAGGGTGGTCCACCCCTAAATTTTATTTTTATTTTTTTATGATACAGCATACAAAAATACCTTACTTTTCACCCCTCTACCATCAACCCCCTATTTTTTATTTGTTAATTAAAATCTTATGACTTGAACTCTGAGGTTTATATAGAGAAAAACCTAAAAAGTTTTAATTCCAGAAAACCGAACCGTCTAGTATACGTCTGGTAGCATAGCAAAATGTTCCTTGTTGGTATGTACTAAAAAGGTAGGCGTAAAATCACTTTAAGGAGAAACGAAGTTTTTCTGTTTAAAGTTTGACATATTTGTCAGTGCTCAGTCGGGATTGACTGTCAAATTTACTTCCAGATAATTATTATTTCTTTACAGTTAGATTTGACCCAAAATGTCGACGATGTGTGACAAGCACAGCTGCAACATGCCTTTTATGAAAAATACATGATTACGAAACCAGTGGCGTAACTTTACCATTTGGGGCCCGTGACAAATTCTTTTGATGGGACCCTATCAGTAAAAATCGCCACGTTGTACTCAGTTTAATTTTTATAAACTTCGAGATTTTCAGCGAACTCAATTCCACGTTGTATATGTCCCACTAATGGCCATAGGCCTCCTCTCTTAGGCGAGAGGGAATGGTCTGTACTTCCCATGCTAGCCCAATGCGTATGGGGAACTTCACATTCATCCATAGAACATATTAATATCTCTTGGGCAGAGGCCCTCTTGGGTCGGGGGTCCGTGGTATTTTGCCAGCCCTGCCACCCTATTGTTACGCCACTGTACGAAACAGATACAGATGTCTGAAAACCCAGACCTTAAAGTAAATAGTACCGCTGTTTAGTTTTCATTATTTTAAGCAAGAGTAGTAAGCTTACATTGAAGTCCATAAAGAATGGTACTTTTCAATACGAAATTTGATGCCTTCGCGTCCAATTGTATCTATGGTGAGTTTAAATAAATTAATAGCCCTGCGTAGGGCTGCAAAATTCTATCACCCGCCTCACAAACTCACACATATAGGGTGAGGGTTCACACACACACTGACACACTCCAACTATGTATCACTTCTTTGTATTGTTACTTTTTAGTTAAATGTAGTTTGATTTATGTACTTATTGTATTTTTGACTATAGTTGTCAACTGTCATGTGCGTACGTAATGTATAATATACATGACATCACATTTTTGTTCCAGTACGTCTCTCAAGTGGTCAACAAATCGACGGTGGTGACGTGGCCGGTTCCCGCAGAGCCTTCCGGAAGTCGCAACCCCGCGCCGGGTGTCTGCCTCCCTGTTATCGTGAGCTTCTGCCATCAACACAAAGTCTCATATAACTTCACCGTTTTCCCTAACTACATTGGCCACTTTGGACAACGGGACGCCCAACAGGTTCGTGATAATATAAAAAGTACAATAATAATTATCAAATGGCGCTACAGCCTGTTTTGACCTTAGTTGCATACGTTTTTAGACCATTACTTTTGTATTGACAAGTAGGTTTATGTCTGATTTTGTCGTTTGTGGCACTAAGACGTATCGCTTTCACAATGTCCGCCCGAGTCTGATTGTTGTAATGTCGTGTATGTCTGCGATTAGACATCATATTAACCAATCAAAAACGTACAATCTTTTTTTTATTGATAAAAAAAGAGGCAACGCAATTTAAAGTAAAGCCAATTAAAATTAAAAGCTACTAGCTTAAGAAAATACTAATTATGAAAGCGAAACCCGATAGTACGTACATAACTAGCCTTCAAGACTTCGATTTAATTAATAACAAGTTGTAGATAATCCAATTACGTAACAGCTTCGTTTTTCATATCGAATGGATCTTGAATTTAAAGGAATTATATGTTCACACCTGATACTCATTATTTTGTTTTTATTTGGTTACTATTGAGCTCTTGATATTAAAATACTACGAAAAAATCTAGATACAACAGGACTGTAGTTAGGGACGCGGCCTCTAAAGGTAAGCTATGCATTAAAAGACAAACTGCACAAAATGTCAAAATTCTTGCCATCACAACAGATTATTACTCGTAGTATGAGGCGAGGCAGTTTGTCATACGAACATTCACGTACCGTGCATAAGAACGCATGATTACTTGCTAATTTTGGCATAATCATAGTTTTTCATTTGCTGTTAATTTTTAACTATTGTGATCGAGAATTGTTGAAAGAATGTATTAGACTGTTAAAAATGTCAACAATGCTTAGTTTATTTTAATAATAATTAATGATCTTCCGTAAACAGAAACAATATGAAAAAGTTTCATAATAGACTTGCAATATATGATTTGGGAAAAACTGAAAATAGTGCAATGTTAAATATTACTTATTACGATATTCTATAACGAAAAAATAGTACAAATATGAATGTCTAGTCATATGAAAACTTGAAGTATGATTCACGAAGTTTACTTACGTTGAGTAAGCAAAGATTGCTTTTTATGTAAAAAAACAGGAGCTTCTTAAAAATATAGGAAATAATTTTATTCTGTGATTCTAAAAATATATTTAGGTTTTTTGTTAAGTCGCTGAGTAAAGAAAAAGTAATAAACAGGCAGAGAAACTCCTATGAAGTACTACGTATAGCACTTGTTAGTATAATGAAGAGTCTGTTCGTCGTAAACAGCTAAATTAAAAGCTTCATTAAACCTGCTCAGTTAATCGCTATACTAATTCAGTATTTTATTAGAACAATTTAAACTAAACTGCAAGTTGTGCGGCTAAACATGTGATGACATATATAAATTAAAAGATTATCCAACTAAAAATAAATTTTCAAAACGTGCCATTAATGAGATTAGCGCGACGAACTTCTGTTGGTATGGATTAGTAATGACAGCAGCGCTACATACTTAGCCGCCAGTATTCGGAAACTTACAATAGCGATAGCTTTTTTGTATGCAATTTCGATGTAGTCTTTAATATAACGCTTACGGCGATGTCGCAAAGTTGTTGTCGATAAAAAACTCAATATTGAAATCGGTATTGAAATTCTTGGATCAGGTTTCTATTAATCAAGATCGCCTTTTATGATTGATATAAAACTCTCTTCTATAAAGAACACCCATAATAACTTTTAACTGCATAGAACAGTCTTAATTGTTCATTATTATATTGAAATATAATATATCACATCGCAACTTCTTCACTTCGTGACTTCTTATAAATATGATTCATTTTTTGTACTGTGTTAATAATAATGCACATTAATATGAGTGTTTGCCTACGTTACTCCTAATAACAGTTTTTCAAAAGCCATATAAAAGTCGTGAGGTGGCACTTGGGAGGGAGATTTTTGCAGCTTATACACACAAATTAATTGGGCGAAGCCATTTGTGGCGATCCGCTTAGCTGACTCATCAATTATCTGTACGAAGGTTACAACTCAGTTAAATGGCTTCTTTTTCAGACTTTTAATTAAAATTCCAAAAATTTCAATCGGAATTTTGGCTTTTTACAGATCAAATAATATCTTTTAATACACGATATTGATATTTTCTTAGAAAATGTTGGTTTTTCAGTCGTATCAGGATTATTAATTGGTTTTAATTTGTTGACTTTGTATATTAAAAGAAATCGATTTAATAAGTAGTTATCTTATTTAACATTTGTTTATCACAATGTATGTTGTATTAATAAGATTAGATACAATGGTGACAAACATTGCAGAAAAATAATAAAACGAATGTTGTTAAGCATATAAGCAGTGTACGTCCTTATTATACACAATAACAGAAACAGATTAGGCGATTAGAACATATCCTCTTAAATGAAACAAAACAATGTAATCTGTAACAACTTTCAAACAAAAGACTACACCAATGTTAGCTACATCAAATATATATCATACAATTCATTAACACGGAAAGCGAATAAAACATTGTTGCCTTGGTCTCTCACTGGCGGACTGGCTGTATGTCCAAATTATTTTATTTATATAACCGCAGTCAACATTTGATCTCAAGGCAAAAAGAAACAGTGACAGGGAATTCGTATTATTTACAAACTGATCTTAGCACAAATGCGTTATTTATCAGTTATTAAGAACAATAACCTTGCCTGTACCAGACATAAACATGTTCACCCCATTACTCTGCTTCGCGAATATACATCGTTATGTTTCTAGTACAGGGCCTATATATATATTTTGTGGCAAAAGGGCATATTTAGGAAACAATAAAAATCATTCTTTAGCGTGAATCTAATCTAGGGCGATGGTAGTCTTTGTTCATCACGAGCGTTATTAATCCACGGAACCGGTACAGCCAAAAGCATATATTGTTCCAAAATCGCAGCTGCGCTAGAATTATTTCTTCATTATCTATCGATTTGGCGCGAACAAAGGCTAGATAATTAAGCATTTAAGCAATTTACATCGTTGCCAATTAAGGTGAAATATAAACGAACGTACGTATCAAAAATTAGTTTGTAGCAAGTAAACTCTGGAATAATATTTATTAATTTGATTGATATAACAAATGATAACTAGTATAATTGTGATAGTATTAGAAATAAAATAAATTTTATTTGGTTTATATATGTGTTGCCTTGAAAGACTTGTTTTTTAGCCACTTAATTGTTAATTTTTTTTATCAAAAATCCATACAAAATTAAACATTAAATGGCCGTGTCGAAATTATGTACTTTATGACACATTACGTTTTAATGTGATTGCAACGGGTCTTGTCGTATAACTGTTGATTGGACTATAGATTATATTAAACAAATCTAAGTCGTACGTTTTTTGTTTTACAATACCTGTAGGTGTTGGCAAGAACAAGACTGGACGAGCTGGTACTGATATTCAAGTGTAATCGATTGTTTTGATTCAAAAAGTATGTCCCCCATTATGTCCGTATTTATTTAATCTAGTACTCTCTATAGTTCATTTATTTATAGAGCAAATGCCTTTTTGCTCATTACACATACAATAAAGTTTTATAGCCTCTCACGGGAGTTATGTACTAACAGAATATTAAATAACAAGTCACACTTACTCTCTCATACACAAACACACACACACACACGTACGCACAGACACACCAAAATTCACACGTTCGCACAGACACACTAAAATTCACCCATGGTAGGCCTTTTTCTGATTATACGTTTAGATTGCTAGTGGCTACCTTAATAAACATCTTCTTGAGCTCAGTTTATACGCCCATTTTAATAAATATAAAAACGCATGATCTACTTTGCAAATTAGCATCTTTTCTGGCTAATATCCAGCGCACGTTTCCCGCCACAGGTGCGCGCCGCTTAATCTAAGAAGGAATCAATCCTTGTCTACCAACAATAGCGCAGAGCGTGACATTACAGCGCCAACAACAAAGGAATATTTATGGTCCTAGTGCATAGCTTAATAGAGAATCTATGTAAGATGCTTGTCTCGTGTTAGGAAGCTTTGATGACTAAATTACGTGTGGTTTTGTTCAGCGAATGTATATTATGTCTGTTTATACGTTAACGTGATCTATTAGTGATATAAACGACTTTTCTACAAAACTATTTGTTGTTAAACAAGAGCGGAATAAGTGAATTCTTGATTTGAAGCAATAAGTTTCTTATAAGTTAGTATACTAGTGTTTTTGTGTGGAAAAGGAAGAATAAATTAAAACCCTATTTTTCAGACTAATTTCAGTGTTTATAAACAAACTAAGTTAGAACAAAATCATTTGTTAAGCTAACTAACTTTACATTGACACTTAATTACAACATTAAGCAGTTGCACAAATACACAACATGCATCTTACTTTAAAAAAAAACAGAAGCATCAAAATTTAACTTCAATCGACGGCATAGCAAAACCAAAAACGGTCGCAAAAATAAGTTATATTTTTTTAGTTTCGGAGTGAGTCTTTACAAAAGCTCCTGAGATACGGGAAATACAGACCTAAAAAGGTTGTAGCGCCACTGATTTATTATATTTTCATAAGCGTACAATAAATTACCTACATGAATAAATAATATTTTGATTAATTTGAATAAAATTTGACACTTTTGTTAGATGTAAAAGATTCCAGTTTAGTTATAAAATGTAGTTTTCTACTCAATATGAAATCAAAAGCGGTCATTTTGTCTACCTTCTTTATTAGGATTTGGAGATCTATGATGCAGTAGTCGATGTCCGTTGCTACGAACTCACGGCGCTGTTCCTGTGTTCACTGTTTGTCCCGAAGTGTGGGCCGTTGGGGCATATGGTACGGCCTTGCAGAAGTCTTTGTCAAGGTAACATTTAAATTATTTCATATAGAGCAATCTATAACTAGGGTTTAAATATATTAAGGAGTTTGTAGTTATTTTAATACGGAAAAAATTACAAGAATAATTGAGATTATCTCAGTTATAATTGATAAAGTCAGTTAAAAACAGCAGTACTTAACAAAATGTATAATTGTAATTTTTCTATATAATCGAGAATTATTATAATTTAAGAATTATTTGACCCTGCAGAAACAATGCGGCGTTGCGGGTTTTTCCTGGAAGTTTTTGGTCTGTCTATGCCAGATTATCTGCAGTGTGAAATCTTTCCTGAATCAACAGATACAGATGTATGTCTGGGAAATAGAGAAGTTAAAGAGGCAAAGTTCAGAGCTGAGAAACCAGGTAATTGTAAATATTTTTGTGTAATAGTTAAAAAACAATATCAAACAAAGAATACTCATGTCTGAGGTCGTACCCGTGTCCCAATAGATTAGTAAAAATTTTAATACTTTTTGTCGTACGATGAAAAATATCGTCAGTTTCATCTTTAGAACCAAGAAAAGCTTGTACGAAAATGATTCCTCCCGCTCATAATTTCAAAATACCTTTTCTTGTTTATTTAGCAAATACAAATTATATTAATCTTAAAACAATTATATCGTGTAGAAATACCGCTTCAACGTGAAATCAATTTTGTAGGGCTTGCAAAACAAATAAATATATAATAAAATTTCATCGCTACATAGGCATTGTCGTACATAACCGAACTAGATAAGGGGCAAGTCAAAAGTTTCCATAACTAACGAACATGCATGGTAAATGTCATTAAAGTAGCTTTAGCAAGTAGATATCCGTAGTCTTTACCTACCTCTAAAAATGCGTCAATATAAAAATAAATTTAATATATTATGTAATGAGTACATGTAAATGAGGGCACGAATGAGGATATAATGTTATTAATATTCAATGTAGATTTGAATATGGTGATTAGTACACTTGTTTTCAAATTTATGTAATAACTGTGAGTTTACTATACGCTGTAAAATGTAGTTTACTTATTTTCGTATAATTAGTTCTTGTACAATTCTATTACACGTAATGTTTAGGGAAACTATTAAAAGCTCATAAAAAGAACTACTACTTATATACGCTAATCTGTATGATAAAAGAATATGACGATAAAAATAAAATGCATCTGCCTTATGGAGGTTGGAAATTTATGTCACCATATCCATCGATAGGAGTTTTTTTTTTATAAAACTGCAAAATGTTCACATTTGAGTGACAAAATTAAGAGAAGAGAATTATAATTCTTTAACTACTGTTTCAAATTGAATTAAATTTAAAATATACCGTATGTATACCATCCTTGGTAACTGAAAATCAGGCTTCTAATTGTATCCACAATGAAGTTATACGGTGTTGAAAATGGCCCGAATTATTTCGAGAAAAGGATAGTACGGCTGTGCCGCTTTTTGCTCTATTAATCTCGATAAAATATGTCATTGATTGATGTAGAAGTTTTTTGAATTTCGAATCATCCGTTATTATGTCTTTACTCAGAGGGTGTAGTTATATAACTATGAAAATCCTATTTAGAAAAGAAGTGTTGTTTTTAGTATGCCAGTCCGGATTCCAATGTGATGTCAACCGTTGCATTCCTCACGACTGGCGTTGTGATGGTCACGTTGACTGCGCCGATCGTTCAGATGAACTCAACTGCCGTGTGTGCAAACGTTCTGGTGACGTCCATTGTGGAAACCAACGATGCATTTCACAGACACACCTTTGTGACGGCAAAGTGGACTGCCCTTGGGGACAGGATGAGCGGAATTGCTGTAAGTTTAATAAACAAAATTCATAGCTATGCATATTTAAATATAATAGGTGTGTTTCAATATGTTAAGTGAATCGTAAGGTTGAAGTTCCTTTTATACCAATAATTCGGAGATTAAAATGAGTGCCGGAGAGGTTCTTGCCAGTTCTCGCCCTTAATTTGGGAACTTGTAGTAAATGAAAATTAGTTTTTTCATATTGACGTTTACATACGTACTCGTTTACATACGTTCTCGTTTACAAGTGTACATAGTTACCAATATGAAAAAATGATTTTCTTTTATATTGTGTATTAGGCTACGTACGGTTGATTATTTGTGACTTATATAATGAAGCATTAAAATAGTGAACTTTCAATGCAGTCGCTATATTTTATAACCGCGCGAACATCATTTTACATAGTTTAAAGAACATCTCTATTAAAAAAAGAAACAAAAGATAATTGATTGCTTTTTTATTATAATTATATCTAATGTCTAGATATGCCAGTACTTTTTGTTCTCAAGGAGAATGTTTCACATTATCACTATTTATTGAACACCCCTCGTATTAATAAACGTTAGACCATCACATACGTGTTGAATGAATCAAGTCCACATATTAAAGCTATGGTCCCGATAAAGAGCTGTAATTTTTAAGGTCTTTTTCGTTATACTTAGAATGAATAGAACTAAAACAAATAAACGTGTCTAAACATTATTACTTATATCATAAAATCTATTGAAAAAATTTTAATTGTCTCGATATAACATCAGAAGATTACGATTGTTAGATTAGTTTAGTAATTATCAAAGTTCAAATTAATGACCCTTAGATTAGAAAAATGTTAATTACTTAATTAATGTACTATATAATATTAGATATATTAACACAGTATACAGTTTACGTATAACATTTTTAATAAAGGTATAGTAATAAAGGGATATTGATACAGTGCGTCTGAGTGAGTCAAATGGAGACGTGGGTTCCGGCGAAGTACAGGTGTACCGCGCTGCCAACCAGTCCTGGTTCCCAGCCTGCCTCGCAGCAGCCCCTTTAGACCACCATACGGCCTCTGAAATCTGTTCCATGCTTGGATATACGTAAGTTTATATTTATTATCGTAGCACCAATATTCTTTAACCTCTTTAATATATATGTCGCAGCCAACTAGCTTAATTAAAAAAAATCAAAAATTAACAATTTACAGCCTAGCCGTTTAACTAGGCCTAAAAGATGGTCAGCCAGTTGATCAAATAGCTAGGCAAATGACTTGGATCGATGACGTTTCATTACTTGCTAGGCTGTTGACTGTTAATTTAAATTTAATTTCACTTTCTACCACTCTCAAACTCGAAACGAAACTCTTCAAACTGTCAATATGGCGTCGCCAAACCACAACTTTGATGGTGTTTTCCACAGTTTCATGAAAAAAAAAACAAGTACAACGGAAGAGTATAGTGACAATAATAATGTGAATTTGACTCGAGCAATTTAATTATGGTGTATTATTTGGTGTCTTTCGTACCAAGCTACTTTTTCATACTATGTTAGCTATTAAAGTTTTTTAGCACTTTTATGATAGAAAACAATATTTCAGGTATGTTATAAATTAGAGGTTAGCCTTTTTAGGTGTATTTTGTCAGTCAGTGAGTGCTACTCACTCAGGAAACCAAACAAAATCTTCAACTTGGTAACATTAGTATATAATATATTAAGTCGTAATTCATTTTTAATAAAGAGTCGTCAACAAGAGTCAAACAACTGGATCGTCGCGCGTTGGGCGGCCTCACGCCCTAACGCCGAGCGCTCTTTTGGGCGGACAGGGTTCTTTATTACATGGAGTTGCACAATCGTATCGCGCCTTTCAAAGAAAGGAGGGGGGCTTGCTTCGGGAAATGAAAGACTGCCGCCACGACTCGCATAGGATACATCTCATTTGTAATAATTATGGTAAGTCAATGGTTGTTTGAACTTTCGTAAGCATGAATAAGTTGATGAATCAATTTTTATTGAATAATGTTTAGATTTTAGAAACACATTTCATATATTTAGGATCTTCCAGCAAATTTTAACGTAATTCTTTGTTCTTTAAATATATTACCAAGTCTAGCACTTTTTGTACTTTTGAAGACTCGATTTTTCTCATTAATAGTCATAATTATACTCTAATAGCTGTACATCACTTTTCGGTTTGAACTATAAATTGCATATGTACCTATTGCGGTTTGGTTTTGCTTTATCTACTTGGCGTAGGAGCCAGAGACACTTCAATTGTTGTGTTGTATTTTGTAGTAAGAAGAAACAAAAATAGGAAATGAAATATAAAGTTAGAGTATTTGATATGTCCTAGAACAATTTCACTGAGGAAGAATACATTTACAAATATGACAGCAGAACGGTAGACTAGGTAGTTATCAATACAATATTAAGAACACATAAGAAAACGACATAAATACTAATAATCATAGCAATGGAAAAAGCTTCAAGACATAAGACAAGTAAAACAATTTCACAATTGTTATAATTTATTCTTAAATGCAGTAAAGCACACTATTTAAAGAGGCGTGGCCAATATTGGTTCTGGGACTAGGCAGGTTTAAAGTTCTTTGCGAGCGTATAGAAGCATGACCTCAAAATGTCCACCTTCACTGTCTGAGCAAGTGTTAAATGCATATATAGAAAGAAAATTTACATTAACATTATTTATTTATGGAAAATCCCTTTAAAATATGTATGAAAGTTAATAAGACGAGTATGCATAAATCTGGCTCGTAATAACATCTGAACCGGAGATCAAGGCAGTGTTGCGTGGTATTGGACTCGCCCGCAATTTTAATACCACTTTGACGACCCCAGACTTGTGATGTCATTCTCCTAATAACCTCACAGCTACAAGATACTGGAAGCAATATAAATAAGTCGGATATTGTGATATAATCTATGAATAACAATGGTTAATTCGAGTTTTAGTTAATCTAATAAATTTCTTAGTCAATAGCTTAATGCGCTTCGTGTAAAACGTCTTCAGGAAAATTTAACATGTTTTAAACCTTTGCGTAGACTTTTTGTGGTGCGATTTCGTCGGGTTCTGGAGTCCCTTAACTGTTATGTGCATGGAGCAGACATATTTTTGCATCCATTTTATGGATTTAATTGCATTTGTGCAAAACCGGGGTTCCAACACCATTCATATCGTCATATCAGTGCTCGTCTGTTATGACAGAAAATAATAAAATTTGGGTAATAAATATAAAAAATAAAGAACCTAAAATAGAATACCTTCTTTTGAATAAATACATCACAAAGCCCAAAACGTGAAAAGAAATATAAAAATAGTAAAACTAGGCGTATGGAAATCTCAAAGCGAGAATGTGTTATTTAAATACAGCCAAAACTTTTTGTTAGGGCTTTGTTAGAACATTTTACCATGGTACATGAATAATAATAATTCAAATACTCGTATTTATAGATCATTTTCTTATTCTTGTTTGCTAACAAAAGTTATTGGATAAAATTGGCTTATTATAGCCTTTGCTTTTACTGAATGAGAAATCCCATCTTTTCCACCACACCACCCATGTGTTCCACAACACAGCGCTTTTATGGAATATTATGCCGCGCACTACCCCTTTGTAGAACCAGCTGCCAGTAGAGTTATTTCCAAACCGACTTGACATAGGGGCCTTCAAATGTACATAGACTGCACTAAAAGTATCGGGAATGGAATAATACCACTGTTTTTATATAGATATTTAAATCTTTTTTAATGAAAACTCCTTTTTTTTTAATCTAATACCATTTTT
The DNA here is from genome assembly GCA_905332375.1 of Pieris macdunnoughi. NCBI lineage: Eukaryota > Metazoa > Arthropoda > Insecta > Lepidoptera > Pieridae > Pieris > Pieris macdunnoughi. The sequence continues at coordinate 1,286,282 of CAJOBZ010000020.1, forward strand.
TTTTTAAAAGATTCTCGGTCTTTTCACAAAGTTTTGTCAAACATGTTTAGTCGTTGAGAAAATGGAATTGACTCGAGAAAATTCAAGAGCGATGATTTATTATGACTTTCGAAGTGGTTTATCACAAAAACAGTGTGTTGACCGGATGATTTCTGCATTTGGTGATGAAGCCCCATCCAAAACCACAATCTATCGCTGGTTTGTTGAATTTCAACGTGGACGTGTCAAGCTCAGTGATGATCCCCGTCAAGGTCATCCAAAAACTGCAGTCACCCAAGAAAACGTTGATGCTGTGCGTAAGCTGATTGAGGAAGATCGACATGTGACATACCGCGAAATTTAGGCAACTTTAGACATTTATATGAGTCAAATACAAATAATCTTGCATGAACAATTAGGTGTAAAAAAGTTGTTTTCCCGATGGATACCGCATTCGCTCTGTGAAGAGCAAAAAGCGGCTCGCGTTACTTGGTGCGTCAGAACTGTCGAAAGATTCCACGCAGGATCCTCAAATGCTGTATACAACATCGTATCAGGTGACGAATCCTGGATATACGCTTACGAACCCGAAACAAAAAACCAGTCACGAGTTTGGGTGTTCGAAAATGAGTTAAAGCCCACGAAAATTGTTCGTTCACGGAGTGTTGCATAAAAAATGGTGGCCACGTTTGTCTCCAAAACCGGCCATGTTCCGACTATTCCTCTTGAGGGACAAAGAACGGTTAATGCAGAATGGTATGCTAGCATTTGTTTGCCACAGGTCGTTTCTGAACTCCGTAAAGAGAACTGCAACCGCCGCATCATCCTCCATCACGACAATGCGAGTTCTCACACTGCGCACAGAACAAAAGAGTTTTTAGAGCAAGAAAACATAGAATTATTAGACCATCCGCCGTACAGCCCCGACCTAAGCCCTAATGATTTCTATACTTTCCCTAAAATAAAGAATAAATTGCGTGGTCATAGATTTTTATCACCTGAAGAAGCTGTGGACGCCTACAAAACGGCCATTTTGGAGACCCCAACTTCCGAATGAAATGATTGCTTCAATGATTGGTTTCATCGTATGAAAAATATTTATTTCTATCATCTCATTCATTCCTAGGTATCTGTGTGTCCTTATTTGGCAAAGCTCTCCTCCAAATCCTGCCATTTCTGTCTGCAATGTGCCACTCTCATGTACCACCTGCTGTTCCCCTAATCTGGTCTATCCCCCTTCAAAACCTTGACACCAATTTAATACGCTCAAGTACGTTGCTCCTCTTTTCTGTTCCTCTTGCCATGTCCACTTAAGTGTATTTATTTCCAACGTTACATCTTCTACCTTAGTTATTCTACTGAATTTTTCTATGAAATCTCTTCACAAAGTTTAATTTAAAATGATTTTAGTTAATAAAAATACCAGCCCTAATGTTGAGTGACCGCCATTACAGTACTGTTTGTGGCGTTTTATTAAAAGAACTTTGTTCAATCCGAATTATGTTGGAATCCGGCCTTTGCATGAGTACAGATTACTTTGCGGAGTCATGGTTATGTGATATGCAGTGAAAATAAATTAGAAATTATTTGTTGTGACTACAAGGGCTTGTATCTCGGGGAAAGTAAGTAAAAATATATAGGTTAGTATATTACTAGATTTAGACTAAAATCAATATAACTAATGTTAAAATTATTCACATTGCCACTTTATTTGCGTTTTTATTTCTATCAAGTAACACAGGACGAAAATATTAGTAATATAACGTAACACGCAAAAGACACTGTTCTTTCCCGACACACAATTTTAAAGGTCAAATGTTTTTTTTTTATATAAATTTTGTGGGTGCGTTGCCGGCCTTTGAGGGAGGAGTAGACTCGCTTTTTAAACATTTGGAGGTCGTATCTCTGAGGGAAGACCCCCCCGGGAGTCGATTCCACAGTTCGCTAGTTCTCAAAAGAAAATGCCTTGTGAAACGGACTGTGGAAGACCTCCAACCATCAAGATGATGTTGGTGAAATTTAGAGGTCGTACGGCTCGTACGGTGTTGAAAAGAGGCCGGAGGGATCAACCCAAACAATTCTTCCGAACACTCTCCGGAGTAAACTTTGTAAAAAACGCAAAGAGACGCAATGTCTCTGCGTAGCGAGAGAGAACCAAGCCGAATAGAATATAATCAATAATATGTTGCCATAATTATTATTGCATAGCACAGTAACAATACATTCAGTAAAACAGACAAAGCTAAACTTATTCATTAAAACTCTAGGTTACTTAACCAATAAACAAATGCTAGTTATTTAACCAAACTTCAGCTTAAAGAGTCTTCCATAGCCTAATCATTCATTAAGTAGTCGTTAACTAATCCGTTACAAATTTCGAAACTGTTGCCTCGTTGTTTATATTAAAATTCCTTTATTCACCATTACACATTTAATGAACGTCTCTGAGTACCTCTGCTAGCTTTAAATCTAGATAACTTTCGTAGATTAAAAGATTATGCCAAAAACCCAAAGATATCAAAGAAAACGAAAACGAAAGCAGATTTAGGAAATATTGTAATCAAGTGAATTTTGTTAGACGTCGGTAACAACTGTCCCTCTCAACAAATGGAAACTTTTTGCTTTTAGTGACGTATCCGAAATAAATTAATAAGTATTGAATTTTTGACTTTTGATGTAATTTTATCATACCCACACGTAGTATTTATACTAAATTATATAGTTATGTAATTTAAATTATAGTAAAAAAGTGCTTTGTCAAAAATTAAATATCTTTCTAGCTTTTTACTAATAATTATGTTGGTATTTAATTTATCAAATTTTTTAATACAAGCAAGGTGCCGACTAACAGAATTAAATGTAATTTTTATAGTAGTAATCTTTACTTAGTAGCAATGGTTGTTTGATTGTTATCGTAAAAAAATAACCGAAGAATAATGTACAAGATTTTTCTAGGCATTAAGTTTTCACGGGAATTACCTTGCGATAATTTGTCTTTGACTCGACTGACCTTTTAAAATATATTTAAATACAAATTCATTTATTTATGTAGTTGAAAAATATTTCATCTCATAATTAAAAACCCTAATTAAGCATTACATAATCTACGGCCTTTTAGGGTCCATAAATATACTAAATAAAGGTGCAGAACAAATACAGCTCTATCGCTCTTTAAATAAGCTCTGTATTCCCTCACAACACCTGGAAAAGCCATTACAGAGTACGATTTAGTTGGCAAATAAAAATGTCACAAAAATGTAAGAGATTGTATTTTAAGAAATGAGTGCAAATCGATTGTGATTTATATTCGCCAGACCAAGAAAGTGTCGCTTTTATGGGACTGAACAGATACGAGGTAAAATAAGGGACTGGGTATAAAAATGATATAAGATTTTTATGATTAAAAAATATAAAGAAAGTATTTAGAAGCATGTCTAAGACTTCAAGTTTATTTAACCTAGCTCGCAAATAAGTTATCTACATACATCTTAATATATATATATATATGTCACGTTGTTTGTCCGCTATGGACTCCTAAACTACCGAACCGTTTTGATTCAAATTTGCACACTGTGTGCAGTTTGATCTAACTTAAAAGATAGGATAGCTTACATCTCAATTTATACCCGCAATATTATTTTATTGCAAAATATTTGTTTATTATTTGATAGTCACAATTCTAACAGATGGCGCTGTGTTGAAAGTACCAACGTTTCACATAAGCTACAATTTAATGGCATTACCACCAAAAAAGGTGGTCTCCATGACTGGTGTTCTCCTACCGTTTCCCTTGAATAGGTTACTACTATGTTATATGTAATATAACTAAAACCTTAGCCACAGCAACGCTTGGCCGGTCTGCTAGTTTAATATATAAATTTAGACTACCTACGCAACAGTCATAAAAGGCAACTGCCACAGCCTTTGGACAGCCACGTAAGGCGTGGTTGCACTGTCGGCCTTTTTTGCAAAACCAATTAAAAATCAATTTTTAATTTTATTTAAAGTACGGTGCTTCAGACACTACTTAGTTACTAAAAGAGCATGGGTCATTTAAGAACTGATTGTTCGAGTTTTAATTGTTCTATAACTTATTAAGTTGAAATTACTATACATAATTCTCGCAAAATATATGATGATAAAATTCATTAACTATTCGATATCAAAAAGAAAGTTATTGCCGTCTACCGAAAGGTAACTTTGACCGAAGTTTTAAATTTCGAACTAATATTGAGTCGAGCGATGAAAATGTGGATTAATGCCGATTTTTATTAAATTCCCGCGAAAGCCGTTCTGACAGCTCGAATAAATTACCCCACTCCAAATATTGTACGGCCCTTTATTCTTAACGATAGCCTGATAACGTAAGGGTTTGATGGAGCGAATATCTGAGATATAGAATAGCATAATATTTATTGTAATAATACAACTTAAATACCGTTAACAAGAGGTCCTTCTTTATCTAATTATAATATTGATTTTACTGATAGTAATAATCCATCTGTTTTGGCCAATCTCTCTGGGGCGGTAGTCTAAAACAAATATAGTTTTTTAGGTTCTAGTAATATAGGCTTTTCGTTATCTATAAAAATAATAATAAATTATGCAAAACATATGGATGATTTTTGAAAAACAACATGGATTCTAATAAAGCTTATTTTAATTAGTTGCTTACTTAGAAAAACAGATTAGATAGAAAGAACTAAAGAAGACTTTTATTGGTGATTTTCCGGTGCTTATTATATTATATTAGCTTATATATTACTATTATGTATTTGCTTGTTTAAAGTATTTATTACATATTTACATAGGTCGACGTTTCTAGAGCTATCTACGAGCTATAAGATGAAATATAAAGCCGTAAATTATATGTAAACGTATATATAGACTATTAACAATACTCTTAATCTACATAGTACCAGGCGCCAAATTAAAACTTTAATTAGCTCTTGTGCATATGAACCCTACGGCCCAAGTCTTCTCTAAAGATAACAAAATCAATGTTGGGGGAAAGAATCTTGTATTTTTGCCGTTTCCTTGTTTTCCGCCTGCTGTGTGCCGCGCCAGATTCCGTATTTATCCGAGAGAGGTGAGACGGGGCTAACGTATCCACACATGTAGCATCCCATACCAAAGCCCATTTCATCCTCCAAGAGATCAAAGACATCCCATGCGATCACTAGCCATCGTCCCTAGCGAGGCTTCAAAATGGCTGTAATATGAACGAAGGCATGAGATTGACGTGTGATGTCGTTGAGCGCGGTTTGAAAACGACCTGTACTATTTAGACGATGGAGGCCATCGTGTCCAAGGCTACTTACTTCAATGCCACAGGGACGCTTCTGAGGACACAGACACTTCATATATACATACCTACTGTATGTAAACGTATTTTCACAAAATGATTATATATCTATCGTATCGTATCAAATAAATTGCAGACTCACATAGCTTAGCAAATATATTACGTCAGCATTGTGTACAAGTAATCTTTCTTTGTCCACCTGAAGAGTTTCAACGCTTTGTTATCGTATACTTATAGCAGCTATTCATCATGCTATCCTTTCTTCAGCAAATATGAAACTTTTTAAATTTCTCGTGGAAAATCTTGTTTCTCAGAAGTTAAGTTTATAAGAGCGTGTAAGGTATTAAAAACAGACTACATTTTTTGTTACATGCCCTGCGATTCTGTAACTCACTTTTCGAACTCACACAGCGGTTTTCGCATCGGCGGTCGCTCTGAAATCAGTCGTGAAGCAGTCATTTTATGATTTGGCATTCTGAAAAGGTGGGAGATTGTAGTTTATTGTTTATGGGCAGGGCAGAGATATTTAATTCTAAAATATATCTTAAGTCTGAATTACTCTGTACAAAATTGGTACATTCTTATTAAAATATTCGGTTTGAAAGATGTTCTATACAAGCCAAGATTGTAGATTTGTGTTCAGGCTTTTCATGTTATCAATAACTATAGGCTTATCTTCAGTAGACAAGTTGTTGTAACTTTAATCAAATAAAATATATTCTCTTTTTAACACAAATATAGAGTATTACCAATATTTTTAACCTTAGTCATAACAATAATTATGAATGGGTAGGTATAAATATATTTATAAATGTGAAAATAATATTATGTTTACGTTTTTCCGAAATAATTACTTATGTTAGAGAGATAGGGGAAGGTGGGGACCCTTCGTACGGTTTTCACATTTTATTTTTTTATTTTTTTATTTTTCCATGAATCAATCACCTGATAGCTTAAATTTATAGTCTAACTATCTGAGATTCAAATAAAAAAATGACAAATGATTTCATCCGATGTTTCAACCATAATTATGATTTAAACTAAATCTGGAAAACGTACGAATCTGCCCCATCAACGGGGCACCTTCGTACAGTGTTTGGGGTACCTTCTTACGCTGTGGGGTAGTTCAAAATTCATTTATTAGCAATGAAATTAAACACAAAAATAAAGATTTAATTTCTATTAAACAAAAATAAAATACTTTTCTTATGTAAAACAAAATTTAATTAGTTAGGTATCTTAAATTTAGAATTACATTTTTTACTCTTTGGTGTGGATTACAACTTCTTATTTTCGGGTGTGGCAGTATAAATTCGTGGTTTTCCTGGCCGTCATCGTCATTTTGCTTGTTTTATTACTTCTTACAGAATGCGAATAGGGTCGAAATGCCTCTGGTGTCAAAACTGACTTCGAAGGAACTACTATTTGATGGATTGGTAAATTATTCACAGCATCTGGTTCACAAGCATCAAAATCAACCTTAGTCAAGATGCCTTAACAGTAGTGTAATATGTAGAAAGTCGAAAACTTAATTTGAATGAAAAAGACAGTTCGCGTCGACAAATTATTATACAAATTTAGTTGTACAATTCGTACAAATGTGCCCCATCTAGTGCTGTCCGAATGTACCCCACTAACTGAATAACAACAAAATATAACTTATTTTAATATTAATAGGAAAACGTCATAAATTAAGTATTGGAGACGTATCTTAAGTATATTTTGCTAGTTACTGATAGAATACTCTACACGAAAACTTATTTTATCTACGGTAACAAGAGATAAAAACATAGATCAAAAAATTACTTACCGAGCGCGAAAACACGTCTATGCCTGTAACTTCACTCTCATCGGTGCGAATTTCACGAAACTTCGTTGATGTATAGTTGGTACCTCGACTCATGCACACATACAAAAGCAAGACTGTACTTTATTTCGTTCAAGTTTTATTTTGACTGTATGAATGTGCCCCGCGTACGAAGGGTAACGATCTTCCCCTACATGCTTTTATATAATATAGGTAGTTTTCAAGGTTTTTAACACGAAATATAAGACATAGACATAACATTTATTACTAACAAAAACACACACATAAACACACAAAATAACAATAATCAAGGAAAAAAATATAATAAGAGATAATTAAAAAAAATTTAAAAAAAATTGTTTTCCCTTTTCCCATTCGGTTCGTTTCAAGTGTGTGTTCTGTGGCTGTAAATGGCCCTGGCTCAGTATTATGCTGAGGAGCAGAATGTTCCACAGCCCTGGTCATTCTGGCAGAGACCAAAGTAGCTAGTTTGCGCCTCAGTCGCAAAAAAAAAAAGGAATGTAATAATACTTAGTAGAATAAAAATACCAGTAAAAGTTAGCAGTGTAAGTAATGAAGTCTTGTGTAAAGGTCTATACTAAATAAAATAAAATTTAAAGTAAAAATGAGAATAATTGTTTTGGGCGGATTAAAAACTAGATTTCGTGGGATTTTTTTAAGTCAGTAGATGAATCTTATCTAAAATTTGACTTTCATTATAAATATAAACTAGTAATTATACGATTCTTAATTTTCTTTAAATACAATAAAACAGTATCTACGATAGATAATAATCTTATTAAATTGCGCTGTACAATGAAGTTAAGACAAAAGCCTCGTGCTGTTTTTCTTAATTGTTATCCCGCTGAGGGTTGCAAAAAACTTTAATTATCTGTAATTTCTGTGCGTCAGATGAAGCTTGGCGTGGGATGAAAGAGAGTGGCGATTTTGTAAAATAATTTCAAATGTAGATTTTAACTAATTAACAAATGGTTCTTGATGTATTAAAGTCTAATAACATGATTAAATTTTATTTTTTAAATTTTCTCACAAACTTCAGTTTTCAGAATCATAATGGATTAATTTTGAGTAATAACATATATAGCCCTAAATATTTTATATTTCTCGACATATAATATAACAATGTTAGAAATGACAAGACTAGACTAGACTAGACTTTGGGTCGCTGCGCCAGTAAAGTATAGGTACTTAAATAGTTTTCTTCATATATACCATCCAATAAAAGCGCAATACTTTAGTTTAAGTTTCTAGTGTCAACGTAAATTTTAATCGAATTTGAAGTTTTAAGACTATGGAAAATATTCGTATGCATTCTTTAACCAAAACGCAATAATATGTCATACAAACCTATTATGATTTTGGTACAATCTGCGGCTACATTTGTGATGACGTCAACCCAACAACGTTAAACACGCTAAGGAGGTTATTCCGACCGCAAAACCTTCGGGCCGGCCAGTCAGTGATTAGACTGGTCGAGGTCCTCCAAGGAAAAAAATATATTAACTGCCGGTCAAATGTTCTAAAATCGCTCTAAGTTTATACTTTGAAACGCAGACGCATTATTTACCCCACCCAGAAAGGAGTTTTGCTTAAATTTCATTTTAGAAACCGCTGGACTTCAAGGTGGGACAAACAACGACCTCTATTACGAAAATCATTATAATTTTTGTCCCTTTTGAGTTTCTGAGGTTTATGTTATCAAGATGGATGTTTAATATTAATTTCTGAGTTGACATTTAATTAAGAAGCCATACCCCACGGTTTTATTTATGTTTATTCATATGTAATGCACAAATATTGAGCACTATAGGCCCAGTGGCTTCAGCGTGCGACTCTCATCCCTGAGGTCGTAGGTTCGATCCCTGGCTGTGAGGAAACCGGCTAGCCTTAGACCCAAAAAGTCGACGGCGTGTGTGTCAAGCACAGGATAATCACCTACATGCCTATTAGATTTACAAATGAGCATGAAACAGATACAGAAATATGAGGATCAGACCTAAATATTATTTGATTCGCAACAGTAGTTCCCGAGATGACCACATTCAATAAAACAAAAAACAGCATTATAATAATAGTATCTATACTATAATGCTGTTTTTTGTTTTATTTAATGTGGTCATCTCAGGAATAATAGTACTATTATTATATTATTTAAAAGTCAAAAAGTCAAAAGTCAAAAATCATTAATTCATGTAGGTAACACAATGTACATGTCGGCGTTTGAACGCCATAATTATTGTGTCCAGACTCCACGATGAATTGTTGAAGATAATGACGTCAGCAATACTGTCGTCATAAATTAGTTTGTTGGCACCAGCCATTTACTTTCGACATTAAAGTCCACTTTTAAAGGCTTCTGATTGGTTCGGCCGCTCAACCGAACTAAGCGCCGCACCCACCAGTTCCCATATATATAGCAACCAGAATCTGTGATAAACAAGTTTCGTAACATTTCGTGTACTCGTTCCACGACCGAACCCGAATCGACCACAGAGTCAAACGGCAGTCATAGAAACGAGTGTCAAAGATTAATATTTATTATCAATAGGTTTAAAATGTTTAAAGTAATATGATAAACTCCTTTTAACAATAATAATAATAAATGACTATGGAGTCATTATTATTATTAACCATTGAATAGTCGTTAATTTATAGATCTAGCAACATTAACAAATTAAATAAACCATTCGTATTAACGGCCTCGAACCAATTCGACTTTGACATTATTCAATGACAATGACAGCTGACACTAACACAATTTCTTTAATATTTATAATAAAGACTACAGACTATCAAATAGTCGTTAATTTGCAGATCCATTAATAATGGTAAATAAAATAAACCATATAACGGTTTTGAACTGATTTTACCCCGATATTACCAAATGTTGATGAATGACAATAGCAGCTGATCAACACCATTCCTTAAACATAAATAATAAATGCTATGAATATACCACAGACTATCAATCCTTAATATTATTTATTATTATCTTGAATATATTTATTTACTCGAATTAAATATCAATCTTTATATTTATGTAACAAAATAATCATTATATATGAGTTTGCGCCCATATATAAATATATAATAGAAGCAAATAAATACTTACTTGAAATAAATACCAATCTTTATGTGTTTGTAAAAATATAATCATTATATATGAATTTGCGCCCACACGGCCATACTGACTCCAGCGCGTCCCTTGCGCTGTTTTAGATTGCTACAACTTTAAACAAGGCATCACTCATTACGAGATCTAGCCAACACATAAGGCATCACTGATTTCGAGATCTAGCCAACACATAAGGCATCACTCATTTCGAGATCTAGCCAACACATAAGGCATCACTCATTTCGAGATCTAGCCAACACATAAGGCATCACTCATTTCGAGATCTAGCCAACACATAAGGCATCACTCATTTCGAGATCTAGCCAACACATAAGGCATCACTCATTTCGAGATCTAGCCAACACATAAGGCATCACTCATTTCGAGATCTAGCCAACACATAAGGCATCACTCATTTCGAGATCTAGCCAACCAGACCAGGATCAAGGATACGCATGGTGGCCAGCCAGCGTTTTAGGAAGGATGTTTTGGATAGGCAAAATATAATATTTTGTATAAACGCATCAATGCGCATACATAAAATAAACATCATCTATCGTCATGAAAGTTATAAAAAATATAATGCAATTACCTAGGTCCAACAACGTCAGGTTATCAGGAGGCAGAAGCCTCCTCATGTAAATCGGTCTCTGACGAATCTTCCGCCCATACGGTCAATTCGACTGAACTGGTAACTTACAATGACGTTCAAAGAATTGCCTCAATTGGTAATTCAGCCAACAATAACAAATCCGCCTCGGCCTGCTGACAACTAGGTTAAGGATTATGAAACAGTTCTTCTTATAAGCTGTACAAATGACAGAATATAAGAATATACGGGAAACCGATCTCTCTTTAAAAAATAAATAAAAATTAACACCTACGGTAAAATGGTATCACAAAAACCATGATATTTGTCGTCACACTGTTACGACTTTAGGGGTTTAAATCAAATTACATTCCTGATGTTCAACAAATCAACGTCAAAAATATTAGAAGGTTCAATTTTAAAATTATATTTACAAAACTGTGATTCAAATCTTATTTACCCATCGATCCTTCATTATGATGATCGATACAAAATACTCACATAGTGATGAGTAATACCCAACAAAAGAGAATAAGACCGAAAAGTGGGTACAAAGAAATCGCAAGGTACGGTAGACAAACATAACCGTTTTTTGATGTTTAGAATATAACTGAGCTGAAGAGAAAGCGTTTTGGATCGAGTATTCATACAAAATTGATATGTCATTACACTACTATGACTAATCAATTTTATTTGTGAACAGTAAACGTCTTAAAATATTGGCAGGTTAAAATTTATATTGACAACTTTGATTTGAATCTTACTTCGCCATATCTGTAACATATGGAATGTTTACCATGATCATTATAAAATGCTCTCTTCGCTTTTCGCGATGAGGAAAATAAAAAAAATACATAAATTGACCGAAAGGCATGTCTAAATATTCAAACTGTCTATCATGTGTCACGAAAGCAAGTTTTTCAATAGAGTCTTCTGGTAAGTACATTCATGGTTCGAAGTGTACAGACCTACAACCGATATTCAACCCAGTTTGACATCGATCTTTTCTGTTCATAAAATGACTGTGAGACACACTCACATCCGGCTATTTCCGTTAGAATAGTTATAAATTTAAATCTTCTGCTTTTTCATACTTAATTGCAATGTTTTAACTGTTTCGTAGTTTTTTTTTATAAATAATTATTAATTTTAATTTTATTCTTCCTATGTCCCTAAGATATTTATGGAATATCTCTAGGTAGATATTTGTTATTAATTGTTTTTTTTTTTTTTTTTTTTATATTGTAAGCATAATTTATTAACTTTAATTTTTCTTTAAAAGACTGAAAATCTTCCAAAAATGTAATAAATAAATTTAGGAATTCCGTGAAAGCTAGTTGCCATATCTAGGCAGCTGTAATAACGGGCTTTGCCTAATCTATTAATTTGGTGTGCAATTAAAGGTAAAGGATAATTATCTCTAAACGTATTTGAATTTAACACGCGAAAATAAACGCAAAGTCGGTGCGTCCCGTTCTTTTTCTTGACTAATAAAATTAGATGCTGAATGGGGAAGAGCAATCTCTTAATATGCCTTTTTTTTAAATATCGAATCATCTCCCCATTTCCCCTGTATAATTTTATCGGGTTGTTTTTTTTTTTAAATCGAATTTTTAGCTCACCGGTTACCCGTATGACATGATTTGAAGAAGTAAAATTATCTTTGAACTCATTGATGATATTGTAGATTTCATTAATTGGTATTTATTTCAATAGGGGGCGTCAAATTTGAACACTCAATAAACTAACGATTAATAGACATCGTTTTCGCTGAGAGTAACGCTTAGGCCGGGTTTGTTTTTAAAGAAGATTAAACCGTATTAAAATATCAAATTGAGTTTAGCTGTCACCTACTACATAAAACGCTAGCTCTAAAATGACACTATCGATTTCTACCATAGCTGTAATGCTTAGCTTTGAGATAAACTTTTGACCCTCAATGCCCATAAACTGTACGTCAACTTGTTTACGTTTACCAAGCATTAACAATTAAAACCAGCAATGCTTTCTCGAATTAAGAAACGATCTGCACCAGTATAAAAAGATAGTAATAATGTTTGTTACCAACAATCACAGTTTTCGTACTACCTTCAACAGATGAACAATAGTTATTTCATTTATTTAGGGCGTCACGTTCGTCATTTTGACGACGGTAGCAATTTTTCTCGAAGTGATTCTGACGATGACAGTAATCATTCAATAACCTGAGCATTATTAAAAGTGCCACAAAAACTGGAATAATTCTTACTGGATTGTTACTAAATAACATAAGCTTAATTTTTGGGATTTCTTGATCGTTTAAGATACCATAACACGTGACTCATGTGAACTATTTTCGATTTTACGTTTACAAAACGTTTCAAAAACGAATACTTATTTAGTAAGTTAATGGAGGGTAATACTCAGCAATTCAGATCGAATAAACTCATAAATACCAAAAATATAAGTAAATACCTGTGATCATCGCATCCATTACCTCGGCGTCGGTAGCTACTGCTCGGATCCTTTGAAAAAGCGTCCATACCGTTGTAGCGTACTCTGCGTAGCAGCTCGCTTGTAGTTGCACCATTTCTGCACGTCATTCACATACCGAAACACGTTGCCAAACGTATGGATAAGCTCCTTCTTCACTTGTTCTCTTGGTTGAATGCAACAACCAGCTGTCGGCCCATGTTTTAACTCGTCCTCGTAACTACAGCATGGCCTTCATTCGAGATTCATGTGAAAGTACCATCCGTTTCGTGATATTTTCGTCCACGTTGGCGCACCAATCTCAGTTCTCGTTGCAGCAGTCTTAATGGAGTCTTAATGGAGGTCAAGAGACCCATTACTTGTTACATAACGAAGGTTGTGCCATTCGAAGATTCAGAAGTCTCTTGGGGCTGTTATCCCACCGCTGCTGTCGGCGTTTGAACGCCATAATTATTGTGTCCAGACTCCACGATGAATTGTTGAAGATAATGACGTCAGCAATACTGTCGTCATAAATTAGTTTGTTGGCACCAGCCATTTACTTTCGACATTAAAGTCCACTTTTAAAGGCTTCTGATTGGTTCGGCCGCTCAACCGAACTAAGCGCCGCACCCACCAGTTCCCATATATATAGCAACCAGAATCTGTGATAAACAAGTTTCGTAACATTTCGTGTACTCGTTCCACGACCGAACCCGAATCGACCACAGAGTCAAACGGCAGTCATAGAAACGAGTGTCAAAGATTAATATTTATTATCAATAGGTTTAAAATGTTTAAAGTAATATGATAAACTCCTTTTAACAATAATAATAATAAATGACTATGGAGTCATTATTATTATTAACCATTGAATAGTCGTTAATTTATAGATCTAGCAACATTAACAAATTAAATAAACCATTCGTATTAACGGCCTCGAACCAATTCGACTTTGACATTATTCAATGACAATGACAGCTGACACTAACACAATTTCTTTAATATTTATAATAAAGACTACAGACTATCAAATAGTCGTTAATTTGCAGATCCATTAATAATGGTAAATAAAATAAACCATATAACGGTTTTGAACTAATTTTACCCCGATATTACCAAATGTTGATGAATGACAATAGCAGCTGATCAACACCATTCCTTAAACATAAATAATAAATGCTATGAATATACCACAGACTATCAATCCTTAATATTATTTATTATTATCTTGAATATATTTATTTACTCGAATTAAATATCAATCTTTATATTTATGTAACAAAATAATCATTATATATGAGTTTGCGCCCATATATAAATATATAATAGAAGCAAATAAATACTTACTTGAAATAAATACCAATCTTTATGTGTTTGTAAAAATATAATCATTATATATGAATTTGCGCCCACATACACTTATGAACGTCAAAAAAAAGAAATATACATGAAATGCTTCTCATTTTACATTTACTGCCAGTTCTCAAATCAAGGGCGTAGAACGGAAGAGAAGAACTGGCAATAAACTCGCCGCCAATCTTTTTAATCGCCAAGTTTTTTGTTTTACACGTTTGTAAGGAGCTGCAACAAAAAAATTACACCATGTTCCACATGACATCTTAAGTAATAAATAATAATAAAATAAATTAAAAACAAAGATTTGTCCTCTATCAGCAGGAGGCATGGTGAAATAGGAGCACGCACTTACATTCTCGTGGGAACAACACGCAAATGTAAATTAAATCCGACCGATCTGAAATTGTACTCTGTCGAGTAGGTTGACATCTTTTGCTTTAGTTTTATCCTTAGGCCATCAATATATTACATAATATATGGGATGGGATTATAACCCGGTGTTGATCATAAAGGCTAAAGAGGATAGAAAGAGGTGTCTAAATTTTTATTTTGGAGATATAATCTGCACTTTAGTTTCAAGTTCACAAATAAGTATTGTCCTTGATTGGGAGTAGTAATCATTTGAAAGCTTAAACAATATTTGAACGTTTAAAGTTTATTACAACGGAGCGACCTTCGTGGCTAGTGAACTTGTAAAACTGAAATGTTAAATTACTATCAAAATATCTACTTTACTAGGTATAATCTACTCTAATGAGTAGACAAATCAAATCAGTGACCAATTGTTGATTTATACTTTATATTTGTATATAAAGAATATTGGATACTTCAGATAATCAACACAGTAATTCACATAATAACCCTTTTTTAGAATGTGGCAAACGTCGTACTCTAGCTCCAGCAACAAAACGTATCGTAGGAGGGGTAGAAGCGTCACCAGGGGACTGGCCCTTCCTTGCAGCAATTCTTGGTGGACCAGAAGAAGTGTTCTACTGTGCTGGAGTACTCGTCGCTGACCAGTGGGTACTGACAGCTTCACATTGTGTTGGAAAGTAAGTTATGAAATTTTTATATTTACCTCATATTTCTCTTCTCTCTTCTTCTATCTAATTTAAAAATTGGTAGGCGTTTGTTTAGAGCAGTGTTGGCCTAGTGGCTTCAGCGTGCGACTCTCGTACCTGAGGTCGTAGGTCCGATCCCCGGCTGTGCACCAATGGACTTTCTAGGTGAAGAAAAATATCGTGAGGAAACCGACATGTCTTAGACGCAAAAAATCGACAGCGTGTGTCAGGCACTGAAGGCTGATCACCTACTTGCCTATTAGATTTAAAAATCATGTAACTGATTCAGAAATCTGAGGCCAAGACCTAAAGAGGTTGTAGCGCCACTGATTTATTTATTTATTTATTTAGGCGTTTGTTTATGAAGTGTAGAAATTTCATTGTAAAGTATTCTAAATTAAATTTACAAAAGATACTTAATAAATATCTCAGTCTTCTATAGAATGCCAACATTTACCTGAACCTTTTATCGGCCGTTTTATTGTGTAAAATAAAACATTTTCTCAAGGCAACAATGTTGTTTTAATAACGCTTACATTGTCTTGTTAGATTTCTAAATAAATATTTTCATTGTCTCAACTTAACGTCTGAAGTGTTATGAACACTTGTTGATTGTTACTTACCTGATGCTCAAAATTATTTATTAAAAACATTACAATTAATTTAATTAATAGAAATTTAATTTAAATTTCCGCTTTTAAAATGCCATTAGCCTAAATTAAATATTTCAAATTCGATATACAATAAGTTCTGCGTAATTTAGTACATTTTTTTAATACACTTGAATGTAGAGTTTAGTCAAGTTTTAGAGTGCGAGGCTCATTATTAAGGTGACGAACCCCGGCTATACACCAATGTATTTTTCTTTGCTCATTTGGTGTTTAATCCCTCGTGAAGGAAAACAGCATGAGGAAACCTTAGACCCAAATGTCGAAGACGTGTCAAGCAGGCGTTGTCTTATTAGGAAAAGAATATCAACTCAACTTCATGTACACTTATGAAAGTTAACAGAAAAAAATGTTAAATTTATTATATATTTACATTTACTACCAGTTCGCAAGTCAAGAGCGTAGAGCGGACAAGAAGAACTGGCAAGAAACTCTCCGCCACTCTTTTTAATCGCCAAGTTTTGAGTCATGCAAATTGCTTGAACTGGATGAAATCAATCCCAAGGATTAGGGATCATTTAAATAATCGTCAAATTTATAAAAAGCTTTATTGATTAATTAACGTTTAACGAGAGTTTGAAATTTATTCAGTGATAATTCTCTAATTTCGCTTGGGAGTAAACGAAACGAATACACTTTCCATCTAAGGAATGGTTTATCTTCTGGAGCCTGGTTAGATTAGTTCTGTTTCGAGTATTATATATCACAAATAGATGCAGAAATCTGAGGCCCAAATGTAGATGTATTGCCACTGGTTTTTAACAAGGTGTTAAAATTGTTTTAGTCATTCTGACGTCGACGGATGGACGATTCAGCTGGGTATCACGCGTAGACGAAGTCATGCATATTACGGGCAGAAAGTGAAAGTACGAAGAGTGGTCCCACATCCACTATATAATGTTGGTGTTGCGCATGACAATGACATCGCTTTGTTTCAGGTATTTTTATTACTTTTTCTTTACAGAAGCTTAGCCACCTACAAAAATTACGGCACAGAATATAAGAAACTTTCTAGCATATTTTTGTTTATTATTAAATACAGTAAATGAAGCAACACTTAAAACTTCCAATGGCTTTAATAGTTAGTTTTTGCGCAATTCCAAGATAACGACAGCGCTATATTGAGAGAAATACATCGAAATTAAACTAAACAACGTCGGTCGCCGATCGCTATTGGAGTTTCAAAGTTTCTTTCTATTTAAACGATTCGATTAGACACTTTAACTTTAAATTTATACTTGAAGTAATCGGGCATATAAAATGGGTAAATCTTCCGTAGCAACATTATGGAAGATTTACAATTATAAATATGTTTTAATTTTTGGACTCAGTTGGCTGTTCGAGTTCGATACCATGAACACTTATCACCGGTATGTTTACCACCTGCACGACGAGCCCTTTTACCTGGAACACTTTGTACAGTCATCGGCTGGGGAAAGCGTACTGATAAAGACAGTGAGTATACTACCAGTATTACGCGATCACCGAAGAGAATTTCACCTACACCATACCATATTATCGCAAAGAGATAATAGCATATTTTATTTATTAATTTAAAAACATACAAACACTTGACAATACACCACGAACGAACCAATGTTCTGCCAGAAAAAATGGGTTCTATGGCATTGAGACAGTCCATGAGTGGGCGGTATCACTTAACATTAGGCGACCCTCCTGCTCATTTGCTTGTAAAAAATAACACAATTAAATTTGACATTACAAAATTTACATTAAACAGATTAATGCAAGTATATATTGTATAATAGAATACGAAGAAAACAAACCAGTTACAATATAAAATATATAAAATATATTTTAGATTTCAAGATCATTAATTGTTCGTACTCGCAAAACACATAACTATTTCAAAGAGAATTCGGATCTACATAGCTTAAAACAGTATATTAATTGGCCATTGCAACGAAACAAAGCTAAATGTAGCTCCAAGCTAGGTTTCCTGTTAGCCGATAACTCCGTATGGGGTTAGTTTATATATAAACGGAAAACCCCTGATTTTTATTTAATGTATGTGATGTAAAACAAAAGAACAACTTACCAACATTTTGGTTTATTATAAACACACAATCAATTAGTTCTTTATTGTAAATACCACTTTTAGTAGTATCCCACCTATACATATACACCACCATTACCCTTTTCAAATCTCCGACGCTTACACTAATATGGAAAACATAATATTTGTATTTCCAACGACTTTTGTACGTTAACGAATAAATACAAATTCTACTAAATTCTATCACCTATGCCTATCCTGAAGTCGAATCAAAGTAGGGAGAAGCCTGTACACTTGTACAGTCTAAAATTTTATCAATCTATTAAACATACGATATACATATATTTATATAAAATATATCTATTATAAATGTAGAAATATTTGAGGAGTTGGCAGCGATACATTTAAGTCTCGGTAATGTGTTTACGGGTCATTTGTGCTGCAGTTAGTCGGCTGACTGGGGCCAGCAGTAACGAGTTGAAAAGTTAGCATTTTATTGCACATTAAACTGTCTCGGTGAAGATTTTCAAGATTCTGTTATTAATATGCAATTTTCGTTTAGAATTCATTTTACTTGTGCTAATGACATGGCATGTAAATTTTGAAAACATTCATCGTCTTACATTTTTTCATTTAAATGAGAGTTTTTTCTTGTGATATTATCCACTAATATTATAAAGAGAAATTATTTGATTGTTTGTTTGGCTTGAATAGGCTCCCAAACTACAGGACTGATTTGAAATTCTTTTACCATTAATGTTATATGTTTATAACATATATCACATTATTCTTGGCGAACATAGGCTATATAATATTTTCAGAAATTAGGATAGTGTAAGCCAAGGTGTGAAAAAGACCAATAAATATTCCTAAATCACGTACGCTGTGGAATATATTGACACTATGGCAGACGTAGCGAGTAATGCACTTTTTTCTTCTCACAACCCCTGTGGAACTGGTTCCAGCAGCTGGCTGCCTACTGAAGTATTTCCGAACCAATTAGGTTCAAGGGCGTACCAATTCTTAAAAGGCTCGCGACGCATCCTATCAGTGTGAGTGTCTGTGTAACGGTATCATTCAACACAAGATGAGCCTCTCTACAAATATAGATAACTTACCACCCGGGTTTTATATTGACAGTTACAGTCGTAATTGCTACGAGTCGTTATTTTACCGAGCCCTACACTATTTAAATAACAAGTGATTCTAGACTTCATATTTTTGAGTCCTTTTCAGTGTCAGAATAC
Organism: Pieris macdunnoughi; assembly: GCA_905332375.1. Taxonomy (NCBI): domain Eukaryota; kingdom Metazoa; phylum Arthropoda; class Insecta; order Lepidoptera; family Pieridae; genus Pieris; species Pieris macdunnoughi. Next base: position 1,305,901 of record CAJOBZ010000020.1, read on the forward strand.
GAGCCGGCGGTGAATGAGGTGGAAGTTCCTGTCCTCAATCGTGATCTTTGTAACCAGTGGCTGGAACATCGGGATCTTAACGTGACTGAAGGGATGATCTGCGCAGGATATCCTGAAGGTGGCAAGGATGCTTGCCAGGTGAGAATTAATTAATTTGGGTTCCGATTAGGGCTGTGCGCATTAATGGTAGCACGTACTATGAAGGAAAGCATTAGGTGGAAAACGGTTTGTCTTAGACAACATAAGTTCATGAACTTGCAAATAAATCAAAAAGAGACGTGGCTGCCCCATACAGGGAGCTATGGAAAGCAGACATAAAAAATAGTTTGTAATAAATGTTCAGTTAATGGTTGGTCAGTTCCCATTTGAATCCCGTTCAGAAAATTATATACAATAAATTCCGTACAGTGCAACTAAAATTCACAAAAAAATACAATAATAAGAATTATTATATTAAATTATTACTAAGACAATTAAATATATTCAGTGTTAATCAATTTATTTATATACCACGGCTAGAAGTTTTTCGACGTCGGTGCAAAAATATTTAATTTACTGTAACAAAAGAAGTATACAAAATATATTATGATTCGGTTTGTTAGTTGTCCAAATACAATACTACAGAAGATGAAATCTAATAAATTCGTTGTGTTTGAAATTGCGAGGGCCCCGACATTATATAATTTTTTCCTTCATAAACTTTTATTTATTTAGGAAAATCTCTGGGGTAATGTTTAATGAAATTTCTTTATAGATATCAAAGATTCAATATTATTTTCTTTCATTGGATAACCGTCAAGTTGATATCAATTTCATAAAATGGTCTAATTAAAGTATTATATAGAGAATTTGTATTACATTGGTGATTTGTGCAAATAAAAGAAATATTCCAAATTGTTAATGACAAAATAAAATAAGATTATTCATTCGGAATTTAAAAAAGCTTTGTTCTGTTTATAGGTACTTAAGTAGCTAAATAAACGGGCCTAAAACAGTATAAAGGTATAGAATAAATGTTACATTGCGTAAGTTTATGCACATGGATGAATTGTACAATTGCAAGATTTAAAAAAATCTATAATTACAAACAAATCAGATACCAGATATTTTCCGTGAGTCCGTAAACTTCGCAAAACCAAGCTGCTATAAAAATAAATACAATTATTGAAAACGACAGTTACAACGAGTTTATAAGGCATAGAATATATTTACAACACTCATAAGACTAAGCCAATTCAGAAACGTCTAACACTCGTAAAAATGTATTGAATTTTGACATACAAGATTCATAGTTCACGTAAGTATCTCAGATTAAAAAAGGGTGCGTGTACTTATGTACGCGCGTAGGAAGTTATACTTCTTTGGCATTATTAAAAATAGTTTTTGATTGCATGCAAATAATGAATTACAATTAAATAATCAAAGACTGGAAAAGGAGTCATTATAGTCAATAAAGTTCAGTTTACATTTGAAAAATTAAATAAATAAATATTGATTATTATTCTCTTACATTAAGTGTAACATAAATTCTATTATTATTCGAATGTTGTTTTTAAATTATGTCCAATGCCGTAGCATCTTCCGTGGGCAACTTCATTCTGTTAAGTTTGTGTCACGGTGCGCGCGCATCGTAAAATTTCACTCTCATCAATTTTTCATAACGCGCCTAAAGAAGTATAACTTCAAAAAATTTCGACTCTCAATAAAGAGATTCTTTATTATATAATCCTAAGACATACTGTGCTGAACAAGGCCATTACAGCTTACCTAGTTGAACAAAAGATATCCATATGCAACGAGAAAGCCTCTTATAAGAGAGGCAGAGTGGGTCTTAGAGCTATTAGTGTGTTTAGAACGCTCCGATGCCTGCAAACATGGAAAGATATTGCCGTCAGCTACACTCCGCTACTTATTGCACTGCATTTATTGCGTATTGGAAAATAACTTTTATTTTCTGTCTAGAATTATACAGTTCCGTTAGTTAATGGTTTCTATTGCGTTTTATAATAGAACCGGAACAGAATTGATATCAAATAGTTAGTTTAAGAAAATTCTCTTATTATTACATTGAAAGCACTGACTTGGCTTTTTACAGCGTGAAATCAATTTCGTTTAAACATATCTGTAAATGCCTTGTACCACATTTTCTTTAAAAACTAAATCAGTGGCGCTACAACCTTTTTTGGACTGGGCCTCAGATTTCTAAATCTGTTTCATGATCATTTGTCAATCTAAAGGCAAGTAGGTGATCAACCTCCTTGCCTGACACACGCTGTCAACTTTTTGGGTCTAACCGTTAAGCGGAAGTTAAATGCGCTCATAGAAAGAAAGTCTATTGGTGGACAGCCGGGGATCATCAAGGATGAGAGTCACACGCTGAAGCCACTAGGCCAATACTGCTCCAGGCTGCTCATTTCTTTAAAACGTATACACACAAATAGGAGCAGCGGTATCATATAACCGACACCGAGAAGAGTGGAAGCTCTTAGAGGAGGCCTATGTTCAAGGATAAGCTGTAAAACAGAAATTATTAGTGTTTATAGAACTTTTCATTCTATGTACTAGTATTTTACAGCAATAGATGCTCTTATTATTATTATCATATAACGACAAATCTTCGCCACTTATGCTTCTTTATTTAAAGACAAATTGGTAATCAGCCTTTTGACACATTCGTTAAGACACGTCAGTTTCCTCGCGATATTTTCCTTCCTTGTGCTACATCAATAAACATTCAAAACTGGCTTTGTTCAGGCTTTACACGCTTATACATAAGCCTTACTACATAAGTCGCTATTTCAGGGTGATTCGGGTGGTCCGTTGCTATGTAAGGACCCGGACGATCCGTCGCGTTGGTACGTGGGAGGTATTGTATCTTGGGGAATAAAATGTGCCCATCCCCGTCTGCCAGGTGTCTACGCCTTCGTTCCCAAGTACATTCCCTGGATACAGAGGCAGATACAACAGTACAACGACGACAAAGCACCCTCCGAATCAGAAACATGAGGTTTCGACTATTTGGTTAACAGAAAGCGCAACTACGGTAATGATTTTTAGTTTAATAAATTATACGAAGTCATTAGGCGAGTGTATTAATGTTAATAAGGTATTTTTGCATGTTTCAAATGTCCATTTATATAGTTGCGTTTTCAACTAATTATGGACGTGACAATAATATTTGACTGTGAATGAATTTGTTGACAATAATCTGTGGCAAACATATTTAATATGACAATAAATTATCGTAGTATAGTATATTAATTGGAAATTATTCTTAACGTATGGAAAGATAATATTTTAAAGGATCACTCGTTTATAGTGACGTCATGCCGTAGGAACACAGGGCAAAGCGTCTTATTTTTTACTCTAAAATTTACATTATTTATATATTAAGTAAACCCTAGATGGGATTTAAAAATTACACCTTTAATACATAGTAGCCTATAGTCAATAAAATAATATACATGATATATAAAAGGACAAAAGGAATATCGGACTCACCCACTCAATATACACCCAACATTTTGCTCAACTATGAGGCAAATACCTACGTCCATCGTTCAATGTCATTATTAATTTACCTTATATTCCCATTTATAAAAGTTATTCGTAAAAATATGTGTGTGGGGAAAAAATGGAGAAAAAAAAATATTTTTATTAAATTGTAAAGTATTTAAACGGTCCCTAGGTATAAACGCAAAGCTTTCATGTCTGCCCTGTGTTGCTACAGCAAAATTTTGATGCTGTGATACTACGAAACCTTTATTATGAAGAAAGATTAACTTACCATAACGTGTCAATACTTTTATATACCTTTGACTTATTTCTCTCGATTTTTCTCGGGATGTCACTAAATATACACTAAATCGCTTAAGTAGGGTCGTGGAGCTTTAGCCTATAACTATAAGGTTTTATAAGCATCTTTATTTATTTGGTGTTAAGTGTTAGAACGTATATCTGGGTATGTGTTTATCGTAATACTATAATTTTAACGCAGCTATTGAATTCACGGGATTAAAAAATACTGTCTACATATGGTTTGCGATAGTAGAGTAAGCTTTGTTGAATGTAAATGAGACGCGATTAACGCGTCATAGTAACATAGCTTTAATAGTTATAAGATGTAGAGTAGATATGTTTAACGAGTTACTAAACCCCTCTTTCTTTTAATACCTTGTAAGATTCCTCAATATCAACTGTAAAAAATCATACTTTTATTTTTCTACTGTATAGGTTAACTAACTATGCTCAAAGCTATTGTAATAGGTATTGCATATATTGACAATAAAATTAATATAAAGTTGTACAGGCGGCAACGTATCTATGATGAAAGTGATAGTAAATAAATTTTTAGACGATTTTAGAAATAAGGGTCTTCCCTCCGATATGTATAGGTATTTTAATGTGTGCAAATATAATAAAAAACATTTTAACGTATATAAACGTGAATTTAAATATATAATAACATATACACTTTTTGAATAGAATTGATTTGAGAATATATTAAATATTTAATGGTCACATTTTCTAGTTATTATTGACCATATGTTTTCTTTAGTAAAATCTCTGTATATTACACGAACAAAGATATTGTTTTCATTTTTAAATTAAAATTGGCAATATTTTTAAAGTATTTTATTTATGAGAGGTTATGATAGTTGCAAATTATTAAAAAAATAGATGAATATTAACAAATTCGCGTTTACATCCGTTAAAGTTAAATGTATAGTATTCGCGTGAAAGACAATAATAAATTATAGTATTTATATTTAGCCATTTTATTTAAATGAAGTTACCGCGTAAACAAAAGAATAAATAATATTTTCATATAATTTCAAATTCTTAGTAATGTAATTTTAATTTCATAAATTTTAAAGATAAATCAGTGTTAGTTGGTCAATTAAAGCTGGAGGCACATAACGTTTGCATTATCGAATCAAAATTTGCGTCTAAACTTTAATTACCACGTACTTAAAAATAGTTTCATACGAGAATTACTTTTCCAAGCTGCAACGTATCGACTTTTCATGTTCCTTCCGTTTAGTTCCAAATTCATGGATTCTTATGATTTTCATATAAATATCGTTATTTATTCGCGCTAAGGCCTCAAACTTTGGCTACTTAGCGTAAGTTGCCGTGTGTACGCAAAAGGTTGTCGACTTCTTATGAGTCCCTATCTATAACTCGAGCTTTCCACTAGTGTTATTGAGATTTTTATATTGAACTTGTATCGAATGTTTTCTACTAAATATAATCTACGAATATGTAGATTTTCCTTTTTATAACGAGCATTAGATGATGTAGTGACTGAATTTTGAGATTACATTATTTATGATGTTTTTTAGTTAGAGTTGTAATGAGTAATGAATGAAGTGTGTCTAAGCGTAGTTTTAGTTATAGGTATTAGTCAGCTATAGTCTCCTTTTAACCTATTTATTTATTTATTAACATTCTTCTTACAGTCTTTTATACCAATGTGTGTTTGTTGATTTGATTCCCCCTTATAGTTGCTTCTCCTAGACTGGTTAGGGCGAGTACATAAAATATAAATAAAACGAAATGCATTGGTATTTGGCTTTATTGTGAACATATTAAGTGTTCAGCACTAAGTGTTAATATACGAAGGTAGACACAAATATATAAGATGTCGTATACCGTAGGTAATCGCTGTTACTTCAATTAGTGAAATGTATCGTGTTCAGGGCCTGACGGCGCCAGCCGGTTTCTGGCTCTTGATAAGTCTAGGTCTAAGTAGGGATTAAACTAAGACCTACTGCCCACGAGAGGGCACCACAAGAGACGTTCTAACGCTATTTCTAAGCGATTCAATCACATTTTTGCGTTGTTAAAAATCAATTAAGGGGTTAATTTCGTCGATCAGAAAGAACTAGTAGGCTTACGCCCGAACCCAATAATCAGTCCACAATCTCAGATTGAAAATAATCTGAGATCAGACCGAGACATTCGATTGATCTCCTATCTGCATCCCAATAACCAAACCCTACGAAGACAATCCATTTTTAGCGACGGATAAAATGCTCTTTGTCGTTCCATTTTACCGAGTTTTCACTCATATTTGATAATCAATTTAAACCAAATAAAGTAAATAAAACCGTACAAATAACGTTGAAATAACGTTTTTTCAAATTTAAAATCTGTTGAAATAATTAACTGTTGAAATCGAACTTTCGTCAACTGTCATTTTCATACAATGGATAGCTTGTATCGACAGATGGCTATTACAATCTGTCGTTTGGTTATTGGCACACTTGTTACAACATTTAGATTACTATCTCAGATGGTGGTTTATGTATTGAGATAGGTTGTTGGGTTCGAGCGTTATAGAATATAGTTTGAAATTTTCCTTTTTTTGTCTTTACATATCGATAATACAATGATATAATGAATATCTCTGAGTATTAGTCTGGGAATTACATCATAGAAATAACGTTTCATCTTGAATATATAAAGTCAAAAACGTTGACGCCTCCGTGGTCAGTAGGTGCAAATATAAATGTTAATTAGTGACAATAAATATTTTGATAATGAAAATTCTAAATAGACGGTAGTTCTGTATTACTCCTAAATGACAATATAAGTAATCGGAAGGCTTGAATGAAATCATTTTATTCATAGTTAAGTGAGAATGCTTTACGATAATGTAATGGTTGTGTTATAGATGTTTACTGTTTAGTGTAAATGTAGCAAATGAAGCGCAGTAGCCTTTATACATGTTAATTGTTGTAACTTATCAAACACACATATCTTTTACAATGGTTTATTGCGAGCGACTGATTCATATTTAAGAATGAAAGGAATAAAAACATATTAAGTCTTGTAAAATAAATAAAAACTAAAAAAACAATTAATTAGTATGGCATATAATTGATAATGTAAGTTCCTTTATTAGGAATGTCTTTGATTATGTCATAGTGTAGACTTTCAACTTCGTCATAATGCTGAAAGTCATTTCAGTTTTTTATATCAAAATTACTAAAAGATTGGATTATTAAGAAACCAAATTAAAATCCATGAAGCTCCTTATTGTATTATAGTACATAAATTGTTGTTAACTGGTACTACTGTTTATGCATTAACGTAATTGGTCTTGCATTTTAAATTGAAAATTCCTTATAAAGTAAATCATTATGAATATTAAAAGTTCCTTACAGTTAATTTTTGACACAACGCTGACATATGTCAAGATCTTTAAATATAACTTTTATATAAAACGCCATTATCATTTAAAACAAAAACATTGGACGCGTGACTCAGATGAGCATGCGCCATGTTAATTCAGGTCTGACATATCCCACTAAGATATTAATTATATTGTATTAATTTTACAATTAAACACCCAGCTTAAAGTACATCCTATTTGCACCAAACTTTCATACTTGTTTACTCTAAATCAGTCGCTCGTAAATATATTATCAAATATCATCAATTTATTATAATAGTCAATTGTATATCACTATCAGCTAGATAAGGCATTAAAATTTCTCGCGTGTTACGCGCAGACAATAAACCGAGACAATAACGGTAAAGTATGTCTATTGTATATCAAATTTTGTATTTTTTCATCGTCTAGGCTTGTAAACCTTTGTAGTTTAGCTTAAGTTAGATCGAATAATAAAAAGATGGCAAGAAATGACCTAATATTTCATAAAACTTAACATATTCTGCGTATAGCTGACAAGTTCCACGTAATTGTTATTCTCGCCTGCTTGTATGTCCAATGGTTACGTAGTCTCGGACGTACGAAGTATTGTTGCCGATCCTGTAAGTCAAATGACAGCTCAATTATCGCCCTCTTATTGACCTCCATGGTAGTATGGCATTAATTGCGGTGTGATTTGGTCTTAACCGCGACCGAATTTAGTTATGCGATCGTCACGTTGGGTTGCTCTTAATTCGATAAGAACAGCTGGACAGCAGCTGTGTTAAAAAGTAGATGTGTAGGACACACACCTACTTTTTAACACACCATTTTACATATTTCTATGGAAACTTAGTTATTACCAGCCATTTTGTTATTATTGAATCTATTTCAGTCTCTAGATAATATTAGACACGCACAAAATATATATTTACAATGCAGATGTTTAGACTTCTGTTTAATATACATATATTACATAAAACGATTGTTAAAATTGGAATTGTCGTCTTCGATGATTCAGCGTAAAAATGTAATCAAAATCTTTACAAAGCAAGTTGCAAAATAGATAAAAAAGTTTGGATATATCCAAGGTGCCATATTAAATAAATATTTAACTAGCATTGACATGTAACGCCATAACGACAAAATCCAATTTCGATTTGGTTCAATATCGTTAGCGCTAATGTCATATTAAAATTCGAATCAAAATAGCGTTAAATACAACGATTTCACAAAAAAACTATATGAAATTTGATTGTTTATAATTCGACACGCTTTATACCTTCGGCACGCTTGCGATTCCATCCGTATTTATCTATTTCATACCCTTGATTGTGAAAAAGATCCTAACATGATAATTTTAATAAGCTAGGTTCTGAATGTAAATAATCTAAATTGTGAAATAAATTCGGTCATACAGAAAATATTTAATAGTACTGTTTCAAAATATAAATTCTATTCTAAAAACGTTACTTCGATTGTAGATTTTACTTATCTTAAACACATGTTATGTAGATCAATGGATTTTGATGCGAGAACGAACCGTATTCATAATGTATTAATAATATATGTACACAGGGTGCTTGGCTGAACTAAAAAGTATAACTATTTTTTTGTTTATAGAAAATATAACACTCTTCACGTATTTTTTGGACTACATTTTACGAATAAATATATTGTAGCAAAACGCTCTGTGTACAGAATCAAATTTTATTGTGTTTCTTAAGTGTTTGTATGTCGTTGCTTTAACGGTACTAGTTTAAGTTATTTAAGTATGTGTTTGGTGTTAGGCGGCCACGGCCGGTCCATGTCGCTTAATAGTTTAAATTGTGTAGCTCACTTTGTTCCTCACGCTTCAATAAAACAATACAGTGGTACCTTTGTTTCATTTTTAACCTTATTCTTGAATTATAAAGATAGAAAAGTAATTTGATCATTGTGAAGTGATTCTGTGTTTGAAGGATAGGAATAGCTTCCGCCACAGGCTGTTTTTGTACTTAAATTGATTTATGATCCAGTGTACACTATACACATTGATGGAACCCGAACGGCCCTCGAAGTGAGGTTCTAGCCAGTGGCGTAATTATACAATCTGGGGCCCGTGGCAAATTCTTTTGATAGGGGCTTAGGCCCCCCCTATCAGTAAAAATCGTCACGTTGTATACAGTTAATTTTATTAAACTTCGAGATTTTCACTAATGGCCATAGGCCTTCTCTCTTAGGCGAGAGGGAATGTTCTGTAGTCCCCACGCTAGCCCAATGCGTATGGGGAACTCCACATTCATCCATAGAACATAATATCTCTAGGGCAGGGGCCTTCATGGGTCCCCCGCCCGTTGCATTTTGCCAGCCCTGCCAACCCTTTGTTACGCTACTGGTTCTAGCCAACGGTGATATTATAAAAATATTATATTGTACAATGTTTTGCTATCGAATTAAGCAATTGTAGCGATAATTTAAAAAATACGGCTTTACACTATAGGAAGGGATAAATTAAAACAAAAATCGTCAAATTTACAATTTTACTATTGGATACAGTTTACATAATCAACAAGTAATAAATAACTAGTTATCAACCACTAACTAACATTATTGTGGTTATAAGTATACATTTCATTACGACACACAAACCATACTCCGCCATGAAATGTACGAATTGGCAAATAATACGATTCCCTAGTATTAAGAAAAATTAAATAAATATACGTCTTACATATTCTCACGTTACAATTGTGAAGCTGTTTCAAGGACCAGAAATAAATTCATATTATATTCGTTGATCTGAAAAATTTACGACGATTTATTACGAGATGTGAATTACCAAATTTTAAAAATTCAAACATTTTATTTATTTCTTATGTCACAAACAAAAAAACTAGTTACACTTATCAAAATGATTTTCGTAATTTCGTTTTGGATTTGACATAAGAATCTTTGCCATAAAATCTGAGAATACACACCGGCTTATAAAGTAAACAGTTCTCAGGTTCAAATTCTTTAAAATTAATTTAATTTCCTTTCAATTACGGTTTATAGTGAATGAGTGTCATAAAATTGAGCTAAAACTTTTACATAATTCATACATTGGTCACTTCCATATAATGATAATACCAATCTACACATATATTGTCGATATAAATGACCGTTTTACAATTTGTAATTACTATATATTAAAAATAATTCGGTTCCAAATAGTAACTCCTGATCCACGGCCATATAAAGCCAAAACCATACAGTTTACACAGAATGTACCAAACATATTTAAAAAAAAATTCTCAAAAATATTAAATTTTGAATAATAAGCCAAGTCATGTTTCAAGTAACAAAAAATCAAAATGTCAATATTTTTTATTATTCATATATTAATTAATATACCGGTTTGGACACCTGTATAATAACAATATCCAATTATAATTTCTTCTAATGCATGTGAAATCGATTTCGTCTCAGAGATTTCTTAAGCAATCTAGAAATTGTAGAAATGTTATATTTGGAACCGAATCTCGGATCTGTTTGCGTTGAGGTAAAATTCATAATTGTCTGAAATATTTGGACGTACGTATCTATAACTAATGGTATATTGAGTATTTACATGGGTTACATACATCAAACACGGGGTCACAACACGGGAGGTACATACGAAGATTAAACGAGCGATGGAAGGACAATGGTTGAGATTTTAGACCTTCTTGCAATGATCTAGAGTTCATTTTTGTCTAAAAATAAAAACACGCCTAGTTCAGTCTTTGAGCAATTACTCTAAATTGACTAAATACGGCCGTCACATACACAACGTATTTACAATTCGACTGAAAAATTTCGCCCGGTAAGTATTCATTTTCATACTTAATTGAACAGGATTCAATTCACAAAAACCATCTCAAGCATGCAAAGAATTATTCACAAAATGCAAGGTTAATTCTACGTGAATTCGAAGCGTTAAAGTTGCATAAATATTAATTGACTGATAAATAGTGCCATTAAGCATTCTGAATTGACTAAAATCGTTCGAAGAAATATTTTGTACATCTATTATATCTAAAACAAATAACAATACTATAGAGGCGTAACGCGTTAACTTGTGTCTAATATCAGCGACACTAAAATACACACAATTTTTTTTATAAATGGCGCTTAATGACGATTATATGCGTTTTACAAATGAGTGAAATAAATATGGAATATTTTTTTCGGAGACCATCTTTATAGTATTGTTATTATATTAAAACCAATGTATAGCCTCTCAACAATCTAAAAACTTAACTTTTATGGTTTAGCCAATATAGAAGTTTTAACAAATCTATAAAATAAGATTTAAGATAAATATATTTTGCCTAATTTAATGATATGATAGCGCAAAGTTTACTACGCAATAATTTTAAATGCATCTTTCTCGGGTACAAAAAATAAATACATAGATTTTGCTTTTAAAGATCGTGATCAAAAATATTTGTGACTAAAACAAATTTACTGTAGCACAATATTACACTAGTAAAAATAGCCTCTATAAAACGAATCGTTGTCCATAAAGCCTAGTGCTTCTAATATTTAAGAGCGCATCAACGCATATATATTTTACTAATAAATTGTATAATTATATTCTATCTAATTTGATAAACGCTAAGTGGAAAAAATATTCGATGATATAGCGAGAAAAATAATACTGTTCATAAATGCGAAGCTTAATACTACAACGGGATATACCCTTCAGACAATACCTGGAGAAGAGAATGTAAAACGACTGACACAATAATGATCTGTAATTGGACGTAATATTATGACGCATTACGTCGCGTGTTGGTCTGGACCAATCACAATCGTTCGAAAGGTGCCATCGTTTCGTCATACGTTCTCCTTCAGTTTATATCCGTATTTTTATCTTACGAATGTTTAATTGTCAAACCTTGTGATGGAAGTTTAATACTTATAAAAGAAAGAGTACCTCAATATTAAAGTGCAAGTATAGTTTCCCGCAAAGAAGTTGGCAGTTGACAATGAGACGCGCAAAACTAATTTGAGATATTATTGATATAACTTAGCGCAAAGAAGCACGAGTCCCAACAAAGTTCAGTCATAAAGTCTGAGTATTCTTAAGTTATTTAAATAATCTAAGTTATATATTATAATTAAATATCAAATTCAACAATTTTAGAATAACATTAGAAACAACCGCTTTATAACTTAAGTTATAAGTTTAGAATTTTTAACAGTATTCGTTTCACGTAAAGAGGAAGACAGGAAATGAGATTTTAATGACATTTCGTGTTATGTTGCAATCAACTTTAAACACGCTCAAATATGACCGCCAAAATTTACAACAAAAATAGCCTAAGCAAATCTTATAGGGAATAGAGGTAAAAATACAAATTTACTTAACTTTTTATACTTCTTACAAACTCAGTAATGTCAAGATTTTTATTTCTCTTTGCAACGCTATAAATCTACCATGACATTAACATGACATTGAACGCACCTCGTAATGTATTTGCATGCAATATTCTTACAGCACTTACTTACCAACCTAACAAAAATATTTCAATTAAATATGAAAAATATTGTTAAAATTAGATTTGTTTTTATTTTTTGCGCATTTTACAAGCAATTCAACCAGGCGTCTGATACACTGTCAAATTCATGGTAGAGTATCCATAGCCAATTAGAAAGTATTTGGCCTTATTTGCAAAGGGAAAGAGTAAAGATATTGGTTAATTTCATTGTCTCGAACAACAACAACTCGAACTTTAAAAACATATACTATTTGAGATTCGTTTTTATATTTTTCACGAGCAATTACCGTTTTTATGTTTATAACATTGTTATTGTTACTATGTCATTATTATTTCGAATTCAAATAATGAAGATATTACATTTAAATGACAAATCGATATCAAATTATTGTCAAATGTCAATATTCCGAATCGATATTATTTCCTATATAAAATGTTCTTATTAAATTCTTATTGTTTCTAGCAATTTTACGATTGCAGTTATGAAAGTAATATTTTAACAGTCAAACCGGTTAATTTGTATGAAAAAAGTGACATTTAGAATAGTGAAGAAAAGTTTAAAGTGCCTTCGAAAAAATCGAAGGTTTACAATTTCATGTTTTTTTATATAATTTACGCAGTTTTTAGGGCTCGAGGAACACCAAGCATTGCCCACTAATACGTACGTACTGCGCACGAACGAACACGTATTTTTACGTTTAATGTAAGACACGCGACGCTGTGACAGGGCAGAACTTTTCCTTTTCAACTTTTTTTTGCCTGATATCAAGGTCTAGGCTATATTATTTGAGTAAGTTTTTTAGTTAGAGTGTTGTATGGAAGCGAGAAAGGCGGGGTCAACGGAAGCCACCTTCGCCGTTAAGAACGCGTGCATACAGAATAGAAGACTTTGAAGGATCTGGCATTCTAGTTCCTGAAAAAATAAATAAAGCCGTAAATTCCTTCATCTTCATCAACTTGCCTTAAACATAATTTTTTTTAACAAAAAGTCAAAACTCACCTTAGTTTCAATGACTTTTGTTTCGGTGTCTTGGAAATGTAACTTTAATTTAGATTTTCCGTCATCACTAGAGCCTCTTAGTTGAGAAAATCTGAAATTATTTAATTATTAATTTTTATTTTGAGAGAGAGATTAAGAACCGTGACATAGTAAAAATAAAATTTCGTTAAAACCGTAAACATTAAATAGTAGTATTAAACTTGTAGCTAAACGTTACATTTGGTAGTAAATTGTAATTGTAAAATTACCTATACGACCAGACAGGTGGTGCACCAGGAGTGCCTTCGCTTAAAGAGAATCCACTTGACCAGTCTAAGGTAAGCCCAGCCGCGCGACCCATATGCACTACAGTAAAGGTCTTTTTCTGAAACACATAATTACGAAATTTAAATAAAACATTTTTATCTACTCATAATTTTGACTGAAATACGTTTTATTTTTAATTTTACCTAACAATGTGTTTATACTGCGAAGATTTTTATAATCACGAAGCAAGTCTAAATAGTTAAAGTCTACGTAAAACAAAAGTAATTCGTAGATAATATTTGGAAGTACAATTTAAAGTACTGAAGAAAAAATATATTGTTCTATTTTCAAAAATTATATCAAAAAAGCTTGGCAATCTCCTCTGACAGCTCGCATTACATTTCAAAATGAAAACAATACAACATGAATGTATGCTGCCGAAGCAACCGCGTTGCTTGGACCTTCCCCCGACCGCGGGATGTTGCGCGAAACTAATCTGCACTCTTCGTTCTCTGCTTTTGCCTTGTGACTGGCATCATGGCACCATGTTTCACATACGCAGCAGAAAGAACTTGGCTTTGGAGAAGGAAAAGCAGCTAACAAAAGCGCATGCCTTCGTTTGGCATCCGTACAGTGCAATAAAGTTTTATTGGGACTGTCTTGGATTGGTTGTGTATCTATGCGTTCTTTTTTATATGCCATTTCAAGTGTTCTTTAATTGTAAGTAACTATTAGTTATTATTACTAACTAAGTTTAAGGAATTAAATATTATGACACTATGTGGTCAATATATTCTTGAAGCCTTGTTGTATGTCCAAAAAAATATAAACGATTTTAAAACAAATGGTGACTTTCACCAGTATAATACGCGAAATAGAACTAATTTGAGTGTACGACCAACCAGGCTCCAAAAGATAAACCACTCCTTATATGGAAATTGTATTCGTTTTTACAACAAACCCCCAAGCGAAATTAGAGTATTATCACTAAATTAATTCAAAGCCCTCGTTAAACGGAAATTAATCAATAAAGCTTTTTATAAATTTGAGGAATACTTAAATGATCCTAATCCTTGGGATTGATTTGCTCCAGTTCAAACAATTTGTATGACAATACTTGGCGATTAAAAAGAGTGGCGGAAAGTTCTTGCCAGAAATTTGCAATTAATTTAACTTGACAATTCATAAGTGTACTTGTTAACCTACATGAATAAAGATATTTTGAGTTTGAGTTTATTATGTTTAATATAATCGTTGTCAAAAAGGGTCTCGTCAAATGTTTATTGACTACATAACGTAATTAAATTTAATTATTATTTCATCACTTTCAGGCAAGAATCGATACGATGCTTTCGTTTTGTTTTCCGACGCTTTTGCTGCGTTTGACATCTGTACGAGATTTATCACCGGCTACAACGACAAGGATAGTAAAGCCGTAATACTGCATCTTGGGGACATTGCCAAGCGATACGTAAAAGGCAGTTTCACTTTAGACCTGATAGCAGCATTACCCTTACAAATATATCAGCCATTCAAAAAGTGTACGCACACAATTTGGTTCATTTTAAAACTTCCTCGTTTGATGACGTTGAAAGAAAAATGGAAGAACGCGTACGAGCAGGTGGAATTGTCATATTTAACGACTGCGGCGATTGGTGTCGTAGTGAGGGTGCTTTTATTCTTCCACTGGATGACCTACATTCACTATCAAGTACCAGTTTTTTGTTCACAGCTTAGTGAAAACGAATATGTTTGGAGTAACAGGTCGAGAAGCTTTAACATCACCAATGACTTCCACAGATACACTACGAACTTGTATTGGGTGGTTGGTTTATGTATCGGCGCAGGCTATTACAGGCCAGTCGAGGAGATTTTAATTTATGGTTAGTTTAAATGCATATCTTCAGAGCTAATCTAGTTTGTGCCCAGAGAACATAACTTTTACTTCATTTTAATGCCAAATTGGGTTTTAAGATTACAATTATGAAACTCTAAAAATGTATATAAAATGGGTTTTGCAGACTTATGTATATATATCTCGCTCAATCTCAACCGTACTATAATCATATTATTGTAATTAATTGAGCGTATAGGATGTTTGGTCGTAGTGATTAGTCTGGTTTTTTATAAGAAGCAGTTACAAAAGTAACTAAAAAAGTGTTTTAATGAAGCTTACTTCCCAATGTCATTCAAGATAAACTAACACTAAATTAACAATAGCAAGAACCAGAACCGTAGCTTACATTGTAATTGGATTTTAGAGTATTCGATAATGGTGGTGAATGTGCAATACTACTCGGTAGTCGATTATTGACTTCTAATGTGTCAATAAATTTAAGAAAAAGATTACAGACTGTTCAGTACATCGCGCGACACAAACAGTTGTGCTATTCAATGAAATGCTTTGCTTAAAACCCCTTCATATGCTGATTTCAGATCTTGTCCTAACATCTGTAATAAGCTTAGTTGGGCTGATCTTCATTATATTCACGTTTGCAACCGTATTCCGTCTATTTATTTACGAAAACACAGACCATTTCATCTTTAACGGAAAGCTAAAGGACCTCAAAGAGTATATGGGTTTGCAGAGACTCCCAAACATCTTACAGAGGAAAATTCTACTGTTCATAAATTACAAATTCAACGGCTCTTATTTCAACGAAGAGTATATATTAAATACAATTAATGAACAGATAAAGCAGGATATCAATATGCATTGCTGCAAAGCGTTAGTAACAAGAATACCGATGTTTCAAGACATGCCGGTTGCTTTTGTGAATACAATTATTTTCAGCCTTGTAGAAGTTATGTTTATGCCTGGGGAGGTAAGAAATTTTGTAATAGTCTAAATTATCATTCGTAAAGCTTACTAAATACTGTTTTGCCGTTTTGTAACAGATTGAAACGAAATTCCTGTTGTATCAGCAAATGTTAATCGCACTATATTAGTTAGAACCATTAAGAATTTTAGATGTTTTTCAGGTTGTTGTTTCTCAAGGAGAACCAATAGATTGTTTGTATATTATATCATCCGGTTCTGTTACAGTTATGGACTCAAACGGAAAAGAGGCAAGTATAAAGAATTGTTAATAAAATAAATTGCTCATGTTTGAATTTACGCATTTTTCCTGCTATGGCCAAAAAACACTTGTTGTCACTGATATTAGGTATGGACACTAATAAGTTCCCATCAGATCGGTCACATAAAATAAAATGGGTAGAAAGTGATGCTCGGAATTTCCTGACCACGATGGTGAAACATGAGAAGAGTTTCTCGAAGACAAAAACGCCCATAAAGATTAATGAAAACGTATAAGTTTGTAATGATAAACCAAGTATAGTGATTTTGTTTTAAAATAGATTACTCATTTACGCGATGGAGCTCACTTTGGGGATGATGCTTTATTTGAACCAACTAAAATTCGTAAGACAACGATCATAGCGTTGGAAATCACTGAGACTTACAAGTACGTATTATTAAAGCTTCTAGCTTACGAAATTATAATATTTTAATATTTTGGGTTGACATTAAGTAATTTTTTTTTGTCGAATATAAATACGAATTTATTTCAGTAATTTATTGATTGAAATGCTTAACTATCTTTCTTTATTTTAATATATTAAACAATGAATTTTAATACGCATTGATTTATATTTCTTAACACTATTTTACAACAATAACAATTGAGATATTAATATTTTTATAGATTGAGCAACGAGGCATTTCGTGGTTGTGTGCGTCCTTACCCACAAATAGACGCACGTGTACGTCGCTCAGTTCAGTTTAGCAACTCTAAGCTGCGGTTGCGTCGGATGACTATTGACTAGTTTTGATACGACAGAAGTTGCATCGTTAAAGAAAAGTTTAGTTTTTATGATAATTCTATGTCGATAAATATATCTAAGATATTAATTATTATCAATAAAGATTGTTTTTCTCCTTTAACATTAACATACAAAAAAAATATTATGAGTAATTATTGGACCCATGCCTTTGCCACATATGCCTTTTCAGTTCTTGTGGGATATATAACTTAATCTATTACAAGCAGGTCCGGGGCGTACATAATAAGGTTGAGCGTTCAAGTATTAAGCCGGTTACAGACCGAAAACTAAGCTATGCCAAGGCTAAACTAAGCTATGCCAAGCAAGCTAGGCTAAGCTAAGCTAGAAATAAATAGCGTGCACACCAACAGCTAACCCAAAGCTCAGTCAGTGTTGCATAGTATGTGCAAAGGGTGTGCGGGGTAGCGCGAGGGGCTTAGCTTAGCTCGTGTAGCTGCGCATCGGCATACACAACTAACTTAGTTAGCTCCCATAGCTAAGTTCGCATAGTTTGCGGTCTGCACACACAAGTATGGAAAACTGCGTCAGCTATGCCAGCTAAGCTAAACTAACTTAGCTTAGCTCTTGGTCTGCAACCCGTATTACGTAACGAATTATTTTCCCTTTAGTAATATGTTACGAGGCAGGGCGAGGATTGAATTACGCGTTATTGTTAATATTATTTTCGACTTTCCAGTACTTGACACCACATAATGGTAACTTTTAGTTATAAAGAGTCACTGAGTGGTCACGAAACGTTTTACTATTGGCGCGGGGAGTGTCAATAATCTCCAAAAGTTGCGTGACGTAATACTTGAACATTCCCTATAGCGGGCCATAGACGGACCGCATATTGCAGTCAAGACCGACTGCAACATGCGGTTTGCTCAGGAACTGCTCGAGCGGTCCGTGTATTGGGAATATGAATTTAGTATGGAAACTGCAGATCGCCGTGCGGCGACCGCATATTGCAGTCGGTCTTGACTGCAACATGCGGTCCGTCTATGGCCCCCGTAAGGTGCCTAATTAGTGAAAAATTGCGTGGTGTAGGGAGTTGAAATATCTGAATTTTACAAAGGACATAAAAACTATTTTTTTAAATAAAATAGTTCATTCCAAATACTATTTGTCCCCATCATTTTTGTGCTCCACGGTAAGCGTGTACGGGTTAATATTGCGGGTTATAATTTATAACAGTTTATAATGCGTGATATATATCTTTTATGAGTGTCTTTCTTCTAAAATTGAGATTAACTCACCCCAAGACGTATAACCGAGTTGACGATGTTGGCGGTCCACGCAGCTTCGACACGTAGCAATTCCTGCCTTGTCTCAGTACTAAAGTATCTCGGACCAGCAGAGGCAGGTCCCGGGGCTGAGCTCTGGACCAAGAAGCAGTGCTGCCGCCAATCCACTGTCTCACTCTCTTTGACCGTTCGAAACATTGTCTGGTACACCTTTAGCGTCTCCGGACATTTGGTTAGTTCCGTGATATTCGTCTGTGAAAGTTCGGCGATTGGATAAAATATATTGTTTTTTTGAATGATGAAGGACGAATATAACGATGTTTAGTGTATTTACCATGTTCCGACTTGTGATATATGCAAGTTACTATGAAAAATAAATAAAATAGTCGATAACATATAAATCTGGTATTAATCCATTTTTTGCAAATGAAGTTTATAAAATTCATTCATTTACTTATTCAGAAAAAATACATACACTATAATGTCGAGAAAAAAAAGTAATATAACAAAATATATAATATTAAATATAAGATGAGTGGATGGAAAATTATAAGTTATAGCCGGACTGAAGGGTTATGAACTAAATCAGTCTAATATTTTAGATGTAGTAATGTGTGGGCTAAGTGTATTAAATCCTATAGTAAAAACATCATTGTATACGAATATTAGCAAACAATCGAAAATGTTGTAATAACAAAAAGACTAACCGTAAAAGTAATAACTCATTGATCTAGTGGTTAGTACCCCTTACTGCGAAACCATGGGTCCCGGGTTCGATCCCCGGCTGAGACGAACATCGATGTGATGAGCATTTGATGTTGTGCTTAGGTCTTGGGTGTTTAAATATGTATTTATATGTCTATCTATCTATAATATGTATGTATATCCGTTGCCTAGTACCCATAACACAAGCTTCACAAGCTTAGCATGGGACTAGGTCAATTGGTGTGAATTGTCTTAAAAAAAAAAATAACTAAAAAATGTTTATACCATACAACATTATTCACAGCTATTTATATATAGACTTACCGGTGGAGTATCAAAGAGCATAACATCCGTCCCTTTAAGAATAAGAAACTTAGGCCGATAAGTCTGCCAAGGTTGTCCCCCACAAACTTCACCTTCCTGAACCCATCCCATATATTCGATACGCTCGCCGCTCGCTAGATGGCGGTTAAACAGTTTCATCTGAAAATCACGTTTTTTTTTAATACTGTTCCAAACTTTTTTAACAATAAAATTATTATATTAACTTATCATAAATTGAGTAAACTTATTTCATTATCCTCCTCTTGGCAATAATTGAAATTATTATTAATAAATGACACGATAAGGTATTGAACTAAATATTCCAACCTTCAACCAAAATTGTGTTTTAATGCATCATAATGCAAAAATATGTTAATTTATTTAAACCATCTTTCCTATTCTTTGATAAAAGAAAACTCAGACATTTTAAAATAAAGATAAATAATTTCATATTATTAGACATTTATTTTTGAATATCGCAGCCATAGATAGCGTAAATATCAAACAAAAAAAAAGTATAATAATGTAAATAATATTAAAAATTATCTGTGAATTTGAAATGGCAGTGTTTCGTTGCTGCTAAAAAGCACCCAAAACGTCACGTTATGTAAATGTTTAGTCTCGGGTACACCAAAGTTATAATTTACCTGCAAATTGGTGAGTCCCATAATATTGTCAGAGATGCTCTTAAGCCAGTGTGAGAGTGCGGCTGGCTCTTCTACGTGCACGACGCCTGTTGTAACATGCGTACGCGCACCTCTAACCTGGAACGTCATCTTACATGTTTGAAGTGAAACTTCTTTAGGCGCATGAGGGTAATTTTTTTACGGATGAAACGCAATAATAAAAATTGTGCGTGTACTAGGTGTACACACGTAAGAAGTGAAACTTCTTTATGATCTTATTTTTCGAAAAATGATCTACTATATGCAACTTTACAGAAATTCGTTAAATTAGATAAAGTTTAACAAAAGGCTTTTATTATCATAGACATGAATACAAATATTTCATTTTACCTTATTACTACGAAGATTATTATAGAATTTCATTAAATGTAATAGAATTATTACTATCATTGAAAAACGTGACGATTTGCTACAAAATTTCTCCCATACGTCGATAAAGAAGTTTCATTCCAACGCCGATAAAGAAGTTTGACTTCAAAAAGCAACATGGCGCGTAACCGAAAAATATGACGCGTAACGAAAAAATGTTACACTAAATTTTTTTCCAACCTCGATAAAGAAGTTTCACTTCAATAATATTAGCGTCACAAAGATGTGCACCGTTTTTGTCGAAGAAAAGGGCGAGTGCGATTGATAGAGAGTGATAACGGGAGATCGAAAAAATCATCTATTGGTGCTTTTACGTTAATTATAATTAATTTACAAAGAAGTTTCACTTCAATAATATTAGCGTCACAAAGATGTGCACCGTTTTTGTCGAAGAAAAGGGCGAGTGCGATTGATAGAGAGTGATAACGGGAGATCGAAAAAATCATCTATTGGTGCTTTTACGTTAATTATAATTAATTTACAAAGAAGTTTCACTTCTGACGTGTACTTTGTACGCACACACTTTTTTTTAGGTTCAGGTACTATCTTAATACAAAATATCTGAATAAACTAATATTGTGAATGGAAGGTGCTGCTTTTCCTTCGACCTAAAGGGAGCAACCAACCTAAGAAAATACTTTCAACGTAATACGTTAAATTTCAATGAAAATAAATTTGTTTCGTACAAATTTCTCAATAAAATTATCGTAACTACGAAAAAATTAATAATTCTTACTTCAAAAGCTCCGGGTCTTAGCTTATCTGTTCCTAAAACGTATCGGGTCACGTAACCCATCATTAGCGGTACTGAAAAGTAAAAAGTAAAGTTAATCAAAAGGAATCAAATTTAAAGTAAACTTTCATTAATCCTGTAACTTAATTTTCTTTTTATATTCATTTATTTTTCAGAATAATATTTGCATAAATGCAACCATAGCAGTCTTGTTTAGGAACCCGACAAATGCATATAAAAGTAGTTTTCAACTTAACGTTAACGTTAGGTTATCTGGTAACTGACTGATAAGTTGAAAAATGTGGAGATTATTAAATACATTTAAATACAGTATCGAGTACATTTATATTCTTCTTAACTTTTCTTGTATAAAGCAAATGTATTGTTACCTTACAAACTTAATACCTTCAAATATTTACCATTTAAGGGGATGTGTAAGAGTACCAATTAGCGTCTTTACCAATACCAATAGTAGTTTTTTTTAAAGTAATATTATAATCGTTTACCTGAAACAACATCAACCCACTCCTTAGTTCCCTCTGGAAGACGATCGGAGGCAACTGAGGAAGGCCTTGATTGCGCATCTTGAGAATCACCCCATGCACTCTAAAAAATAACAATTATTAATTTAAGCTTTAAGCTCAAGTGGACAAAATTTATTGGACGTGAAGTCCGGTTTGGTTTCTGTAATAGGATCTATTGCGCAGGCCCCAATAGAGGTTTCGGATACTACTTCAGTTATATTTTTTTTGAGTAGAAATTCTACAGATATATAAATATTTTTTTCTAGAGTCTGGCTAATGAAAGAAGATAATTGAATTATTTGAAAACTTTCGGATGGCAACACAGAATGTCATTGAATTTCTTAGGTTAGAATGATTTATTGTCTTGATACTTCATGCAATTACTCATTTTTATTTCTATTATATATTTTTTCCGAATAGTTAACAGGTATGATAACCTAAACTTTGTTTTATTGATTTTTTGGATTCTGATTTTGATTATTCCGAATAAAGTTGTGTTTTATAATAAATCTAGTTTTCCATGCAATGCTAGTTATTTTAATTATCAATAGTAAAAGACTAAATACGTATAGTATTTAATTTCATAGAAATACAGTTACTATCAATGTAAAAAATAATAAAATAAAATCAAGTATCTCGTAATTTTAATCCACAAAATTATCAAACTTAGGGATACAATACTATTTTTTTTTAATTTGCCGCACTTTTTCGTTATCTTCTTTCATTAGCCAGACTCTATTAGATACCAAACATCAATTGTATATTTTTCACAGGCTATTCTCTTAATGCAAAATAAAATACATATTTGTTGTTTTTTATAACAGTTCATTAACATTTAAATAAACGAACAAATAAGAGAATGGTGAAAAGCATCCACAAGCATCAATTGTCGAGGCCGCTATTTCGACCGTCTTTTAAATATTTTAGAACATCGTGATTCATGATCTCTTAAGATTAGATGTAATTGTAATTACACATAATATGTAATTTCATTTTAAATTTAGTTCTTTGGTATTTCTTTATTTATTTTCCCTTACTAGGGTTGTTGTTGTGGGAATATAACGTAAATTAAGTGAGGGCCAGCGGTGGATTCCAAAAAAAACCAAAATATATTAATATTACTTTAATTAATTACTTTTACAAATAATAAACTTAACTAAATACAATTATTTAATCGGCCCGATATTAGGTGCACGATAAATATATTATATAATAAACTTAACTACTTGAGACTTGACCGGTCCGATATGAGGTATCCGATCAAAAAGCTGTTGGTTCTCTTGTCCCTTTCCTTATATATAGCGTAGTTTTGTAAGAGGTGACTTGTATTGGGTATGCGGGGCAAAGGGAGTGCAATGAATATGTAACACGTACCAAATATGTTATGCAACAAAGTGTTAATAAATAAATAAATAAAAACGTGTGGCACTCGGGGACTGCCGCGGTAAAGCTATTGCATAGCATTTTTTATCAACTTATGCAATTATAATTATTTATTTATTTATTTTTTATTTATGCAGCATTTGTTTTCTTTGATATTAATTCAAGTTTTTTCTTTGATATTATTTCAATCTACCACTCTACCAGACTCAGACTAAAACGCCTATACAGTCTGTCTCACTCTTACGCGTACTGGCTGCACCGGCCGCGCTTACGCTACGTCACCGATCTCGTCAGAGAGATGGGAATGCGCAGTTTGCGTTCTGTCACACTCTACGCGTATTTGCCGCACCTTTATTACGTCATCGTGTGTTAGGTTTTTTTTTCGTTACGGAATTTTTTGATTCGGTCGATGCGCTCAAAGCCCGCGATAAAATCTATGCAATAGCTTAAAAAATATTTCTCGAAGGGTAGTACCGTACCTGCCATCCCCCATTAGTGTCAGTCTTCTCAGAGTTACAGTTATCGTCAACTTTTCCATGGAGTGAAGGGTGATCATCTCCTGTACTGCTGTCCGTGTCGGATGCTGTTTCAGCTATAAGATGCGGAGTAATCGATTAGAAAAATGGGAACACCAAAAAATATTTGGTTCAAAGACATTTTATTTCCTAGAATTTCTTCTTAGAATTAGAAAGTAAATTTAAGGTAGGTTAGTTGTGTACATCGTGTTATCAAATTATGTATTACAAAAAAGCTATATAAAATAAAAATATTAGTTGCTCTGCAAATATTAATATATAAACTTCGTATAAAATAACAAAAATAATTATGTAAATGTATTATGTTAAATTTGAATTCCATACATGTGCACAATAAAATATACCAGACGAAATAATATTTAACCATTTGAGACTTAAAACAGTTTACAATTCAAAAATAGCTTCCAAGGTTTTGTCCTTCTCTCGTGTACTTTGGAAATAAGAAACAAAATATTTGATAACTCATATGAATTAATTAGAGGATTAATTTGTACCTCTAAGATTTTCTTTAATATTACGCTTACCCTGTTTCTGTAAGAAGGGTGTAGCAGCCCGATAGTGCTTGACTGTGAGAACGACAATATCCCCGGCGTTACGGAGGATATTAACGGCGTCGTCATGGTTACAAGCCGTTATGTATTCACCGTTAACTGAAAATAATTTGACTTATTAAAACCAAAGGCAGAAAATTATTACTAATTGAATATCCGAACAATCTTGGTATTTTCTGTTATCACTTTATAGTTTAAGGGTTTTGTAATGTTTTAGTAATATTTCTCTTTGTCAACATTAATTATACTAGCGGACATATATTACTAGCGGACTCGGCCAAGCGTTGCTATGGCTAAGATTTTTGTTATATTACATAGTATTAACTATTCAAGGGAAACGGTAGGAGACTACCAGTCATGGGGACCACCATGCTTTTTTGGTGGTAATGCCATTAAGTTGTAGCTTATGTGAAACGTTGGTACTTTCAACACAGCGCCATCTGTTAGACTTGTGACTATCAAATAATTAACAAATAATTTGCAATAAAATAATATTGCGGGTATAAATTGAGATGTAAGCTATCCTATCTTTTAAGTTAGATCAAACTGCACACGGTGTGCAAATTTGATTGAAATCGATTAAGTAGTTTAGAAGTCCATAGCGGACAAACAACGTAACTCGTAATTTATATATATTAAGATAAGCATTATGTTTGTGAACGCCTTCCGCACCTCTTATCGAAGCCACACATTCTGATGTTAAGTGATACCGCCGCCCATGGACACGCTCAATGCCAGAGGGCTCGCGAGTGCTTTTAAGAATTGTTACGCTCTTTTCTTGAAGGACCCTAAGTCGAACTGGTTCGTTATAAATTGTATAACATGTTCCTATCATATTTTCTGTTTTTTTTATTGTGTAGCCTTATGAATACGTAAATAAATGACTGATTTGAGACGACTCCCGACTCCCTTGGGGAAACTCAACAAATACCCCGAACAGCCCACTTCTGCAGCACAAATATGGATTGAACCTCTGCAGCAGCATCCCACAGTAGAATGTCATAAGTTGAGATTTAAGATGAATTACCACTTGGCCTCTGTAGTGAATTACGCGGAACATAAACTAGCTTTTTCAGCGTAATGAGGAAATTTCACAAAAGTTGTCAACTTAAGCATATTTAATCAAACTTTAGTAAAACACTAATTAATATAATTGCAATACCGGTGAGTGTTACCAACTTGGAATGAGGATAAAATGTGTTTGTTAATCATAATTAATAGTAATAGTAAGTTCTACCATTCAACGTTTAGATAATCTTCTAGACGATTAGACCAAATGAATTATTATAACAATTAACCTTTCGTAATTTAAAACTGACACGTTGTATGTGTACAAAAAATCAAGTAACGGATAACCCTGAGGTCAATTCGATTCCTAGTTAAAAATTGCTACGGGCACAGATGAACACCTACATGCCATACAGAAAGTTTGCAGTGAAACTGACCTCTCTAACATGCCTTACTAAGCATGACATATCGTTTTCCACACCTTTCTCTAACATTAAATCTATATATGTATATAAAAAATTTATGTTGGTTTGTGTACGCTTCAAAAACTCAAAAAGTTCTGCACCGATCGAGCTGAAATTTTAGCATGATATATAATACGCATCAAGGATTGTTGTTTTTATCCATAAGTACTAAAAAATTAAACTTATATGAGATGTATTCTTTGTTTTGTTTCTCATTTCTCAGCCATTCAATCACAAGTGCCTCTGCGAAGCGTGGTTGGGTACAGCTAGTGAAATATTAAAGTGCAATGAGTAATGTGACATCAAAAATCTTGGTTAAGACCTAAAAAGACAAAACCTAGATACTTCCCTTAACAGCGCACTACTTTAGTAGTCAGTGGAGCGTAGCGATGTATTATTCAAAATTTTAGGTCAGAACATCACTTAGGCTGCTATTTTAAGCCTGCATTCCGCGTGTTTACAAACGTCACTATCTTGATAAATCTACGCCAAGTTTGTACACGAATTTATGTTGTTATCTATTGTTAAGTTTCGATTTTAATCCTTTATTACTGAGTTTTTAACTCGTTAAACTACAGAACTTGTTATCTCAGGAATTAACCCGACACCGAAAATTAAGAAAGTAGTTGTGAGTTTAAAAGTTTCATAAGTCCCGATAGAAAGCTGACGGTCCAGGGCCAACTCTAGTAATTTATTTTTATTTGTATACAGAACTGGACAGACGCATGGCCACAATTCCATCTGATGTGCCCGATGGCTGACCATGCGTCATACTCGTGAACGGCTGCTACTTGTGGTGACAGGTCGTACTCGAATTCGTGTATGCGGTGATGTTAGTTATTTCGACTATGTATTTGCGTCCACGTTCACACGAGAATGTAAGTGCGCGCTCCTATTTCACCATGCCTCCTGCTGATAAAGGACAAACCTTTGTTTTTAATTTATTTTATTATTTTATTATATTAAGATGTCACGTGGAACATGGTGTAATGGTTGCAGCTCCTTAACAAACGTTGTGTAAAACAAAAAACTTGGCGATTAAAAGAGCGGCGGAGAGTTTTTACCAGTTCTTCTCGCTCTAAGCACTTGATTAGGGAACTGATAGTAAATTTAGATAATTTAATATTGACGTTCACAAGTAACAAATTATAATACATAAACTTACAGTATCAAGATGAATCACGTTCGGAATATGTGTAGTAGTAGTCACAGATTGAACTTGTGGCTGTGCACATACTTAGGGAGCGTTCAAGTATTACGTCACGCAAGTTTTGGAGATTACTGACCCCCCCATGTATCGCGCCGTAACGTTTTTCTGTACCCAAGTATAGTAAAATGTTTCGTGACTTAGTGACTCTTTATACCTAAAAGTTACCATTATGTGGTGTAAAGTACTGGAAAGTCGAAAATAATATTTAAAAAAAACGCGTAATTCAATCCCCGCCCCGCAACGTTTTAAAAAAGAAAAAAATCGTTACGTAATACTTGAACGCTCCCTTATGCACTTTAAACATCTGCGCGCCAGACATCAAAATACGCAATAGTTAAATCGATCTGGACTATACAGCTATCAAGTAATGTATGTGTGTTGTATTTGACAATTATGGTACCTTTAATGACTGCATCGCCGACAAAGAGTTGTCCCGTCTGGTCCGCCGCCTGATCCTTGTATATCTTGGAAATAAGGATGGGCAGCTTGTGTTCGGCACCGCCTTTTATACTAAGTCCTAACCCGCCAACCTTCTGACGTGTTATTTGAACCATTCGCTCCTGGAATAGAAATATATTTGTTTATATATAGTAATATGATGACTTCGGTGCTTTGTATTGTAACGAAGGAAGGCGTAGCATCGTCAATAGTTCCTGGAACTCCATCGTCAAGAAAGGCTGAATGTGTATATTAAAACGTCGCAAACGTGTCTGACACATTGAGAACACAATAATTGGTGTCGATATGAATGGAGTGTCTTTCAAATAATATAGCTGTACGAATTTTAAAAAATAGAGAACTGATTCATTAGTGCTTTTGTAGTAAATCCGTATCTTATAACGTATAGATACATAAGGGACATATCATGTTTATCGCCTATGTAAAATTTCATCTGCAATTAAGTTTCTTAATTGTTTAATTTCAGGAACTACTGGTGGTCGTATTGAAGAATATAACAATTTATATACACATTACACATACATATAATGTCTTACTACAAAAACAGTTTGTTCAAGACGTAAATAATCATAACATTGAAAATACAATAATAGTCGAAGATATCGCTTGCCCCGAGGAACAAAGTCGTAAAGCACTATTACGACTGTTTTAATGTTTTCTCATGTTTGACTTCCTTGGGTGAAGTACTATAACTATTTTTTTTGCAAAACATCTAATATATAAAATTCTCGTATTCGTTCCAATACTCCTCCGTAACGACTCGACCGATTCTTATGAAATGTTTTATGCATATTCAATAAGTCTGAGAATCGGCTACTATCTAGAACCCTTAATTGTCTCCCCTCTACGATCTACTCTTATTTTTTTATTTGTTAATTAAAATCTTATGACTTGAACTCTGAGGTTTATATAGAGAAAAATTCCCAGAAAAACCTAAAAAGTTTTCATTCCGGAAAACCGAAGTCTTTGGGGTAGCATAGCAAAATGTTCCATGTTATTATGTACCTACTAGATGTACTAAACTGGTAGGCTAGACATTAACGAGAAACGAAGTTCTCGGGGGCAGCCAGTTTTACTATAAAAACACGAGGATGTATTCTACGGAAACTATTTTGTACGCAATGTTTGCCGATCGTCATAGTAGAGCGCAACAACCAACAACCATATAGTTTTAGTTTAGATTGTAATTCTAAACAAAAACACACACACATAAACACACAAAATAACAATAATAATCAAAGCAAAAATAAAATGAGAAATATCAAAAACAATAAAAAATAAAAATTTCCCTCTTCCCATTCGGTTCGTTTCAAGTGTGTAATGCGTGTGTTCTGTGGTTGTAATTGGCCCTGGCTCAGCATTATGCTGAGGAGCAGAATGTTCCACAGCGCTGGTCATTCTTCCAGAGACCACAGCAGCTAGTTTGCGCCGCAGTCGCAAAAATAGAAAGAAAAGGAATGTAATAATACTTAGATTTAGGGATAAGATAAATTACTGTAATACATTTTGATATACATATTTTAAATCGTCGAATAGGAAAAACGAAGCTTTCATTTGATATACATACATGTAATGTACTCAGTATCCTAGTAAAGCATTAGCTTCTTTTATTTTTTCATAAAAAAATAGATTTTGTATTTACGACTTAGTTCCCCGGGGCAAGCGATATAACATTTATCGGGGATGGCTATTTTTCATTACGACCGAACTAACACAGGTGCAGCCGTGTTGCACAACTAGTTTATTAAGGAGTATGATTCATATGAAGTTAAAACCATTTTACTCGTGTGAATTAAAATGCACGTACAATACACTCACAAACAATGAGCATCAAAACGTCACGCGGCAACTCGTATTGTTCTCGGTACAAGAAAACTTCGCACAGCACTGTCTCTAACAGCGAAATAGAAAGCTTACATCATTTTAATTCAGTATCGTGGATTGACTTAGAAAAAAAATATAGTAACAACTTTGCCGTAGATATAGGTAAATTTACCACTGGGTAATAAAACATTACTTGTTAGAGATGCAACAACTTTTTTTTTGTACAAGAAAATAACTATTTGCATTACATCTCTGGAAGATTTTATTAAGAGAAGAAAAAGAAAAACTTTTACTTTATATTTTGGAGGGATATGACCAGCTACGCCTCAGAAGAGAGCTAGCCTTGTCGGTGTATATATTTAAGATACTTACGGGTCGGGTTCATAATCCGGATATAATGGAGAGACTGAGTCTACGGGTACCAAGTAGAAACCTGAGGCGGAAGTCTCAACTTTTGGATGTACCGCGCGCACATTCAAACTTGGTTAGCGAAGCACCACTCACGCGAGCAATACACATAATAAATAAGATTTCTGTTAAGGTAGACCTATTTGTTTGTACACTGGCTGAGTTCACAAGAGTTGCTTCCTATATTATTAGTTATAAGATGTAGGTATATAAATATATATATTTTTTTTTAATGTTTTTTATCTAGGTTAATTGGTGTGGGTATTAATGTTGTGTCGTTCTATCGAATTAGTAATTACTGTAATGATAGAATAATGATATGGAATAAATAAATAAATTTTAACTTTACAATATTAGACTTTCACGGAAAAACCTAAATAACCAGTTTTCTTTTTCTGTAATTGTGAACGCAACAGTTTAGGTATGATTTTTAGGAAAAAGGGTTACGGTTGCACGTACAAAGCCAGGTTCTTATTAAAAATGTTTTTTAATATAACATATTTCATTAGACCATAATTTTTTGAAGTGAAAACTTCTTTAGCGGCGTTGTACACTTTTTTTGGAATGGGTAAAAACTTTTAAACTCGCGTCAGGACACGAGATCTGATCGAAAATTCGTAAGACGGATGGAGAGTAGACAGCTGGCGCGGCGTATTTAATGGAATATAAATTGTCATGTTTGTGTAGGATAGCGTAATAAATAAATATTGTATTCTACCACATAAATGATAGTAATTTTATACTGATAAATAAAGCAATTCGTGCAAAATTATTCCCTAACGATTCCAAAATATCAAAAATGCACAACGTTAATATTCAAGTTTTTACTTCTGCCGGCACTCCCGGAGTGCAACCCGTCGTTTTTTTTTGCATTTGACTTACTGCCATGGTTACCTATAGTATGTGAGGTGACTTACAACAAAGAATTCCTGTATCAATAAAACATGTGATTTCTTACCTGTTATTAAACCTATGATTTTCGAAACCAATTTATTGAGCAATAGCATAGTTTAAATACTTTATAATGACATTTGGTTAATAAAAACAAAGTAAATTGTTATTTACTTAAAAACTTGGACTTGAATAGCTGCAATAAAGCCTTAAAGGGGTATTGTAACTACTTTAGCTTAATTGTACACCTTAAATAGTTTGAATAGGTTTTTCATACTATTTTCTGCTTTAAGACCTTTTATTTGCCGTTTTTTCCTTCATAATTGCATAAATGAGAACCCTATATAAATAGGATCGTTTTGCTTTGTAAGTTTGAAAAAGCATATACAACTAATTTAAAGTCTTTGAATAGTAAATTAATTGCATTAAAATTAGAATTTCAATTCTGTTTAAATACAACACAATGGAGTAAGAAATAACCATAATGCTACAATCAATTCTACGGATACACCTTTTTAGTTATTATCTATCTATTCTTACAAAAAAACCCAATGTCGCATGAGACATTTTTCCGTCTGTTTCCTAGATCATTTAATGTGAACTTAGAGAGTCATACTCTTACTCTTTTGCCTGTAATCAAACTTCTAGTTCAATAGCTGCATTTGTCGGTAAGGTTTTCACGTATACCGTAACCGCACGACTATTTTTGATTAAAACATTAAGCCTCGCACAGCCTATTTTTTTCTTTTCAAAAAGTAAAGAAGGACCTAGCCATCTGGGAGACGCTCCTTAAGGGCCGTGAGGCCTAGGCGTTTTAGGCTTTTGCTAAGGTTTAGTTCAAAGACTCCGTTGGATTGGTCATCTTGAGAGAATAGGAGAATATCGGAGTGTTAGAAAAAGCGTATCTCGGTATACCGACCGGCCCAGATATCGCCAAAAAGCCGTGGCCTACGTGAGCTCCAAGTGCCCGATTGGCAAGTGGTAGCGCGCGCTCGGCAAAGGTGGCGGTCTCTAGTTTTGAAACTCCAACCAACCAACTCTGACTTTGAATCGCTAAGGTGGTTCTAATCTTGCGCAGACAAAGTCGCAGAAGCTTAGATACAGCTAAGCAATAGAGAATTGGATTTTTTAAATAATTTGACCAAAATAACCGCAATAACATCAACATAAATACAATAAAGCTTTTAACACATTTACATTTATTACGCACGTCCACGTTATGATAACAGACGTTAACTTAGCCTTAATTCTTAGGAGTCACGAAAGGTTTACCTCAAAAATCGTTTAAAAAGATTTCTCAGAGACGGGCAAAACAGTTTAAGGTGGGAATCGTATCGTCTAATAGTATAAGCGTGTTTCTTCTGAAGATTACGTCCCAAGAGCAACAAAAAGTAGAGTCGCTTAATTACTGTCCTATTCTTTAAAACTAAATCAGTACAATGGGCTATTTGGCAAGATTTTAAACCATTTCAGATTACTTATTAGTGAGTATATAAACTATACAATATGTTATTTTTTAAATAATTTTGATAATTATAAGTAGTAGTCCGGTCAATGTAGACTTTCGAAGGTACATAAAATCCCAACAAGCTGAAAATCAGTAAAATTGTACAAAACATAATTATAAATAATATTTAAAGTTCCCCATCATTCCCGTAAACGATTTTTTTTTATTCAATGTCAAAGGTCAAAAAAAATAGTTTTTCGCGATTTTCAGCAAAACGGTAAGTTTTATCAAAAAATGTAGATCATAAAATTATCATATAATCTTTAGAGTAGTTATATATATATCATATATTAAATGTTGAAATATTTCGTTAAAAATACTAAAAATAAAAAACAAGTTCTATAGGCTTTCAAAATTCAAATTAAACATTCATAATCCGCCAAAACGCTATTCTATGCAAGATGGCGTCGCACCAGACCCTATGACGTACCTTTAAGCACGTAACCAAATGTCAAGTGTTTTACGTGTTAATTATGATATTTACATTACACACATACACATTATATTTCGATTTAAATCAGTCTCCTGTAAATTAAACTCCCAAGACTAGGATTGTTAGCTAAGACATTATTTACAAGCTTGATTGTCGACACGACTTATCTGTGACCGTTTTGTCACGTGACTAAAATGAAAACTAATAATAAAAATAGCCTTTATTCAGATAAATTTACATTTAAACAAATTTCCATTTTAATCCTCTTCTAGTGTATGCCCTTTTTGGCGAAGGCCTCCTCCAAATCCCGTCATTCCTCTCTGCACTGTGCCACTCTCTGCCATGTACCATCTGTTGTTTCTTTAACGTGGTCTGTCCACCTTCTGAGTTGTTTCTCTCTTTTTCGTTTGCTGTACCTTGGGCACCAGTTTAGTAGTTTTTTGTTCCACTTTAGTTTATTTATTGTTATTGTAACATCTGTTACCTTCGTTATTTTTCTTAACGCTGTATTCTTTATTTTGTCTCTTCTTTTTTTCCCTATCATACATCGTTCCATCGCTCTTTGACACACCTGTAGCTTAGTATACTGCGCTTTAGTAGGCGCAAACTAATACATATATTAATTATGGACTTCTTGATCAATTATTAACACGTTATTACGGATATTAATATTAAAGGTATTTTTTCCGTACCTACTGTCAAATAGCCTATTCCACCATTTTAAGTTTTAACTAAGTATTTCTCTCTTTTGTTGACAGCGTAAACACAACTGAAAAAGACGTGTTGGAATGGAAACGTGAAATTTAATACACCGATATAATTTTAAGTCTGTGGAACTGAAGACGACTATTATATCATTAAAGTGCAATTTTCGCATTCGTAGCACTAATGCACTGTAAAATCAAAATCGCGTCGATTTTAAAATCTTAATTATTTTTTAATTTACTTTGTTAAATTAAAGTAAGAATAAAATTTCTAATATTGATTTATTTCGCCCAAGGTTATGAAACTAACAATGAAATTGTGTCGTGTGCCGTAGTATGTTTTATCTTATAAGTATATATAATTCTCGTGTCACAATGTTAGTTACCACACTCCTCGGAAACCGCTTGACCGATTTTTATTAAATTTTATATTCATATTTGGTAAGTCTGAGAATCGGCTACTATCTATCTTTCTACCCGCTAAGTGATAATTTTTTTTTTATTCTTTAGATTTTTTTTTCGTTTTTATTATTTTATGATACAACATACAAAAATACATACAACCCCTAATTTTCACCCCTCTACGATCAACCTCTATTTTTTATTATTGTAGATAGTTATTTTTATTGAACTAAAAAAATGTTTCCTAGAAATAATATACATGGCAAAACAAACGTTTTACGGGTCTCTATAAAAAGGCGAATTTTTTGAACCAGATAAAAAACGATGAAAGGGTAAAGACACCGTAAGCGGGCCGCGCAGGTTATATACCTAATCATAGTACATAGAGTTTGCATATGAAATCCTAGTTCAAAATTTAGCAAAAATTCCTTACACGTGCGACTATAAATTATCTTAAATTTTTTACATCTTTTAGTACCAAAGTTCGCTCTACAATTCAGTTTCATCATGTTATATGAAACATTACACTATGTATTTCTCCTATCCTATTTCAAGGAAACTCATTATAAAATCATGAGCAAAGTGAATTACATTCACAACCGGGTCGGCAGATGCATCATTTATGATGAACCATCCCCGGAAGTCGCGTATGATTTCAAATAAAACATTTGAGCCTAACTTCCGTAGTGATTTTTACCGGGAAACGTTTTGCCATATAAATTATTTGTCGCCTAATAGCGAAGTTATGAGGTGAAGATACAGTAATATACGCTTTAAAAATTAAGCTTTAATTGGTGATAGAATGCTGCTGATTATGTGAATAGTATAATCATATAAAAATTAAATTAAAACATTTTGTCCAAAAAGTAACTTTCAGGCCAACCTATAATTCAGGGGTATAATAAAAATACATACGACTTATTCTCGGACCCACTGGAACATAAACAAATAAATAATAAAGCTCGGTCAAGCTATTTCACAGGAGTTTGGTTATTCCGTGACACGAGAATTTAATAAATATATAGATTTCCTTTCTGGTGCTGCTTCTGTTATATATATAAAAAAGCTTAACTATGTTAAATTATTAAGCAGGCGATAAAAGCTTTTATTCTGTTACAGGTGACAAGTGTGTAATTACCCAGACGGGAACGGTTCAAATTTAGAATTGTATTTCTAATAAGATAATAATTATACAATTTTGTATACAGTATTTAGCAATGTTCTTTGGACTGCAAAATAGGAATTAGGTCATACATCACTTCTCGATATTCGTCTACTTGCAACGGATACTTTAGTCCATTGAAATGTTATAATTTGAGGGCCAAACTGAACATTTGTTAGACGACGCAATTTTATTTATGGAACATGTAGGGGAGGTCAATACAAGCTTAAACCCAAGTTTGTGGGGTTGGCCTCCTTGTCCCCCGGAAATCTAATCGAATCCCCCGCCATCTTGGAAAAAGGGGTGAAAAGACTTTTTTGGCTATATCTCCTAAACTATCCATCGTACAAAAAATTTGTAAAGACATATTTCGTAGCAAATCGCTTTGCATACAAATATATCTCTGAGACTTTTTATCATAAAGCCAAAATTCAAAAGTTATAAGTAAAAAAGTGAAAGAAATAGGGGGGGCCCTACATGTCCCATAAATAAAATTGCGTCTTCTAACAAATATTCAGCAAAATATGTAACATTTCAATGGACTACTTGTCAAAATTATCGAAGTGTGCGCTGTTTTGGCAATCATAAACTATTCGCACGACAGGGCTCATTATATATAAAAAATAAATAAGAAATATTTTTTAAACATTTAGCCTATGGTAATTATGGATAATGTAGCAGTTTTATTTTTTTAATAATTATGAAATCGTTAGTTTGACTTTATAATTTAAAACGTATAAAAATACATATTTATAAGATTAGTATGAATAGATATGTTCATACTATTCCATTAAAACTTCATTAGAATCTTAATACAGTGTAAACTCTATGTAACGTCCGTCTATCTAACGACAAACCCCTTCAAGCGTCGAAATCAATTGGTTTTGGTTTGTTTAGCTTGTCTACCATACAATGATACACTCTACATAGCATTACACCCACCCTCAATAACGAGAATTAAATAATAAAAAGCACTTTATAAGTTGCCAGAATTAGTTAAAACTGCGGGGCTGTGTACGTTCTTTTGTCTTTATTGTCCGAGCCCGTAATAAACTCGACTGTCGACATCATACGTTCTGAACTTTCTGAGAAATCCGTTCGTTTGTTTACAAATTGGGATTGCTTGCACGTACTTTATCACAAAGATGCCTCAATATTGCAAGATATAAATAAAATAAGTAAAAAAATACAACATATTTGCTGGTACAGCAAAAGCGTTAGCATAGCATGCTAACACTAGTCTGAAATAAACTTTATCTTTTTCTAATACAGATTTTTCTACTTTCCGTTTAACGACAACTCTCTGTAACATCAAAATATGTACCTTTCCCTTGAGTGTCGTTATATAGAGTGTACAAAGTATCTCGAAACATTTAACAATACATTTGGCTTTTGAAATAATTATCATTTATATCTGTACTTAAAACCTATTTATCTAACAAAAGCCAAAAAGCTGTAACCCAGTTCAAACACAATATTGTTTTTAGTACTTTTAGTCTTTGAATTTATCTCCGAAATGTTTCTCTTATGAGTGAAATGATTCCAGCTTTGTTATTTGTTGAATACAAAAAATACTTGAACAATAGTCGAATCAGGTCAAACTTCAACAGCATTAGCAAGTGCTATTGACGTTAAAGTGCGTTTACTGTAATCTATTTATTTTTATATTAATATTTTCTACATTCATTAATATGAAGCAGGAATTCCAAAAAACTGAACCCGACGTTAAAGCAATATTATAGAATTATATCGTACCACACTACCACTTTTTAATTATAAAAGTATCAAACAACTTAGAGCTATACCTATTCATGGATTTATTTAATACATGACATGAGATTTGATGCAGAACTAAGTGTGTATTGCGATGATCAAAAACGTATTAGATTCGACACAAAGACATTCTTAGCGCTAAATCTTCTCTTTAAATCTTATCCTTATTTTACGTTATATAAAAATGCATAGACAGCAAACAATGTCAAAAAGTCGCCTTAGCTTTTCTGTAAGTCTGCATACGTCATATGTCATATGTCAATTGTCACTGAGTTGATTAGTACTTTGACATAACATGTGCCCTTAACAATTCTAGCACTCGCTTACATTATGTAGAGAAAGTGCACATCCTCTTTCGTGACAGTACAATGCCACTTGTAACTTTAATAGATCACTTGAGTTACATAACGGTAAAGGACCAATTTGCGTTTTAACGAGACTGAGTACTTGTCACCATTGTCCATATGAAAGGATTTCACGTGCCAATTAGGCTAACTAAATTTCATTTATTAACAGAATATGAATACTTAAAAAAACTGATTTAGATTTCGTTTAACATTATTACTGTAATGGCATATTTATTTGTGGTGGTTTTAATATAAAATCGTCAGCAGCCAAGTAAAGTAGCTAATTAAGGGCTTACATACTAATATTATCATACAGGTCATTTTTATATTATATCATACTCGACGACGTAAAAAAGGTATCAACACGAGAGAATCAACAGAAAACGTACGTAAGCGTCTTTGTAGTAAATAGTTATTAGTTAAAATTAAAAGAATATCTTGTAAAATATAAAGATATATAATATAACAGCAATACAATAGGTACCGGACAAATATATAATTCGATCCAATACAGCGGTATATATAGAAGTTAAATTAGAACATTTTATGCAGGGCCCCTGTTGTGTGTCCTGTGTTCCCTGTTTATTTTATATATTAACTTTAATGTTTATACTTTTAAAGACGTTTTAACTCACCCTAGTATGTGGGACTCTTGGGTCGCGCGGTTGCGGAGGAACAATGATCTCACGCTGCACCGTCACCGCTTCCATCGTCAGCACCAGTCGCGCCGGCATCGGACGGGACTTGCCGTCCGATACCTGCACCATGCCTGTGCGGATCTGAAAATGTATTTATTTATAGTCTTGTTCTAGCTTTCAGATTTATTAAGAGATGGTGCAATCAACACGAGCTATCTGTCAACCCATCAAAAACAGAACTAGTCTTATTTACAAACCGAAGACTTCTTGGACCGTACAGACTACCAAAACTCTTCAACGCTGAACTAAAACTAAAAGAAAACATCAAGTACTTAGGTGTGATTCTAGATAGAAACTGCTTTGGAACAAACACCTAGAACACAAACTTAACAAAGCAACGATCGCCTTTTATCAATGTAAAAAGATACTAGGCGTCAAATGGGGTTTATCGCCTAAGATTACTTTATGGCTTTACACTGCCGTAATCAGGCCAATGCTAGCTTATGGAGCCCTGGTTTAATGGCCGAGAACAGAACTCCAAACGCCCATAACAAAACATGGACGCTTATAAAGGCTTGCTTTGTCCGCTGCTATCGGTTGCCTAAAAACAACGCCAACTGCAGAAATGAAGATAGCCCTGCAAGTTGTACCCCTGGACCTACACATACAGCAGGAGGCAGCACTAGGCTTATGGTATTGGATCTATGGGGATAAAACCACTACAGCATAAACACAGCGATTATCAACAGGGCGATAGAGTACCAATCTCTGCTAGCCGCGCCATGTGATAGGATCGTTAATCAACACATGCTCAATAGGAACTACCATGTGCAAAAGAGAGAAGAGGAACCGGATCAATCGACCCTGAATGAGCTAAACAGGGCGTGGCTCCGGCGCTGGCGTATTCTCTGTTGATCTCAACATCAACATACACCTATCTCTAGTCACACTCAGCTAGATTTTTCAAAGCGAGTGTTTCGGTCTAACCAAAGCAGCCAGAGCCGTGCAGCGGTTAGGAGTTAATAGCTTTTGTATTAAGTTCGTATCCGACAGTGCGTCTGTGCTGATGGCGTTAGTAAGCAAAAAGACAAACAGTAAATTGATACTGGAGTGTCACAATGCACTGGGGGCAATAACCCTGACAAACAGAGTTACCCTACAATGGATTAAGGGAGACAGTGGATCTCTCGGCAATGATGCTGCCGACGAATTTGCGAGGAGAGGCTCGGAAATGATGCCTGCTGGCCCGTATCCGCTCCTTCCCTTGCCCTTCTCGCAAGTGCGAACCTGGATTCGCCAAAGATCTGCAGAACTCCAACATCAACGATGGTCGCGAAGTGCGGACTGCAGACAGTCCAAAATGGCTCTGCCTACCCGTCAGTTGCGGGTTAACCCGTCTGGTTACCCGCAACTGACGGGTAGGCAGAGGCAACTGACAACGCAACTTCTGAACTTAAACAGAACTCAAAACAATGATAGGGACAATT
This sequence comes from Pieris macdunnoughi, assembly GCA_905332375.1. Taxonomy (NCBI): domain Eukaryota; kingdom Metazoa; phylum Arthropoda; class Insecta; order Lepidoptera; family Pieridae; genus Pieris; species Pieris macdunnoughi. The sequence continues at coordinate 1,345,413 of CAJOBZ010000020.1, forward strand.
ACGGGCCACTGTCTCCTTAATAAACATCTTTTTGTCCTAGGCGCGGCAGATAGCCCCATGTGCAGAGGCTGTTTCAGCGCAGCTGTGGCTAAACAACGTGCAGAAATCCTCGGAACAGCGAGGTCGCTCCGTGAAGCCTGCGAAGAGCCAGGCTTCTGCGCTTTTGGAATGATTTCGGCTGGCTTAATTAGCCAGGTTTTTACGCACAATGGACTTATTGAGCGTCTAAATGCGTAAATTGAGTCCACAAACCATACTATACCATATATAGTCTTGTTCTGAAAGACAATACTGGCTGAAATTATAATTTCCGATTCTGAATACTAGTTAAGTAATATTGTCTTTGATTAACATAACCTTTACACATTTAAAGAAAAACGCTTTTTACCGGATTAAAGTTATGTTTATTATTATAAATTTACAACTATTTGACATAATTTTGTGACATATATATTAATTATATATATATTAAAAAGTTTACATACAGACGAGAACTAAATTCTCACTTACGATAATGTCATATGAGATTCGCCAGTGATTTATAGCTAGGCGATAATTTCCTGCGTCTGTTTTAGTAAGAAGATTCTTACTTACCAGAATCTCGACTAGTAGGTATATATGTTAACGTAAAATTGTAAACACCATTAGATTGTAATCTATCTCGCGAGATTATAAACTGTCGAAAGATTGTGAACCTCAGCGTGCTGCTTACAATTTAACGTATTATTATTCGGTAGATTGTAATCTATCAAAGTGAAACCGAAAAATTTACAACTATTTGACATAATTTTGTGACATATATATTAATTTATAATAATAAACATAACTTTAATCCGGTAAAAAGCGTTTTTCTTTACTAGTTAAGTAATGCAAAACATTCAAAGAAAATCGAAAGGAAAATAAAAACCTTATCTGAAACATACAGATGATGGTTACAATATATAATGTTTACAATTCTAAGATACAAAACAGATTGTCAACATAAATTATATCCAAGTCTAGATTAAATTCAACTAAAGAATGTACTTATTTTTAAATTTGAATGAATCAATTGTGTCAATCAAGTTTATTTTAAATTAAAAACAAACATGTTCAATATTTTTCTTGATTGAGACTTGGCTGTTACCTATTTACGGGTCTACTTCAAAGCACGAGAGACTTGGCCCAGACAGTACAATAAAAATATAATATCATATATTTATACATAATATCATGCATATTCTTTCCATACCATTACTACACATTTCAACTAGTAAGTTCTGCTAGTGTGCCAAAGGAAATGGTAATTATCCTCAATTTGAATGCATTCCCGTCTAGTCTAGCTATGCCTAACATACTAATCTGCTTAAGTAGAGTCAAAGGTGACTGACATTTCATCAAATAAAGGGCTTAAAGTGTAGAAACCTTAGGATCTCATTTATAATTGATGCAATTATATACATAGATTGAGTTACAAGAAAAGTATTTTGATGATTTTTATACATACTTATTTCAAGATTATAAAGAAAAAAAATATAATAAATCAGTGGCACTACAACCTCTTTTAGGTCTTGCCCTCAGATTTCTGAATCTGTTTCATGATCATTTTTAAATATAATACGCAAGTAAGTGATCAGCCTCCAGTGCCCAACACATGCCGTCAACTGTTTGGGTCTAAGACATGTTGGTTTCCTCATGATGTTTTCCTTGGCCGTTCAAGCAAATGTTAAATGCGCACATAGAAAGAAAGTCCATTGGTGTACAGCCGGGGATCGACCCTACAACCTCAGGTATGAGAGTCGCACGCTGAAGCCACTAGGCCAACACTGCTCATTGCTCATTATAAGGAATTTTTTAAATTAAATTAAAGAATTGATGGCATAGAGGTAGCTGAGTATACTTCATCAAGTAATCCTTTTGTAATAATTTATTGAGAGGATAAATTGTATCAATAAAGATGTTAAAGTCATCAAATATGAATCAAACATCATATTCAACTGTATGCATAAGTTTAACATGAAATTTCAAATGTTAAAGAATTAAAATTAAAAAAAAATATATTTTATATCAATTATTCTTAAAAGCACTTTTGTTACACATTTTTGTGGGAAGGGAGATTACTGAGTAATTAGTGTTACTTTAAAAGCTTTATCTCCTAAAATGTCAGGCCAACAGGTTTCTAAATAGATAACATTACGAGGGCCATTAGGAATAGATAACAAAATAACCACTTTTACTTTGATAAGAGAATCAAAGTATGTTTAATCCACTGTAGGGCATAAAAAAGTTTTTATTAATTTTTTATACAGATATTTAAATACTTAGTATATATAATAACTGAATAATATAAAGACAATTATTTTTACTATATGCTAGAAAATAAATGACTTACCTTGTCATCTTTCTTCTCCTCTATAGGCGTCATCATTGTGAACTAAACACCATTACGATAATCACTTTAAATAGTTTACTACTCTTGAAATATTGTTTAAATTACACATTAATTAAATGCGACCTACAATAATTAATATCGCGACACCCGTATAAATTTACATTAAGCGCAGATTCATTTATTATTATTTAAATCTTTAATCTTCTCTCGCAAAGCTAGGTCAGTAGCTTACTACAAATCAATATACGAGACTGCGACCAAAACAATACGACACACACTACATCCACGACAGACAAAACCTAATTATCATGCATCGCTTGCACAGCAGTTAGTTACATTTAGTTTTGAAAATACATTAATTAAATAGGCACCCACAATTTACTATGTACTTTCTTATTTTCAATTAGAAAACAACAACCTTCTTCCATTTTTAGAAATTGACTAAAGAAAAAAACTAAAATGTGACAATTGACAATAGAGAATCATGATAAACATTTGAAAGCTGACAGCTCTATTAAAAGACAGACGTGAGAAGACACTGGCATATTGGAATGTTCTGAAAATAGGTCAAGAATACTAATAGACTTTCTATTAAAAGTTGATATCCTGATTTAATAATAAATATGTCGGAGCGTTGACGCTAGTATCTGCTGCCATTGTTATTATATGTCACAGCGCTCGTAAATTAACAACGTAAAGACTTATTAGTTTTAAACTTGTGGTTAATTCGATTTGCAAATGATCTACAAATGTAATTTGATAGTCATTATTATTAATTTCAGCAATGGCTTTAATGTCAGCTGCAATAATTATCATTATAATTTAACATCATAGTCAAATTAGTTCAAAACTGTTTATTTTATTTTTCAATGTTGCTAGATCTATAAAATAACGACTATTCAATGATCGATAATAATAATAACTCCATAGTCATTATTATTATTATGAAACTTAATTACAATCAATATAAAAGTAATCTTGATACGGGTTCGGTCGAGTCATGAGTTCACGAAATGTCAGGTTTCTATAAATACAGGAACACTTTGGTGCGGCTTTGGGATCGATTAAGCTTCGAACCTAGCCTTTAAAAAAATACTCTTGTAAGGGCTAGTTGATCTAGTTCTTAGGGTAGGAAGTTAAACACACCATTAATGCCTTGTTTCAATAAAATTCACTTCACTGACTACATAAACTTTATAACTTTAAACTTACACAAAGGAGTTGCCCGTGCGCATATGCCACAACTTATTTTATAATCTATTCCATACTCCGACTTGACCATCCTACTTCGGCAAAATGTCTAAATGTCGCACTCAAATCGGTTCAAACCGATTTGTACGAATACGATACTCGTATGAAGATAAACAAAATGTCATACGAGATATGTGATGGTTGCGCGGGGCATATTCCGTTAAACCAATCATCGCGCGAGGTGCGATCCGTTTCACAATTTGACGGTTTCACTTTGATAGATTACAATCTACCGAATAATAATACGTTAAATAGCACGCTGAGGTTCACAATCTTTCGACAGTTTATAATCTCGCGAGATAGATTACAATCTAATGGTGTTTACAATTTTACGTTAACATATATACCTACTAGTCGAGATTCTGGTAAGTAAGAATCTTCTTACTAAAACAGACGCAGGAAATTATCGCCTAGCTATAAATCACTGGCGAATCTCATATGACATTATCGTAAGTGAGAATTTAGTTCTCGTCTGTATGTAAACTTTTTAATACGCTAATGCTATGGCGATTATTGCTGGTGATAGTCGCGTACGATTTCTTGCACCAAAACGTGCGAGAAACTATCTCCATCTAAGGCCTTAAAGGTCGCCGAAGTGTATACTGCAGTTCTGCTATAGTGTAACAAACCTCTTACGAAAAACGTATAACTGATGTATGAATATAAATGCTATCTCTTTACAGAATTGGTATCAAGATTGAAGTGTTTATCAAACACGTGTACAATCAAAATATCCAGAGTTCGACCAATAGCGGAAAACCTTTATTTCCGATACACACCTAATTATATAAATATATATAGTGATGAGACAGCGAACGAAATAAATGTTGCTCAATCCTTATTTTGAGGGTTATAAAAACAACAAAACACCACAACACGCACTTTATTCCTTTCTTCTTCTATTAATAATTTAATTACACAACATGTATATAGAAAGAATTTTATACAATAGTGTATAATATGCTAACAACTAATTAACCAACAATACAGTAAAAGAATTACGAATCTCTTATTTTAGCAGTCTATTTTTAATGATATGTATCTTTTGCAGTTTGGAACAGCCGTACTTAAGAACTAGGAATTATCTTACAATTTCAAGTTATAATTGGCGTATTTAGTACCTATATTATCAGCCTACGAACATGTCCATATCAAATAAGCAAGAAAACAATTGCGCATCATATAGAACCGTTATTTAATATTGGAATGCAAAACATACTGGGTTGGGAATGTAAAACAAAAGACGAAACCGTTTTTGATTGGTCGACAGCATCAGTAGATGAATCGCAGATACACCACACCATTTGTATTTCGCTTTCATTCTAACCACAGAAATATTTTTTTAGAGTTAATACCAATATCGTTATCGATTGCGATCTCGACATCAATTATAAGTTTTATATAATCCCAAAAGCTGCAACATCAGCGCAGATATTGAAAGATCTATATCGGAATCGCATATAAAAACGTCGGGATCACAATCGCCTTTGCAACTTAGTGTATCGGCCCAAGTTAAGTTTCGTTGCAGTATATGATTAATTTTAAATAAATTGTTCATTGTTAAACTAAAAGTATGTTTGAGAATTACATTTGGAGAAAGGTTACGCTGAAGCAAAATAGATTCAAAAGCTCTCACCGCGGTAAGGTCACGGCTGAAAACGGGTCAAGTTTACGTCGAGAACTCGCCTTTATTATGGGAAAATTTTACGAATGACTTAACAAACTAAAATTAGTAGAGTATTAATCGGTAAACAAAATAGGTTTTATATAACTTCGTAGTATGAAGCTGCGCGGCGTAATAGCGCAATTACTAACTATTCTGTACAATTAGTGCGACATGTCATTGTTTAATAACGCACAATGCAATTATTAATCATCAAACGTACAATATTTTTTGTTAAATTAACAATTTCCTTACTGAAAATTAATGTAAGTTTATTAAACAAAATTTAAAACACCACGTTTTTATGTGAAAGTAAATTAAATTCAATCCTGAGATTGAGCAAGATATTCATATTTTTTTCTGTATTCAGTAAGACGTCTTAACGATGCACGGTAATGGTATCTAATAAATTGCTAATAGTGATCACCACTAATACACGTGCAGAACTTATGTCAGCAACCTTATTATGTTTTAGTGCAATACGCCTGAGCACAAGATAATGTTATAAGAAAAAGCATAAAAAAGGTTTTAACTCTCACAGCTTGAATAAACTATGATTTCTATCGTTGCATTGCAAAATATATATTTTAAATGTCAAAGCAAAAAATTAACTGACTATTTACAAAACATTAATCTAATGATCTTATTTGCAACAGGGTTCAATAAATCACAATATTTATAACAACTGGGGTGTCATCTTGATCACAAACTCTAAACATTATATCGCAAAAATATTTTAACCAGTTCGTAATAATAAAAATGGCTTAAATTAAAACACTTGCTGAAAGTACAATTACACATAAAGCCGTTTGGAGAAAATGTTTTCGCTACACAATACCTGATGATTTCTTCCTTAATTTCGGAATCTTTTTTGGCCGCTCATAGGCCCACTCTATGCTGAACTATTTTATCGACAGTAGGAGAATAAAGATTATTTATTTATGTATCGAATACGTGAAAATAGAAGACCTTTAGGCATATTTTATATTATATTTCAAATTTCCATATCCTTTACTCGCATCTCTGTATCGGTACTAATTCCGTACCAGATAATATTAAACTATAATCACCAGTACAAATACCGAATTAAATTAACGGAACGTTCATCTATTTTATAATACTACCAGTAATTAATTCGAACTTCAATGATGATAAATGGTTAAAAAATTTACTTTAGTCAAAGTAATCAGAATTAGTACCATTTTTATTTATAAACACGCTAAAAGGTCTAAATCTTTCAAGCTAAAAAGTTTAGAATCTTCTCGAGGTACACTTTACATGGGTCTAGTCAATCAATTAGGTTTTAATCCACCAGTCTTATAATTCCTTAGAAGATACTTACAGATTGGAAATAAGCAGATTTGAGCAAAATGCGTTTACCGAAAATCTAGTTGGCAGGTTCAATAGCAAGGGTTTAGGTCTATAGAACTACTTATAACTTTGTATAAAAACTATAATATACTGGACAGTGGAATGTTACACGTGTATCGTACATTCGCGCCTTTCTTGTTCCTTACGTTGTTGGTATCTGTGAAGAAAAATATCTATATAATGGAAGGTTAATAGAGTGCTTCCCGGGAGAAGTAGTAGTAGAACTCATAAGGCTTGACATTTAATATATAAGTACATTTAAAATTTTCATGGACATCGCCTAGTCGTAAAAGGGTCACGTGGTAGACGTATAATAGCTATGTAGACGATATAACAAATCAACAAAATGTGGCTCATGCAATGTAGATACTGTGTGAACTACTATCTTAATTATGTTAACTAGGCTCCTATACTACTTGTACATTCAAAATAATTCTCCTAACAATTTACAACACTGCCTTGTTCCACCAATGAAACTTATGTTACAGATTGGACAAAATGGATTGAGTGTCGGGACTTGGCTAATCCTTCGACAGACCCTTGTATTTCAGCCTTGCGATTCTGTAACTCACTTTTCGAACTCTCACAGCGGTTTTCGTATCGGCGGTCGCTCTCAAATCAGTCGTGAAGCAGTCATTTTATGATTTGGCATTCTGATAAGGTGGGAGCTTGTAGTTTATTGTTTCCACGAATCCACGAATCAGTGTTTTAAATTTAAGAGTATTTTTAAACTTACTTATCTATTAATGAAGATATATCAGGGGGTATTGGGGCGAAGCAGCTGGAGAGGCCATCGCCCCCGGCCGGGCCTCCGCTGACGGACAAGAAACACTAGTCAAATTAATGTAGAGTTAACAACAATTACACTTTACTGTACGAAAGAAAAACAACTATGTAGCAAAATACTTCTTTCGCACAGAAAATATCTATTCGGTATTCTAAATAGCTAGAAGCTTGGGCTTTGGAAGTAAAAGCAGTTCCTTAATTAATTTAAAATTAATAAGCTTCATGCATGACGTGAAAACAAAAGATAACAAAGATATTTGATTTACATGACATGTTGTCTACACAGGTTTTTAATATTTTACGACATTACTTTACACTGTTTTTATTAATACTGAGTTTAGACAATTGTTATTAATAATATGTTATTAATACAAAGTACATGATTTAGATGATTTTATACGATTTTTAATATCTAGAACATTATAATAGAAATTACGCTTGCTTGGCATCAGATTTAATACAATAAATGCAAATTTAAATTATAAAAACATGCGTATAAGCAGTGTTTTATATTAAGCGGTGAATGGAAGTTGGAAAAGGAAGTAGATGAAGACTTTTGAGGGAGAGGAAATAGCAATACTCATGGTATTGCAAGAAAAAGAATGTGTTTACCTATTGTATGTGTCGCAAAAAGGAGTATTTAGAAAAGGACTCTGAAAAATAGTGTATGGGAAAAGGAGTGTGTGTGCGGGGAGGTACCTGGTCTACCTGCTGGCAGTGCGCCGCCCGCTGCCATATGCGCTACCACCGCCTGACCCACCTGAACCTAATTAACCATAATTTATTAAGGTAGTTCATTAAAAGCCACAGACACCTGCACTCTCCCTGAGATGGGTTAACATACATTGACATTTATTTGCTGGAAAAGAATCTTACGATAAAAAATTATCTAAGTAAAAAATAAATTATGAGGTCTCTATGTATCAGACAGTGTTTATACTGTATTGGATTTAAATTTGGTCTAATTATTACCTTTAGTGGTAGTATTAGCAGCGCTGTCACTGTAATCATCGGAATCGGACCGTTCACGCCATCCAGGCGGTGCAGGCGGTGCCCTAAGACGATGTCTTGCCTCTACCGTAGAACATTTTGATAGGCTTGATTCATCTATGAAAAGAAGAAGGTCCATGAAGTATCGGTAGTAGGAGCGTGGATATTTATGCAACTTGTACGTTGTTATAATCGCGTATTAATTACGGAGTTCATTTCCATAGTTACGATTGAGGACTTTTTGTCTGTACTTAATCCATAACACAATGTAGTCTGTCACATAGAATAAGTACCCACTCTGGCATGTGTTCCTCTAAAAAAGATGGCGCGCGTTTTAAGGCAGTTTTTGCCGCCTACCAACACAATATGGAACCACCTGCCCACTGAAGTATTTCCGAACCTGACTTAGGGTCCTTCAAGAAAGGAGCGGACCAATTCTTTAAAGGCCGGCAACGCACTTGCTACCCTTTTGGCATTATGAGTATCCATGGGCGTTATAACTTAACATCAGCTGAGGCCGTTTTCCCCTCTGTTATATAGAAAAAAAAATAACTTTAAGTTTTATGAAGTCCATAGTTTATTAATTAATTATATCGTTCGTTAAATATACTAAATATTTTACCATATCGATAGTGATCACAAGCTCTGCGTCGTCGATGCGGTGCGGCTGCGTCATCATCGCGTCGTGCTAGTGTGCGAAACTGTAGTGAGTGCGCTGCCGCGCCTCCAAATGTTGCGTACGGACTTATCTCGTATAACTCAGCTATAAAAGTCACAATTTAATGTAATTAATAAGGACACACAATATTTGAATTCGGTAATTAATAGTAACTTTCTGAAAATTATTACTAAAACTTTCATGCTTAGACATTTACCACATCGGTTTTCTAATGTAACATATTATGATTGTATTATATTATTTTGTAAAATAAAGGAATAAACAACAAAAAAAAATTTACTAGATTTATGCTCTGTTCTTAACAAAAACAATCAATTAATCTTATACTAACACAACTAATAGCAGTTAAGTAATGCAAGCTAACCAATTGTTGTATGGATTGATAAAGTTTTAATAATATAGTTCCCCACATAAAAATATAAAGGAAGAACACACCATAAAGAGTACAACAGATATAATTCACATATGATATTCTATTAGGCCAAAGTATAATAATAAATCTATTACAACCCGTGCGCGATAAGTTGGGACCTGAGCGCGGTGACGTCACAGTGGCGTGTTTGTACCGTCCGCAAAAAAGCGAACACAATGGGCAGCCGCCGCGGCTTCGTCCTTGTATTTTTTAACCTAATTTATTATGTTATTCAGGGATGATGCTGCTTTTTATCTAATCTTTATTTTTTTACACTATTTGAATACAATAGAATACTATTTAATTATGTATCACAGAAAGTGAAGGAAGGTAACGTTTTGTAATGAATAAAAATACAATGTTTAAGTTTATACATTTATTTTACACGTATCTATTATTTACAATATCTAATCTTCGTCACTACTAAGTGGATTTATGCAAAAAAAACAAGAACTATAACAACAAAAATTACAACAGCAAAACAATAACACAAACGAAACTAAAAGGATTCCAGAGCGCGTCGTTACGTGACGTAAGCCAGAACCAGACTAAAAATCCTTGTAAAAAACTTGCGATGCGAACGGTACAATACGGGCGCCATCGGGGAAGTGCAGGGGAAGCGGGCGGGGAGCCGCATTCCTAGAAGGTCCCAACTTATCGCGCACGAGTTATAGATGAAAAAGCAAAAAAACTCACCCGAGGAGTCATCATTAGTAGACTTTTCGTTGCCATTGATAGAAGAAGACGAATATAACTTCTGTCCCTCTCTAAGTTTCTCCCTCTCCGCTTCGTTACTCTCACTTAATTTTCTGTTGTCTCTCAAATAATTATCACTGGATAAGCAGAATAATCTAAAAATAATAATACATAAATCTCAATAAAATTAATATAATTTTTCTAATATTAACTATTTCTTGTTTGATTTTGATATGCGTTATAAAATTTACGTTCTAAACTAATCAAATATGTTAAACTTAGTAAATAACTTTCAGTCAAAAGTGGCTTTAATCTTATATATTGAGGATTGGATGTAGTTTAAATCAAATATTATTCTGTTCTTACAAATAGCCTACGAATACGAATCATTAATCGAAAATCTCCTCAATTAATGAATATAAATATACTCTTTAAATATTATACTATTGTTAAATAAATAGATAGGTGTCAAATCTAGAAAACATTTTACTAACTTTTTGTTTTAAAAAAGGTTTTCTCGAAATTTGCTTGAAGAATTTCTTAATTATAAAAATAAAGCAGGCAAATACAGGGGTCTGGGCTCTGAATATGATTTTGTCCCATTCGGTGTCGAGACCCTTGGTCCGTGGGGTCCTAGCGCTTTAAGGCTTTTTAAAGAAATTTCAAAAAGGTTAGTCGACATCACAGGAGACCGAAGATCTGGCAGCTACCTCGGACAAAGAATTAGTCTAGCAATTCAAAGGGGGAGTGCTGCCAGTATCTTCGGAACCTTGCCTAAAGGGACTCCTTTTAATGATATATTTTAGTTTATGTTAAGTTTCGTTATTTATTTCAATGTATATTATTTTATTATTATTAGTTTATGTTTATAAGTTTAATTTTATTAATATTGTTACCATTATAAAATGATAAGTATACAAACGTACTTCCTCTTGCCATGTAAAAGACACAGTAGTGTCCCAAGAGCGGCAACAATAACCACTGCGCTGGCAGCACAAGACACAAGCACTGTTCGTAGTGCTGCAGATCTGGCACTGCCTAAAGGTGGCGCTGATGGTTGTAAAGGCGGAATACGGCCTAGAAAAGCAATGAATGAGAAAATGAATAAGACTTTCTATACAACGTAACAGCCAGGACAACGTTGAAATTTTAAGTTTGTACAATTACAGTAATTCTGAAGTGTCTCGTGAAGCAGAGCATAAAGAGTTGTCGTAGCACACACATTAGTTGTTTGTTAAAGTATTGGCTTTTGAAATCTAACATATTTGATAATTAATTTAAAAATAAATTAAATTTAAACACTGTTTACACGTCCACTACGCTTCAGGTCCGAGGCGGAAGAGGGGTGGGATTATTTATATTATTTGATACCATTAAATTATAAATATATTTTTACCGACTTCGAATGACTGTCCCAGAAATTTCAAAGAAAGTTTTTACTACAAAAGCCGTTATTATTACTTTAAAATGTTCCATACAAGTCTTGATCGGCGTGCAATTGTCATTATTAAATTATTGATTTAATAATATTTAATTATTTTTTATAGCTCATACTACGTACCTCGGCAGAATATAAATGTAGTAAATCATATACAAAAAAAATCGATTTAAAATTTTGATTACATATATATTTCTAATAAGCAGTGTTGATAGCGAGCCTCGTGCGTTCGGCTGTAAACCATAACCATATAATTTTCTTTCCTTGTCCGCAATTAGTACTTGCTACTCAGGTAAAGAAATATCGTGAGGAAACGAGAGACCCATTTAGTGTTGTAGTGCTTCTGGATTATTATTATTTAAAAAAATTGTATTATAATCAATGATTTTACATTTATCTTTGGTCAGTCAAACTTTCAAATACACAATGCACTAAAGAACATTGAACAAAAATGTTGAAACTAAATGTATGTACACCTACCACCGGCCAGTGTATGCGTATCAGCGAGTAACATGACCCGCTCTATACCAGCTTCGCTCCAGGCTTCCACCGTCACATCGTACCAAGTACCTGGAGTTAGGTCACCCAGTACATGGCTGGCGGCACTTAAAGTTTCCCCAACCTGTAAGTAAAATAAACTTCTTTGAAAGAAGTTCGCTGAAAACTGCAAAACCGTTATACAGATATATTACAAACGTTCATAAGTCTTAGCTACCAATATTAATTATTAATCAACGAATATTTACTAGAATTACTATGACTATAAAGATTCCCAAACGCTACCTCGCGTCTTTTGTAGTTTATTTTAACTAAGGATACCACACTTATATATTTACAACTGGTTTAGGTTCTGATAAAAATTTAAACAAAAATAAAGTTAAATGACACGTACTTTATTAAACTAACATACGCAGTTCATTGGAATGAAACAGTTTTTATTAAGCACTGAAGAATGAATGATAGAAAACATAAAATATTACAAAGGTACTCTTAATATTTCTAGAAAACTTTAGAATAACTACAACGACAATTGAATCTAATAAGAAAGTAAGGTGACCAACTATTTTTTGTTCAAAAAGAGTACACTGCAAGTATCTTATAGGTGAAAAAAGGAAAGAAGATAAAACGATAACAACTTTATTTTCTTTTAAAAACATGTTCTCTTCGGAAAGGATTTTTTAAATGAGGATGTATAAAATAATCTAAACAATGTTTTAGAAATACAAATGAGTATAAAATTATACAAGTGAGTACTTTCAGACTACAGTATTTCAAAGAGTACGGTTTACGAAAAAAAGATTACAAAACTCAGTAAATGAGTATAGGTGGTCACCTTAGAGAAAGCCATCTTTTAGTTATGAGTATACATTACTTTTATCCAATGTTCGTCTCCCGCCCGACGGTATGCGACCCGAAAGCCCAGTATGGGACAGCCGCCATCTCGCCAAGCATAGAAGTTGATCTTTATGGCCGTCGAGTTCATGTGGACGTGGTCTTCGGGTTTCGGTGCTTTAGGACCTGGTGTTAAACGTGATGTTCCTTAATTAACCCAAACCCACCTCTCCCTAACTTAGTTGTATGAAGATGATAATGATGACATCCTACTTCTAAAGTTTAATTCCCCGTTCTTAGCACAGGACAGGGAGAGCTAGAAGTTTCTCGTTTCGGAGGCCAAGACACGTTTTGCGTAGCAGAGCCAGCGGAGTCAGTGAGTGAGTGACTGAGTGAGTGTCTGAATGAGTGACTGAGTGAATGACTGAGTGAGTGACTGAGTGAGCGACTGAGTGAGCGACTGAGTGAGCGACTGAGTGAGCGACTGAGTGAGCGACTGAGTGAGCGACTGAGTGAAGCAAGTGTTAATGTAGTTTTTCTTACGACTATGACGTGTCGCATACATTATTGTCCAATAATTATTGTATAATTTGTTATACTAATTAATGTTGGTGATATATAGAATTTAATAAGTACAAAGATATATACAGAATATACTCAAACAAATAAATAAGTACTTTAAACAGCAAGGTTTTCATACATAAAAATGCATTTAATACTGTACTTACGTCCCCCTCTAGTAGTTGCAGTAAGAACTTCACTGGGCGGTCCCAAAGATATTTTATTCTGCGCTTGGATCTTGGCATTGTACGTCGTCCCACACTTCAGCATGTCCATAGTATAGGACGTTAGTTCTGGGGAGAGTTCCACGTTGTGCCATTCTGGTTCAGCCGCTTCTTTATAGTGGAGAACATATCCTGGATTTTCAATATGTATTCATTAACATTTCGTTGCAGAAACATAATACAATCGACATAATTATGTGAAAAGGAGGGTAACTGGCAGCTTTATCGCTTTTTGAGCGTTTTCTTCCAGACAACCACTGTATGTAATATTGTATGTGAACTTATTGAGTACGAATCGGTAAGTGACACATGTTAACTTATCTTAAAAAATCTAACATGAAACTAGGAATAAAAAAGTAAATAAATAGAAGTAAATATGTTATTATCCTTTACACCGATTCAATAAGAAAATTAAACCTCCTCGTTAACTTTAAAATTAATTAACAAAGTCAATAAAAAATCAGGTTCTACCCCACGTGACTGGGATCGTTCAAGTATTACGTAAGCAGATTAACTGAAATTTATCCTCCCCCCTCTTCTTGTCAGCAAAAGTAAGCAAAACTCTCAAAAATAATAGTACATAAACGTATTAATTTTTTGTAGGAATCTTCGAAAATGCATTTCGTTTTCAAACATATACAATGTGTACGTAATATTTATATGTAAAAAAGTAAATAATTGCTGTTGACGTAATCACCAAATAATAAAATCAATGACCCCCTCCCCAGCCCTATATTGCTTACGTTATACTTGAACGGTCCATGTTCTCTTTTCTGTTTAGATCACTAAATTTACAAAGCATACAGCAACTAACCCAGCACGGGCGTAGAATCCTGTGGAAGTCGCCAGTGAAGCTTTACACTACTGGCAGTGGTGTACTGCAGGGAGAGTGCTGGCGCTCCAGGCGGAAGAACCACGTTCACTACGTAGATGACGGAATCTTCTCCTATGCTGTTATGGGCCGTGCACGTGAAGTTACCGGAGGAATGCTCGTTTACTTCTGCATTGAAGAAGTTTCTCTTTAAAACATTTAGATAACTTTTATAAGACTGAAATAAATTGGAATTGGAGCTAACAAGTTATTAATACGTAAAACGTCAATTTGATACCTTCAAGTGTTAAGATATTAGAAACTTATGAATTTATATATTCTGAATACAGCTTCAATAAATTAAAATATAATATTTCTTATTACGTAATAATGTTTTTGTTTCTTTAGTAAGTATTTAGTTTTTGTTATATATTGTCGTGCGCATGTTAAAAAAAACATGTGTGTACTTATGTACACGCGTTAGAAGTTATACTTCTTTGTCATAATATGATTGGGTTTCTAAAGTCAAGGTGCTTTTATAGCGTAGGCGAATATTTGGCCTATAAGTTTAACAACAATTGATTATAAATAGCTTGACGTATTATCATGACATTATGTTAATGTTTTTATTATATGACATAGCAAAAATTTATGACATTTGCATGCCTATTTATATATGGCTGATTGTCCGGATATAAAAAACAAATAATGTGATTATAAAATCACATAAGGTTTGATTGTAATATAGTAAAATTCTAATTGCTAATTATGTAAGATAAATTTGCACGCCATTATATGTGGCAGAATATGCGGAGTTAAGATTGTACAACCATAAG
Source organism: Pieris macdunnoughi (assembly GCA_905332375.1). Classification (NCBI taxonomy): domain Eukaryota; kingdom Metazoa; phylum Arthropoda; class Insecta; order Lepidoptera; family Pieridae; genus Pieris; species Pieris macdunnoughi. The sequence continues at coordinate 1,360,834 of CAJOBZ010000020.1, forward strand.
ATTTTTATACCATATTCTTGCAAATAAATGATTATTATTATAACAAGATAAAAATCAACGACACTAGCAATAAAAATAAATTAGTTGACTTCAGGGTGTCTGTTTTTTGCGACGGTGTGCGCGCGCGTCGTAAAAATTTACTCTCATAATTTTTCCCTAACGCGCCAAAAGCAGTATAACTTCAAAAAAATAAGTAACATTCTGTATATATACAATAAATTAATTAAACCTTATATAAAGATAAATAAGATAATAATATAATAATAGATATAATAAGATAATAATAATAATAAATAAAGATAAATCCATAACCTACGAAATCATTAGCTTATTATCATTGATACATTATTAATTGTGTTACACTGATAGTTTTTATTAGACAATAAATTATCCTCAAAACCAATTGTGTTTCCCGTTAGTTCTCGAAGTTAAATTTCAATACCTCTTATATGGAGATGTCCAGCCCGTGTGACTTGATAGTAGTGATGGTGTGTGACAGGATCGAGATGATGTGCCCATCGAGAGCGAGGCGCAGGGACACCTACGCATGAGCACGCTAGCACTGTACTGTGACCTAACCGGACGGAACGCGCCCCTCCGAAAGACGCTATACGAGCTGGTACTAAAAAAAAGTTGCAAAATAATAAACGATGCTTCTAGAAACTATAAAAGAACAAGTATCTCATTCCTACAGGTAAATAGAGAGAGTAGAGCAGAGAGGGGAGCAGTGTTGGCCTAGTGGCTTCAGCGTACGACTCTCATCCCTGAGGTCGTAGGTTCAATCCCCTGCTGTACACCAATGGATTTTCTTTCTATGTATATTTAACATTGACTCTAACGGTGAAGGAAAACATCGTGAGGAAACCGACATGTCTTAGACCCAAAAAGTTGACGGCGTGTATCAGGCACAGGAGGCTGATCACCTACATGCCTATTAGATTGAAAAATGATCATGAAACAGATTCAGAAATGTAAGGCCCAGAACTAAAGAGGTTGTAGCGCCACTGTTTGATTTATTTTTAAACAACAGATGTCGTTGTTCGTGTGTAGGACGCGATAACGAGGCGACGTCATGGAAATGTATGTAAAATATATGTAGTTTTTGGGATTTGATAATAATGTTGAAAGATCATCGTAATATAAGTGTCCCTCTCTTTGATTAATAATAAAGTACTTTAACTAGTGTGTTCTGTACGTTAGGTTATTTTCATTCATGGTCAATAAAGTAATAAATTGAGTCTCGATTCTCGAAAAAGAAAATTATTTATTGGCTAAAGGCACAACACACAATTTAAGATGTCGGAAATATTACGTTAATATCTTACTTCTGGAACTAGGTCCTTGTCCAACTACTAAGGTGGATTCCCCTTCCCCTGAACCTGTCGTAGCAGACACCCAGAACTCGTAAAGCTGATTCTCCATTAAATTCCGAACTTGAAACATTAACTCAATCTCCTGGTTCTTCTCTGCAGATACTGTGAAACTTGAGTGTTTTCCTAATCTAAAATAATATTAATATTGATAATTTTAAATTAATATAAAATGGCGATATAATAATAATATGTACAAATTATGATAATTCAATAATAAGGGCAACGGAATCCTATTCACTGTTGAACGATTTCTTCCAAAAATAAAATAAAATTTTGCGCATAAATTGCAAAAATTACATAACGTATATACTAGAACAAAGAAAACAATTGAAACAATACGATGTGGACAATAATGCTTGTACAATAGAGACTTAAAGAAGGACAGTGAAGATGCTAAGCAAATAGAAGCGTAGAAGAAAACCTTTTATATAGTTGAAATAGTACCAATTTAAGCATGTTTGGTTACGATATTTTATATACGATATTAATATTTGTAATAATGCAACGCAACATATAACATATAATAACAAAGCATTTAAAACGCAAACACAATTTAAAATATCAATGAAACAATCTATCTATTTAAAGTCTCAATATCTCGTATCAACTATGGAACTATAGAAACTTGTAGTTTACCTTCCAGCCTCTCTATAATACACAGTGTAGTGGGATATGACTCCATTCGGGTGTATTGGAGGCAACCAGCTCACTAGCACTGAATCGCTGGAATAGGCTAATGCCTTTATTTTCTCAGGAGCCGAGGGCACTGAAATATTTAAGACGCAAGTTAAAGTATCTACCTACTGGTATATATCAGATACGTCATACTGTTATTATAGCAAAATCTATAGAATAAAACCGTTCCGTGCACTTATAATGTTTGTAATAAATAAGTACGGAAAAACCTGTTATTTGTTGTGGGAAGATGACCCGAATTGACTACCACTATAATAGTTTTACAATAGGAGAGAACGATCAAAGAACTTGAAAAGATATCTGTATGCTGTAACTGTTATTAAAAATCCACACCACAAGTAGGTGAAGACAAATGTATAGACACGAAATACAAAAAATCTGACTGAAATATTCAAATAATTGAAGTGTGAAGGATGGTGAACAGTTTCTATAACTTCAAGGGAGGATCCTCGTCCGGTCGATCTACTGACTGGCCCGAAGGCACCAGCATTTTTTTAAATAGCTCGCTGAAGATCTTTGACAGCTCAGTTGGGGCTGTTTAGGCGAGCGTAGCTCGGCCTGAATAGGCTTTTCCCGCGACTAGCGCCAGGGCATTTCCTTCGAGACTCGGACCTCAGCTTGGGCCGTCGCAGGGTGGTTAATCGCCTGAAGGGCAGAACGAAAGCTCATTGGTGTGAGTGAAGTACGAAGTAAGGGACCTTGTCTTCTCCGGTGAAGGCGGATTTTTAACCTAAACTGATTTTGTTCTACCGTGCCACCAGTTGAGAAGATAGAGATGTTGTATATAAATATATCCTTAGTCGGAAACACTTCGTTAGAGCGTTTTACGTAAATATGACGTCATCGCTTTAATTGTAGCCGTAGAATGTAGGTGATGCTCTTAGATGTAAGTAATAGTGTATTTGACGATTTCTCACCATCTTCTTCTGTCATGCAGAATACTGGTGGACTGCGTTTTCCGTCACCGGCGTTAGTGAAAGCCAACACTTGTAGAGAATAGTTGGTGTATTTGTGCAACGTGTGCAAATATGTGTCTGTTGTCGTCACGCGCTTTATTTCGGCTACATCAGCTGAAAATAAAGATAATTATAAGTATTAAGTGAAATTAAGCTGTGTTGGCCTAGTGGCGTGAGCTCGTAAGGTCGAATCCTGGCTGTCGTACTAATAAAATTTTCTATCTATTTGCGCATTTCAAGTCGTGAAAGGACACGTTTTGAGGATACTGACGTACGAAGCCCCTTAAATCGACAAGTATCGACAGAAGGCTAGTCACCTACTCACCTATTAGAAAAAGAACAAATGATTACGAAAGATAGATACAGGAATCTGAGGCCCAGACCTTAACGTTTTAGCGCTACTGTTTTTTACATTAAATAATAATTTTCTTTTACATTTAATAAATGTTCAAATAAAGAATTAATAATTCAATGGACATGGTCTACAAAGTGGTAGTGCGCAAAAACTGGCTTAAAACGCAGTTCTTTCAACATCGGTTTACTAACTTAGCATAATATTCTTGTATTATATGGATAATTATATTTTGAGATAGAGTATTAGTAATGTGTTTCATTGTGACATTCTACAGGCTAATTTGACGGCTGACAGTGATGTTCTAATAAAATTCTATAAGAACTTATATGTGTTACATAGATCAAGTCAAGGGAAATAAGTACAAATAAATAAAAATTACTGTATTGTTTTTATTTACCATGGTTAGTTGTTAGTGGTGCGTATATAACTTTATATCCCTGTATGATTCCACCTCTCATCGCTGGTGGTGGTGGGCTCCATGACACCTTCATACTGGACGACGACAGAGCTGAACACAATACACGCGTCGGCGGTGACTCTGGAACTGGAATTTATATAATTATTTTAAATAAATATCAAAGTAAAATAATGGTGGTATGACTACGGCTATATTAAAAATTTATTTTAATTATGAATACTCAGTTTGGCTGATAAACTTTAATTAGATGCTAGAAGTAATTTTAATTTAATTTAGTAGCTGTAAGAAGTAATTTTTAATTTAATTTTAAATGGCACATTCTCACACACACCTCAACCAATTAATTATTAGTGAACTGTTTTGGTTCATTATGTTCTTCGTATATATGGTGTAATAAAATTATGTTATTCATATATAACGTGTATAAAGCATTTTGGCTATAGCTTTTAACTTAAAACTTGTAAATATTATCTTAAAAGCTGTGGATTATCAATAAACTGTTAGAAAAAAACAACTCACATATAGGTCATTCTATGATTTTGTAGTTTGGGTTTAGTTTATTATATAATTATAGTATAAACTAAATTGTAGATCAAAGAGAAAGTGCTTCATTCCAACCGAGGGTTTGTAAGGCACGAGACGTAGCTGGATTCGCACATTCTTCCAAGAGATTCGAGTAGTGTTTTATACCACAGATACGATAAAAATAATAAACGAAAACACAATTAAATTAATGAAAAAACATTAAAATGTTCATTCATTGTTTTTTATAGGTAAATGCCCAGTATCATCACTCGGAGATTAAAACCTTCTTAGTTATGAGTAAGAAAAAGAAACACCATGCTTACAAGGAATTTTGAAATAATATGAATTTCTATACAATCTTATGACATCTGATTTGCCTCATTAAAAATGTATGTTACAAATTAATTATATACCTCCTTCCAGAGTTGTAGCAGTAACAGGCGGAGAACTAGGACCAGCGGCAACTCCATTGAACGCTCGGACTCGAACTTCATATCGCGTGAACTTCTTCAGCGATGAAAGACTGAGCTCCGTTGCAGACCATCCATTAACCGTCAGTGTCCTTCAATCGTTTCAAACAATACTCCATATATATTTAATGTATTCTGAGTAATGTTGAAGTTATTAGAATAATTGAACATAATTAAAGAAATTGCATGTGTGGAAAGGGAACCGGTGTTGTGGGAACTACCAATATTCTTATCGCGGATAAAATAAATGCCGTTTTATCCACAAAATTATATACTGGTAATAATTCCATATTAAGTATAAATATAATATCTGTTGTAATGTATTACAATATACGCTTACATCTTAGAACACACAAAAATAACAACAAAGGAAAGTGATTGAAAATTTTTAAAGGCAACGTGCCTTTATAATGTAAGTATTTAGACCATAAGTTAACTTATTATTATGACATTATAATAATAAATATGACATTTGCATACCTATTTTAAATGGCTGAGTGTGCGGTTTTTTTTATAATTAATCAATCTGCCTGTACCACTTTCTTTGCAAATAAACGATTTATTATTTATTTTAAAAACTGATTGTTTACCCTTTAACAGGTAAATACAGCATGCATTATACTTAGTAATTATTTCCAACGGAATTCTTATAAACTTAAAAGATTTGATCTAAAGGGAGAGATATAAATGATAAGTTATACCAAAATATTGGAAAAGATCTGTAAAACTGTGAGTAAGAGAGGTGAAGGGAATCAATTTCCGAGAAAAATTTATTAGCCAAATTACTAGGTTCTGTGGAAGGGAACGACAAAAGGTTTAATAGGAAGAAGAGGAAGAAATCGAGGAATCCTTAAGTTTATTTTTGTGAGCAACAGAGCTTATCGATTTGTCTTTTGATAATTATATAATAGGCATATCCGCATCATAAAAGACCAACCTCTTTTATGTAGACTAAGTTTTAAAGTGACATAACAGTGTTATCTACATTACAAAAAATACCTCGACGGTTTCTTTACTTAAAATATATATATCATATTTTAACATGTAGTACCTTGTGGCATTAGTGAGCAGGCCATCCTGTCCGGTTTCAGTACAGGTTACAGAATATCCCAGTAGTTCGCCATGCCAAGCCTCACGAGGGGGAGCACGCCAACTAACTTGAAGTTCACCAGGCCCACCAGCACTCACTTGGACGCTACTTGGAGCCTCGGATGGTGCTGAACCCATATCAAAATATCATTGAAATTTAAATAGTCAATAGTCAAAAAACACATTTTACTACCAGCCTAGCGATTCTGTAACTCACTTTTCGAACTCTCACAGCGGTTTTCACGCGGCGGTCGCGCTCAAAGTGGGTTACAGAATCGCAAGGCAGTTCTCAAATCAAGGAACGGACGAGAAAAACTAAAAAAACTCAGCCTCTTTAAAAGTAATGTTAGCTTCCTACTATGTATTTCTTGATGCATTACTATAACGCTTGCAAGAAATTAAAATTATTATAATAAAATTAAGTTAATTAAAATATAATATGTTTGTTCAATAGATTGTCACACTGTCTCTCTTACTTGTAAGGTTAAATTAATGTCACAAAAATGTAATTGTTTAACAAGAGTTTATTGACAGTTCTTCTCTTCCGTTCTACGCTCTTGATTTGAGAACTGGCAGTAAAATAAGGAGCATTTAATGTATATTTCTTTTTTGACGTTCATAAGTGTACATTGTGTTATCTATATGAATAAATGATTTTTGACTTTTTACTTTTGTAACTAAAAATATCTAAAATACGAGCGTAATGCTCATGCGTAATGGCACCAAATAAATTTAAAAATTGCAGTTTGTCATAGAAAAAGCTTATTTGTATTTTTTTTATTTTATTATACCTTCTTCCTGTGTTTTGACAACAACGGGCTCTGTATATGGGCTTCGGTCGATTTGATTAATAGCAGCGATCCGGATCATATACGCTGTGTGTGGCCTCAAATTGCTCAACAGTGACTCGTAGTGAATATCTCCCTTCTTTGTTAGACTAAAATGGGGGTAAATAAGTATTAAAAAAAAATTGGTTATTATGACAAAACTATTTATACTATTTAAGGAATAAATAGTATAAATAGCTTTGTCTAAATTAAAGGAAGACGAGGAAGAAATAGAGGAATCGTTTTACTTTTGAGAGCATAAGGGATTATCAATGTGTCTTTTGATTATTATATAAAAGGCATGTCCGCTAATACCCTCTTTGTCTATGGAGAAAATTTTTAAAGTAACAATATAAAAAATCCTACGATGGTTCTTTTACTTTAAAATGTAAATTATTATACCCTTAACATATTGTGGCATTAGTGAGCAGGCCTACAATTAGTCTCAATTTCATAATTTGCTACGTACTCAGGTAATGTCTTAAACATTTTAATTATCATATTAATTTAGCCATTAATCTTTTATAAGTACGTAAGTGGTATAAGTATTATAGTGAAAACTATATTTTACCATTAAAATCTTTCCCCTGACACAACCGTACAAAATTGAGAAATAAATTTAGCCTATATTACTCAGGTATAAACATTCTAATGGTGAAAGAATTTGCATTCGGCCTTACCAGTACTTTTAAGTTTATTCGTTGCAAATTAACAATTTTTTTCCTTTTCCTACAATATTAGTTTAGACTACTGAGCCAATTGTTTAATTATAGTATAGAAAAAGTATCATACATAACGTGTGCATGTGAAGGCCCATGGACGGACACGTTGAGTGTGGTAGCTGAGTCCCAATGAGAGACACGAATGGCTCCTTGGGCAGATAGGGCACAATATTGGATAGTATAGGCCTCCAATGGGGAATTCCCGTCAAATCCCTGACTCCAGGATAAACGTACTGCACGTGAGAGGATCTCGGTAACTGATAGAGATTGAGGGGTCTCTGGTTTTTCTGGAAAAGAAAATTTCACCGAAAATGTTTTAAAAGCCAATATGTAAAGGGCAAATTTAGTATAGATAACACTTAAGAAATACGACGTTTTTTTTTCAAATAAGGTAAACAATTATTTCTTTTTATATATCTCGGTTATGGTTCTAGAAATAACTAAATCCTTTATTTGCCGGGAATATACACTAGTGACAAAAAATATAAAAACATACTTTTTCTAATAGGCAAGTAGAGGATATTTTTCTTCACTATACGATCGTGTTTTAATTGCATAGACACCTAAGAATAATGGATATCCGGGGTTTGAAAGGGGTAAAAGCACATGTATTAATAATATTATAGCTTGCTTCAAGCCATACCTTGGACGGATAGATATATATAATGGTCGCTATGTCCATATGCATTAACAGCTTGGCACTTGTAGACACCAGAATCAAGTCGCTCGGTCCGACTTATGTATAGCTGGGAACGGAGTCCAGCATCTGTCTTTGCTTCTGATACACTTATTCTGCAAATCATTGTTTGAGAAAGACTGGGTGAGATTCAGAAACGAGTCTTAGCGCTAAGTGAGACCCGTACGTCAAAAATGATTCGCGGTTCACGCTAATTCTCGTTACTGAATATTATTAATATGAATAGCTCAGATTCATGCCTTTGTTATTAACGGACATAGGTAATGGCATAATCAGTTTCATATACGACGAAACAATATTTATTTGAAATATTTGCATTGCAATTTGCTGTAGAAACACGCCTATTTTTTGTTACCAGTAAGAGCTTCAAAGTTTATACGTATCGTATACGCTGCGGAATATACCGTTGTGGAAGCATAATTCTCAAATTAATATAAAATCAATTGCGCTACAACCTTTTTTAGGTCTATACCTAAGATTTCTGTATCTGTTTCATCATCATTTGTTAATTTAATAGGCAAGTAGATGATCATTCTTCTGTGCCTGACACACGCCGTCGTCTTTTTTGGTCAAAGCAAGCCGGTTTCCTCACTATGTTTTCCTTCACCGTTCAAGCGAATGTTAAATGCGCACATAGAAAGAAAGTCCATTAGTGCAAAGCCGGGCATCGAACCTACGATCTCAGGGATGAGAGTCACATGCTGAAGCCACTAGGCCAACACTGGTCAAATTAATATAGTGAAATAAATATTATCGTAAAAAGTACCTATAAGTAGACAAATCTAAAGGCCGTACAGCCCTTGACCACGTCAGACGTAACGGGGCATCGCCTCTTGCTTCGCACGCCAGTGTGGCGGCCGCCTCGCGTCTCGCGGATACATTATGAGATGTCAACTCAAATCGAGCTGGCTCTGAAATGGTATTAGTATGACAAGACAAAACAAACGAAGAGACAATTTTTTATTTATTTCCAAAGAATATTGTATAACAGGTGACCGAAACCGTAAAAAAAAATCACACACGAAATTAAAAATAAACATATAAAATTAAATAGGAAAAACAAGCTAAAGAATAACATAATGAAAAAATTAACTATATTATAGGTACTAGCAAATAGTAGAAATTTGTCAGTTTACTCAACGGACAGTAAAAAAATAATCTTTATTTTTACTGTCAACAAAAATAATAACTTACACTTGATTCATAAAAAGGAACAAGAATAACATTTACAATAAAATATAAATTATATAAAAAATTGGATATATTGGAACAGTCTTTTCTTCTGAGAATGGTACTCTTCAATTAACTCGTATGTTGACGAAGAAGTCTGTGTCATAAATTATAGTATAATAAAATAACAAAAATCTCACCATTAACAGCTAAGAATATAGTCTTAGATAGGGGTGTACCAATGCCATTTTCCGCCCTGCACATATAGTAGCCCTCATCATAAGGTAGAGTAGACTCTATCCATAGAGTTCCGTTAGTATGGAATTGAAATCGCCCGCCCAAGTTCACCAGCGGACTGTATTCTGACGTGGAACCTGCTATTTATAATTAAATATTATTATTAATAAGATATTTTTTACTGTCTAAAACAACAGAAAAATCGTTATAAAAATTGCGTTTCAATATTACAGTTTTGTAAGTATTTTTTTCCTCAGCGCATAGTAAAGTAGAAGTTCTAGCAACGCTTCAAATTTGGCTGTCACTGAAATGACGCTTATCGTTTATCGGCAATCAGTGACCATGCTGGTGTAAAAGACGTCTGACTGTTTAGTTAAATAAAAATAGGATGACCAGAGACATTAAATGCATAGAAGTAGCTTTTTAATTTCTTCCTCTAAATGTGCACTATGAATACAAAACATTATTATACCACACAAAATTTGGTCAAATTCGTTTCAAAAGCTATATATGTTTAAAACGAAAAAGTTTAAATATGCAGATAGCATCAGTAAATATTCTCTTCTTATGTTATCAGATAAGACACACTTTGACATGATAACCTTAGTACAAAATTTCAGTAAAAATATCAAATACATGTCCTTTTTGGTTGGCTAAAATAAAAGTAACGAGTTAGTGTAATAATTTGTAATTGCGATGTTTTCTTTATTTCTTATTAATACTGGAACGTCTAAATATAAGAGCCAAAATCAACACATTAAATTCATCAAATAGAATTATTTCCATAAATTTATATTTATATTATTAAGCTTGTGATTAGAACTTATAATCGTACAATCGAAACACAGTTGTGCAGTAATATATCGCTTGCATATATAAAATTCCATTACATGATATACCATGATAAAAGATAAGTAAAAAGGGTTGTACTGTAGATTACCATAGATAACTATTCATTTATTTATTTACACTTTATTACCTTATACAAAACATACATATAAAAAAATAAAATTAAAAAGCAGGTTACATAAGTTATTAAGGCAACGGGCGGCCTTATCGCTAACAGGCGATTTCTTCCAGGCAACCCTTATAAGGAACAATAAAAAAGAAACACCTACAGAGGGTAAATTACAAGAAGTGCATAAAGAATTGACAAAAAAAACCCTCAAAATAACACGCAACTATAACTAAAGTAAAATTAAGTAAAGTCTAAAGAAAAAATAAACATAAATAAAAATATGTATAAACAAAAATTTATATGCCAACTAATAGGCTAACTGAGTCACAATAATTAATATATATATATATAATTAGTAGCTAATTACGAGGCAGAAAATAATGATCAAAAAGAAGCTTTAAGCATTTATTATTTTAACGCTAGCTTGATTGGGAATAGGTTTTCATATTTCTAGTGTATGATATGGTTCAAACAAAAATGTCCTACCTCTCTGTTTTAACCAAGTAACCTGCGGATTGGGCGAGCCAGTAGTTTCACAATTCATAGCTACAGGCTCACCAGCCAACACCGCTTCATCCTTTGGTTCAGTCACCCACTTTGGTGATACTGCAGCATGCGAGAAATTATCGATTTTAATATAACTGTTATAATGTGTTTAACACAACTTTACTTATAATAGATTATTGCTTAAGGAAAACTTATAAGTTACATCAATCTATAGCTATAGCGTTCTTACCTCACCTGGCGGCATTAAAATTTGTATGTTAACTTAAATATATAGAGGCTGTAACATGATTTCATTTTTTGTTTCGCTCGGGTTATGCTATGACGTATTTTCAATTTGATTATACATTTGCCATTTTTATTTATTAGTTAATTAATTTTATACTTTCTTAGTGAGTTTTTGTGCGTATTTTGAACTATTTGAAGGCAAAGTGTTAGGTAATATATTATGAGTCTAACCTCTTATTGTTCCCATACTAACTTCCTCCTTATCGTTACGATTGATAATTGTGTGCGATTCATGTTAAAAATATAACGAACGAGGTATGTACACAGATCCTATTTTAGGATGAAATTGTGTATCAACAGCCACCGAACCCTTTTTTGTTGTACTTAATTTTTTGGTACAAACTGAACCGGAAAATGAAATAATTTAACCAAAATCCTAATAAATATGGCAACAACTTTTTGCAGTATAATTATAACTGTAGTAGTGGAAAGTTGATAGGTAATAACAATAAGATCTGAATGCAGCCTAAGGGTGTGCTGACACAAGTATAAATAGCGGAAAATTAATATTTGTATTGATAAAAATAATGCTTAATTAAAAAGTATCAGTATCTAATCTCTCCTTTATGTTTAAATATAGTCTCACAGTACCATATTTACGAAATAAAGTTTTTGAAATAAATTAATTACCCATTCCTTCTAGCCATCTGTAATCCAAAGATGTGCAGAACAAAAATAAAACAAAAACTTAGTCATAGGATGAACCGCCCTTTAAAATATATTAGTGTTCAATTAAGTCATCTAAATAAATAAACGGATGAATTTCTATATAGCTTAAAATAAAGACCAGAAAAATTTGTACTTCAAAATGAAAACAATAATTTTTCCCCAATTTTTCTGGTAACTTCAGTGTTGAAGCGTGAGGTGGTGCGAGCTGATTGGTGCATGGTGCAGAGTGCCAGGATCTAGGCGTTACCTTTCACCACCAGCTCGGCGGTATAGTTAACTTTTGCTGCGTTGTTGGACGCGACACATGTGTACAGTCCGCTGTGGCGGGCTGACACTTCTTTGAATACAAGATTGCTGAAAAAATCCGCTCCTCGCTCTTCCACCTATATCATAAGGCTTTCTGAACTACCCGTCTCTTACGTATAGTTGGGACTTATTCATTATAACGTCATAATAAAGAAATTCATTATCTTATACGAGGTCACTTAAATCTTGTGTTATTTCTTATATAGTGAATCAGCCTTACATCGTTTTAATAAAAGAACTGTTGTGTCTCTCTTTCTCACAACATCGTTAACACAATTTGACAGAAATAAACAAATGACAGTCTAGCTAATCCGTACTATAACATTATTTGTTTCATGATTAAGAATACAGCTGTCTTGTGTTTCTTTTAAGGTTAGAAAATAAAAACGTCAGGATAATTTTCCCGATCATTGCATTATACATTTCTCGAACTTGCTTATTATGTTACACTAATTTAAGTTTATATAGGATTAATTAACAATAGTGAATCAAGCTATTTCTTATAGTCAGATATTGTAATAAATATGAATAATTCTTGAGATATATTTTACCTGGAGTGAAGATGGTATAGGCCCATTATCCTTCAGCCACATGAAATGCACCGGCATATCTCCCGAGATAACGCTACAACTGACTTGAGCTCGCTTTCCTTCTTGGAGATTAGCAGAGAATGAAAAAGGCTCTATTTCTGGAGGATCTGAAATTACGATAATGCTGATAAAGATAACTAATAGTTTTGCAGTAGAGGTTTCAGAAGAATCAAGCTGGTAATTGACTCGTGAATTACTCTGGGTAACCCCACCTAGGAAACAGAACCATAAAGTAATTTTATTGAATATTTTATGAAAAAAAATATACTTTATCTCCTCTTTGGGGGTTTTGCTTTCTTATATATAAATACTAAGAATTTATTACCCTTGATTGGATACACTGAGCCTAAAGGAGGGATCTAGCTATTAATCGGTACCAATTTGAATTTCTTAGGTTGGAGTTAATCAGTTATTAACCACACTAGGCATGGTACATGGTACATTTTCTCAGAGCACCATGCATGCCTAATAATGTTGTGATAAATAAAAAATGAAATTAATTAGTAGCGCTACAATCTTTTTAGGTCCTGGCCCTTAGATTTCTGTTTCTTTTTATAATGTAATAGGAGGCAAACGGGCAGGAGGCTCACCTGATGTTAAGTGATACCGCCGCCCATGGACACTTACAATGCCAGAAGGCTCGCAAGTGCGTTGCCGGCCTTTCAAGAATTGGTACGCTCTTTTCTTGAAGGACCCTAAGTCGAATTGGTTTGGAAATACTTCTGTGGGCAGCTGGTTCCACATAGTGGTGGTGCGCGGCAAAAACTGCCTTAGAAAACGCTCTGTTGTGGAACGACGGACGTCGAGGTGATACGGATGGTATTTTGTATTTTGCCTTGACGTCCGATGATGAAACTCAGCTGCAGGTATTAGACCGAACAACTCCTCTGAACACTCTCCATGGTAAATGCGGTAGAAGATGCAGAGAGATCCCACATCTCTACGCAACGCCAAGGGATCAAGCCGCACGGAAAGTGACTGGTCGTCGACGATTCGAACCGCTCTTCGTTGAATACGGTCAAGTGGAAGGAGCTGGTACTGGGGAGCCCCCGCCCAGAGGTGAAAGCAGTACTCCATATGGGGCCGAATTTACGCTTTATATAGTTGCAAGCGGTGGCCCGGAGTGAGGTACCGTCTCGCCTTGCTGAGCACACCAAGCTTTTTGGAGGCTAATTTAGCCTTTCCTTCCAGATGACCGCGAAACTGAACTTTATTCGATATGTCAACGCCCAGTATTCCGATGCTAGCTGAGGCTTTAAGGAGAGTGTCTTCAAAGGGGGGAGTAGCGACAAAGGGAGTTTTTTTAGCGGAAAACGCGCATACTTGTGTCTTCTTGGGGTTAAATTGGACTAGATTAAGTCTACCCCAGTCCGAGACTCCACGTAGAAGAGTTTCGACTTCAGACACAAGTTTGTTCCGGTACTCATCGACAACAGCCCAAAAAATACCTGCCCGGCCAGTGTAAAAAGTATCCCCAGTGCTGTCGTCCGCATAGCAATGAATGTTGCTAAGCTGCAACATATTATTGATATGAATAGAATAAACAGGGTCGGGGATAGGGCACAGCCTTGTGGGACACCAGCATTCACAGATTTCAGGTCGGAGCATGCTCCGTCGATGACGACTTTGATGCTCCGATCAGCGAGAAAGCTGGAAATCCAGTTTCATGGTCATATTTCAATCTAATAGGCAAGAAGTGATCAGCCTCCTGTGAAACACGCCGGCTTTTTGGGTCTAAGACATGTCGTTTTCCTTCACCTTTCGAGCGAATGTTAAATGCGCATAATAATGTTGTGATACAGGCGAATATTCAACGATGAATTGTTCATTATTTGTCTAAAATAAGGATTGAGTTTTATTTTCTATATTGAATTAGTATTAAGGCAGAAAATAAGTAGCAATTAATATTATAGCTATATAAGCCGAATTCGATGTCGGATCTAATGATTTCCTCTAAGCTGAGAATCGCCCTTTGACTAGGCTAACACTGGTCTATAACAATATGTATAACTAATTGCACTTTGATTTGTCTTTGTATTTTTGTATTCTATAGAACTGACTAACGGTTAAAAGTTAAAAAGTCTGAGTCCACGAAGGACTCAGTTTCCGCACTTAGCCTCTCACTAGGTCCATTGTGCGCAAAGTCCTGGCTAACCAAGCCCGCCTAGCTCCTTCCAGAAGCACAGAAGTCTCCTGGGCTCATCGCATGCTTTGGAGCGACCTCACTGCTTTGGAATTGACTATTTAATACAAACTATCACAACAAGACACAAAATTAGACTGACTGGAGACAACGAGCTGAAGCTCCCTCCGAGCGAGTTCTCCGTGCGGTCCTGTTACAGCGCATGTGTAAGCCCCACCGTGTGATGCTTCCACTCGGGCGACCCTCAAAGCTCCAGTGACGCTGCTGTCCCATTCTACTTGATTACCGTCTCGTTCCCATTTTACTGAGCTGAAATGATACACCAGGGGTCCTATTATTATGGCGAGATTGTGTTATTATTAATTACGCCCCGTGAATAAAAATCACCTCGTATGTGGATTACGTTTTTAATAGCCTTATTTATCGGATAACGGTTTAATATGTAGCCTATTTTGTAGATAATATTTAAAAAAATCTAATTTAGAACTTTTCCAATGTCTTCGCAGAAAGTTGTTTCCACTTTCGACCATAATGATATTCGTATGATATAAGATTTAAACCATACTGCGTTGTACCTCATAGCTATTGGTTGGATAATTGTTTTTTTTAATACCATTGGAGTTATTTATGCAGTTGCTTATATAATATTTTGTAAAAGATTATATAAATTATTTATTTGTTTTTTATTTATTACCACTTCGTTGCAAGTATATGGAAATATGGTACAGTTAAAATTATTAATTAAAACTGGCCAAACATATTACTAAGAATTCCTTTAATATTTGATAAAAATAACTCCTGGACATTATGTCAGCCCTAATGAAATCAATATAGGTATATTAACTAGTAAACCTTATAGGGTATCCCGAATAAGGACAGTACAGCACCAGTTCCCGGCCTGCGACTGCTCTGATTGGTCCAATCGATCTCACGTATGGTGGTCCTAAAAACAGACGTAATAACAACCCTTGACAATCTGCCCCAAACTCTTTGAGTATCAGAATTACTAGAATGTGCCGAGGATGCTAAAGCTATATCATAAAATATTCATAAAAACTAAATCAGTCTAAGTATATACTTTTTTAAAGGCGTTAATACAATTGAACAATAATAGATAAGCAAGAAATAAGCAGTTCTAATATGATCACACTATCTATAAGCTTTTTTGTAAGATTTATATTTGATATTATTTATCTAGTGATTTCTAGGAGTTTTAAGTCCAAAATATTTAATAGCGTAGCGTATTAATTTGCAAATAAATAACTTACTATATACATAGTGTTATTTAATGTTTTATAAATATCATCGTTTAGAAAATTAGAGGGTCTGTTTCACAATGTATAGATAAAGTACCAAATAGCTACGCAACACATAAATTATTTGGAAGATAAATTGTCCTATTTGACACTTCATCGGACTCATAACTTATGATGGTCTTTATGTGACGAATAGCGCTATCTGACAGTCGTGAAACGCAACAATAGTGTTTATCCTACCAATAAGTAATAAATAGCTAATTTGGAACTTATGTAGAATTTATCCGTACATTGTGAAACAGACCCTAAATCTAATAATGATCTAATACTATAAATAAAAGTTACCATAAATATTGAGTCTAGATGTATGCGAGATTTCTCCCAATGAGTTGGCGGCTCTGCAGGTGTATAGGCCTCCATCTTCTGATCTCACTGCAGATATGTTTAAGTAGCTCACCACGTCATTGCTTTTTGTCGCAAATTGCTCAACACTGTACCTGAAATATTATGTCGATATTCAAATACTTGGCTCTTCTTAGCTTGGAGAAGAACATTTTATACTAAAACAGAACCTAGTGGGAGTTTCTTAGCAAGTATAAATAAGTCAATCAAGCAAAGACAAAATTATCTTTATTTAAATTATATTTAGTATATACATACTAACTGGTCACAATGAAATACAACCTTCAAAATAAATACATTCCGAGACTTCTTTAAAGAAGAAATCAGAGATTAAAAAAATAAATTTAGTTATAATTTTAATGAATTTACTACTAAACCTAGAGAAACTTGCCAGAAATAATCAAATATGTCGTTATTTTCGAAATTTTTCTGTGTTCGAAATTAAATAAAAAACAAAAAATAAGAGCTGGTGCTTTCCTGGCTCAACGAATAAGTATCGCAAAACAGTGAGAAAATGCTGCCAGCGTTAAAGGTGCCACAGGGACCAAACTTTTTAAATTTGTTTAAATTATTTTTAATAATTTTTATTATTACTATGTAGGTTAAGAAAATTGTAAATACAAATTATAGGTATGTAGCATGATTACACGATTCACGTATAACAAGAAACATAATAACCATTACGGGGATATGTGTCACTAAGAAAAGTATTTGTATAGTGAAATATATTTAGAATATTTAAATCTCACCTATGTCCTCTCGCCATTGTATTGAGAGGCTGTCCGTCTAACATCCAAGTAAAATGGGGAGGAGGTGATCCAGCAGCTGAACACTTTAATGTTACCACCTGTCCTGGACGCAGCACTTGCTCGATAAACGTATATTGAAGTTCTGGAGCCGTGTCTGAAATATTGGATGTTCTCGTTTGAAGGTGTTATGATGTAGTGACAAGTTCCGATTGCTTTGGTTTATGACGCAATTCCTTTGTTGATTAGACTTTGATTGGAAAGTCTAACTCTATAATAAAATTGCTGTTAATTTTTTTTTTATGTAATAGGAGGCAAACGGACAGGAGGCTCACCTGATGTTAAGTGATACCGCCGCCCATGGACACTCACATTGCCAGAGGATCGCAAGTGGGTTGCCAGCCTTAAAAATGTTGTTTTTTTTTATATTATCTGATGGTTTGAATTTACAAAACAAATTTACATAAATTGCATAAAATACCACGGCATACGTAAATTAAGTGTTCGCGTTCGTGAGCTAATTCAATTTATTAAGAACTCAAATCTGTCAGTAAGCCTGATAAAAATGCCTTGCCCAAACCTAATAAATAGATGCACCTATACGCAATGAACGTGGCAGCTGTAGATACAAAATTCTAATTAAGAAAGTGCTTCCTGCGTTCAATTATCGCAATTAAAAAGGAAATACTTAATCATATATATATTTGTTTTTGACACAGACATCCTAAGATATGTCCCATCATGTAGAGGAATACTATGTATATATATTTGCTACATTGAATTACATAACTCAGTTCTATCAAGTGTCTCAATAGGTAATCTGGCCAAATTAAAATTTTGCTTTAGAGCTAATCTCAGTATTTGTTTTATTATTTTTATAAGTTTTATTTATTTCTACAATACCTCCTAATCTGATTTCAGCACTTGCTTGTGCGGAATCCCTCTCATTTCTTGCCATGCACTGGTAGACTCCTTTATCCGCGCGGTGTACGGATGCTATAACAAGTTGTTCACCACCATTTTGTACACGTACACGACCACCAGCGATACCTGTGCTCACGGGGATACCGTTATGGAGCCACTCCAGTCGCGGAGATGGCCATCCACCCCACGTGCAGTTTATGATTGCTGTGCCACCACTATTTACTACCTGGATAAGATAATAACTGAATCAGATGCATTCTTAAAATTTTTGTTTTAATGGTTGGTTGCAATTAGATTTTTCATAAGAAGTTCAGTGATTTTAAACGACTTTCCAATCAATTATAAGTTATTTTTACAATGCAACACCAAGACCTATAATAAGTTTAATACATATAAAGACGCGTGTGAACATTTTAAAATTAATACTTTAGACTCTCGACGAAAACAACATGATTTATTGCTACTACATGACATCATCTCAAATAACATTAATTGCAGCTCCCTTCTAGAAAAATTGCCCTTCCTTGCTCCAGCCTACCAGACTCGTAATCGTGGTTTGTTTCATGTTCTTCACATCAACACTAACTACGCAAAAAACTCAGTTTTGTATCGCGCAGCCCGGACATACAACGACCAATATTTAAGCCTTGACTTGTTTAAGCTATCGCGGAATATGCTTAAAAGAAGTATTATCATGAACATACCCTCACTTTTACACCATCATACAACACAGCCAAATTAGGTACCACTTAGTTAAATGTATTGAACAATTTTAAATTGTTTGTTTCTTTTTGGAAATTTTTGAACCTTTTTGTAGTTAAATGTATTATGTATTCCATCTCTGGCTATATTTTCAGTGTGTTATTATATATAATTGATGTTAGCTGTAGGATTACGAAATAAATAAACACGTTTTAATTAAGTCAAAGTTTAATTTCGATAACACAATACTTAAGTATTTTTCTTGATTGTATTTTTCTATTAAGAATTGAAAATTTTAAAATTATCTTGTTCTTGAAAACATATCAGGAATGTATGTAATGTAAATTTATATATAAGTACAAAAGTGTTTCGCAATGTATTTCAAATGAAAAAAAAAAAATTAATTCATCTGAGTCCTTATCGGTAAGGAATATTTACTATTAATGCGGTCTGTGTATTAAAACCAATTTTAATGATTTTAGAAGTCATTCATTTGTTTATATTTGCAACGAAATGCGAATAAAAGCGATTCATTATGATTTCAACTACCGATAAGATCTTGGAAGTCTCCACACAAATCTAGCCCATATCAAAACACTATTACATATACACTTTTTAATATAATATAATAAATATAGTTAAAAAAACTAAAAAACACGATTTTAAAGCACATCAAACTAAAAAGTGAAAAATAATTCCTAATTTAGGCTGAAAATGGTAATGAGCAAAAAATACTGGTATTATTGTGAAAAAGCGTGGGTTGCTCGATAGACGAAAAATATGGCATTGATGTGCTTTTTTTAGGGCACAGAGCGCCAAAAGCGTGTTTTTTAGTTTTTTTTTAACTATATTTATTTTCCACTTTTTAGTCCTAGCAGCAATACGTGTTGTCTCAATTTAATCGTATTGCTTTGTGGACTTAAAAAAAATTTCAAGATAAACCTATGAAATTATTATATTGTCGCTGATTCTTTATAAGTGTACAAAGTTTGAATTAAATCTGTCCGTTTAAAGTGGGTCAAAATCGAGTCCGAAGGAGTCGGTTACATACATACATACAGGTGAAGCTAATATAAAGCGTGTAAAATCAATATCTCTTAAATAATTGATTGACCGTAAATTGACCTTATTATAACAGTACTAAATAATAATAATAATAAATTACGTTCACGTTGCGTTAGTGAATTATCAATAAGTATCCAATTTACAAAATGATTCAAACAACCCAATGAGATAACTGGAGTTCGCTATAAAATTTTATATCAGAAGCCGACGAAATTCGAATAACCTATTGAATTTCTGAGCACATATTGAATTTAATGATATGAAAAGTCTCTTTACAGAAATAGATATGCTCCTTTCATTCTTGTACTGCTTATAGTAACAAAATGTCATTATAATGATTCTCGTTATTGTAATATAACGGGATGCGATATAGTTGTAATTCAATATATCCCGTTATGTCACGAGAGATACAGTCGTTACGTTGTAAAGCCCCGCATCTTACCGAGCTTTATAGTTGAGACTACTGTAATCGGACTTTTGTGGACGGATGGAATTAAATCAAGGTTATGCTCAGTATGCTATAACTATATTATCTACGGATAAACTGATCAGGTTATTTAATGATGTCACATCACGTGAATTATTTATAAATTATAATGTCTGAAATACACTAGGATATCTTTTGTTTTCATATGCGCTTCTGGGCTTCTTCGCGAAATCGTATATTTATTTAACAGTGTGTAATCTATATGTAACACTTGGCTTTTTGTGCTGAACCGGATTGTTGTTTCGGGTTTAAGTCACTGAATAAATTCAAAGCCCTCGTTAAACGAAAATTAATCAATAAAGCTTTTTATAAATTTGAAGAATACTTAAATGATTCTAATCCTTGGGATTGATTTGCTCCAGTTCAAACAATTTGTATAACTCAATACTTGGCGATTAAAAAGAGTGGCGGAAAGTTTCTTGCCAACTGGCAAAGCGGGTAAGAAGAACTCTTCTTACCCGCTCAACGCCCTTGACTTGCGAACTGGTAGTTAATGTAAATTTTCAATTAATTTAACTTCTTTCTGACGAGTCATAAGTGTACTTGTTATATGAATAAAGATATTTTGAGTTTGAGTACGACTTGCCGGTTTTCTCGCTATGTTTACCGTTAGCGAATAAGCGTTTGTTAATCGTGCGAGTGAGTCTGAAAACACAACAACTACAGTGATGAATTTTGCACGTTTAGCCTTTAGTCCAACACTGTATTTAAGTCTATTAAATTATTTTCCAGTTCAAGTAAGCTTAAATCTCATAATCCTCAACCCACAAATGAATAATATTCGGGCAAGAGCTATTTATATCCAAATTTGATATTCCGATTCCGTCAGGGTTGTAAAAACATGTTCCGACAAACACGGACCTCGTCCTAAACAAACAACCGAATTTGCTCTGAAACCCAAAAACAATAATGCAAAGCGTGCCTAATCTTTCAAAGAATCAACTTCTTTAAATATTTGCGAATGTTTTCGAGTGATTCAAATGTATTTATTCTATTAAAATGAATAATTTATTAATATGTCAAACGTGACAGGTGCGTATGAAATGGGAAAATGCGCGGTCGGTTTTATTTGTTTAAAAATTCAGTTTTACGTCAGGTTTACTGATGATGGAGGAAAATGTCGACTTTTATTTCTATTGTACAAAATGCATCTAACATTTTAGGTATAGAATTAAAAAAAAAAGAGATGGGTGATATTAAGCTGTGACTTGCGCTATGTTAACCTACTCTTTCTTAGATAAATCTAATTTTTAAATATGATCAGTGTGTAAAAGTGCCAAGCATCGTTAGCTGCTCTTTGTTACATTTGGGTTTATTTTTAATCGTTTAACTCTTCGTTGCATATATCTCTTGCGGTATTCGTAGATAGTATACGTAAGTTATAAAAATACGATACCATAAGGTGTAAACTCTGTCCACAAATAACAGAAAATACAAGTAATTTGTGAATTATTTTATCAGCAATATTATTATTAAACTAAAGCTCTGCTTAAGCTGTTTATCGAGCACTGAATAGCTGGGTCCCTAATTAGACTATGAACAATATATTTAATCCGTAAAATACAGAATTATTCGCCTTATACTAATCTAATACTATCCAGTTCTGGCGTCATCGCCTAAATTGAAACCGTAATAATGATTAATTTTACTTTATTAAAAACAACGTTCCTGCACTTTACCTGTTTTGAAAGTTAAAACAATTAATAAAGTTTTTGTGGGTGTTTACAGTACATCCAAACTAC
Source organism: Pieris macdunnoughi (assembly GCA_905332375.1). Lineage (NCBI taxonomy): Eukaryota > Metazoa > Arthropoda > Insecta > Lepidoptera > Pieridae > Pieris > Pieris macdunnoughi. The sequence continues at coordinate 1,383,151 of CAJOBZ010000020.1, forward strand.
GTAATGAGCTCGTTACACAGCGAGAACTTTATTACTTTTACATGTAATTGTATGTAGTACGAGTACGTGTATATTATAAATTAATTAAATTATTATTATATTTATATATAATATAATATAATTTAATTATTATACAGTAGTGGTTATAAATTTGTATTATGTGAGTATTGCACATTTTATACAATGACGCACCAGCATATAAAAATAACTAATCACTCACAGTCTCTTTCTCACTATAAAATACCATTTATGCACAACTGGGAATCGAATGCACGAACTCAGTGTTCGGATTTGTACGCTTATTTACGAATAGTACTGTTAATATCATTCTATATTCAAGTTATGTTGTTATTACATAATATGTTTACAGCACGTCCGGCGTGTATACATTTAATTTGCAATGTAAATAAGTACCAACACGGATTAATATTATGATGTGTAGTGATAACTGGATGCTGTATAATTTGATAATGCACAGGACTTTTGAGTAAACCGTGTTAATTTAAAATAAAATTGATAACCTTGAAATTCTTCTTATTCATACATATACTGTTTATACGTAAATCGTATTAAAGACGTAGCAAGAAAAATATGTATGGAAAATTTGATCAGCGACCAGTGAATTTACAGAAAGCTCCAACGTACATCGTTGTAATAGAAAAAAAAGTATTGTATGGATCTATTGTGTCTTGCCTCAAACATTTTTTCTACGAGTCAGCCTGTTCAGTATGGTATACACGACCGCCTTTATAGATAAATTTATGATCCGTAGCAATGACTTCTAATTTGGATATAGAGCCCGGAAGTTAATAAATCCTTACTAAATGCGAGCCCGTCCTGCTCAGCAAGTTATCCGCTAAATTTGTCCTTTTAAGATAATAAATGGAGAGTACTGTATGTTCCACAATTAAATGCCAAACATTAGTTATATAATATACGGTTTAACTTTGACAAAAGATGTCATGCGAGAACGCTAATGTCGAGCTCTCAAATCTAATTTCCTCAGTGTCTGTATGAGCTTCTAACTAGTTTGCTTTATTCTAAAAGCTTAAAATACAAAATAATTAATAAAATTAACATACTAAAAATGAAATTTTCTTCACCTATTTAAATTAGAATGAAGGAAAAATAATGTTTTAAATAAACCTCACGCAAATTAGTTATATGTATATTCGCATCGATTTTTAAAAATGGAACCACGTATCTGCCTGCAACAGTGGAACAAATAGCTGACATAAAAAAAAAATAGTTTTTTTACCATCTATGCCCTTTGTGATATTATAGTGTTAACACTAATAAAATCTCTGTTCCAGGAATCACACAATCCAACGGGCCGGATGCCCTCGACAATACCAGAATACAGAAAAAATCAGCGCAGTACCCACAACTCCAATTATGTCACAAAATATAACTTTTTATATTTTTGTCATCCTCATGTTTTGTGTATTCAAATATGCTAGCCATTTCACCAATGAACAAATGATGCATAAAAAATAGAACTACAATCCCATAAAACAATTTCTATTTTAAATAAAGTTTATTGTGGAATATGATTTATCGGTGCACAATGCGGTCCAAACTGCGGGTAACAAATGTTACAAATTGATACATTTTGTCAACTCTGAACAACCGAATTTAAAGTTACAATACATTTGTTACAACAAAGTTTTAGCGGGTTTTTTAATTGTAAGTGCTACTTTTTGATGTTTTTTTTTATAATTAGTGCTATTAGAGCATTTATGATAATGTAAGGGTGCTTATTATATAGAATGTTATTCCACATTCATTAGCTTCTACAGTTTTACTAAATCAAAAACAGATTAATGGCAATAAGAGGATGACCACACATAATGGCGCTCTGTCTCATATTTTACGATTAGCGACATTGAATCCCCAATACATGTTTTGGAGAACCAGTTCAAGAAAGATATACATATATGTATTAATTAGTGTTATAATGGGTCTGTATACATGAATTAGAAATTTGTTATATATCAGAGTAGAAAGGAGACTTTTAAAGCAAACCGTCTTTTATTTTATCGTAATTTGGAGTCACAATGAGAAAAACAAAATTGATACAATAACGAGCTCACGAGTTCTTGACTTACAAAATACAAACCATTACAACAATTACTAATAAAATAGCTTTATTTGCTAGAAAAATAAAAGTGTAAGAATTTCTATCGATTGTTCCTTTCTCCTTTTAAGACGCCCTTGAATCCAGTACATGTACAATGAACAAATTACTCAAAGTCCCAAAACCCGAACAAGAAAAAGAAAAGTAGAATGGAACGAAAATCTTAAGGTCCGTTGATTGTTTAAAATTGCAAAGAGCACATTCACTCCGCCCGAATTGTTACTGGCTGAATAAGGTCCCTTCTAACTGGCCAACCCCTTACCCTCGTTTGCCCGACACATTTGTCGGAATAACAAGAATTTATACAAAACTAGTAACGAACTGTAAGTCTATTGTTATCGCTCTGTTGGAATTTTTATACAGGATTTGCACAATAGTTTTCTTTGCTTTTAGCCTGCGCTAGAATATAATGTTTATACCTGGCTAAAATAGATTAGTAAACAAAAATGTATATATCATGGTTTTTTTTTTAATGTAATAGGAGGCAAACGGGCAGGAGGCTCACCTGATGTTAAGTGATACTGTCCACATACGTTGCGTTGCCTTTCAAGAATTGGTACGCTGTTTTCTTGAAGGACCCTAAGTCGAATTGGTTCGGAAATACTTCAGTGAGCAGCTGGTTCCACATAGTGGTGGTGCGCGGCCAAAACTGCCTTAGAAAACGCTCAGTTGTGGAACGACGGACGTCGAGGTGATACGGATGGTATTTGTATTTTGCCTTGACGTCCGATGATGAAACTCAGCTGCAGGTACTTGTTCTTTTAATTTTGTAAAATTTGGTAACGATTGTTGCTTTATCTGTTTGCGAAATGTCTCAGATTTAAAATAATTGTCGAAAAATTCAGTGCATGTAGTTATGCCCAAACAATAATTTTACGTAGCATATCTCGATTGAAAGTTGCGTCTAACTCTCTTACACAAATTTAAGGCAATGGAACTGAATAATAAACTTCTCGTAAGTTAATATCACATATTATTTCAACAAATAGCTAATAATAAAAATAAGGCCGGTAAATATTTTCACTTCGGTAGTTTAAATGACACTTGGGTTCAGTAAATTATGAAAATGCTTTTAACGAATGCAATTACACTTCAAAGACTTATTGATATTTGCGCTTCAATAATTTAATTTATTAACAGCAGCTGTACTCCATAATTTATTTGACATATAGGACATGAATCATTTTATATAATAATTTAAAGTTCTTGTTATTATATAAACAAGTCAATTCGTTAATAGGACATGGGGTTTTTTCTGCATCGTTTATTGATGAAGTGCCTTATAAATATTTTGAGATTAAATATTCTGTGGCCCTAAATTGGTATGCTTGGGACAGATTGCATATATATTAGTAATTTGTCTTATCTATGAATGTATTATTAATATTCATTCCACTTCTTAAGTATATATAATTTTACGATTCTGCTTAGTAGTGTCTGTAGTGTATACTACAACCTAGTAAAACCCTCTATAGGTTTTAGCCTCAAAATGCGTGTTTCTTCTGTTTTATTCAAGCAGGTGATCAACTTTCTATTCTTGGCATACATCATTGATTTAAGGGTCTAAGACCTCGCGATGGTTTCCTTAAGCGTGTCAATAAACACATCAAAAGAGAAATCAATTAGAGTTTCAAAGCGTGAATCGTTGATCGTCATAAGCATAAATACTTTTCTTTTTTTTAATGAGGTGAAAAGGCGCTTACGAATGTCAGACTTCACGCGGAGACTGTGGGAATGGGTCTACACTCAAAGCCTTTTGCTATTCAGAGGGGTAGCGAGCCTACACACTAAAACACCTCAGCCCTCCACATGCCCTTAAGGTGCCTCGGGGAACACCAAGGCATTCAACTCGACATAGGGCCTAATCAAGATCTCAATACTAGGAAAACAATGTTTTTTTTTTAAAAAAATTGAGGGGAAACGAGCCTGCGGGAGGCCCAAAAAGAGCAGTCATCGCAGCCCATAGACATGATTCCGCAGTTCACTAGTTCGCAAAAGAAAATGCCTTGTGAAACGGACTGTGGAAGACTTTCAGCCATCAAGGTGATGTTTATATGAAATGAAGTGAACTAAGATATTATGACAAAATAAATAGAGAAATATAATACCTCATAACTAATTAGAAGGACTTACGCTATACACGACTGATGTTTTCTCGACATAGGTTCGAAATAATTAAAGGCTTTCACTCCGAGGCTGGTGCTAATGGAAGGATATATTTCGGACGCTAATGCACAAACAACCCCAATTATGTCAAAGGTAACGCTTTTTATTTATTTAGTTCTTTCAATATTACTTAAATGTAGAAGTTGTACATGAATTACACATACGTGAGACACCTTATTCTTCAATATCACATAGCAAAGTTAATTTAATAGTAAGCAAATAAATGACGTAATTACGTTCAAAAGGTGTAGGTTTTTAATAAAAGGCGTAAAAAAGAATTTGTTAGTTTAAGGAATTTAAATATCTACATACTAAGTAACCCTGGTTTTTCAGCACATATCATATAATTGTAGTCTATGTAAACAGTCTAAATAAAATAAAATACGGAAATATCATCGACCTTGCTAAAGTGGTTACTCAATTTAAATTTTGCTGAATATACGAAGATGTACAAATGTACAAATTATAACTCACTTGTGTATGCGGCTGTACATGTACGGTTAGGTGAGCGCGTAGTGCGAGGTGCAGTCGCAAAGTCAAGTGTCCGTGGGTATTTGCAGCTCGGCACGCCCAGCGACCGTCATCACTCAACTCAGCTCGCCGGATGCTAAGTGCGTCTGCTATTATGTTGTACCGCCCTGCACCTTCACCTTCACGGATTTCTCTTAAGGCTCCACCAGATGTCTCTCGGTACCACCTACAAAAGTATAAAAAAAAAAATATGTTTAGTTGAACTTAGGGGCCGTTCCAGTATTACGTAAGCAGATATCTGCAATTTATCCCCCCCCCCTCCTCTTGTCAGCAAATCTTTCAAAAATAATAGTAGGTACTTAAACGTAATAATTTTTTGTAGTAATCCTCGAAAATGCATTTCGTTTTCAAGCTTTATGCTTGTGTTGCAATGTGTGGGTAATATGTGTAAAAAAGCAAATAGTGACTGTTGACGTATTAATAATATATAATAATAATAATCACCAAATCAGAAAATCAAAGAATCCCTCCCCCCTATTGTGCTTACGTAATACTTGCATTCTCAAATTCAAATATTTATTGCATTCCTTATGTTCATATTTTACACGTGACACGTTATAATTTATTACAATAAGGACCTTGGTTAGGCACAGCAATGTTGTGAGAGGGCATGTTTTATTATAGTTTTTAACAAAAATTATTTATTTAATTTTTATTCTTATATCAAATATATTTTTATTTACACAAATACAGTATTTACAATGTTCTTAACCTATAAAGTAATAATAAAAATAATTAAAGAAGAAAGAAGAAAATCAAAACAAATTTAAAAAGTTTGGTCCCTGTGGCAGTGTACCTTTAACGCTGGCAACATTTCCTCGCTGTATTGCGAGACTTATTCTTTGAGCCAGGAAAGTGCCAGCTCTGTGGTTACCGGTACTATCTACCAGGCGCCAACTTAAATCTTTAATAAGCGCCTGTGCACTTGAACCCCACGGCCCAAGAGTCTCTACTCCAAAGGGAACAAAATTGAAGTTGGAGGAAAGACTCTTATATTTGTGCCGTTTGTTAATTTCTGCCTGTTCTGCGGCCGCGCCAGCTTTTTTGCTTGTCCGAAGGAGATGAGACGGGGCAAAGGTGTCTACACAGGTAGCATCCCATACTAAAGCCCGTTCCATTTTCCAAGGGATCAAAGACATTCCATCCGGCCGCTTGCCATCGTCTCTTGCGATGCCTGTTGGCTCCAAGATTGCTGGAACATTGACAGAGGCAAGAGAGCGGCGTATAATGTCGTTTAGCGCGGCATGGCGAGAAAAACGACCTGCACTCTTTTGGCAGTGTAGGCCATGGTGTCCAAGGCTACTTACTTCAAAACCACAGGGACACTTATGGGGAGTACATATGGGGACTCCTAAGCGGAGGCTGATGGCAATTCGAAGTGATTCAGGGTCTAAAAGGGTGCCAGTGTTTGGCGAAGGATAAGCATTAAGCCAATGTCCAGCTTCCCTAGACCCCACAGCCATCAACCTTGCACGGTCTGTTATTGGAATGTGACCTAATAACTTTATTATAGTTAATTATATTCTTATACATTTTTATTCTTATAAGATACATTATTTATTTGGTATATTTGCTTTGGTATCACGTTGCAAAAAGCAGACTGTACTTAACATTATTAATAAACTTCAAAGAATGTCATACAACTATTATATGTCCACTGAAACCATTATTTCTGTTGACGGAAACTAAGGGCTGATTTGGGTGTATTTTTTATTTTAAGTACCTAGCTGTGTTCTCGTATTTCGTTAAATTCGCTCAATTAACGATCTATTCAACTCGACTGTGTAAAGACCTTTTTAGCTTCTGCATGTATTACCTTATTTGTAATGACTTAAGTAGGCGTTAACTCTTAATAAATTTATTCATAATAGTCATAATATAATGAAACAAAGTTAATCTTAAAATTTAAACCTTAATTAAATCTCACGTTGAAAAATAAGCTGTGTAATTTTCTTTCAACACGCTATAATTTAAGGATTAGCTCGTCTTTACGCTGAGTGTTACCGGGAAAATTATGTATACAAAAACAACAAATTAAAAGTTGCTCTAGGTAAAATTAATTTTAATAAAATCCTCTAAATAGCAGCTAATATTTTACTGAATAGATAAAAAGGCTTTAGCTGCAGGTTCCATTAACATAATTGATATATTTTATAAAAACATGCATTTAATGTACATTCAATATGTAAGCAAAGAGTTTCATATATTTATTTACACTTTGTTGCTTTATGATATAAAAATTTAACAAAATTACAAGTAAAGGAAAGGCAACTGGCGCCCTTATCGCTTTCGAGCGATCTCTTCCAGGCAACCGTGAGAAAAGAAAAAAAAATTGTATTAAATTACATAAGGTACGCAAAAAGTGCAAAAAACATGTATTACATATAGTTGTAAAGAAAAAGAAACTTAACAGGAACAAAAAAATACAAACTAAACTAATAAAGGATACATTAAAAAAATATATAATAATAGTAATAAAAAGTGCACATGAATCATTATAATTTAATTTAAGCATTTAATGTAAGATCAGTCTCACGTCAGTTAGTAGGTATTATTATATATCATCAAGACCTCTATAAAAATATTACAACCGTACAGCGCTTTATCATGTGACACGATCACATCAAAATTCAAAAATCAGTTAATCATATGGGTAACACATTGTACACTTATGACTCGTCAGTAAAGAAATACATATTAATGCTTCTAATTTTACATTTAGTGCCAGTTCTCAAATCAAGGGCGTAGAACGGAGGAGAAGAACTGGCAATAAACTCTCCGCCACTGTTTTTAATCGCCATTTTTTTTTACACAACGTTTGTAAGTAGCTGCAACCATTACACCATGTTATGTCTGTATCTTTTACTTACACTAAAAGTTAAAAGAATTTGATACCTAATTCATGTTACTTGACTAGAAATAGTCACTGTACTAGCACTGAATATGGAATAAATAAAATATTAGATATTTGCGATATAAGGAGATTTTTTACTGTATAACTTATCACAAAGCAAGTGGCTCTCTGACAGCAGACGCTTGGACATCCAAAAACAAAGTAGCCACGATATCGCCAACCTTCGAATGGATTATGAAAAAAAAATGAAGAAAAAATATTACCATAATTTTTAAATACTAAGAATAAAAGTAGTTGACTTTATTCGGTGCAGAATCTCTCAAGATCGTTTCAAAAGTCAATTTGCACTGATATCCAGTGAATTTCTATTTAAGTGTAAGGTAATAAACCAAAGAGAAAATTAAATAAACACAATAAAGTAAATATATTGCAGTCAACAAAACGCCACCCACGTACCTGCATCGCATATATGGAATTTACGCTACTCAATGCGCTCAGTCACGTTTTGGAAACCACTAAATAGAATGTGTTTTTGTTACTCAAATTCGTATTTTGTAGCCCAATTGAAAATTTATTAGATTGCACTCTGTTTTGTTCACAAAATCAATGCTTCAATATTGTCAATACATTTGCATTCGAATTTGAATTTATGATGGACTAAATACTGGACTTAACAGTATGGAGAAGTATTTGTCCAATGCAATCAGAATATAAATTAATTTATTACACGTAAAATTATCTCAATATTCGTGTGTAAAAACTAAATTCGCCTAAATGTAGTAGCAGGGTAACTTATTTTTTGTCTAAATGTTTGTTAACAATGAGCAGTATGAGCAAAATGTGTGTGTCAGGCAGATAAAAAACATACAGAAATCTGAGGCCCAAAAAGGTTTTACTGATTTTTTCTGTGAGTTAACTATATTTTTTGTATATCATCATTACTGACATTACTAATTATATATATCATTACTAGATAAAAATCAATTTATAAAGCTAAAAAGTGCAGTGTGCCTAATTAAAAAAAAAACTTCAAACAAAGTATTTTAAATCAGTTGTAAGTTGAGCCTTATATATCGTAGCGTATTAGAAATAGTTTAATTGACAATAAATAAATAGGAGGAGTCTGTAACTAAGAAGAATAGGACGCTATAAAAGTTAGTAAAATATCCGAAAATTACATGTCTTAAAAACATGTGAACCGTGTTTGTTAAAAAATGGTTAATAAATACGACACTATCGTTAATCTGCGTTTCATAATAGCCGTGACAGTGTTAAAACGGAGATCTTACCAATCAACCTCTTAGGAATTCAAACCAGCGATTACGAAATAATTTTGTTACATAAATATAACCTCACGAGCCTACGACTCACGCGCCAACACCATTGTGGCCTAATGAGTTGGAAGCCGAGTGGCAAAAACCTCCCTCGTTTGTCTACATTTGCACTTTTTACTTCACGTCTCTAGGGATACAGTGAGAGTAATGTTTAGAAGAAATATATTTTTGGTAACTGTAATATTAAACAAACTGTATATAAAACAAAGTCTCGCTCTCTGTCCCTATATCCCTATGTATGCTTAAATCTTTAAAACTACGCAACGGATTTTTATGCGTTTTTTTAAAGAGACAGAGTGATTCAAGAGGAAGGTTTATATGTATAATAACAACCATTAAAGAGTGGAGAAATACTGTTATTTTTGAGGTTTCTAATGTGATGTCGTAAATAATTAATTTTTTTTCCGCTTACGCGGCGGGAGCGTGCCTGTACATAGCGCGTCGGAGGCCGCGGTTCTCCCTATAGCACTTTGAATTTAGTATCAGCATTGCACCCGTGCGAAACCGGGGCGGTCGGGTAATCTATAACATTATGGCCAATCAATTAATTTACTTCTTATCTTAATCTGATAAACAATTGACTAATACAAGTATAATTGGCGCCAAAATTGAAATAGCCACAGACATTACAGTTTCGATATTAAAATTATTTTTTAATAGTCTGTGTGGACTTACTATAGAATCGAATGTCGTTAGAAATTTAAACATTTCGATACGTGATATAGTTATACTATTTACCATTTAAATAAATTCCTTACAATAACGTATATTTCACATTACATTTAGTTAAAGATATTTTCAAAATCGTTTCAGCAAATAACGTCAATATTTGGCTCGAACGCCCAAGGCGCCAAATATCTAGTGTTGATGGCTATGCCCCGGGATCACGTTACTTTTTATCGGTAACCTAATGTAATGAGGAATATTTTGGTAGATATATCATGTAGGGTCTGAGTCAAAATGGCAGATTACTTATATTATAGAAGTGTATAAAGGGTAAGAATTTTCTTAGTGAAGTAGTTTTATTTTATATAGCTTTTAATAAATCTTGTATGTACATGGGATCATGGTCAAAACTATGGTCCGTGTATATGATAGTTCCTACTTTAAATAAGGGTTTATTGCTATGTGTTCACGGATATTTTTTTGTGTGATAGAGCCAATAATTATAAAAAAAAATATTTTCGTTATTACTTTGACGTCAATACCGGTAAATTTTCAGTGTGAAAGTTCCAATAAGTATTGTAAATCTCTGCAATAACAGATAAATTACTTTAACAAAATTTAATTAAAAAATCTAAAGAAGTCGATGTCGGCATTATTATAGTAAGACAGATTGAAAATGTATAATTTTTCTGATGATCTATTTTTAAGCACAACGTTAAGAAACTCAAAAGATACGATACAATTAATGCTTTTTGAACTGACTTTAAATATATATTTATTTTAGTATAAATAAATTCTGAAAATGTCTAGTAAAATTGTACTTATTACAAATAAAAATATATGAATACGCCAAAAATACTATCATTGAATAAATGCTTAGAGCATAACATTTTCCGATGAGTAGACTCACCGCGGGCTCCGAAATATGATATTTCTTATCAAATTGACAATTGACATGGATCAAAATGGAATATTCTTCAGCTATCAAATAACGTGACCAGGCTTTTTTGAAATTCAATTTTATATATGATAATAATCATGAACCTCAGTATTTTTATTAAAGGTCCAATACCTAATTAAAATTATTCAATAACGCGTTATAGATACAATGTAATGTACGATTGCGCATTTAGCTTAACTTTTATTCAAAGAGATGGTGACGCGTGTCTGTGACTGGACTGAAGAGTCTCTGAAAAATTTAAAGCCATTTTCTTCTTTTACTACCCCATTATTTCAAATATTTAATATTAAAACTGGAGGCAAATATAAGTTTTGAAACCATTTAAATTTAATGAAATAACTTCGTTCGAAACTTTTATGAAAAAAAATTACTTATTAGTTTCTTACAGAGGTGTATGTACAGTTTGAAGTTTATAATTATTGTCATGTATATTCAATTGTCAAGATTTTCTGCTTATTTAAATTAAGGGTCAGAATGTACGGATAAGTTCTACATAAGTTCCAAATTAGCTACTTATTACTTATTGGTAGGATAAACACTATGGTTGCGTTTCACGACTGTCAGATAGCGCTATTCGTCACATAAAGTCCATTATAAGTAATGGGTCGAATGAATGTCAAATAGCACAATTTATCTTCCAAATAATTTATGTGTTGCATAGCTATTTCGTACTTTATCCATACATTGTGAAACAGACTCTAAAACAGTCATAGTAACTCCTTAATTATCATTTCTCATATCTAAGACACTAAGACACGATAACAACTCTTAGCAGCGATACATTCATGAATTAATACGTTTTTATTTAACTGACAGTTAGTAATAAAATCTATATTTCTGGTCGCGTTCGCAATACTAATACGATGAATAGACTTCGATTTCAAATGGGATTTCATTATAAATTCAGTTTGAACTAGTTGATAGACGACATACGAAAGTCACGATGTTCGCGCACCAATTTCTGTGACCCTAATTGTGTATTCAAATCGTGTCTCGTTGTATTTGCTCAACGTAAATATTACCCAGCTTTTTAGTTTATTTATATCCGCATTTATTAAACATTTTAAGCATTAAATGCATTGGAGCCTAAACAATTTAACAAGGAATTAATCATTTACCAGTCCGTCTAAATTTGACACCGCAACATTCAAACTTCATGGCTATGGTAATTTTGCAACTAAAAGTGTTAAGTGAGCGTTACTGAATACCGTTAATTGTTGTAATTTTTAATTACTAGTAGGTAAGTTTGCTTGTTTGTGGGCACTCGTCGTTAATTTTTAAGTCTAAGAAATGTAGTTTTTTTTTAAAGTAACAGGAGGCAAACGGACAGGAGGTTCACTTGATGTTAAGTGACACCGCCACTCATGGACACTCACATTGCTAGAAGGCTCGCAAGTGCGTTGGCGGCCTTATAAGAATTGGTACGCTCTTTTCTTGAAGGACCCTACGTCGAATCGCTTCGGAAATACTTCAGTGGGCAGCTGGTTCCACATAGTGGTGGTGCGCGGCAAAAACTGCCTTAAGAAACGCTAAGTTATGGAACGACGTCGAGTTGATACGGATGTCAATTGAATTGAATTCAAGATTATTTAGGCGAAAGCCGTACTCATAATCGCTAATCAGCTGGTGGCCCTCTAGATACCTCAGGAGCTGGCCGTTTATAATGGTTTCCATTTATTTGGAGAACAAGGAGGTTATAGCTATTGGGCGATAGTTGGATGGATCAGAACGATAGCCTTTTTAAGGGATCGGATGTATTGAAGCGGTCTTAAACGGAAACGGTTTGCCTTCAACGAAAAAATTAAAACTCCTTTAGTGTACAGCCAGGATGACTTATTATTTATGGGGCTATCTATGGAATTTGACTTATTATTTATGGGGCTATCTATGAAAACTGTAGTTTAGTACATTGAATTCGATTCATTAAAGTATCTACTACATATACGATGTTTGTTAAATATGTAAATTAATAACTAACACGAACCTTCTAATTAATATGTATGTAACATAAATTAATCTCGGCTATACAAACTGAGGTCGTAATCAAAATATGGGAACATAGTTATTAATTACATGTTTTTACTAATAGTATGAACTTAGACATTTTTTTACTAAAAATTTTAAAGATGCCGAGTGGCTATGCAAAAAACGTAGGCTCAGATTTCCATAAAAGTTTCCTTGAACGAAACTTTTCTACATAAGGCAGTATCTTCAGCATATCGGAAGGTATTAAATATCGAAGTTGGAACACACGACTTTAATATTAAGAAGCACTTAGCCTTAGATTCTCTACTAGGTTTTATATCAATCTAGTGATTCAGCGCGAAGTCCAGAAGGTTGTTGTTTGCATTCCATCGCCTATTGAACTTTCTTTTTTATTATTAATTTAACCGGTAAAGGAAAACACAAATTTGAGCCATAAATAAAAATAAAAAGATTTTATCTTTATAAATTAAAGACAACATCTACATTTTGTTTGAAAACCCGTACCAAAGCGACATTTGCAACGAAGCATGTGACGCACGGTACGTTGCCTTTGGAGCGCCTCCAAGCGTCACGGCAACTTATAGCTGATTGTGCCTCTCTTGTATAATCCTAAGACTTATTACATCTAACTTTATACCTTTAATGTTTTAAAACAACCTTAATAAAATGACCTTCATGGATACAAATTTAAATAGAGCCGTACTCCAAAGTCTGGAATTTCATTATCAATAAGCGTATCCTTACCTATTTCTTAAAGTATATTTAAAAGACCGTACAACTTAAGTGCAGTTATTATTATATTTGGACTTATGATAAACTTAACCTAACTCTTAATAAAAGTAGGCACATTATTTATATAAATAAATAAAACAAACACATTAAAAATGTTACACAATTATAGTAATGTTTCAGTTAATGCATTGTAAAGTAATAGATTGATTTTCTTTTATTTGATGGAATCAGCAGACATAAAAATGAGCTAACGCGCGGACATTCTTGTTAGTGGGTAGGACGCCGGCCTTTTAGATGGTGTTTTTTAAATTTTCTGAATGGCAAATCTACAGCTCGCTAGTACGCATAAGAAAATGCCTAAAGAAGTGTGCTATGAAAGACTTCCAGCCAGGTGGTGCAGATAAAACCTCAACATTTCGGTTCGTGCAGTAATGAAATGAGGCAGCAGAAATCAAACAATTCTTCACAACAATCTCCATAGTACGCGTAAAAAACGCATAGTGACGCAACGCTTTAAGAAAGAGAATCAAGTTAAAACCCTTGGTAGTCTCTTGTTAGACTAATATTATAAAGAGGTAACGTTTGTTAGTTTCGGTTTACGGGTTACGGTTACCCGCGCGAATCCGTAGCAGTAGTTGCCAATCACTAAAATCGATTCCATACAAATATTAAAGCAACTAAATATTCAAATTTCAAATCATTTTCTACCAGCCAATACCGTTTACTATTCTTGTAATAGTATTATCTTTAGTAGTTCCAGAACAAAAACTAATTAAGCCGCTAAAGAGCACTTCAGTCTCAACATAGTAGATTTTATATTTCTGTTTTAATTTTCTTAATGGTTTCCGCACCCACTTCTTGTTTCTTTATCTTTTTGTTTTGAAAGTGTCTGAGTTTTCATTGAAATGAAAAATATTTTAATGAAAAGAATTTAGTGTGTTAATAGTTCAAAGAGTGTTTTGCTTATTTAACACCAATTCAAATAAATGTTAATTTATGGTTTAAGATTGTCTTACCTATATATTATCATTTTATATTTTATATCTAATTTTGTTTGTATTGCTGAGTTTTAAAAAATACTGGTGCGAATTGAAAAATTATTGTGTATTGTAATCGAGCAAAGCTTTAGGTATTACGCTAAATAAATATTAGCGCGAGTGGTACCAGAGGGCATAGCTAGATGAAAAATTGACTTACATGAGTAAAAATATACTCTCTTATTCTCATAAATAGTGTTATTGCAATATTTTAACTAAATAACTTTTTTGTCTCTTTCTATATAATTGTATAAAGGACAGATCCGTGCTTTTGTCAAACGGTGTAATGAAACTGATTAAGTTTTTATAAATAAGCAAAACAAATAACAAAAAAAAATGAGTTTTAAGAAAAAAATGAAGGTATTTCATACAGTACGGTGTCATACTGAAATACCTTCATTTTTTTTTCTACGATACTATAATTATAATTTGTGTACATTAAAGATTTTTTAATAAATAATGTTAAGTTAAAAGACGAGTAATAAACATGAGAAGAAATGTAATTGTGGAAAATCTAGTTGAAAATAGAAAAGCAGAGGAAACTTGAGTGGATGTAGGAGGTAATGAGAAGCCCCTTACTTCTATTTCCGGTCTACGTTCAGCGAACTAAGGACGTATTTCATAAAAAAATTTACATATACGATTTTACCTAACTTATGTAAGGACCGTTTTGATTTATTAAAAAAATCCTATTATTACTAAAAATATTGTAAATTATATGATAAAAACATTCTGCAATAACAATTTGAATTTTTAGTTATCTTGTACTAATATCAAAATTTTGTACTAATATCTAAATCTATACAAGATTTAACATATTAGTACAAAATTTTGTAAAACTATTATCAGACTTTTTTACATAATATTTTGACCCATGGGGTTAGATTTAGAGTCGAGACTTATCATGACCTGGATGTCTAAATCCAGTATGGTTCTGGAGTTAAATTTACGCCAAATCTCGAATCTTACACAGTCTTAAAATGTCTCAAACCATTATTTAAATAATGGGTTAATAATTAATTATTCTCTAAGAGATATGACCTCCAAATTTAAAAGAGCATAAACCTCCCTAAAATGCCGGCAACGTATCCACTAACATGACTGTCCATGGGCTGCGTTAGCTGCCTTTTAGTTATATTCTGTAGGCTCATTTTCCCGTTAATCAAATAAAAAAATACCTATTACTTTACAATACATTAACATAAACATATCTTCTATACTTGTGTTACTTCTCAAACCATTATTTAAATCATTTGAGCGTTTTAGTAGCAAAGATATGTGTGACTTAAGATAGGAATGCCTCAAGTTAAGATTGAGTCGAGACTTAAGCGCGAACTATGACTGCTTTGTATCAAAATTCAATACACTTTTGACGTCTGGGAGTCGTATATAACGCGTGAATCTTACCATAAAATACCTGTGTCAGGATTCCCAGCTCTTCCATAACAAACTTAAATATAAATTCCTTAAAATATATTTATATATAATCTAATTACATCTTTTAGTTTATTTACTTTTCAACTGTTATCAACATGCCTGAATACATGAGTGAGTGTGTAGGTGCAAATGTGTAAGTGAGTGAGTGAGTCAGTGAGTGAATGAAAAAAGTGTGTAACTATACTAGGTCTTAAAGCAAACACTGCGCAGTATGCTCAGAAGCCAGTCCTTTAGTCGTATCTTTACATTGTAGACGGTGAGCGGGTAGATGATAAGCAGCCTATTTAATTTATTATATATAAAGTCTGCTTGCATATTGCGTCTGGCGAAGTCAGTCCTTACGGTCTGACCGACGACAATATCCCTATTTCTTTTAAGGTACAGCCTATTATCAAACGGGAGCGCTCTAGAAGAACCTTATCATATTACGCTACAATAAGTGCTTTGTATACGTAATATTACACGCACAAGTCAACAGCAGCAGAGCGTAATCCAAGATCGTAGATCACTAAAATTATTGGCTGCACGCAGAAGAATCGTTGCCAAGAGACTACCTAGCGGCTAAACCGTTATAACTATGATATATTGCTCCCACCTACAATCTAGTCTGAAGTTTATGGCTACACTATAAATCATTTTATTCAATTTTTAAATTATTTCGCGGCTCTGGATTATTGAAAATGGAATCAAGGAAAATAATATTCTTTATAGCTAGTAAAAACATTAACTGTTGGTATCGGCGGTGTGAGAGCAGTGTTGGCCTAATGGCTTCAGCGTGCGACTCTCATCCCTGAGATCGTAGGTTCGAGCCCCGACTGTGCTGTGGAATTTCTTTCTATGTGCGCATTTTACATTCGATCGAACGGTGAGGGAAAACATCGTGAGGAAACCGACATGTCTTAGACCCAAAACAGTCGACGTCGTGTGTCAGGCACAGGAGGCTGATCACCTACTTGCCTACACTGATTTATTCAATCGGCGGTGTGAATCTAATTTCTCAGGAGCAGTCATGTTAAAAATTTATAGGTCGTTCACCTATAAAAAGAATTACCACAAACCTGATAAGACAATATGGAGTTACCACACAGATTATTTATCTCTCTATGCTAACATACTCATAAAGTATAAGTAAAACTTGTCAATTTGAAAACATACAACATAAAATGAATAATAATTAAAAATAATCGTCTTTAATTCATGCACCATATTTTATAGCACTAAATAAATTAGATAACATACAATTGAAATATAGCACAAATTATTTCATAACATGTATTCGTACAAGAATGTTCTCGTGACAAGTAGACGTGTTCCAAGTGACCTCATAATGTCACACTGTCTCCGTATTCTCACTTGGCAACACTTATTTGTCACGGAACTATCACAAAAGTTATATTCAATACTTGCTGTTGTCCACGACTTCGTTTGTATGAAATTTGAGTTAAGGGATACCAAGCGATGTACGCATTAAAAAAAGGGGTTTACGAAGGTTGGTTCGGTGTTCGAATACAAAAATGTACTCTCATTATTATAGAAGGTAACCCGAACCTGACCCGGCAAACGTTGTTTTGCCATGTATACCTATTATTTATAGGAAACATTTTTTAGTTTAATAACTATTACTATAGTAAAAAATAGGGTTTGATCGTAGAGGGGTGAAAATTTTGGGTTGTATGTATTTTTTAATACCACAGAATAAAAAATTAAAAAAAAATATCAAAAAAAAAAATCGGGTGGACACCCCTTATTACTTAGTGGTTTAAAAGATAAATTGTAGTCGATTCTCAGACTTACTGAATGTGCATAAAACATTTCATAAGAATCGGTCGACCCGTTTCGGAGGAGTATGGGAATTTTATATATACCTATAGAAACTATACCCCTTATAAAATAATAATACTCAGAATACAACAATTCGACAGAATCTTTCACTCACCGTTTCATAAGTTGGATATTAGAAGAGAAGAGAGAGGGAAGAAAAATTAAGGTTGCACTTTATTTATAGACAGGCAAAAAGATAAGACTATAATTAACTATCAGCATCAACACAACTTTTCTCAAACCACAACTTTCACTCAGGATTAAAAAAAACATACAATTCCTGGCGTATTAATTGACAGACAATGTTAAACAGATATTAAATGAGTAGCAAATACGAAACATTGCTGGCGTTTTTAAACATTACGTTCTTATAATACCAAATATAAAAATAACACATACTTCGTAAGTAATCATTTCTATCTTGACTAGTCACAAAATAGTGGGTAAACAGAAACTAAGTTCAAAATCACGTTCGTTTTAGGATTACATAAGCCTTGAGAGGATTTAAAAGCCTTCTACGAAAGAGTTTCCGAGTGTGATACTTAAAAGTGTAATGTTTATGATGTTCGTGTTGATCCCATGCGCTGTATTGGAGACTGAACTCAAACAACTTGTCGTAAACTTCAGCAAACTGACTTGCGTGTTATTGTCGTGTCATGCTCCAATTTACGTGGTCCAAGACTAAGAGATATTCAATATATTTACGCGTTCTTACGCAATTAATTAATTATTGGTTAAATTACATTAATAATTGTTTAAATGTCTCTTTAATAAACAAATGTGCTAAACTAATGGCGCTAACTATATGGCTTATAAGGTAGCCTAGGCATGCATTATTTTCGTAATCGTTGGATAATTAGAATACAAGTGAAACATACAGTTCAGAAACTTGAATGTAAAGTAGTCGGTGTCGTGTTAGAGCCAAAACGAGTATTTTAAAAGTAGAATTTAAGCACATTGAGATATTATATGCATCAAAATCAAAGTTAGACGTTCGTTTAGTTGTGTCAGTATATATATATATATATATATATAATTTGTTTATAAGTAATTAATAAAATAAATTCTGATCACAATAATCAGTTTCTGTTCCGCGCGGTTGTGACATCAGCGCTACGAGTATTGAGGATAATACATCGAACTTGCATAAAAACACTGGGACCGGTATCGCTTTCGAACTTAACAGATTGTTTCAATAAAATCAAATCAAAATACGTTTATTCAGTTTAGATGCGTCTTAGGGCATGCTTATGAATGTCAAAAAGGTTTACAAAATTCGCGAAAGAGCAAGACTAGGCCATTCGTTCGCAAAACTACCAGGAGCCCTTGTTCTGAGAAGAACGGGCAAGAAACTCAGGAAGTTTTACCCTCCCTCTACATTACAACTATTCAAAAGAAATGTCAAAACCACAACGACATTAAAGTAACATAAGTAAAAAAAATAAAAATCTGTTCTGTGATTTACCACATTCACCATTACACACATATTCACAACACTTCAAAGGTAACAAAACAAATTATAACAATATAACTAGAACTATTGGCACGCGTTTTTGTCTTCTAGGTAGTCATTAGCTGTGTAGTAACCTTTACACATTAATGTTTGACAATGAATATATTATTTCTGAAGTTATACTTCTTTAGGCGCGTTATGAAAAATTTATGAGAGTGAAATTTTACGATGTGCGCGCACCGTGACACAAAATTAACAGAAAGAAGTTGCCCACGGAAGATGCTACGGCATTAGACATAATTTAAAAACAACATTCGAATAATAATAGAATTTATGTTACACTTAATGTAAGAGAATAATAATAAATATTTATTTATTTAATTTTTCAAATGTAAACTGAACTTTATTGACTATAATGACTCCTTTTCCAGTCTTTGATTATTTAATTGTAATTAATTATTTGCATGCAATCAAAAACTATTAATAATAATGCCAAAGAAGTATAACTTCTTACGCGCGTACACGCACACACGCGCCCTTTTTTTATTCAAACACAGGCAATCAAAGCCTCTTGTTCCTCTAGTTATTTTAATAATTCAAGGGACTAATTTTGAATGAAACGCCAGCGCTTATGCCATGTACCATCGAAGTGAACGAATAAACGAGCCGCTGAAGTAAATCGACTCAATAATAACTTGAACAAATCTTATCCCTACAACTCTGAACTTAGAACATTAAAATAAACTTATGTGATCCAAGTGCAAACTGTTTTACTGCAGTTTTCTACAACTTATACTTCCTTGTAGCTAAATTAATGTTCCACCGACAGGTCTACAAGCAACTAAGTTATTTGTATTGTGTAAACGTACTGCTAGTTATAAAACGCATACAACTAATGTAATTTTTCATGTCGTAAAACATTTCAATGTAAACACGAAATGTTAATAAGGAAAACGCGTGACCGGAAAATAAAATACAATGGAATATACTAGTATTTCACTTAAAAGCCTAATTGTAATTAATTGAATGTTAATAAATAAAATATTGACACGGAGATTTAAACATTTATAATAATGTTTAGTACCTATTGATTGAACAGGACCGGAAAAGTCGAACCACAAAATCGATATCCGGTTTACAACTGATAAAAGCCTCCACTGCTTCTCATCAATATTATATGTCTGATAATCCGAGCATTCCCTGACATATATAAATAATAATTGATGAAATTTGATAATAATTCAAGTAGCGCTGTAAAGCTTTACTGTTCTTGGCATTCGTTTTCAGTATATTTGAGCATCGAACACTCGGTCGTTTGCCGAAGAAAAACATCGTGAGGAAACCGGCATGTCTCAAAGCCTAAAATCGACTTGGATATAAAATACAAATTATCAAAGAAATGGATGCAATCAGAGTCTAAGATCCATATAGGGTTGTAGCGTCACTGGATTATTACTATTATTATTTATATTACAATTACCTAATTAAATAATTAATTATTATGGAAAGATTGGTAATTCTCTCTCTTCAAAGTCCACGTGAAATTCATGATCTTTATGTAGTATACCTAAAACGCTTGCTATTATGTTTTAAATCAGTAAACAGAGAAACAGGATATATTCCCTTCAAAGCCTTTTGTTTATTGTGTAGTCGTGAATATTGCTCCCACGAGGCGTTAGATTACTATTTATTTCGGCCAAATACACCGAATTAGGTTATTTCGACACTTAAAACGTTTAAATATTCTGATAAAAATATATTAGTATCAGTTAAACCGGCTAAAATATATATTTTCATTAGTAAATAATAAATTAATATAAAATAATAATAATGAATAATTGCCTTGAGATCGTACTGAACTAACTGATGTGTTACTTGCTTTAAATATAAACAGACCTATCTGTTTCAATACATATTTTACTGGATCAGATTTTTGATTCAACTGACATGATTTTGACAAAACCCATAACAAAATTTCAGACGAAAAATTAATTCATCAGATACTATTTTTCTAAAACGTAAAAGTTCAAATTAATATACAGAAAAAACTGAGTATCTAAAAATAAAAGCTCTTAATACAGCATTGAGTGCGACACTTCGCGCTGTAATTTAATTTAAATTGAAAAGTTTTCAAAGTATTTATTAATATACTGACGAATATTCGCATTAAGTTAATAAAAACGTGCTAAGGCATAATGCTATTAAGGTCTACATTGATTAGATTTTATTATGTTGACCCACTGCAAAGTGTCGCTTTAGTTACGCGTTTAACCTAATTTTGCGATTGCGTATCAATCATTCACCGATTCAACATTATCTACTGACGGTTCTATACTCCGGTCAATTTAGACCAAAAAATGAGAGTGAAGTTACATAAAGTCCCAACAAGCTGAATTTCAGTGAAATTATTCAAAACATAATTATAAACAATGTCTAGAAGTTCCCCATCATTCCCGTGTAAGGAAAAATTTTTATTCAAGGGCAAAGGTCAAAAAAATAGTTTTTCGCGATTTTTAGCAAAACGGTAAGTTTTATCATAAAAATACCTTAAACCAAATTGTAGATCATACAATTATCTATAAAAATGTATCAATACTTTTTTCTTACGAGCCACCGTTTCTAAGATATAACGATTCAAAAAGTTATAAAAGTTATAATGATGCTGATGTATTAATTATTATTGAAACATCAATATAGCAATTTGACAAAAACAACTATTGTTGTTGGTGAAGATGTTGACTTACTTGTATTACTCACTGCTCGAACGCCAACTGAAAAAACTATTTTTTTCTTAAAACCAGGAAAGCTCAGCATCAATCAGATATATATTCATCAAAAAGTTTATTTACTTTTGTAAAGTGTCAAGATCATGTACTATTTTCACACGCAATAACTGGCTGTGTTACGACATCTGCATTTTCCAGGAGGGGTAAAACAGCAGTTTTCAAAATGTTTGAAAAACTAGATTTAATTCAATGTGCTGAAGTTTTTAAAAAGAGTAATTCAACTCAACAAGAAGTTATTACCAACGGCATCCGCTTTCTTCTTTCTATGTACGGAGCTCCTAAAAAAACTACCTGTTTAGATAAGCATCGATATGCATGTTTCGTTAAAAATAATAAAAATCAAAAACAATTTCAATTAGCTTGTCTTCCTCCAACCTCAGTTGCTGCTCACCAACATCTTTTTCGAGTTTATTACCAAGTTCAATTGTGGCTTGGTTATCAGCTAGACCTTACAGACTGGGGTTGGAAGTTGGTCAACAATATATTAGAGCCAGTTCAAACTTTACTTCCACCTGCGCCGGAAAAACTGCTGAACACTATTTTTTGCAACTGCAAAAAGGGATGCAGTGCTAAATGTGGTTGCAAAAAAGTCGGACTGTCTTGTTCTTTGGCATACACAAATTGTCAAGGCCGGTCGTCGATAACAACTTTTATAACTTTTTGAATCGTTATATCTCAGAAACAGTGGCTCGTAAGAAAAAAAGTATTGATATATTTTTGATAGATAATTGTATGATCTACAATTTGGTCTCAGGTATTTTTATGATAAAACTTACCGTTTTGCTAAAAATCGCGAAAAACTATTTTTTTTGACCTTTGCCCTTGAATAAAATTTTTTCCTTACACGGGAATGATGGGGAACTTCTAGACATTGTTTATTAGTATGTTTTGAAATTTCACAGAAATTCAGCTTGTTGGGACTTTATGTAACTTCGAATGTCTAAATTGACCGGGCTACTAATAGAAAACACGAGTCGTAGCGCGCAGCAGAATTTCACGTAAAAAAACGGCTGTCATGTTAGTACGCTCTGTAAATGTTAATAGATTAAGGTATATATATGTATTGGTTTGTATATATACTATAATAAGTGTATATTTAACGAATAAATAGTATAATCCCTCAACAATCTCACGGTTTTCATAAAAAAAATTATTATTTGTACCTGTAAATGTACCCCGTCGTTTCGTATTTTTACGACAGTGCGAGAGGTCACTTTGGTGTTATTGTACATTTTCAAAGATATTAGCAATGATTCACCTGATTACAATCGTTTATCAATTTACAAAATAACTGTAATTCGATATTGTAAAATTAAAATCGTTATCGGCAAAACTTTGAAGTACCATCAATCAGTATACACTGAACCACCCTTCATACAACTCGAGTGAAGTGTGTGCAATTTTATCTACTAGTCAACTTATTTCAAAATTATTGAAAATTAATTTCGTAGACTTACGTCCTTATAGGCATTATTTATTTATTTTTATTTATTAACACTTCGTTGCATTACAATATGAAACTAGAACATAATGTAAAGGAGGGCAACTGGCGGCCTTATCGCTTCCGATCGATCTCTTCCAGGCAACCACCAAGAAAAAAAATGTATTAAATTAGATAAGGTAGGCAAGAAGTGCAAAAATACATATTTGACCTTAAAGGACTCGCCAAGAAAGGAGGATATATGAGAAAGATGATTATCCTATTAGACATATTCCTTATTATCTCACTCTTATGCTACTTAAAAAGCGATTAATAAACGATTTATTTATTAAATTAATTAATTTAGGATATTAGGTGTTGCCACTTTTTAATAGAAGAAAAGAAGTAAATAAACAGAAACACATGGTATATAATGAGGTTAGGGGGAGGAACAAATGTGAAGTAAAATAAATTACCTCTCGTAAAAAATATATTAAATAATCTTCATTATAATGGACTTTTTACTGCCTTCGCTTATGGATTAAAATGACTTGGAGTAACATACATTTCCAATAAGCAACGCCTACATCTTAAAGACGTACCTTTAAGAGACACGGAATTAAAACAAAATTAAAATCATTAACCATCATTTATCATTCAGGGTGTTGGTAGAAGGAAAAATCATGGCTTCGGAAGGATTGCTGTATCTGGCACAGGACAAGACACGCTTCACGAGACTGAGGGCCAACCTCCAGTAATGGAGAGACACCAATAGGAGAAGAAGATCATTAATTTGTTTCAATTTTAAGAAATAACAATTACTCTAAAAGTCAAAAATCATTTAATCACAAATACACTTATGAACGTCAAAAAAGAAATATATATGAAATGCTTCTAAATTTACATTTAGTGCCAGTTCTCAAATCAAGGGCGTAGAACGGAAGGGAAGAACTGGCAATAAACTCTTCGCCACTCTTTTTAATCGCCATGTTTTTTGTTTTATACAACCATTACACCATGTTCCACATGATTAATTAATAATAATAAAATAAATACTACCATAACAAATAAATCTTGTCTTAAATCCTATATATATTTCTATTAAACTCCAGTGCCATGGTATTTGCTTTACAATATTGCTTTCACGACATCGGTTCTGCATTATGGCTGATAAGTGGGACAATCGATATCCATATAAAAGCAGTTATGAAAACAAGATGTGGACGTAAGTGCCTGTTATGGCTCCTATCGGTCGTACTGTTCGTTATGTTATGAAAGACTTTTAGTTTAATCAAACGATGAGTAGTCTTGGCGGCCATTTTATAATATATTCCCTTTTAAAAATTATTTTATGTAAAATCTTTCGCTGTGGACCTATACTAAATACATGATCACGAAAGAAAATTTTTTTTTTGAACGCACACTATAGAATGGACACTCTCAATGCCAGAGGGACCGCGAGTGCGTTGCCGGCCGTTTAAGAATTATTTACGCTATTTTTTTGAAGGACCCTAAGTCGAATTGATTCGGAAATACTTTAGTGGGCAGCTGGTTCCACATAGTGATGGTGTGCGGTAAAAACTGCCTTAAAAACGCTTAGTTAGTTATGACACGAGACTTTTTTAATTTTTATAATATGTACAAAAGCTTATAATATTTGTATGAAAAAATTTAGTTCTGCGCTTAACCACCATTCGTATAAATGTTTTCCGAAAATATGGTGTTTCAATATAATGGTTTATATTGAATATTTTATAATGTGATTATTTTATTTATTATTTAATTATATATAAACAAATTAGTATAACTATTACCCGGGAAAATTGTCTCGGGTCGGTACGGCTGGTGACTGGTCGTACTTGAATTCGTGTATGCGGTGATGTTAATTATTTCGACAATGTGTTTGCGTGTTGTTCCCACGAGAATGTAAGTTCGTGCTCCTATTTCACCATGCCTCCTACTGATAGAGGACAACTCTTTGTTTTTAATTTATGTTATTATTATTAATTACTTAAGATGTCATGTGGAACATGGTTTAATGGTTGTAGCTCCTTAAAAACGTTGAAAACATGGCGATTAAAAAGAGTGGCGGAGAGTTTATTGCCAGTTCTTCTCTTCCGTTCTACGCCCTTGATTTGAGAACTGGCACTAAATGTAAAATTAGAAGCATTAATATTATATAATTCTTTGCTGACAAGTCATAAGTGTACAATGTGTTACCCATATGATTAAATGATTTTTAATTATTTTTGCTGAAAAAAATATTTTACTGATATAAATGACGTGAGACTGTTAGACTCATATTCCCCTGATAAAAGAACATAAAATATCATATATCAACATGAAATCCACTCAATATTCGCATCGCAATAATTTATGCAACTCACAGTTTACTATTTGTCTCGCTTTGAAACACGAGAATTTCACCAAAATATTCGCTTCTGTTCTTTGCTTGCTTTGTCCAGCTGGTTTTGTCAGTGTTAAAGTATATCTCTTTGAACGAAAAACAAAATTCAGTTCAAAGGATTTGATTTTTCGCTTGGCTTAGTTTTGTGTTGCTTAAATGAAACAGTGGGTACACTACTTATACGATGTCTGTTTGGTTACGTCATCCTTCGTAGGAATTGTCAAATTGAGCCTTCTCATATAAATAACATTGTTTTTATCATTTTCTAAATATAGAGAGCTATAAATTTCTTTAGATCCAAAATTTTATCAACAAAAATCAAATTTATCAATAACATTCAAGAAAATAACCTTTGATCAATTAGCTTTATTCTTTTGTTTGTTTCTTTCTTTTATTTGTCTATTAACTACGTAATTAACTTATGTTTTCTGTTTCGTATATTTTGTTTAACAATTTGGCTTTGTATATTGTCTAAGTGATTTCTTTTATAATGTATAATATGTAACATGTAGCTATAAGATTACGTATAAATAAATAAGCCAATAATACGTATTTTATCTATCTTCAGTCTGACTGTAAGCCCTCAAAGTGTGAATATACGAGTTTCCATACATCTCCAAAATTACCTATTTAAAATTTAAAATTAATGTTTCTCTCGTAAGTACGGCAAGTGAAACTAATTGCGTTCCGTATCTAATATTATGCAACACAAAATATAAGGTAAAATATAGTTAATCTCAGCTAGGGTTGGTAATCCAATAAGCGGCTTTACCTCTCTCGCTACAAAGTTCGGTAGCGATCCCCCGCGGCCCGCTAATTGAGATCAGCTTATATTAGTCGCGTTATTGCATTCTGGAATGGCCCCGAGGAAACATTTTTTCCGAATATGCTGGATTTTTTAAGACCTTGGGATGTTATTAGGACTGGTTGGCCGTTAGCTATGTTAGCCGGAGGTTGAGGTTGATACACAACTAAAGAAATTTCTTCTATAAATCGATAGAAAATTATTAAATATGTTAGGTAAGGTTGTTTCTCATGTCGACGGTTTTTATCCTGTAGCCAGTCACGTGATTAAGATATGATGTCTTTATCCTAAGCTGTCTATGAGCACATATACTACATACGTCTGCTGTCAGCTGTCATCTGTCATCTGTCAGAGATTCCGCCAATATCTCTAAGACTGGCAGAGACTGATGAGCGAGATTGGCAGAAGGAAAGTAGAATTTAAATTACTATATTTTCAATTGTTTACATTGAAACATTTATTAATAATAATTCAAACATTGTTTATTAAAAAAAATCGTTATTGTTATTATGCTATTTACACCTAGCAATTTTTCATCAATGTCTACGTTCTCATCACAAGGACTTTCCCATTTTACGATACTGTTGAAGAAAACATGTTTTTCATATAGGTGACGCCAAATTTACTCGTTTCGTTTTATTATTGCATTTACGACGTTGAATTACGTGAGCCATTGTCATGCAATCTCACCTTTGAGGTTAGTTTTTTGTCAATTTCACAGCCGTAATCAGTCGTTAGTTAAGAGCGAACGGTCACTTTTAATTTAGTGTAAATTTAAATATATACCCTTAGATTTAATCGCAAGTTTAAAAGGGTCCTGTATTTGCTTTAAATTTCAACGTAATCAAGCATTCAGGACGAGAATTAGCGTGGATTGGATTTAGCAATTTCCAATACGTTATTGATATATTATGAGAGTCATATTTAGTCTCGACTCTGAATCTTAACCAAAATGTTTTAGTGTAATTATTACTAAATTTTATAGAATGTTGCAGATGTACTCGGCAAACTGTATATTGTAGTAACAGTGTTAAATTCTATCTACTTATTGAGGTAACATAGTCAGACTCTCGTCTTTAAAACATCCACGACCTTATTATAACATTTGTAACAATTTTTTTACAGTATTCCTTACCATGGTAATCATTATTTTTACATAAAAGGACCTTAACATCGTAACCATGGCACCAAAAATGGTACTTATTCACAGTATAAGACCAGTAAAGCTCCATAACATAAAGTAGGGGTTTGGGACGCATTTCTATCCGAAACCTCGCAGAGTAGGAAGAGTGACGCGCTCACTAAATCCTCGCGACCTAAAAAGTGCCCATGCATTCAAAAGAATGGACCCGATCTCCCCTAGCTATTACTAAAAGTGAATAGCTCGGTCTGTGAAGGATACTTGCTGTGGCAATTATCTTCATAAACGAACAATTGGCGTGGCGGACGCAAAAACCGCATCGCATGGCGGGAAGCGGATAGTGCTTTGCTGTTATTGTATCTTGCTTAAGGCGATTATTGGTGGCGCCTTGGGGTTTTAGTGGGTATGCACAATTGCGAGTCCCACATAACTCTCCCGCATTAAGAAGTCGCGCCGCGGTAGGGTATGCGCAATGCATTTCCCCAAGTACAAAAGACGCATTTCTGAGTTATGTTTCATTTAAGTAAGAATTTTGTGTCAAACAAACACAATAAGTATTGTTTCGCAGGTAATCGAATATCGAGTTTTATACTTGGGTTAACCTCTAAGCTACGGCGACCCTTTTACACCTTTGTTATTTATTCCGTTTAGATGATTCACTTACAGAGCTCTTAAATCCGCCCTTATAAAGATACTCGTGTGTCCATAAACGTAATACTAAAACTTTAATACGTAATTACGTCCGGCATTAGCTCAGTTACGCGAGTTGTTAACCCAGTTGTTCTATATACCAGTATTGGGTAATTAAATACTGAGTCATTTTTAATAGAGGGAAAGTATTCTTAAATCGTTGAATATATTTGATGATGTGCGATATTAATAAGCTAAGATACTTTTTCATATTGATGCCCCACTCTTGGGAGTGAGAAAGAATTTTTTTTTGCAAAGATATGATTTTTTAGAAAGATATGATTCTGACAATGATGAATATAACAAGTGACCGGTCACTATAAGTATACAGTACATTATATATTAATTGAAATCGACTTTAGAGCGTAAATTTCCTTATGTGTCCGTTTTTTTGCAAAAGAGTTTATAAAGATATGATTTTTCTCTGATTTTAAAATCCATTCGATTAAAAATAACGACAATTAACGAACTAACGAACGATTTTTTTCTTTCTACCTAAGGCAAGAAGAAGCTATTTATAACAATAGGTGTATCATTTAATCCAAAATATCATACACAATAATAAGAGAGAATAGGGATTTATTTCTCCGATACGTCTTGTAAAAGACGATACCTTGGAATCCGGAAATAGCACAAGCTTTGTAAGTAGAGCCTCCGGCATTATCCATTAATCCAAGTTTCACAAACAGTATCGACTTACATCAGATTTTGATATTCTAGTAATAATACTTCTGTTTATTTTTATTGATTAAAGATATTATGGTACGGAGGAAATATATTATGAATGAAGTTACCATCCAATATTTTTCTTTAAGCTTTAATCAAGAAGGTAAGCTTTCTATCATCGCACGCCACTTTTTGGGTCAAAACAGGATTTATCTGTTCCTTCGACATATGAATGAGCAATCTGCATTCATAAAAAAAAAGTGCGTGCGTACAAAGTACACATAACAGAAATGAAACTTTTTGGCAAACTAATCTTTGTCTTGTTCATACTTATACAAATCTAAAACTTTAGATTTCCGATACTTAGAGGGAGGGAAATAGGAGGATATATTAGGAATTTAATTGTCATTAAAATATTAAGTGTCGAAAAATTAATACATTAATTACATAATTAATTTATTTTTTAAATTTATTTCTTCTATAGTTAAAACACGTGGCATTTTAATTTACAATAAATAAATAGTAATTTTTTGGTCATACTGCACAACAAAGTTTGACAACTTGTCCAGTTGTTGTTGATCCAGTTTATTGATTAGTTGCAAGGTTTGTGGTTTGTAAAGTTTACCTACCTCTGATTGTCATTGCACTATGTATACGATTTATTAAATAAATAATCTTTGAACCATTAGATGAAGTTTTTACAGAATTTCATTAATTGTAATAGAATTATTACTATCATTGTTATTATTATTATATATTTTTTGTTATTAATGGCTTCGAATCTCTTCGAATCAACCGTTCGAATCAAGAGGGACAAGAAAAAGATGGCGCGTAACGGAAAAATGTGACGCGTAACCAAAAAATGTGACGGTAAATATTTTTCCAACGCCGATAAAGAAGTTTCACTTCAAAAACCATTATTTTTGTGATATTTAAATAAAACATTTTTAACTAGATAATGCGTTATGATAAAACTTTCAATATATTGAATACCTTTTTTCTATTGTTAGTGACGTTTTTTTTACAAGCCTAGAAAAAAATCTTATCAAAACTTGAAAAGATTTTTATCTTGTAACGCCAAAGAAGTATAACTTCTAACGCATGTACATAAGTACTAACAGGTTTTTTTACCGTTAGGCTAGTCATTTTCATGTCAAACCAATTAAACTACCCCACAAAACAATGTTAGAATAAAAAGGTCTAGAAATAGTAGAAACTAAAATGTATGAAATACCAAGTTCCTTTGACTCTCAGTACTTAAAGGGTACTTGACCTAGCGAGTGGAGTCGCGAGTTGTGGTGTCGTGTGGCTTAAGCTTAGAAGCCCTTTGTTTATGTTAAAGTCTGTACTCAACACGATTTTCATATAAAAATCCAGGCAAAAGAGCATTAAAAGAAACCTTTCTCGAGCAAACGTCACAAGTCAAATGTAAGTTTATTTGCTGAGAGCAGTGGGCAGAGTTGGGTTAGCGGGGGTACAATTTGTACTCACGACCCGAATGGGAATTTCTTCCTTTGTGCCCAAGCAATAAAGAAGGTGAGGAAATCAGAAGGACGCAGTCCTAAAAACGTATCGTAGTGGATAAGGTATTTCGAACCAATTCCGGCAAGGCCGGCAACGCACTTGCGAACCTTCTGACAATGCGAGTGCTCATGGGCGGCGATATTACTTAATATCAGGTGAGAATTCTGCCCGTTTGCCTCCTGTATCATAATAAAAAGGGAAAAAGGGGAAAAAGCGAGGTCTGAGTCCAAGACTTAGAATGTTATATATTTACTATTTATATACTTAGAATAAAAAAATTAAAATAGTAAAAAATATATAACCGATTTAAAAAAAAATTGTATTAAGCTACACTAACGATGAGCTAATTTTGCTATTTCCATCAGGCGAAGGCATCCTCATGAAAATGTCGATAGAGATCATGTTTTTTTTAATTTCATCGTGTTCAAAATGGAAAAATTGTACGGAAACTTTATGCCCTCAGCACGTTACTCGATACCGGATATCTTGTTTACAAAGCGCAGCACTTGGAACAGGACTCTCAAAGGCGTAAATGCCTCGACGTAAATTAATCTTTTATCTAATCATAGTAAGCAAACTTTCGCGAGTTTTAGAACAAATTAAACTTAATGCTTTGTTCAAAATACTATTTTAAGAAAAACTTAAATTTAGTTTTGAGTTTATGCTTTTGACAGAAAACACATTAAGCAAGTTAGATTGTTAGTTGGATGTTTATAATGTTCTGTGATGTGAAATTTATATATTATGTTATAGCACCGAGAGAGCATTATCGTTGGTCATATTAATAGCAAATCTTATTTAAAGATTAGTTTTTAAAACAAAAACTATGTATGACTATTGAACATTTGTTTTCAATATAATTGTAGCTTATATTATACGTTAATAATAGGGTGTATAGGATATCATAACTAGTATAAATAATATTAATAATATCGTTGTAATATTGGACTATAGATATTATTCTTCATGTCTTTTCCGCATTCTGACGGCCTCCTTATGAATGACACAATCAATAGTGAAATAACCTACTTAACCTACAACGAGTTTATGAGATATTTAGTACTCACGTAATGGTAGCAGGAGGGTTGGCGTGTACAAGACAAGGCAGCAACACATCCGCGCCGCGGCGCGCGCTTGCTTCCCATATTCCATGAACTATTGCTCGCGGCGCTGACGGCACACTCAGTGCTGTAATAATAAAATGCGTGGTTTGATTATTTCTCTTTGATAAAATTTTGTTTGCTGCTTTCCTTTCTTAGGATTGAAACGTTTCTTATCGTTCTTCTGATTGTCGAGCTACAATCATAATGATAAAAGTATTTTTAATAAATATAAATAAAAACAGGAAGGGCTCTGGGCCTAATTCAGGGGTTAATTTGGGAGTTGAATCTTTGTAAACATTGTGTGAAACCAACTGAGCCTGCCACTGGTTTTGTTTATTTCTCAATTTTCTTAGCATTGCGAAAGTTTTGTACCTATAAGTAAGGCTACAAGGATTCTTCGTTTAATTTGATATGAAGTGTCATTATTTAAATAAATCTAAGTCAATCATATAACTAGTGAGTGAAATGAATATTAATAAATCATAAACGATCAAATCAATTATCTTAATTATTATTACATTAAGGGAAAATATGCCTGCAGACATTATTTAGCTTTTTATATATATTGTTTAACTTTAAGCATTGTTGGGCTAGTGGCTTCAGCGTGCGACTCTCATCCCTGAGGTCGTAGGTTCGATCCCCAGCTGTGCGCCAATGGACTTTCTTTCTATGTGCGCATTTAACATTTGCTCGAACGGTGAAGGAAAACATCGTGAGGAAGCTGACATGTCTTAGACCCAAAAAGTCGATAGCATGTGTCAAGCACTTGAGGCTGATCACCTTCTTGCCTATTTGATTTAAAAATGATCATGAAACAGAATCAGATCAGAAATCTGAGGCCAAGACCTAGAGATTGTAGCGCCACTAATTTTTTTTTAACTTTAAAGTTTTAATTTGAACTTTCTTTGTACAAAACATTACTGTTTAGTACAATGAAATTTGTGCCATGGAAGAGCATCAAGTCACCAACAACACCCTAGTGTGTGCTGCAACTGTCATTTGTTTTATAAATTATAAAATCATTTTCTACTTACGAGATACATCTATGCTAACCGGTGTACTTCTCCGTCGCTCTCCAGTGAGTGAATCAAGGACAGAACAAGAGTAATGCGCCCTTGAATCATCTGTTCGTACTGAACGTACAACTAGCTTCCAACCTTCGTCCACAACCAGTGTAGGGCCGGCTGAAAGAAATCGATAGTAATATAATAATACTATACGTTATAGTGTATTGTGTATTATTAATTTTTCTTAAACGTGTTTTACGAAGCCTTAAACGTTTTTACTTACCTATAGTTATTATTAGTATCTGTTGTACGAAATAAGAAAATAAAATATTTATCTTTATTCAGTTTGAAGATTGTTATGTAACAAACTGTTAAAAAAATGTTTCAAGAAAATATCAAAGTTGACCTAGCCGGTTAAACATCTCTCGACTCTGCGGTCGTGCCTTCTGCTTTCTTCTTTAATTCTGGTTGCAACATATTTTACTATCTATATGCGCAATCAAAACTCGTTCGGTGAAGAAACAAAAAGGGAGCTGGCATTTCTAAGACCGAAAATCGGAGATGGGTAAAAGGAGCTTAGATACAGATCGAAACTGAGGCTGAAAACGAGACTCAAAACCGGAAATAGATAATATCCTGTCTTCGGAAGGTACTACGGACGGGCTACGGACTGTAGCTACGGATTGCTACGAAGTCCATTAAAGTAGAAATTAACATAAAAATAAATTTGGTTTACTGAGCTGAAAATATCATAAATGAAAATAAGAGAAATTTCGTTTTTGTTAACGCTTACGACTACGATTTTCATATTGTCACACATGTTTGATTAATAACAATCCAATGAACACTATAGTTGTACGGATTATGGATTTGTCAATGCGATAATAACAGTTTTTGGTAGTTTGAATCCGTATGAAACTTGCTGAGGTTCGTTTTTTATTTTAAATACACGCTACGTATTCAAAAATCTCAAGAACTAAGATATGCAATCTTGTTGAAGGCAAAAACTCCGTTCGATACAAAAACATTTGATCTAAGTGGAATTGAATTTTCTAGTTGAGCTGCGCTTAGCAACAAATTAAACCATTCATTTATATACATTTAATTGCAAAAACATTGATTTCGTTCAGTCGTTCATCTCGAGGGAAATTATTTTAATTCACGGAACAAATTTAATAAGCGCACACAATCAATCTGCGGCGCAAACAAATTGCTCGAATTAATAAAAACTTTCACAAAAATATAAAAACAACCGAGTTTATTTCGAAGTTTATTGTGGGTAGTACTTTTTGTTTGTTCTACTGGAAATTTAATTTTGTTCGGTTATTAATAGAACAAATTCAATTCAGTATCGTTTTAATCTTCGTTATAAGTTTTATGCTCCGATGATGAAAAATAAAGCAAAGATATAAAATAAAGTTGTAAAATTCGTCTTTGTTTCTACAAGAAATATTTCTTGGTATTTTCAATGTACTGTTTATTTATTTATGCGAACCAACTACCGTCTAACAAAATCATTATAAATATTTAATTTTAATAACTTCTTTGTGTATATCAAAGATTCCAAGTACTGAATAAAATATAACAAAACACTGTAATTTTACACATATATTAACAACTTTGGAAATACAAAATAGATATTAAATTATTAGAAATTAAATAGACACTACGACTTAATTGATCTTTATGTATTATTAATTAAAATAAATACACAAATTTTGACTAAGGGTTCAATTCTTTTGCCGGAAATACACAAAGGAAACAAATTAAAAGTGTATAATGTTATAATGCTGTTTTATAATGTACTTACTAAGTTGATCTCCAGCAGATACTACGCTTTCATCCCTGTACCAAGCGGCGACGGTGGCATGGTCTCTCAAAGAAACGGGGGCAGCACAAGTCAGTAGTGCTGGTCCACCCACCTCAGCTGGAGTAGATGTCACATGGGCTTGCCACTCTTGCCATACAACTGTAGACAAAATACATTAATGAAGTATAGTTGTATGGGCACTGTGCTTTGGACTGTGATAAAATATAGAGTATGATAATATTATGATAGGAGTGTAACACAGTTGAGTGAGAATGAATTCTTTTCTTATATTACTTTTGTAATAGGTTGAAGGCAGGGAAAAATACAGACACGGACGAAAATTGCCGTGTGGACGTTTTTGATTTATAAATTGTTCAGAAGTCAAAGTCAAAAATCATTTTATCATATATCAATGTACACTTATGAAAGTCAAGAAATTCCTTGTGATATATGAAATTTGTGATGTTTAAAATAACTTTGTGAGGAGTATATTTCTTTAATTATTAATTTAGGGTTTAGTTTTTAATTTTGTTGTGAAGTTATATAAAAGGTTTTTTGAGCTTTGTTAAATGCCCTCAGGTAGGTCAGGTAGGTCATTAGGTGTCCAATTATATGATAGTAAATAACCATTTCTTCAGTCGGTAAGATGAACTAAAAATCCTCCTGGCCTTTATTTATTTAAGTTAATTTTATTATATTTTACAAAAATAACCCATAGCACTTTATAGTTAATTCTAAACTAAACTGCAGACCAAAACTTTTAGTAGTTACTAAACTTGAGACTGAATAAAATTTTATTATTAGTAGGCTATAAAAATACACTGTACGCTAGAATAATGGTGAACTTTATATTTGTTTCAAATTCATTCAGATTTAAGCTTTGAATTATAAATTTTGATAATCATAATAATATGTGGGCCTACACCCAAAAGAGACTTGAATTACATTACAAAAGACAAGTTCAAGTCTTAAGACCATCTTACTATTTTCCGACATTCATAATAAAAGACCCTCACTCGAAGCTCTATCGTATGATATTCCATAAATATTACATGTTCACCAAAACCGTAAACCTCTTAGCTGCGACCTTAGTTCACTTAATATTCCAAACCTTAGTTCTAAATCTTCACAATCTTCCTAAGAAATAATACATGCTTTAGTATGTATTTGCTGAATTCTGTAGAACCTCAACAAATTATATAATACTCACACTCGTAATTGGTATAGATTTATACCTTTATCTACGAAGGTAAGGCAAGTTTTATTACACGTATTTAATCAAAAAATTCGTCTCTTTCAGGCAACCTGCGTTTACGATGTGATGAAAAAAAAAATCGGTTGTCTGTAAAGTCGGTTCACTGACGATAGTTGAACGTGACAACGTAATAAGAAAATACTGATGGAATGATTGCATTTTTCAAACAAAAATTTTAATTTTATTTGTTTGATAGATATTTTGTACGGATATAGAGAAGGAGGAAAATGGAAATCACAATTGAATTGATCGAGTTACATTTATTTGTACGCATAAATTATGTCAATTTTTTAACAAACGAACGCTGCCGAACGCGGAGGCTTTTGCCTCTTTATCGCTCGTTCCGCGCTCTCGCTTGCACTTCAACCTTAAATGGAACGCCTCAGAGCGAGGTAACGCCGCATGCGTCATGTTTTTTCGTGTGTGCAGCCGGCTCCATCGAATTATAAGACGTTGTCACGACAAAAAGACAGTTACAGTAAAATTATGTAATTAGAAAAACTTTAAAGACTTACTTGACACTGATATTTATCTCTAGGTATTTTATGAAATACTTATTCATTTCTGGTACCAATTACTCATGTTAAGTGAAATCTGACATTCAAAACAGATATTATGACTGATTTATTTTTTAACATTATAATATCCTAAAGGTGATATCAGACGGTTCATTTTTTGTTCATTTTCACCTTTCATTCGGTACATTTCACTCGAAATGAAATGTCTGAACAAAAAATGAAACACGAGTGCCGAATGAATTCATTAGTGAACCGATCCAACAGTGTTGGATATTGGCATCCGGTATCTTTCATTCCCACTCCGAATGAACGAGAAATGAACGGTCTGAACACTGAGAGAACGTTCATTCGGATTCGGCCATTTTGTTTCGAGTCCTGTAGCCGACGGACATCACGTTGTCGACGAAGTTATAACTTTTTTTAACTTTTCTTCAAATTTACTTTCATCCATTCGAAGATGATAACAATATGAATCAGGATCTTCAACGGCTAGTTCTCTCAACAATGTATTGGAAGCTCCTAATAAATTTATTCTTTCAATCCATGGTCGCACCCACCACCGTCGACATTTTCTTTGCTTCTTTTTTGTCAACTCTTTGATTAAATGATCACAAATTAAACTAATTCCAAGACGTACGACTTCATTCGATGACATATTTAAAAGAAAGAACAATGAATGTTCATTTCTGTATCATTTCGTCTAAGCCGTGTGAACATAGAATGAAAAAAAATGAAGCATTCACTCGAGTGAACAATCATTCGAGTGAACCGTCTGATATCACCTTTAGAATAATGACGCAACAGTTCATTCTTGATGCTACAAAGTAACTAAGTTTAAAACCTAATAAACATTACAGTTCTAAGTGCATTGGTCTGGAATAGACTTACATGAAAATGCATGCATTCTTTTTCGCGATGCGGGAACGACAATACATACTTTATCAACTAAACGTGTACTGTAATGATTAACGTACCCAAGCCAAAATTATTTTTTGACGTTTAAGTATTTTAAAATGGACATTTCTGTGATAAATAACACCAGTGTATGAAAAAAAAAATGTATTTTTTTTTCATTACAATAATTATCAATTTATCCCGGACAAATTATTAACCAAACAATAATATATGATAAAGCGATCTTTGCCTCACATGGCAACCTATAATTACACAGATTTATTTTAGATAATATTTTGCGAGACGATTATTCACCCTTGCAACACTAAAACGCTTTTCATACAAACGATTTTTTTTCTGTTAATTAGAAGTGCTAGTTCAAAGCTTTAAAAAACTAACTACAGTTTTTTAATCAGCGGAGAATCTCGAGTTGTGGTTGAAGTTTTACTTAGAAATTTAAAATTAAATATTGCATGGTCCATAGAGAAATATCCTTTAGATTAAAAAAATGTTAAACTAAACTGTAGTGGATATGTTCAAGGTAAGTATAAAACAGAATAAATATAGCGGTATTTTATCAATAATTTGACTTCCAAGAGTAGTCTAATTATCATACCTCTTGAATATGAATAAACTAATGTACACTTAATACATTTAATTATCTTAATAGAAGACCAATCCATGCATTTTCTTTTTAGATAACGGAGGTGGAATTTCATTGCGCATCTCCTGCCCTAGAAAGTAACACGGGCATGAGGGATTTTAAAAGTCTCTGCTATTCAGAGACTGACTGAGCATAACCCACTAAAACCACTTCGGGTAGTTCACAATGCCGCGTTAGAGAGGCTCCACTCGCTCTCGTAATCTACCTGGACATCAACGGCATAACTATTACGCTTAAAACCTCAGATTCTTAAACTAGATAGGAGGTAGCAGATGGGCATATCTTCTCCTCGTCTCTGCTCGTCTTCTGATCCTAGGATTCTTCCTAGTGCACTCTTTCCTTCTGCAGCATTACTTGCTCACAGAAGAATACAATACGGTATTGCTGACCCTTTTATGGATAACATAAAACAGAGCAAGGTTCAGGATTAGGCAGTTGCCCACAGTTCCAAAATTTTCACATATAAGAAATTCAGTAAATTGCTTCTTAGTTTTAAACGATTTTATTAGATTATATAAAGTATTTATTAAAAGAATGAACATAAACATCATATACACCTTGTCCAGCCATAAGTTCTGTTACAAATGAAAATGCATTTTTTTAATGAAGTAATGTAATATTAATTATTATTATTAATCGGAGCGTACTTCTTCGACGTTTGCAATGTAGAACGACCGGAAGAAAAACTAGGAGAGGCCTATGTGTCACAGGGCACGCTGATTACCAAAAACGGGTCAGATGATTAAGTTAGGTTATGTAACTTACATAAGTGTTTATATATTATACTGGGTGTCAGCAATTAATGCTTAGTAATAATAATAAAAATAATGTAATATTATTAAAATTTACACATACATATTTATTAAAGTCTCAGCAAAACATCAAAAGCTATTCTATTCGAAATGGCCACCTTTGGCTTATATATAATAGTTATATTAATTCAATTTAGTGCTGTAATATGAAATAATTTAGTTACGCGACTGAAACATCTCAATTAAAGTTATTTCTTGGCGAACGAGCATCTCGTTAAAGATCCCTTTGAAGTATCAATATAATCAAGTCCTGATAAAGTATACGCAGTTCGGATAGCGGCCAAGTTTCTTAAGAGTCGGGATTCAATGCGAGCTCGTTAAGAATGATAAAACATACAACCTTAAATTTCGTGCGTGATTACGAATACCAAAGTACATTGATTTAAAAATACTTTCGTGCCTTGTATAGAAGTTTCCCATCTTTAGCTTTACAATGCGTATTCTATATTGAACAAAATCTACAAATCTTATGATGGCCTAACGATGGCCAGATTTATGATCAATTCATTTTAATGATAATTTTACAATTTAAATACACTGCGCGAACCGGAACCGCACGTTATTAAATGGCGTAAATTTTCACGTTCAAAATTAATTCAAAGTAAAGTTTTGAATTACCGAAGTGACCTTACCTCGGGTTCTGTTTAAATTTCAAGCCTAACGATTCAATTAAATCTACCTCGTTTAAGCGTTATGAATTTTCACAACTTTTCCTTATACGTTTATTTATATAAAACGTACTCCGACACTTCCTACAACTTTTCAGTCTCTTGATAATATTTTTAAATATTAGAGGTACGATAAGGAATATTGTACTGCACTACCACAATCTTTGAAAAGCATATGTACTCTTATGCCAACGTAAAATCCGTCTGTTTCGTATACGTGTAACAAACGTGTGGCGCACGGGGACTGCCGCGGTAAAGCTATTGCATAGCATTTTTTATCAACTTATGCAGTTATTTTTTTTTTTATATTAATTCAAGTTTTTTCTTTGATATTATTTCAATCTACCACTCTACCAGACTAAGACTAAAACGCCTATATAGTCTGTCTCACTCTATCGCGTACCGGCTGCACCGGCCGCGCTGACGCAACGTTAACGATCTCGTCAGAGATGGGAATGCTCAGTATGCGTTCTGTCCCACTCTAACGCGTATTTGCCGCACCTATATTACGTCATCGTGTGTTAGGTTTTTTTCGTTACGGAATTTCTTGATTCGGTCGCCGCGCTCAAATACCGCGATAAAATCTATGCATTAGCTTAAAATGATTTGCTCGTAATTACTAAATCGTTTTTCAAATACTTCACGAATAATATAGCGTTAAATAGTCTGTAGGGATAGAGAGTGTACATATCGTTCATGCAATAAAAGACTGATAAAGGAAATGGAAGTGACAAATTATAATGAAAATTACGCGTGAAACAACTTTCAAGAAAATTATCCAAAATATTATATTCCAAAAAATATATCATAAATGTAGAAACAGAATGCATTTATAATAACCTCAAATTATTTAATTTGATTCACTTATATTAAATAAAACCTGTAGCGTTTATACAGAAAAAATAGTTATAACAGCTTATATTATGTTTCTCAGCGAAGTGAGCGGTCCGCGTTTTTTCATCCAGAACGGTTTAATTGGGAGCAAGAGAAACTTCAAATGTTCCACCATTACTGCGACCTGTTTTAGTATCGTATTATTTCTAGGGTAAAATCCTATTAAAATCTATCTTTATAAAACAATTTGATGGTCATAATTTAACAGATAGTATAAAATCAGAACATCAGTTGAAAATTAGTCATGTGTCGCCAGGAATCAAGGTAGGTTTA
Organism: Pieris macdunnoughi; assembly: GCA_905332375.1. Lineage (NCBI taxonomy): Eukaryota > Metazoa > Arthropoda > Insecta > Lepidoptera > Pieridae > Pieris > Pieris macdunnoughi. The sequence continues at coordinate 1,423,603 of CAJOBZ010000020.1, forward strand.
TTTACAAACTTACATTATATGTCCAAATTCCATTTTAGTCGTAAATTCAGGATTTTGTTATATTTTTAGTGATTAAATAAACCTTCTTTAACGCAAATTTACTATATAATTAGGCATATGAGATATCGAGCGTTTCATCAGAGACTGTCATAGGAAGTTGACAAAAAAAACGACGGGTTGCACTCCGGGAGTGCCGGCAGAAGTGAAAACTTGAATATTAACGTTGTGCATTTTTGATATTTTGGAATGGTTAGGGAAAATTTTTGCACGAATTGCTTTAGTTATCACTTATCAGTATAAAAGTACTATCATTTATGTGGTAGAATACAATATTTATTTATTGCGCTATCGTACACAAACATGACAATTTATATTACATTAATACGCCGCGCCAGCTGTCTACTCTCCATCCATCTTACGAAACCTACACAAAATAATTAAAATTAGTATTAAATAATTCAATTAGGAAAATTCACTATTTTTCAAGTTGCCATTTTTTATTCGCGTCAGTCTGACGTATTGAAATGTTACTACTATGATGACAGCATTAGATATAATGCCACAAAGTTGGCATCGATTTGCTCTTAATACTTTATACTTATTATCTCCTCGTGTTTTTCTAGTTAACATAGCAACTATGTATGACATTAAATTAGTTTAAAAGGTTTATTCAAAGGTTTAATTATAATGAAAATATATGTTGATAAGAAAATACGAAAAGTCCCAAAGGAAAAGAAATTAATGGAACATCGATTTAATCTCAGAAAAACATAGTGTGAGTGACCAGCTCAGCGTGACCCTTACGAGGTCAAAGGTTAAACACGTAACTGAATCTCAAAGGATTATAAGTTGTGACGAAAAACTTGTATGTTGAAAATTTGTTCGGAAATTGGGACTTGGTACAAATCTTCATACAATTTTACGAAAATGATTTATGAATGAATTTTACTTCACCTACTACTAAAGCAACTGAGAGTTAATTGATCTCATTGTATATCAGGTCTAAATGTTATTACAAAATCAAACTTTTTTAATGGCAACACAACAGTATATAAAATTGCTAGTTTTAAGATTATAAAATGGGAAATCTATTGTAGCGGGATTATTGTAATGTCTCTCATATCTCATGTGCTCAAAATAAAAATATCAAACAGTTTATGCACACCAAAATACAGTTCAACACAACAAGTCCTGAAAAACAATATAACGATTATTTTCTTGTTTGACAATAAAAATATTATGATGTACAATAATAGAATGTAGTGCATTTAATATTATTTGACACTATTGTTAATGAAGGTTTCATAATTATGTATTTGTTTTTTTTATATATATTTAATAAAAAGTTATTTAGTCTAAACACATTTTTTATCAAAAGTACTCTAGTTTTTTTCTATCAAATTTTGTTTGCGCTGTAATGAAAACACACCAGTTCTTGTATTTAAAATTAATAAGACGCACTTTTTACAGCATAAATAAATAATTTGATGGGTTCTAATATGTTTTTAATATTAACTTACCACAGTCAATAATATATACACAAAGGTTATGTGAACGTTTCTTGTAGATTGTATAAAGGAAAAAAAAATTCAAACTTTATTTATTGCCAACTATCTAACAGTTATTACGACCAATGATTGTAATAGAAAGCGTAGAAGCTTCTAATAAAATATATTTTAACATCAGCAGTTACCCGTTGGTATAAGCTATTTAAACCCCAAAATATCGATTTTAACGCTATTCATATTAGTTTTGACACATATCTTAATCGGAAATTGAAACATTATTTTATATTTATTAGAATGAAATTGTTGGGTGTTTATAGATTTTTTCCTGAGTTTCGATGCCTAAATATTTTACGTTATCTATACTTCACTGATCGTGGTAAGTGGAAAATCATAATACACAAGAACAGAGTGTTTTCCCCTTAATAGGAAGAATTGTTATTGGACACTTTCTTATGTTAAATATCCTTTTTAGTAAATTAGGTTAGACTTCAATTATTTATAAGTCTCAAGTGAGGCTAGAACGTTTTGTTAAATGATGCCTTTGTGCAGAGACAGTTTATAAAATATATATTACTAGTGGACCCGACAGACGTTGTCCTGCATGATATTTAAAGCGATTAGGATATTAAGCAAAGTATGAAAGTACCGACTGCAGTGCCATCTGCCGGGCTGATTTGTGAATCTAAACCATTCCCAGATCCCCTTGAACACACACAAAAAATTTCATCAAAATCGGTCCAGTCGTTTGAGAGAAGTTCAGTGACATACACACTCGCAGAAGAATTATATATATAAAGATACAGCACCGAACAGATGACGCATAATAAGATCAACGAAACAGACGAATATTAATCGTCATAGTCGTAGAATAGTGACGGATCTGACAAATAGTAAACTTTATAGGAAAGCCATTTCAAAATAATATAACCATTTTAGTTTTTGTCATTACTATTTCAATACATACTCTGTTATTATGAAAATTGGCATATAAGCAAACAAAAGGGTTTTTTTTAAACAAAATAAAAATAATAAGATTAAATTACTTAGTTTTCTAAAAAAATCACATGTTTCTATCAAAGCCGTCACTTTACCGACTGAATAATTTGAAATTTAAAACACATAGAATTTTTATTTTAATGTAGAAAATAATTAAAGAAGAAAGAAGAAAATCAAAACAAATTATAAATAATAATAATTAATTAATTAAATAATTATTTCATCATTATTATTATTATTATTTTTTATTATTACTTTATAGGTTAAGAAAATTGTTAATACTGTATTTGTGTAAATAAAATTTTATCTATTATTTTTTTAATGTAGACGTAATATTTAGGCAAGTAGTATCCAAATATGATTAAATGTTTTTCAAATCCGACATTGTTCTACGATCATGACGAATTTTAGTTGTTCATTAATTAAGAATGACTTACATATAATGTTATTGCTACAATAATTTGACACGGTACAACTCACGTAGTAGTAGTAGCAGTAGCGGGACAGTTGCAGAGAAGTTTAGGGTAAATTTTTATGTTATGTATGTTTCTCGATTTCAAAGTACGTCAACTAGGTGTGTTATTGAGTTAAGAGAAAGATCTTAGTGGGCTAGTTAGTACATTATAGCAAAATCATTTAAAGGAACAAAACAAAATATATCACTCATCTTCGATTCTTTTGCACAAAAAGCTAATTCATATCCCAAGGTCTCCGTCGTATTCAATTACACTTATCCGGGAGATAATAAATTACCCGGAATCACATCCGGGCTGCTTAACGTCACGCCGGATGATTTATTCGACCCGGACAAAGGCACTTGTGGGTGCTCCCTATAGATAGAGTAATGCTTTTCGAAGCTTTAATATCGTGTAATATTTGAATAATAATGTACTAAATTTTTATTTATCGAAAATAATTTGGAAAGTAAAACAAATAATTATGACCGTGGCTAATTGTTTTAATTTATGCCAATAATATTGAAAATTAATTATTTAATTTACAAGCAGTTAGCAAAGGTAGCCGCGAAAAACATACGCACCTGATTGATAATACATGTTATATTAAAAATGTGGCAAGCACTTTTAATCAATTACCACAAAAGTAAATACTGTATGATACCAAAACATTTACATAACATTTTCTGTTCAAGAAACGGAGCATGTAATGAATGACGACTCAGAACAGATGACATTACTTCACGTAAATTTCCTCTGTGCGTGACATTTGACTTGTATATACAGATATTCATAATCGTTAATTTTAAAATTAACATTGAAGTTTTACTTAATGATCCACTTTGAGAGCAAAAAAGGCTTTTCACTGAAATCTGCTTTAAATCAGCCGTTAACTGATCAGGCATTAAATTTGGTCCAGTCAATTTCGTATATTCATAATTGTTACATTCCATATGAGATAATTAAACGAATACGGCTGTTAATATTTTAAGAGTGGATTATAATTTTTATTATTTATTTATTCCACATCATTATTCTATCTTTTCAGTTATTACTAATGCGACATAACGACACATTAATTATCCCCAGACCAATTAACCTACATAAAAAAATACTAAAATATATTTTCATACCTAAATCTGACTAATAATATAGGAAGCAACTCTTGTGAACTCAGCCAGTGTACAAACAATGATCTCATACTCAACAGAGATTCTATTTATTGAAGTGAAACTTCTTTATCGAGGTTGGAAAAAAAATTCTTTATCGACGTATGGGAGAAATTTTGTAGCAAATCGTCACGTTTTTCAATGATAGTAATAATTCTATTACAATTAATGAAATTCTATAATAATCTTCGTAGTAATAAGGTAAAATGAAATATTTGTATTATTAAACTTTATCTAATTTAACGAATTTCTGTAAAGTTGCATATAGTAGATCATTTTTCGAAAAATAAGATCATAAAGAAGTTTCACTTCTTACGTGTGTACACCTAGTACACGCACAATTTATTATATGTATCTATCTATATGTACGTAGGCAGTTAATTAGTGCAATAATGTCAGTAGCAGATAGGACGATTCTGACACTGCCTAAATGCTGATAGCATTTTACGATAATTATCGTATTTAGCATACGAATCTTTGTTAATTAGAGAACTGCCATGGGTTTATTATTAGGCTGCAGATAATTATTATTCATATAATATAAGCTATTTACCGTTTTGTTCACGTCTAGTTATAATTAATATTAATTTGATAACGTAATAATATATTTTAATAATGTGATATTTTATCACTACAAATAATATAAGAATTGACTATTATGAAATGACTCATAATGTATGTAACTTCTATGTTTAGTTTGCACGCCATTATGTGTGGTAGAATATATGAGCTTTAGATTGCAACGCCATAACATTTTGGTACATTTTGGTTCTTGCAAATAAATTATTATTATTAATAAAAATGCGGGCATGAGAAATATCCATAAAAAAAACATGCAAGTCAAAATGGCACTTCAGATAATAGTTCATAGCTAATCCGATCAATTCCAAACTAGAAGCCAATTTCTTAATATAAAATTTGATTTACAGAAACCATGTAATTGCAATCATTCCTATACAATTGCTTTACTACGAATTTATAACATTATTTACATAACGAGACATTCGAGTAATGCTGATATGCTTTTAAAAAATGTAGACCAGGCTGGAATATTGCTAACCAAGATGGCGGTTCAAAGATACTTTATTTCTCAAAGAATTACATTCACTTAGAGAGAAATTTTAGAGTTTAGTAATGTACATCGTTTTGAAAACATTTAAAAGTAATCTATAAAAAGTATTAGTTGCTAACAATATGTACAATAGTAGTCTTTTATAGACATAACCTTTACACATTTAAAGAAAACACTTTTTAACCGGATTGAAGTTATGTATTAATTTACAATTATTTTACATAATTTTAAATTTAACATACGTTTCGCGTGCTTTACGGCGAGCGTTGTCACGGTGACACCGTAAAATAATTTTAATTTATAATAAGACATAATTTCAATCCGGTTAAAAAGTGTTTTCTTTAAATATGTACAATATTTTTTACAAAAGTGCAGGTAGGTCGCATCTATGTTACAACACGCATTGTGTGACTAATAAATAGTAATAATTTCTTAGACGCTCGTTCACAGATATAAATAAATGGAAGAAGTAATCAAAAATAAATATCATAATCAGGTATTTTGAGATATATCGTGGTAACTGATGACTGTTTGACAAATAGAGACTGTGTTATTCTGTAATTATCGTTTTGATAAGTTCCTAATTGATTTTTATACTTTCATATCCATGCGATGCAGCGTAGAGGTGTTTTTATTACTCTTTTATTTCTCGTAGAACATATAATATGTATCGTATATATATCTGTGTAATCAAGTGGGGTGTCTTGTATAATTGAAATGATTTAATTAGTATATCGGATCAAAGCCACAGGCTATAATTAACCTGTCTCCGAACGTCACTGAGTATGCGAGAACGGAATTCTGTTTGGAAATACATTCTATACTAACTGAGCCTGATTCGTAATCAAGCCCAAATGTAACACCTAGTTTCCAGATCCATTAAATTTAAAATCTAGAATTGATACTAACTAGATACGGGCAACGGTTTTTGCTTTTGACTTTGAAAATATGTTTTTTTACTATCCTAATTCTTATAAGAATGTTCTGGTGGACAGAAGAGCTTATGAGACTGCATACCTTATACGATAAGTTTTTTCTTCATTAAAAATTTTGTTAATGCATCCTCATTAACGGTGTTTGTTGATGCATGACATCAAAACCCTTTTCCCCAGATATTAACGGGTTAAATAATTGTGCTTGGCATCAGTATTATTAAATTGGAGAAAACGTTATACGTGAAAATAGTTCCCGTCAATGGTGATATTTTCAGGGATATGATAAATTAAACTTCCAAATTATTATGAAATCTAAAACTATACAACTTAGAATGGTTTTTATGAACTTATTAGTAACTATTACGCAACCAATCATTTTGATTCCACGAACTTAGGTTTCTTAAAAAAAAATATTTTTGTATTTGAATACTTTTAGCTATTCGCTCTTGCTCTATTAGACTATCATTATATATGTTAAAACGCGTATTTATAGCAGGTTGCAGCGCTAAATGGGATGTCTAATGTGCTGTCCGATGTGAAATGCTGGCGGAACGGACTAATGGACGGACACTGTGGTGCGTCTGATTTATTGTTCGCCTTACCTCCTTGCTCTATAGGCTTGTTGATTCGGGTTTATTTGACTACCTCTAACCAATATATAGGTAAATAGGATTTTTATTTTTATCAGTGGCGCTACAACCTTTTTTTGTATCTGTTTTATAATCATTTGTTAATCTAATAGGCAAGGTGATCAGCCTCCTATGCCTGACGCACGCCGTCGACTTTTTGGGTCTAAGGCAAGCCGGTTTCATCACGTTTTCCTTCACCGTTTGAGCGAATGTTAAATGCGCACATAGAAAGAAAGTTCATTGGTGCACAGACAGTGACCGAACCTACCACCTCAAGGATGAGAGTCGCACGCTGAAGCCACAAATTTATCGCTTTCACTATATAAAGAAATAAATCACGATTAAAGTTCTAGGTGTCCTGTGATCGCTCCTCGTCAAAACATTAGCTTAAGGTTAGGGTAGAAAGCTGGAAAAATATATTAAACAGGTACAGAAATGTGTCTGCCCCGCACATTTCTTTTCCCCACGGCATTTTTTCTTCACTCTACTCTATTACGGGTATCTAACGCATTAGGCCATTACTCAAATAGTCTTTCTATAACTCATATAAATTACTGGCAAAGAGCACAGTTCTGTTTATTGATTAGCAATAAAATTAGGGAATTCAATAAAAATGAGTGAAATTAGTCAAATTAGAGAACAGGGAACGTAATGCAAATTGCGAGAGAAAAAGTTGGAAAGAAAATTATCGGACTAATTGGACGAAATGTTTCATTCGCGAGCTGCGGATTATTCTGTTACATGTTTTTTTAATGGAATCTTAAAAGCTTACGTTGTATTAATTGAATTAATAATTCCTTAATGTATATACTAAGTATCTGGATGCTGTGTACGACTGGCAAAAGTGGTTGGAAAATTAATGTCACAGAGTCACACTAAATCATTCTAGTTGCTCTATCTTAACTAAACTGATGATATCGTTATAGTTTTTACCCTGTTAGGAAAGAAGACCGACTGAGTTGGGATCGTTTTAAAGAGAATATGTTAATTGACTTTGATGATTTTGTAATAATATCAATTAAAATTCGCGATACAGTGCGCCGGTTCAGGCCTTGAATCCGTCCGTCGGGGAATATGCCATGAAAATCTACAAATACGTACTTGCTAGGTCAAGAGCTTATAATATATTAAATAATTTCACTACTTAGTATACCGTCATTTACAATATACAGTATCAAAAATGGCTTTAATGTCGCTTATGAATAAGGGCAAATGTATTTAGTGAAATGACGGTTGCATAACACGATTCGTATTTATTTAGCGTATCTTTTTGCGCGTAGATTTCTCCGCAGTTCCTTCTAAGATATGGTATTTAAAGGTTTAATGACGATATTGGACAGTAATAATTTTAATTATATCTTCTCGAAATAAACTGCGTCTAACATAAATTCCTTATTCCAAATCATGATAATAAAGTTACTAGGGATTCCAATATTGTTGTAACCTAAATCAAGTTGGTTTAACAAAGTACAGTTCCGCTTTAATATTCAATAACGTTTCATATACTGCTATTCATTTGTAACACTAAATTTATAACTATTATTATTATTTTAATTATCATCTTTCTTTAACTAATTTAAACATGTACCACGTAATAATTGTTTTCTAGTTACCCACAACACAGGGCCTCCCTAGTGTGGGGACTAGCGATATATGAATTCTGTCACAAACCCTTTTGTCATAAATAAAGTTTTTATTATTATTTGTATTATTGTATAACTGGTAATTAAATACAGTTTTTTCCTTTCTGCTATTAACGCTGATATGACAGACAATGATAATTACAAAGGAGTTGAAGTGCAATAGTATTGTTTACTGAGCTGGACTACCCGGAGAGAGGGCCAATTAAACGTTAGCGAGTTAATGAGCATAGGGCTGATTTTATTGTTATGAAGGTATTCCTTTGCATAATTAATCAGGACTTTGTTCATTGCAGATCAACAAAGCCTTTATGAAGAATTATTTATTTATTAATTAATTTACACTTTATTACCTAATTCAAAAACATACACATAACAAAAATAAAAAAGCAGGTTACAGAAGTTATAGGGCAATGGGCGGCCTTATCACTATCAAGCGAATTATCATATTTTCCTCTCTATTTTAAACTCTTATTGATATGGACGTCTGAGACGACCGCAATCGCCGCATTCAACCAAAAGGAACCGAGACAGGCTGAAAGCAACAATTTATTAATCTGAGACATAACAATACTGTGTAATCACATTCGATACTGCCGGATTGAAGCCTTTTTTCTGTCTATATAATTTATGTTCTTAACAAGCACTCGTAATGTATTCCATTGTACATAGAAAAATCCGTTGATGTATAGTCGGGATCGAACGCTTCGGCCCAGGGTTGAGAATCGAACATGTAACCTTCTGAGACTTCTTTTATCTGTTTACTTGCAATGACTTGTCCAAATACATACAACTTCTTAGACCAGATTCTTCATTACAGCATGTATGTGGTTACTAATTCTGTTCTGAAAAGGTACAATAATAGGGCGACGTATCGTGTAAATAATACTGTTGCCAAATATAATCTCAGGAAAGCTGACAAGTGTCTATCAATCTTCACAAATTACACTTCTATATGTAATAACCACAACTAATACTATTAATTTAACCCTTTGAAGTGTATAAACCGTATCTCAAAATAATTCAAATAGAGTTGTAGGTGTAACATACATTAGCACATATTCTCAATGAATTTTGTATGGAAACCATATTTTCCAGCATGTTAGTAATTTTTTTTAGTGTTTTAAGCGTAGATCGTATTAGATGGTTACTTTAAGACAGGGAGCAAAAGGGAGCTCATTTAATGACATCATCTAAGTGATCTGAAATGTAATGTGAGAAAAATTAATTTATAATAAGAGATCATTTCTATGTTTATAAAATAACTTGTAGCATTAATATAATAATTATTTACCGCTTTGCTACATTTATTGTTAAACTTTGTCATGTATAGGACTTCTAAGGGTCTTTCCGGTAAGTTCGACATAAGTTCCAAATTAGCTATTTATTACTTATTGATAGGATAAACACTATGGTTGCGTTTCACGACTGTCAGATAGCGCTATTCGTCACATAAAGTCCATCATAAGTTATGAGTCCGATGAAGTGTCAAATAGCACAATTTATATTCCAAATAATTTATGTGTTGCATAGCTATTTGGTAATTTAACCATACATTGTGAAACAGACCCTTAGTCTAGTTGTCGATATATATCAGATGTTATATATTACCACAAACCTAAGTATTTGTATATTGCGTTTACAATACCCTATCATTTCAGGTCATCTCAGGTCAATTGTAACAATTTGCAAAGCTACATGAGTTTTTTTTTTTTTTTTTTTTAAAGACAATTCACACCAATTGACCTAGTCCCATGCTAAGCTGGTGAAGCTTGTGTTATGAAAATGAAAAAAAATGAAAAAATATTTATTCAATCACTTACAATGGTAACAACATGTGGCTGGAGCCTCCATTTAAGTATGTATAATATACTTGTGTTTGGAGTATCCGCTCTTCCTAGGTACACTTAATTAGGTATGTAAGTTTAGACAAAAGGGAATAATATTACAAAAACAAAACAATATTTATACAAGTTAAAAGATGCATCGTGTATGAGTGATAAATTGAGGGGTGTTCGTTGTATTCAGTTAAGTGTATGTTGATGTGTGAGAGTGTAAGTGTGTGTGAGTGAGTGTGTATGAGGTATGTGTGTATATGTCTGTATCATATGTTTGAGTGTGTGTGTTCTTTTAGAGTGTAAGATAAAAGTAGACTTTAGAATAGTAATTCTTAGATAATAGATTCAACTTCTTCATAGGTTAGAGTTTTTAACCAACAATTTATAGTTATTTTACATTTATATTTATTCATATTATATAGATTTAATTCCTTGTTTAATTTATTATATAAGTTAGCAGACTGGTAGCAGTACTGTCTATGAGCATATTTAGTTTTAAAAGTTGGTAAAGGTGCCACATTATGCCTTCTACGTCTGTTCAAAATACTAGGATCATATCCAATATGTCGATGGGTTCTAAGAGTAGTTTGCAGTACATACAACTTACGTACTGACAGAAGATCGCTAACCGCATATAACATTTCCGTAGGGAATCTGTATGGCTTAAAATGGATAACTTTGAGTAGTGACCTTTGTGCTCTCTCCAGTTCCAGGAATTTTGTTTTAATGGCACCACCCCAGGCCGGAATGCAGTATATTAATATTGACTGCGCAAGAGCAGTATAAATTTGTTTTAGGAGGGCCGAGTCAGCTACGTGTCTTAGATTTTTAAATAACCATATGAGTTTTCTTACTCTAGCCATAACTAGCTCTATATGATCGCGCCATGATAGGCGTTGGTCTACCATAGTACCCAGGTATCTTACGCAGTTTTGCCGCTTAATAAAATCGCATGAGCATATTATAGAATGAGGTGAGCCACAAGTATGTATTTGAATAGCAAACGTCGGAGGTGGTTGAGAGGAGTTATAATTGGAGAAGCATACATAGTTAGTTTTAGAGGTATTGAGGGTCAAAAGGTTATCGCTGAGCCACTTAGCTATTCTTGCAAGGCCCTTTTGGGAATTATTTTTAACAGCCTCCCAGGTGTCAGCTACAAAAACGACAGCAGTGTCGTCAGCATAAGTGAACATTGTTCCCTCTTCTATATCCATGTTACATAAATTATTAATATATACAAGGAATAGAGTGGGCCCCAATACACTTCCTTGCGGAACTCCGAAGGTGATTTCACATTGTTCACTTTGGTGTTTTCCTATTTTTACACTCTGTTTTCGATTGCATAAATAGTCTTTGAATAATTTCAAGGGAATTCCTCTTATGCCTATTTTCTCCAACTTGTCGATAAGGTCTGTAATTGATACTGAGTCAAATGCCTTTTTCATATCCAAAAACACTGCAGCACATTTTTTGTTTTTATCCACAGCATTAGTAATAAGCGATGTGAGATCCAACACGGCATCTTCTGTCGATAAATCCCGTCTAAAGCCATATTGACTTGGGGAGAGGATATTAAATGTATTAAGGTAGTTCATTAAACGTTTATTAATTATTTTCTCCAGTATTTTGGCAATAGGTGGTAAAACAGAAATAGGCCTGTAATTGCTTATATCCGTTTTATCATCTCCTTTGTACACTGGGGTAACTACAGCGATTTTCAGTGCATCTGGAAAGACACCTAGAGCAAAGCATAGATTGATCAAATGAACAATAATAGGGACAATTATATCAGCAGTTAGCTTTAAGAATTGGGTAGGAATGCCATCCCAGCCTGGAGCACTATTTGATTTTAACCCCATCAGGACATTAAGAACCTCATCATTGTCAGTATCTCTTAATACAAATGAAGTTAAGTGAGGATAATTCGAAGTAGTTTTGTCAGAACAATTGTATGCGGGTTGTTGTGCAAGGATACCTTCTGCTAGTGATTTGCCAACTTGGGTAAAATATTGATTACAATGATCTATAGACTCTTGTGCTGTTTCTTTACAGTGGAGCAGTTCGTAATTGTCGCTTTTATTTTTATTCCGATTTGTAATATTGTTGACAGTTTGCCATAATTTTTTTGAGTTGTTTTTATTTAGAATTAGTTGCTGTTTATTATAATTTCTTTTTAGGTTTCTGATTAATTTATTACAATAATTTCGATATCTACGGTAAGTTATTTTTAAAATTTCATTATCAGGGTCTAATTTTAGCTTTTTCTGCATGTTATTCCTATTTCTGACACATCGTAGAATGCCCAAAGTCATCCATGGCTTAACTACACGATATTTGCATGTAATGATCTTAGTGACTGTATGTAAATCTAAGGTTTGTCTTATTTTACTTAGTAAGAGCTCTATAATCATGTTGGGGTTGTTTAATGAAGTTAAGTCAGCCACCAATGTGCTATCTCTTAGAGTAGCTATCGCCTTATCGTAATCAATGAATGTTTTTGTCTTAGTGGAAGCACCTGACTTTGGTATATTGGAGAGCCTTAAGAATATGGTGGAGTGATCAGTGACAGAAGTATTTATTACATTTATATTTGCGGAATGTTTATTTTTGTCTAGTCTCAGCATAAAGTGATCCAGACAATTACCATACCGTGTAGGTAGTACATGGCCAGGTAGCAAGCCGTGCATAGCCAGCATGTTTAAATAGTAAAGCCGGTTATTACGCTCCTGCTGCGGAGCATCATTTCTGTCAATCAGGTTAATGTTAATATCCCCGGTTATAATTAAATTAATACAATTTTTCAAAGATGTTAAATGTCGGTCTAATGAGTCCGTGAAGGGCTCGGAATTAGTATGTGAAGGGGACCGGTATATTCCTAGCACGGTAACTCCACAAAATAAAATTTGGAGGCAGGATGCATGTGTTAGAATAATTTCTTTGACATTGACACTGTGTTTTCTAGAAACATAGATAACAACACCATCACATTGGTTTATATGGTTTGTAGTCGAATAAGAAGTGTAGTTCTCCATTTGGGGTATTGGTTTATCACTATCTATTCTACATTCAGTTAAAATTATCAAATCTGCTTCAAAATTAAGCTGGGCAAGGGTGAGTTGGAAATCATCTAACTTGCTGTATACCGACACAATATTCTGAGAAATTATTTTTAAATCATTTTTATGAAATTTAGGGGATTGGTTACATATGTCATGAACATCACATAAGCTAGAATTAGCCACCTCACTATTGTCAATTTCTGTTATCAATGAGATTACGTTATCCATAATTGGATGGAATTTTAAATAAACCATTCATTTTATTAGCTTGTTGGTTATGAAGTGTGTTAAATAGTCTACTTATTATGAAAGTATCGCGTACTGATAATGTGTGAATATGTTTGGAGAAGGTGTGTGTGTAGTAGTGTAGGGCCGAATCCAAGCCTTTGTTAATAAAGTATTTATGTGTCTTGGTAGTAGTAATGAGTAATGTGTGTACAATCGGGAACAAAATTTGATAAAAGAATAACATAAGATATTTTACTATGTAGTTAAAAAGATGTGGTTTGGGTGTTATTGGGGCAATATGTAAAACTAGTATGAAATAACATAATATGGTAAAACAAAAATATAAAATGGGCCGAGCAAGCAAAGACAGAGAGAGATAACAAGGTTCAAGAATTAAGTCTAGTCATTGCTCTCCTAGTAGTTTTTGGACGATTGCTTCATTATTTATAGTGATAATGGGTGAATTTTCAGATTTTCTGACGTAGACACGGCCATAGGAAGTCCAGCAAAACTTATAAGATTTTGATCTCATTAGATCTCTAGCAAGGAAGTACAGCCGAGCCCTGGAGGCGGTCAGCTGTTCTGCTACGTAGACAGGGATATTTTCTTGACCTTGTGATTTTAATCCTAGGTGTTTAGCTCGTAATTTATCCTTGTTCTTCAAGTTGTATGTTTTACAGGCCTGTAGAAACTTCATTTTTAATAAGGTAGTGCTTAATTCAACTATTATAGGGGAACTAGCGTTTCCCTCCCTCTTAAATCTTATCCTGTAAATATCATTAATGTCTTTTTCACTCAACTGACAGTTGACTGATTTAGCCAACTCTAAGGTCATAATTATAAGGTCTTCTTTTGTTTCCTTATCAGCCTTGGGTGCATTTTTTTATTTCAATGTTATTCTTCAATCTATCTCTTTTTAAGTCTTCTAGCTGTCCCTCCAAAATAGAAATATGTTCCTTGTCCTTTTTCCTTTCTATTTCGAGAAGTTCTAACTTCTTTTTAAGTTCTACATTCTGTTCAGCGAGGAAGGACATAGTTGTCTGGATATTTGTGTTTGTCTTACTTATTTCGGTAAGAGTGGATTCAAGCTTTTTGGAGCCACTTTCTTGCGATTTAAACATTGTTAAAATGAGTGTTTTTATCTCTTCTCTAAAAACGTCAAATCGGTCCATATTCGTATCATCTTCTCTTCTTCTCTTGTTTCTCAAGGCCACATAGTTGGGAGGAGTGATTTGTTCCATTTCCATACCAATTTGATCAATGGCAGATTCAGATAGTGACTTATCTCCAATAGGATTCATCCTTTATTATAATGAGTTTAACAGTTGTCTATTCGATAGTACAAGCAGATGTTTGCAAAAAAATATGAATGCACTAAACAATGGAATGTCCGATAAGAAGTTCCCGATGGCTCAAGGTAAATAGGCCAATAGATAATTAGTGGGCGTGGCCACAATCACCTGTTGCAATCAGCGCGGGCGCAGGACGCAGGTAGTGGTGGTAAGCGGGGCACGAGTGTGACGCTGGTAGGGATGTGGGCGTGGCGTAAATTCACAGCTTTAGGGGATTCGATAAGATTAATATTGAGTGGGATCAATACCTTCGATAGTGGGGTGATCGGGCGCAGTACCAGGAGCGCACGTAGTAATTAGATGGTTGCTTGACTACACTTCACTTTGTTTATGTTCTCCTAGTAGACAGTTATATTTATTTTTCGATTTGAATTTATTAAAATTAAAATACAAATAAAAATAAAGCACTCAGCACGTCTACACCTTATGGCGATCCGGGGGGAAGAGGATTGTGTTATGGGTACTAGGCAACGGATATACATACATATTATAGATAGATAGAAGTATAAATACATATTTTAACACCCAAGTTTGATTTGAGAGAAAAAATAATTTATCAATAGGTAATGAATTGTTTCGTATCATGGTCAATAGTGATTGTTGTAAATATTTTAAGCTTTCTTATTAGTTATCGTTATTAACTAATTCCAATAGTAGTTTTTGTCATATATTGTAGTCCTGTTTGTAATACATGTTGCATTAAGGTGTGTTGTAATGACAAATATTCCCATATAATAAAACAGTAGATCAGTTCGATTAATAAATTATATCTTTAGTGGAAATGGATTTTATCCCTTCATTGTTTAACGCATGTCTGATTAATATATAGTTTTAAACACATGAGTGACTAATATATACAAACATACTCGTACATAGTAAAACCATAAATATATAGAACTTACTTAACATTAGAATAATATCTTGTAATGTTCTACTAATTTCAATTCAATTATTTCATCCTAATTACATACAACTGACGCGTTTGTTTGTCTAATATAAACATGAAGGTATTTTGTCGTAGGATTTAGGGAAAGAGCAGTATTGGCCTAGTGGTTTACGCGTGCGACTCTCAACCCTAACTTTCTGTTTATTAACGACTTGCTCGGCGAAGGAAAACATAGTGAGGAAACTATCATATGACTGGCCCAGAAGGCTGATCACCTACTTATACACAGAGAAATATGATTCTCAGACCAGAGGTTGCGCCACTAGTTTGTTTACAGGATGTATGATTTTTTATGTTCCACATAAGGTCCAGGTATTTTGTAGACTTTATATCGCATTAACTGTAAGAAAAGTCATGTGTAAATAAACTAATTAATAAAGTGAAACATTAATCGAATTTTTGTATCGAATTTTATTGAACAAAAAGCAATATAATACAAAAGTTAAATAAAATCGTTATCAGCGTCGATTATAAAATGAAATAGTACAATTCATTTGGGGCAACGATAAATGTATACGATTATTAGATGAATAAATAATACACAGCTTTATTTGATTAGAGTACAATTTAAATGTTATTAATGTACTATTTATTGTACCTACAAGTATCCAAGTCATTCCAGGAACTAGGATGTGTTTTATATTATTTGAAAATACTACACCTGTTAGTTATATTATTATTTATCTATAATATAGTTATTATAATATATTTTATATATATAAAGACTATAATACTGGCTTCATTTTTAATAAATGTGAAATGGCCTAAGCCTACACTTGTCGCTCAGAGTCCAAAATCGTACGCAAAAACTGCCTGTGTGACTGTGTACAATCACCTATAGAACTGAGGATACTGTTCCTAGAGAAATGAGAAATGAAAACAAAAGTAATTTTATGGAGTATTATACATATAACCAGTTAGGTTACTCTTTATATACTTAAAAAATTGCGTCATATTCATTCATAGATAGACGTGTGAACCTTAAGCCCGACTGAATGATCAATTTACAACTTTCTATATATATAGTCAAAATTTCACATTTCATAGAAAAATAATGGGACGTGGCTGTGTCATGGACACGACCGTAATATTCATGTATACATTTATACACCGGGATATAATTTATAGATTTTAACGACAGCTGATGATTAAAACTTAAACGAACACCGTAGCTTCTCCGAATTCTTCAAAAATTCTTCAAAATGGCAGCGCCACCACCGATTCGTCAATATTCATTGTAATGAATTTTTGGATCCTTAGCTATCCAGTGGTAAAATTTATTTTTTGATGTAGAGGATAGATTTGAAACTACAAACTGAAACTATTCCCCTGATTTTTATATCAGTAGGATTTTGGATTGCTCCCGTTTATAGCAAATTTAAATACGTATTCACGTCAAAAGTTTTGACACTGGATTTAAATTTGTTTAAACACCAACTTGCGTACTATATTTAAAAATGATCATGAAACAGATTCAGAAATCTGAGGCCCAGACCTAAAGAGGTTGTAGCGCCACTGACTTTTTTTAACGTTCTAAAATATGGACCTAAGAGTAGGATTATGAGTTCACGTTAAGATTAAGAATCGAGACTTTAGTGCGAATATTTAATAACATATCCAATACATTTTTGACATACGAGAGCCATACTTAGCGCTAAGTAGACATAGACATAGACATAACATTTATTACATACGATAACACACACTCACATAAACACACAAAATAACAATACTCAGTCTTGAGTCTAAATCTTATTCTTAGCGCGAACTATGACTTCCATATGTCAAATCCTTCTTCATTTCCACGTTAACTGTTCTTTTACCGTAAATACAAAGATAAATTGGTGACTTTGATTCAAATTATGTATTGTGACTATAATGCTATTTTATGATTATTGGTTTGATTTTATGCCTTAATCAAACTAAACATATATTGATCCAAAGTGAGTTTTGAAGTACAGTTACTATTCTATCACTATCAATACGTCACACGAAGCACTTAGAATAGAGTTCGGATTGGCATAGAACAAGGACCGTTGACGTCACATCCGGGCCGGGTCACTCGAAATCAAAATAGCTCGTTAATTTTGTGATTCAATTGTAAAGAAAGGGTTCGACATCAATTAGTTTAAAGAAATTCAATATCACCCTATCAATTGTTACGTCATCTGCGTTTCACTTGGTTTTCATGACTCAAATAGTCAATTTGATAAAATTAAACGCCAATTATAGTGATAATAAACGACATATTTACTGAGTACCGTTAATTAAGTTTTTACTAGCGAAAAAAAACGTTCAACCGTCTTATGGCGGCCATTCACGGGCGATCCATCGATACATTTGGCACGCTGTCGATCCAAAATTCGTCCATGAATGTGAAAACACCGTCGGTCCAAATGGATTGGCTCGGCGCGATGGAATTCCAACTGCGCGAAAGTCCATCGCGCCGAGTCAATTGGCGCGGCGCGCATACGCAGGCGGCGCGCTTGTGAATGCGGAAAACCAACGGTCCGGTCGGTCTGAGCCATCGTGCCATACGGTTTGCTCGCTCGTGAATAGCCGCGTACTGACTGAGCGAGCAGCCTCGCGAAGCAGCCTCGGACGTTTGCTTCGCAACGTTTGCCGCGCGAGGCAGCCTCGGTCTGTAAGTTTTCTAATCCGAGGCTGCCTCGCGCGGCTAGTCCGAGCCATCGTGAGCATCGACGCTCAGTTTAACTTGAAGTCGAATAGAGACCGCGCGTGCCCGTATAGTTTGCCCGAGACCACCATGAGGCCGCACATTCGGAAAGCTGTCGCTACCACTGCCTTTTTAATAATTCTAAGGCTTGCAAAAAAAGAAAACAGAAAACTAAACGTTTTTGGATTAAACTCTTATACAAAAATAGATTACAGGCTGGGAACAGATTATTTGAAGAGTTGTGCTTCGATGACGAAGAAAAAAATTTCACTCGAATGAGTAAAATCGAATTTGACAATGTGTATTCTCTCATAAACGCCAAAATAAGCAAGAAGGACACAAATTTTCGAGAAGCAATATCCGCTAGGGAAAGATTATTAGTGACGTTGAGATTTTTGGCCACAGGAGATTCTTATACCAGTCTACAGTATCTATTTCGTATATCAAAACAAAGGATATCGGTTATAGTTCCTGAAGTCTGTGATGCTATAATTGAGGTGTTAAAGGATTATGTTAAGGTAAAATAAAATTACATATTTTTATTATTTTTTTATTAATCTGATTAGAAAATTGGACAAATAATATAAGAAAATTAAACAAACAAATATTTAATGATGAGGAGCTGGAGAAGGAGGAGGGGGAGGCATCGAAATTGGTGAGATAGGAGGCATTGGTGAGGCAGCAGGCATCGGTGAAGTAGAAGGCATCGATGAGGCAGGAGGCATCGGTGAAGTAGGAGGCATCGGTGAAGTAGGAGGCATCGGTGAGGTAGAAGGCATTGGTGAGGCAGCAGGCATCGAATATGTAGATGGCGTCGATGAGGAAGAGGGATGAGACATATATCTTAAATTATCGTGTTCACCATATGATTGAGTATAATAACTATAACCACTGTATGCTCCTATGTCTGCATCAAAGATAATTTTATTTATTGCATTTTTTACGTATGCTAATGTAATTTTATCATACTTTCTCAACTCATTTCCTATATATTGGCCATACACATTATAGGGATCATTTTTTTCTGATATATTATCGCTTGCACACTGTTGTAAGAGTGTTAATGCTTCAGATATGGCGTTATCAGTAAGATCATCACTTTCGTTCATTTTGGATCTCTTTTTAGGTCTAGTTGACTTTTGTTTAGGTCCTTCCGTTGTCGTCGAGTTTGAAGTTTCATTTTTTTCTTCGTTATAACCGTCATCATTTCGAGTATTATCCAGACTTGCATTCTGTAAAGATAGAAATTATTACTTAATTTTATTTACAGATACCATCATCCGAAGAAGAGTGGCTTACCATAGCGAAAGAGTTTGAGAGCAAATGGAATTTCCCACATGTCATAGGAGCAATGGATGGGAAGCATGTTATATTACAGTCGCCGATAAATAGTGGCAATGATTATGACTGTTACAAAATGTTTCCAAGTATAGTGCTGTTTGCTTTAGTTGACGCTAACTATAAATTTCTGTACGTAGACGTTGGCAGCAAAGGACGTATATCAGATGGCGGTGTGTTTAAAAATACCAATTTATATAAAAGGTCGAAAAGAAGGAATTGAACATTCCTTCACCAGAAATATTACAAATACCGTATAAAATTGCAGTGCCCTATTTTATTCTAGGCGATAAAGCTTTTGCTCTCAATGATTACACATTGAAACCTTATGAAGGTACTCCAGAAAGAGGTTCAATGGAAAGGATTTTCAATTACAGGCTGTCCAGAGCAAGAAGAGTTGTGGAGAATGCCTTTGGCATTTTAAGCTCCGTTTTTAGAGTACTGAGGAAGCCGCTACTATTAGAACCAGAAAAAGCTACGAAAGTCGTATTGACTACCATATGCTTATATAACTACTTGCGTAGAGATTTAGCTTCCTCACAAAGGTTCACTCCCCCAGGATCATTCGATGCCGAAGTTGAAGGGACAGTAATACCCGGCCGATGGCGACAGGATACAGAAATGTCATCAATGCTATCTATTCAAGCCATACCACGGCGAGGATCAACAAATATAAAAGAAATACGTTCACATTTAGGGAGACATTTCATAACAAACGGAGCAATTTCTTGGCAGAATAATTATCAGTAAATAATAGGTACTCACTTCTTCACCTAAAGTATCTTGTGTATTTCTTGGGTGATTTCTATCTCCTAGAAAACTGAAGGCTTCATAGGCATACCAATTCGAAACATATATTTCTCCACGACCTGCAGTATAAAATAAAAAAAAATAATATTAGAAATAATATTAGAAATAATATAAAAACCGATGTAACTTTGAATATAATAAAATGAATGTTGTTAACCCTAATCATAAACATTAAATAATAAATACCTGATCCTGTGATTCGGCTTTTTTTTCTCTCGACTTTTCCCTCCTGTAAGACCCTAGTAAAGAGTCCATTTTTTTCTTTAATTCAGCTATTGGAAGGTTCATTTCCTGGCTTATTTTTCTCCATGCATCTTCCCTTAGTCCTCTATTTGTGTAATCAGGACATTGCGCATCCCAAAGTCGTCTATATTCACCATATAGTCGTATTAATTTAAGACACTGTTCTTTATCCATGACGCACAACTAACACGCAACGAATAAGCGAGGCAAAACACTACCGTCTTGAGTGAGCGCGGCAAACGTACTGAGGCGCCTTTGAACATCGACAAAAACCGACAACGTTCGGCTCGGGCCGCGGCACGCTCGGGCGAGGCAGCGCGTGCGTTTGCCTCGGGCGAGGCACGTCTTGACCGACCGAGGATTTGCCTCGCGAGGCAGCCTCGCGAGGCTGCTCGCTCAGTCAGTACGCGGCTAATGGTGTTACTCGCGAGCCAAACACGCCATTTTGATTTTAGTTTGCGTTTAGCCGTTGGACGAGAAGCACGTGTCGCATTGTTAATATAAATCGTTTTCGCAATGGTTTTTAACCGTGACTTTGTTATTCAATTTATTTATAAGTTTAGAAAAAAAAGTCATTAAATTTATGTAAGTGAGTTGCGATCTTTTCAGCAACCAATCCTTACACCACTTTCTTTTTTTTAAAACTAGACAAATCGCTATGGTAGATAAATAAAACTAATCTTCTGAATCGAAGTTCATTATGAACACGTCCGGTGCTATCGACGCCTACACTCAAAATGATCAAATGGAACGGCTCGCTGGCGTGTTCGTGAATGGCATGAATTTGGCTCGGCGCGACGTCGAGTATCGAGCCCGTGGCGCGAAAGCCATATGAATCGCCCGTGAATTGCCACCATTATGCCTTATACCTTTTGTGATAGAATTCCCTAAATGTACCCATTCTACATTGTGAAAAATTGCCAGTTTATTTAAAAAGTTATAGTTCGCCAAAGATTTGCCATTTGGTTTCGTAATCCATGTCGCTAGAGGCATATCATCTTTCCATCTACAATATTGCCTTCATTTTCTGCTCTTTTTACATCTATAGATCTTAAATGTATCTGTTCATATTTAGGTTAAAAGACTTTATTTCTCAAAAAGACAAAATATTTCATTTACTTGAGAATAATACTTTAGATTAACATAACATTTTAGTCGTTCTTAAAATAATCACAGTAAAAGATAGCCGTACATGCAATAAAATTAAAAATAAAAGACACCACAGAAATATGAATTAAAAGTAATTATAAGAAATTAATTAAAAAGTAGTTTTGTCTAACATATTCACTTAGCTTCGATTGGAATGAATTGATAGAAGTAATATTTTATACATCTGTAGGTAGTTTATTATCTAATAAAAAGGTAAATTATTAAAATAACAAGGTTTTAACTTGGTAGATCCATAATAAGTCACGAAAATTAGTTCTATAAATTTAGATTAATGCTCAGAAAGCTTAAAGTAATAAACTCGAATAATGTCTTTCGAGTTTATTATTTCCAATACAACACAGTACTTTCAAGAATTGATGTTCGAATTTCGAATAAAAACTTGGTGGATTTATACGATTCAATAGACAGGGAAGAAAAGCAATAAAACACTGAAAAAAACTCCCAAGAGGGTATTATCCAATGAAGCGAAATGTAATTAACTGCAATAAGTGGTGGTTTAATCAACCGATGCGCCATAAAAGGCTTCAGTAAACAGACCTTTACGTGAATGGCCCAAAGATGGTATTCAGAAAAATACATTGATTTTAATTCATTGATCTGTAATATTATTTAGTTCTATTTTTAAATTGTCTTAAATAATTGTAGTGGTGCTGCAATACTTTAAGTATAGGAAGTTAGTATAATAGGAAATTAACGCCAGCAGACTCCCTCGTACGGGTGATGTAAAACATCGTGAGGAAACCGGTATGCCTCAAACTCATAAAATCTGGTACAAAAGACTGATCATCTCTTTGCCTTTTAGAAACAACAAATTATCACGAAACAGAAACAGAAATCTTAGGCCCGGGCCTAAAAAGATTATAGTTATAAGATATATATATTTTTTTAGTCATGACTATTTTATTATTTTGTATTTTATTATTATATGTATAAAACGATTCTTTAATGCAGTAATTAGCACTGAAGCTTTTTGCTATCAAAAATTAACTTTAAACAGAATGACCACATCAATTAAAGCCCATTTGATTGAGCTTTTGTTATTTAATTTGATTGTAATTATGTGGCTATGCACTTTTCCATATAATATATAGATTCATTGCTACCAGTATCGGCTGTCTGTAAATTATCTCATACGTATATATATGTAATATAATCATTTGGTAGTTTCAGCAGAAAAAGTTCGGTAGTTGCGATTTTTTTTAATTTAGATGTATTTTTACTAAATTGAGATATTTCAAGAGACTGATATTTAGTGTGTTTTCCCAATATTTAATAGTCATAGAAAGCAATTCAAACAAGACACAAAACTTGTCGGAAATTTTTGATAGAATTCAAAACTGTTTAATTTTTCTTGATTTTCTTATATAAAAAAATATTTTTGACCATACACAAACAGACCATCCTATATAAGTGTTGATAGCTTTTACAAACCAATCAACCTGTATATACTAGTTACAATGTTAATTCTATAAACACGGCACAAAGCTTTAAATTCAAACGCATTGTACATCAAACGCTCTATGCTATCGCATTCCGGTTAAAAGCTATTCAGAATTTGTCGAATAAATCGTGAACAATCTAGGCCAGAGTAAACTCGGTCCTGCCATTGTTATGCGACACGGTCATTTACACTCTACGACATTTCCATATAACAAAGTTATGCTTTCTACTAGCCAGTCAAAGGATTTAGTGCGGCATTTATATACAACATTATCGCATATTATTCAGCAATTGTGACTCTGTGACGGAAAGATTTTGGTGCAATTTCTCGTAGTCTTGTCTTATAGTATACCTGGGTAACACTGAAAATGTTTAGAAAATGCAAAACGGCTTAATGTAGGAAGTTGCCAATACTTTTATTGTTTTTCGAAGTAATCTTCGTTCCTCTCTACACATCGGCGCATTCGATGGAACCACTGAGAAAAAGAATGGGCCCATTCTTCCTTCCTTCTTTTGGGGTCCATGGGGTCTCTTCTATGACATTTTCATACGCTTTCACCGCATCTTCAGGGCTCGTAAAGCGAATACCTCGAATTTTATATTTAGTTCTTGGGAATAACAGAACGAAAGCCATAATAAATCATTGACCGAAAATTGTCTCGCGTTAGATTCATTTTTACGTGTAACAAGAACTTTAGATTTGCCACCAATTCACTAAAACAAATGACAAATGAATGTTATATAAGAGGTTACCAAAGAGTTCTAAAATTGAAATTCAAAAAAGTTTTCATTAGCAATGTTTCTAACTGGCCAGTTCTAAACATTTTCAGTGTTACCCACGTATATTCTTTTCTTTAACTAACCTGCTTGTGTGCGCATATCCCGGGATACAATAGCCCCGTGTGCGTTGTGCGCTCGGCACCGGTACACAGCACTGTGCACATCCTGTCGGTAGTGAACGGCCGGGAAAGGGAGGAACACCAGCGTGCCGTTGTCCAAGACTTGTCTGCGGATGAAATATTGATATTACACTACAATTTTAATACGGTATTTTAAAAAACATCGGTGAAGTCAATTTTATTACTTTTACAAATTTAAAAGTATTGTTTTACGAGGTCTAAATAGATACATTTATCTTGAAATAAAACTATAGTATGATGCGAAACTTGAAAAATTGGTTCTCGTTATTATATGATTAACTAAAGTTATTTTATGTAAAAAGTAAATTTTTATTTATGGCCTGAAAAATTATTAAATAAACTAATAATGTCTTATAAAGAAGTTAAAGCTTTTGATAAACTCAGACTTGAAGTTAGCAACTTCCAGATTGCCACTAAATTTAGCAAGTGCAAGCTAATATACCAAATCGTGTGACGCCCTAAGTCGAGGTCAGACATGTTTCTGACCATCATTGACCATTTTTAGACCGTGTCTTTATGTCTTATATACATCGATGAATTTTGGGTCTAAGATGGTCAATTTGTTTTCCTTTACCGTATGAGCAAGTTCGTTTAATTGCGGATAAAAAAAACAACAACACAACGTCTTAGAACGTCGCCTACCACGTACGGACTCTTGGGCCACCGACACGATATTCTCGCCGTCTTTCACGCTGGGTACATATCATACGGTATTCGTAGATGACGGAACGGTCAGGTCAGGTCGTTTATATGAAAGGTAGGTCTAGTCAAAAAATATTTCGTCTGTCACAAGTTTAGCACGGCTATGCTATGCAAAGCTAGTTTACAGATGTGTATAACCAAATCCTGAATACGTTCGCGGTTAGAGCAAGTTATTTTTTATTCAAACTTCTATTAACCGCACCGAAATCGCAATGACGAATACTTTATAAAACATTACTTTCAAATTATATCGGCGATAGCGATTCCGTAATATTTTACCTGAATACATTACCAAAACATGTTATATCCTGTCAATAACACGCACGATAAAATTTGCTTAGTAATTTTTTAATTTCCGGTTAACGGGAACAGATATCGAACCTTGATGACGTAACAAAAAAAGCCTTAGGGAGACAGTAATTGGTCTCGGGTAGGGTGTAGGGAGGAGCTGGGAAATTTAAGTCTAGTGCATATTTGAGGCAGTACAATGCCTTTACCTCATTTAGTATGTTAATTCTGAGATACTTCGGCTGATATTTGGCGAGATGAAAAAAGATGAAAGATAAATTGCCGTTTTAGATTGGTATCAGAGGAATTGTGTGAATGTAAATACCACGTAATTTTAGTTCTATACAAGTTCTTGTTGATTATGAAGCCAAAAACCAAATTCGAATTTTTAAACAAACTTTTGTTATAGATCCATAATTTTGATACTTTACATAAAAAGGTCAGGGTTTGACGATTTTATCTGGTTTGTCGTTCAGTCATGATTTTAAGTGGTTGTATTGTTTGGTGGCCGTCGATACACATTTTTATACTAAAAAAATAAGTCCTAAGTACACACTTCGCTTTGATATTATATCCTTAACAAGAAGAATGGCACACAATTGTCAGTCGTAAGGATTTGGGGAAATTACATTAGTTTGAGAACAATAAAAGAGGTTAGACTGATAACCTACTGATTCCTTGCCTTACAATAGTCACTATACGCACTAAATACTCACTACAAAATTATAAAAATTGAAGGTAAAAAGGTAAAAAAAACGCGTCCAACACAATCCGAGTAAAACAAAGCAGTTAGTCAATCAAACAATGTGACGATCGGCCGAGTTAAAATATTTTAGATCATCAAAATTTATGAAACTAAAATTATTATGTATTTAGAACAGTGGTTATAGAGTACTGTATTTCAATGAATATTAGAGGAGGTATAGAAGGTACTTTTAAAACATATTGATATTAAACGCTTTAACCTTAAAAGGCTTTTAAAAAACTAAACCTCTCATTTTTGGGAAGTCTTGATTGATTCTGGGATTTTATTGATTTTAAATTTTTATATGATTATAATAATAATTATTATTGTTTGGTATTATAAATTAGGTATACACACAATTATTATATTCTTCACAAATGTCTTCTCTGTTACCGTTTTTTAATAAGGATTACCTGGAAGAGATCGCTTAGTAAGGATATAGACCTCCCGTCGCACAATATTTTTTCTTCTAAGTTTATTGTTAATATTGTGATTAAATAAAACTAAATATTATTTGTGTCTTTGACATGTTTTTGGTTTCCATATTGATATTTTGTTTAAGAAACTTGAAGCTATTTACTACATAGTGTGGATTGAATAACGCTTATGAAAAATTTAAACACCGAATTTAGATTTATAAAACTGTGAAGCCTTATTATGAATTAACTTAACCTTAATTAATTATAAGTCATGAAACGTATTTTAATACTACAAAACTCAAGTAATAAAGTTAATGGACAATCAACAATTCCTTGAAAACATAAAATCCATATTGCGTAGAAGCGCTTATCGCAAAAGCGAGACGAAGGAAACAATTTATATAACCGTATTACAAAGACAGAATGAAATGAGAATTTTCCGTATTTATAATTGATTTTAAATTTAATATTTATCTGTCTGCAAACAAGCTTCCTGCCAATTGAATTAGATTTTTTTCTTTATTTAAATTCGGAATATTGTAAAACACAGAATTTATACTGTTCTAAATGTTCGGTGTCGTATAAAAATGTGTTGTGTCTTTTTTTCTGAGTACAACGATTGACAAAATACCATGTCACTTTGTAATAGTACTAGATACATATAATTTTTTAATATTTACTAAAATATCACCAAGAAAGAGTTTTCAATGTGTTTTTGGATTATTATTGCAGAGACTAAATTTCGGTTCACACAGGTAAAACGGTGTTTCCCGTGATGTAACACGAATAGAGCGCGCTTTTCTAAAATGTATTTTTATTTACTTAGATGCAATCATATCAAAAACAGTTTAGTGATATACACGTAGGTCCACATTGTAGTGAATTTTTATTTATCGCAAAAGGCCAATGGGAAAAGATTGGGGAGGCCTTTTGCGATATGATGCATGCAGGCATTTAAATTATAATTCATGTCCTTTTGTCACAATTTGCTTTACAAATAACATTTCTATTAACTTTTTGTAACAATGTATGTATAGTTTAAAATTAACGCAATAAAGGCAATTACAAAAAAAAAAATATAATTCTTTAAAGTTAAAAACATTCGTAAGTGAAAACTATTTGTTTAATTAGGTTTTTTTTTTATCGTTAAGTGTAAAATTCTGAGTCAAGACTTAGCGCTAAGTATAGGTCCGTATGTCAAATACGTTTGAATTTTGTAAGACTACCTTATACATAATTAGGGAGCGTTTAAGTATTACGTCACAATTTTTTTGGAAATTATTGACCCCCCCCCCATGTAACGCGCCGTAACGTTTTTCCGTACCCAATAGTAAACCGTTTCGTGATCATCCAGTGACTCTTTATACCTAAAAGTTACCATTATGTGGTGAAAAGTACTGGAAAATCGAAAATAATATTAACAATAACGAATCCCCGCCCGTAACGTTTTACAAAAGGATCCCCCCCCAAATTCGTTACGTAATACTTGAACGATCCCTTAGTAGACTTGATCAGTTTGTATAAAACTAGTATACGCTAGGCCCTATTTGAAGTTTAGTTTGCAAATATAATACTGAACAATCCTTGATCAAACCCATGAAGATCGTAAGGTATATATTAAGGTATCGGCAGGTGCCTAGAGCAAAGTTCAGCAAAACGGCTATACCGCGGGGAAATCAATGCGTCGTTTGCCTTAATCGAACTATCAATGTGTTTCCGACAAAAATAACTATCTTTTCATAGTGATATACGAAACCTTATCATCTACCTTTAGGTAACAGTTCGTTTCTTGAAGAAATGTTATTATTCGGATAGTAAGTATTAAAATGTCTGTTATGCTTCCGATTAAATAGGTAATTCACATATAGGTTCATACCTATTTATAGACTGCTATAATATATATATATATATATATATGTCAAATAATAGATATTACTAGAGAGTCATCAAAGATGCCACATTTTATTGTTATCATTTACTAAAGAAAACTTTGTTTAAAATCAATACAATAATAGTGTAGTTGTCTCTTTGTATAGATAACTGAAGCTCATCTGATGAGCGCTGTTTATAATGTACCAACATCTCACGCAATGCCTCTGCTCAAGAAATTCGTGTTATGTAGTACGACATCATATATCGATTAAATATACATATAGTCATAATTAAATAGGAATCTATATATCAGATTACTGTTTCTTAACATTGACATATGTTTCCATAAAAAAATAACTTAAAGTTTATAACACAATCAACACTTTCCAATAACAATAGATGATCAAAATACCTTAAAGTGTACATTGTCAAAGTGCATACCATTAGCCATTCTGTCAGACATGATGCAATTTGTCGAGCACTCTTCGAGTCAGCCGGAGAGCCTTCGAGATTTATACAAAGCGCTCAAACAAAATAGTCGCGTGTGACGGAAAAATTGCCACAATTTCTTTGTAAATTTGATGAAAGGCAAGCTAAACTACGTACACTAAACTACACAGAACTAATTTATGCATATCTACAGCTGTTTTCTTAATAAAAGTTTTTATGTTCACTCATTTACATCGCATATGTTCAATATTTCATATGTAAACAGTATGACAAATGTATACATCTATCAAAATAATATAGCAGTTTCATTACTACTTTAATTGGGCTCTAAACGCAAGGTACTTTATGCTGAATTTATAGACGTTTATATCCGGTATGGAACTTTTATTTAATTATCATCATATTGTCTTTTATTGACATAACCTTTACACATTTAAAGAAAACACTTTTTTATCGCATTGAAGTTATGTATTAAGTTAAGTTAAGTTAAATTCAAAATTATGTAAAATAATCGTAAATTATAATAATACATAACTTTAATCCGGTACAAAAAGTGTTTTTTTTTAATTATCATCAATTAATATTTTGTTAAGATATAACAATTTTTAGCCACAGTAATACAGAATTTCTAATATAACGGAGAAATAAGGTGTTTACTTCATATGTCAGTTTGTATTTTGTTCAACTTAATCCCAAGATTGTAAGGAAAACAAAAGCGTGCCCTTATAAGCTGGACGCTTAACTTTTGACATAAATTTCAACATTCATTTTCTCATTAAAATTGGGCACGCGACGCGAAAGGGTCCGAAATTGTCTTCCAACGATGTTTGCTACAATTTATACTAAATTGGACAAAGTTGTAAACTCGTTAAGTAAGTTATATTCCATGATCTGATACAATTTGATACTATGATAGTGTTTATCTGACAAACAAACGAGATGTAGGAGATCCATGTTATTTGGGCATTCTCAATCTCTTGGCTTCAGATTTGCATCCGATTCTTTGATATTTTTGTATACATAAGTAACATCGTGCATGTGGCATGTGTTAGACACCGGTTTCCTTCACCGTAGGAGAATTAACAGTGCACAGCCGTCGAACGCACGACTACGGGGTTGATGGTCGGACGAATAAGCTACGTATGTAAATTTATATATAGTATACATAAATAAATAAATAGTAGCGGTGTGCGCTAAAGCCGCCTTCCATTTGTAAATAAAATAATATTTTTACATTTCATCATTATTTTGTGACTCGAATTTATATCACTACGTAAGCATAATAAATAAGACCATCAACGATCGTTATATTTTTATGCAAATAAGGAAAATGTACGAAATTTTCACTTCTAATGAGTGGATAAATAATTCCCGAGACTTCGTCAAAACAAAACGCGATAATAATTATTTTTCTTTCAGAAAAAAGAAAGCTTCCATTATAAATAAGATTTGTTATTTTAAGATGATTCTTTTTGTTTTGTTTGATATAATTAATTTGCTTCTCAGGGTAAATAATACAAATTGTGTACACAAAAAACTTGGCGATTAAAAAGAGTAGCTGAGAGTTTTTTGCCAGTTCTTCTCTTCCGTTCTACGGCCTTGATTTGAGACCTGCCTTGCGATTCTGTAACTCACTTTTCGAACTCTCACAGTGGTTTTCTGATTTGGCATTCTGATAAGGTGGGAGTTTATTGTTTATCAGAATGCCAAATCATAAAATGACTGCTTCACGACTGATTTGACAGCTAACAGCGCCGCTATGTGAGTTCGAAAAGTGAGTAACAGAATCGCAAGGCTGGCAGTAAATGTAAAATTAGAAGCATTTAATGTATATTTCTTTTTTAACGTTCATAAGTGTACATTGTCACCTATATGTATAAATAATTTTTGACATTTGACTATTGTGTTGTTAATAATTTGTGTTTATTTTTATTCGGTCATTATTAAGGATCCAAACAGAAAGTAATAATATTAACAATAAGAACGTCCCCATTGCTAGGATCCCTGAAGTGACACTGATGTGACCCGACGGATCCAACCCGATCGCTCCCACGATTCAAACGACAAGACCGTCGCTGTTAGCCATAAGAGATGGGCGGGATTCTCAAAACCCTGCACTGTAAAACAATGGTAAAATTATAACTAGATAGTTTTACCGTTGTTTATGTATATAATTTAGATACCTAACCCAATTAAGTATATGGCTATGGATATGGTAAAGTACAGTGAAGTTGTTATTTCCTTGTATCATCCTATATAATTCTAGAAATTATTTTTTTAGTTCAATAAAAATAACTATCTACTATAATAAAAAATAGGGGTTTATCGTAGAGTGGTGAAAATTAGGTTGTTTGTATTTTTGTATGCTGTATCATAGAAAAAAAAATAGGGGTGGACAGTGGACACCCCTTATTACTAAATCAATATATAAATAATACATAAAATATGAAATTCCATATCGTCGTTCGTCGTTTTGGCCGCGCACCACTACTATGTGGAACCAGCTGCCCATCGAAGTATTTCCGAACCAATTCAACTTAGGGTCCTTCAACAGAAGAGCGTACCAGTTCTTAAAAGTCCGGCACAACACTCGCGAGCCCTCTGGAGCTGAGAGTGTCCATGGTAGTATCACTTAACATCAGATGAGCCACCTGCCCCGCCCAGCCTTGCGATTCTGTAACTCACTTTTCGAACTCACTCAGCGGTTTTCACAGCGGCGGTCACGCTCAAATCAGACGCAGTCATTTTATGATTTGGCATTCTGATAAGGAGGGACTTGTAGTTTATTGTATATCAGCTGTGAGAGTTCGTAAAGTGAGTTACAGAATCACAGGGCTGTTCTATAAAAAGTAGAAACCGAGCAACAGCCTATAACTTGATCCGTATATCTCAATTCCTCGTCGTCAACGTTCACGGACCAACACTCAAAGAGCGCATCATTAGGACTTCTCGAGTCATGCCTTGCTTATTCAATACCCTTGTGTTACATTCATATTTGACGAATATCATCGCTATTCATATGTAATAAAACTATATTTTACGGCAGATGAATTATACGATCTTGATCTTTAACAGTTATAAACGGGATTTAACTAGGAATATGTACATAACTCTTTTAAGTGCTTTTCAGCAATCGTGGTCATCAAATTTATTCAAATTTATAATAGCTATAATGTAATAAATTCACTATCTATTTAATAAGTGTATAGTACTAGCGTCAAATAACGTCAATATTTTTGAAGTTATACTTCTTTAGGCGCGTTATGAAAAATTGATGAGAGTGAAATTTTAACAAAATGAAAACACGTGTTTTAAGTAGAAACTCAAAGCATGTGGATAAATATTATAGATATAAATACACAGTGAACAGAGGCGGCGTGCGTGCCAACATGCGCCACTAACTTCATTCTGTTAATTTTGTGTCACGGTGCGCGCGCATCGTAAAATTTCACTCTCATAAATTTTTCATAACGCACCTAAAGAAGTATAACTTCAAAAAGTGAGTCCATATGCCCTTGGTGCCATTAGCGGAGTGGAGCATGTCCAAATACATTTTGCGTAGTATATAAAAGAGGCTGATAAATTTCTATATACCAAACCCATTATTAAAAAAAACTAAATTAATCTTTTTGCAATACTCTGTTGTCTCTTTCCACAAAATTTTTATTTTTACTAAAAAGAGACTATAGAGTACTGTAGTTAAAACGGTGCAAGATGAGAGATTATTTTTAATATAACGTGGTGGCAACTCTATGTGATCAGCTGTAACGATAAAGTAAAAATTTAAATGTTATAATAAACTAGCAAATATTTGCTTGAAAAATTCTACCTTTAATATTTTTTGTATAACACGATCCGAATTAATGGTCTGTCGTCATGATTTATGATGCGTTGGAAATTTTCGGCGACAAACAGGCGCTATGGTTTCAACGATTATAATTAAACTATACCAATCTATTTTAGCAACATTTGATTTCGTAAAGCCGTCCTATTATTTGTTTTTTATCGGATAGGGGGGCAAACGAAACTACGGGTCACCCAAAAAGAGTAGTCATCGCAACTCTATGTCTTCTTCTATCTATATTTATAAGATCTATATCTTCTCATGTCTAAATGACATAATGAGAGTCTTCATCTATTTCTTCTCATGTCTAAATGACATAATGAGAGTCATCATCTATTTCTTCTCATGTCTAAATGACATAATGAGAGTCATCATCTATATCTTCTCATGTCTAAATGACATAATGAGAGTCATCATCTATATCTTCTCATGTCTAAATGACATAATGAGAGTCATCATCTATTTCTTCTCATGTCTAAATGACATAATGAGAGTCATCATCTATATCTTCTCATGTCTAAATGACATAATGAGAGTCATCATCTATATCTTCTCATGTCTAAATGACATAATGAGAGTCATCATCTATATCTTCTCATGTCTAAATGACATAATGAGAGTCATCATCTATATCTTCTCATGTCTAAATGACATAATGAGAGTCATCATCAATTTCTTCTCATGTCTAAATGACATAATGAGAGTCATCATCTATATCTTCTCATGTCTAAATGACATAATGAGAGTCATCATCTATATCTTCTCATGTCTAAATGACATAATGAGAGTCATCATCTATTTCTTCTCATGTCTAAATGACATAATGAGAGTCATCATCTATTTCTTCTCATGTCTAAATGACATAATGAGAGTCATCATCTATTTCTTCTCATGTCTAAATGACATAATGAGAGTCATCATCTATATCTTCTCATGTCTAAATAACATAATGAGAGTCATCATCTATATCTTCTCATGTCTAAATGACATAATGAGAGTCATCATCTATTTCTTCTCATGTCTAAATGACATAATGAGAGTCATCATCTATATCTTCTCATGTCTAAATGACTTAACGAGAGTCATCATCTATTTCTTCTCATGTCTAAATGACATAATGAATAATATATTCTATAATTGTGCCTGAACACCATTGTAACATAAAAACCGAAACCTATTTATTAAAACTTAAATCTTAGACATTTATCATATGTATTTATCTCGTTTCTCTAAAGAACCGAGTTGAAGTCTACATAAGTGTGCATAGGCAATGAAAGTTCGCATTCAAAGTGATAACGCAGTTATTATAAGAAATAAATTATACATTCAGTTTTGTATAGAAACGTTTCAAATTAGCTTTAGTGTAAGCAAAGTCGCAAGTTAAAGCTATTATTAAATAACTAGGTGTTTAAATTGCTCTTGATTACTACAAAAGACCTAGAATATTTATCCTTACTATAATTATGAGATTTAGAAGAAATATCATATAACATTATATTTGACCAAATCAATCTGTACCACAAAGAACGGTTCTGTGGCCGTCGATGCACAATCTTATACAAGAATAATAAGTCCTGAGTACATACCTCGTTACAATCACCTTACCAAGAGGAAAGGCACACAATATTGTTGAACAAAGAGAGGTTAGACTGATGCTGATACCTTGCCTTGTTCACAAAAACGCACAAAACACTCACTATAAAATTCTAAAGTGAGGACGTAACTATTAACAAATATAAGTAACAAAAAGTATATATCAAAATAAAAATTCATCTAACGTAACCCGAGTAAATCTCAACAATAACTAACCAAAAAATGTAACGATCGGCCGAGTAAAAATATTTGGGATCATCCTCATCTAATTTTATTGAATTAAAATTATGTATTCGAACACAGTTATTATCGACATGTGAGAAGAACTTCCTTGGATAATTATTTTATGTTTATAAGTTATCGCTTAATGTTGAACCCAACAAATTGTGTGAATAATTCCATGCTATCTTATTTTAAACGCGTAACTGTAGGAGATGAACTGTCATTTAAAACCATCGTTGCGTATTGCAACAAAGCTCAACTACGCCAGGCATGACTAAATTATCTCCTCTTACATTACGCCCAGCAAAAATATACCTTAAGCCTCAGTTTTAAGGCCCAATATTACCTAAATTACAACTCAAAGGTTGCACTTGCTCTTCATAATTAGAGAGGTTTCAGTTCGGAATGAAATTATTTACCCTTTTGACGTGTACTTTGAAGCCCGAGTCTGTTACACGGCCATTAACCCGCTGAATTAAATTTTCTTTATTTGAAGTTAGTTCACTGCAGTTTTTGAAATTCGAATGTACGACACAAATTTAAGACGTATGAAAGTTTACCTTTAATATTATTATGTAATGAGAACGTGAATTGGACTTGATTCTGTTAATATAGGAAAATATATATCTTATTAGGATATTTTTTCAGAGTCATATCGAAAAAACATATATACGTAGGAAAACCCTTTACGAATTTCCACACAGCAAAAAAATCATTTCAAACTTCTTCTATACAACTTTGTTTTTTTACTAAACCATTTAAAAGAGCCCTTAAATTTCCTAGTTTTCCTAAGCGTAAAAGGCCACCAAATATTCAAAAGACTCCATGGAGAGTTATAAAAACCTACATCACATGTATTTCGTATCAGACGTCTAAAGGGCACTTAGCACATGAATAGCCGGGGGCAAGCATGAATCTCATTCCGTCGTGTTGCGGTGGAACAAAGAGTACATTATAGGAACAATAGGACACGACGGCTTTGTTACATCAGGATTTCTTTGGTTTACGCGAGTATAACACTTAAATAAAACATCTTTTTATAGATTTGACCTAGCGGTCATGGTCAGGCAGAAACGCGCGTAGTTGAGTGTAAATAATGAATGAATAAGAATACTAATTCCAATGCTTGCATAATTATTCCCATGCCCCTACAAAATTCTTAGTACCTCGATGTTAGAAATAACGCTAGCAACATTTTAAAAAACAAATAAAGTAGTGACTATTTATTATACTTCAAATTTCTCAATTATTCTAGCTAACGGTAATATGCGACTTCAAATTTGTTAATATGTATCTGTGCAATTGTAATCCCAGATACCGATTTCAGATTATCTTGCACTGGCAAGAATTAGATTTATCAACACAAAATTAAACATTTATGTTTAAAGAACTTTATTCACGTTAAAAACATACATGTCACTCACGTAAAAACATAAAAAGTAACATATATATATATGTCACCGTAAAATTGTAAACACCGTTAGTTGTTTGAATCATTGATTACCTACTAAGTAATGAATAAATACTGTCACAATTCTTGAAGTGCATTCAGTTTATTTGACTGATACCCGTGTTTCATTCGTAACTCTATGGACATAGAACGGTCTACTATAAAGCCGATCAATCAGGGACAGCCTTCGGACAGTTAACAATTTGACAATTTTAAGATTGTAATTTGACGGTTTCACTTCGATAGATTACAATCTACCGAATAATAATACGTTAAATTGTAAGCAGTGCCTTGAGGTTCACAATCTTTCGACAGTTTACAATCTCGCGAGATAGATTACAATCTAACGGTGTTTACAATTTTACGGTGACATATATATCACGCCACCTTCGTACGCTACAACTGCATCAAAGTTTATTACTAAAATCATTCGCAGACGTATTTGGAACAGTAGAGCCACTGCTACTATTTCCCGTATCTCAAAAGGAGAACTAATTTAAAAACTTGCTAGTAAGTTATATTTGTGCGACTGTATTCGGTTCTGATTTTAGGTAGATGTGATTAGTGATAAAACCAGCTACGTGTGGGATTGAAGTTAAATTTAATGCTTGTGTGTCTTTGTTTCTCTTTATTTATCTAATTAAACAACAAATTCACTAAAAATACGGTAAATTACCACGTGCTATGAAATTTTCAAATTAAAAATATATAAAAGAATGTGTGTGTACTTATGTATACTCGTTAGAAGTTATACTTCTTTGGCGAAACAAGATAAAAATCTTTTTAATTTTTTTCGCCTTATTTCGTTTGTAGAAAAAACGACACTAACAATAGGAAAAAGGTATTTAATACATTCAAAGTTTTATTATAACGATAATGCGTTTTTTGTTTAAATACCACAAAAAAATATTTCTACATAATTAAAGAAATGGACATTTTTTATTTTAAAATGTTGACTATGCTAATTTCAGGGTGTCGGTATTTGTGACGGTGTGCGCGCGCATCGTAAAAATTTACTCTCATCTTTTTCCCATAACGCGCCAAAAGAAGTATAACTTCAAAATGTTTAAATTAAACAAAGAGTTAGATGCTGATAAGTTTTTGCGGTATCAATTTATTATGTAAAAAAATATACATAATTTTGCCTGCATGATCAATGACTATAAAATGTAATGCCAAAATGTTTTCGATGTGTGGGTACTCGCTTATGTACATATACAAATATTACTTTTCTCAAATACTCTTTCATATAAGCTAGTACTAAAAGCAAATGTTTACTT
The DNA here is from genome assembly GCA_905332375.1 of Pieris macdunnoughi. Lineage (NCBI taxonomy): Eukaryota > Metazoa > Arthropoda > Insecta > Lepidoptera > Pieridae > Pieris > Pieris macdunnoughi. The sequence continues at coordinate 1,460,893 of CAJOBZ010000020.1, forward strand.
GGATCACGGATATTGAGTTCTAAATATCCGTTACTTTTCTCTTTTACGACACTATTCACGACACCCTGGAGGTATATTAATTGTTGTAATACCGCTTTAGATTTCTTTTTTGTAAATCTGTGAATGTAATGATAAACATATCGCTTTAATATTGTGTAATAATAATGTAGTTTAGAATCAGATTTAAAAATAAAACTGTCCGCCGAATGATTGGTAATTTGACGTAAAAAGTAGAAATGAATATAATAAACAGATTAGTCTTTTAGCCTTAGAATTAAAAAGAATGGGCGTATAGAGAGGAATTGTTTTGCGACTAGACCAAGAGGGCCACAACATTGTCTTGGAATATTGTCAGGGTTGTCATACTCGTATTAATTTTAGGATATATCACGTTGAAATTTGACCTACTTTTACCTTTTACAACATAAAATGGTAAACTTTGGTTTAATAGTATACTGTACTTGACGTTTATAATAACGTATATATATATAATATATATATATATAAATATAAAGCTATAAACATATATAGTATATATAGATAACATATTTACATAGGCAATATGATATTTAAATTTTACTATAAAATAAAAATAATCAGAAATCACAAGTAAGTTTAGCTATCTAACAGATAGTTTAAATTACTAAAGCAACAATTCTTGAATATGTTAGAGCTTCTATAGACCTGACTAAAAACAATAATTGTTTGCTATAAATTAAACCCTGCGACACTGAGTTATATAATGTTTTAACCACTGTTTCATGGTCACATTATTTACCTTAAAAGTATAAAAATTATTGTTTATTCTTCTCTAATTCACTGTTATTGTTAAAATAACACTCCCTCAGATATTAGATTAAACATGTTACATTTCGCAAATAATAAAGAATACAAAAGGCTTGACCTATATAGTAACAGCATTTCCGCAGCAAAAATTAGCGCAGAAAATGCCGCGTTATTTTTGTATTGTAATATATAATATTGTTTTCCGTTCCATTTATTTCAAATATATGACTGTTGAGGTCATTGCTTATAAAATAATGTTGTGTGTATTTGATTAAGGTTAACTTTAGTTTACATTTGTTTTCTGGATCCTGTTATTATTTATTTATTAAAAGTAATACCACATGTGTATGAATGTGAACATACTAACACATAAAAAAATATATCCATCCTGGTAGTCTCATTAGCCAACATATCTTTTTACTACTCTAGATACAAAATAAAAAGCATAAATTCTATGTACATTATTAACATTCTCTCGAACGGTGAAGGAAAACATCGTGAGGAAACCGGCTTGATTTGACCCAAAAAGTCAACAGCGTGTGTCAGGCACAGGAGGCTGATCACCTACTTGCCTATTAGATTTACAAATGATCATGAAACAGTACAGAAATCTAAAGCCCTATAACTGAAACATAAAAATATTTTCATGTTAAACGAATGAGTTGCTTATCTAAAACGGCTTAAATTCAAACAGTTCAAAACAATTTTTTTCTAGTGTACTAGATAAATTCGGTCGTGGTGTCGTGTCGCCAAAGTTTCCGACATGTCGTAAATCTCGCTGACGGATCATTTGTCCGGCGACCTCGTTGTGTACTTTACAAAAAATCGTGCTTGTTAGCGCCGGGGTGTGGTCCTTGTGTAATCAAAGGATTTACATACCAGTATTTATACCTTGTATATATTAACATGACAAAATGCAGTTAATAGTATATTTAATAGCGGTGTCTTTGCGGTTCAGTTTTTAGGACTAATGTATGTATTTATAGAAATGAGGCTTAGTAGTAGAGTTATTTGGATAAGAGATTTATTTGGATAGATAGATAGATATAGTTATAGATAGATTTGGCACTGATACATTACAACTGCGATTGAGAAATAACGAAACAGATATATTTTCGCTGGTAATCGAATTTTAACTTTTTAAAGTACTCTTTACTCTGTCGCCGGCTTGTGAGTTAAAATGTTATATACTTTAAGTAGTATAAATATGTGCATATAGCTTTTTTAAAACCGAAAAATTTATCAAAATTCAGTGGAAGACTTCGTTCTTCCAAACAAATAATACCAATACTTTTCATATTTGTTACCATTTCTTACCTAAGTCACAATTTCTTAGAATCATAAAATGAAAACTCGAGATAAATGTATTATGATATTGAATTTCATCATAAGGTTGACGTAATAAAATATATTCATTAAATTTTCTTAATTAAAAAAAAATTACTTTAATTATTTTTTAAATTAAATTGATTAAATCCCCTGAACCATTTAAAACTTGCAGATTCCGTAAAGTTGCGATTGTTTGGAAACGTTTTCTGCTTCTTGCGACATTACCTTCTTAATACTTTTAACCTGTTTACAAAGTGTTAATAAGAATACTGAATTAAAATGTTTTTAACTACCACACGTTACAGTACAATTATTTATTATAAATTATAAACGAAGTTTTTATAGCACACTACAAGCTATGATAGAGATAAATTTTAAATTCTAATGATAAAACCCTACTGAACTTTTAGTTAGAACAAGAAATAGAAATAATACTAATATTAATTAACAGTCATGAAAAGGACATGATTTAAATATCACAATATTATTGGCATGGTATTAGGTCATTGTATTAAGTTTTTTGTCATACGACTGTAGTCCAATCTACGACATGCTACGAAATGAGCTACGGTCTACGATGTCTGCTCTTGAGAAGTTGCCAGTGACAAAAAGTGCTGGTAGAAATATTTTCACATTTCAGTAACTAACACTTACAGTATAATTCAAAAAGAAAAAATTGTGTTAGCGACTCGAGGAAATACACTGTCCGAGAAAAGAAAAATTACTTTGAAATTAAAATGTACGTTAAAGTTTTCAAGTGCAGAATTCCAGTTTCAACACAAAGTTGCTTTAAAACCTTAAGCTCTCTGCTTATTGCTTTCCTTCTTATCGTAATTCTCTTTAATACAAAAACAAGTTGTGATTTTCTTTATATAAGACTAATTCAATTGTTTATACAAAGAAAGGCTTTTCTTGTTAAATAAACTTACAAAGATTCAATAAATTCACCGTTATACTTTTATAATGTACTCAGACTTATTAATTTGATTTAGCAAGTTACTTTGGCGTTCTGTAGATGTTGAAATAAGTTGATAGATTTAAACCAAAGCTAAAAATAGTAAGGCTTTCTTAAGGACCTATCTGGTCGCCAAACTCCAAAAAAGTACACTGTTTCTTTCCATCTTTCGTCATTTTTTCTTGAAGTAGGGTGAATGGAAAAATATATGATAGAGTCAAGTAGTTTATGTATCCATTTTGAAAGATCGATAAATAACTTCGCTCGATAGAAAAACAATCCAAACATAGCCAATTTTTAACACTTTGAATTCATTTTATGACGAAAATGTATATAGAACATGATTTTAAAATTTACACGATATATTTTATCGATAAAAAAAATTGATAAAATTGCATTAATTTATTACATAACTAATTGTTATTATGCCTCAGTGCTACAACTCTCCACTGCGCCTCCCAGTCCACAACGATACACTGACACAGCAATTCTTGCTGGGATAGGACCTTAAAGAAGTAGTTCACTCACTATGCATTGCATCCTATTTATAATACTTAATTACAGATAATTTAATCCCGGAACATTAGTCCGGTAGAACAAAAGATAATTTTAGGTGCCTTATCCCATGTGATCAAAATATGAATATTTTAATACGCTTAAACCCGCCAGTCAGGAGTCAGGAGATAATGGCGCACGCAAAAGAATTTAAAAGGTAAAATCCTCACGCAACTTAAATAATATACGAGCTATGAGCAATATGTTGAAAGGGTCCATAATTCAGTCCGCCTGCGTCAACCATCTAAAGTACAAACACTAATTCACCACGTTTTATGCGAGCTCACAAACTTGTGACACTTGTTTAGAACATTGTGAAAACGTCATCAAGATACTGTGTGAACTGTGAAGTCCCGTTGGGGCTTGGGGCAGACTTATTTTCGTATCTGTTTGATATACCATTAATACTTGGTAACTTTCTTGATTATTATTTTATAGACAAGAACATATAGATAACAACGTTTCAATTTCATGAAGAAGTTGACTTTACGTAGTAAATACATACCAAATTCTATTTTCCTTCACTATACGTTTTTGTATTTACATCTGCTATATCGATAATACACAGCTAAACATATAAACAATGTAAATCAGTATATATGTGGTAGGAATTGAAGTCACGTAGGACGGAATTGTAGGCGAGAGGGAACTTGGATTAGTTCTAACTCGCTTATCTTCGGCATGACGTTCAGAAGACGCAAATTGAACTTCGCCAAGTTCTGAGCCACTCCACAGTACGTATGGCTCAACAAATTATAACTGGCTTCATAGTTTACGTATCATATAATTGGACTCTTCAAACAATTTTTTTTTCTGATTGTGTTTATTCTGTGGTAAAATTGTATATTTAGTTTGACTGTGGATGGTACCCACCGTACCCAATAAAAGTTTGGCACGGCATTACGTGCCATACCCATCCCTGTTTATTTTGCCTAGTCAAATCCCAGTTGACATAAACGTTACGTAAAACTGTCATTGCGGTGCGGTAAATTAACAAATAAATGCTTACAACATTGGCTCTAATATTCTAGATAATAGTGCATAGATTTCTATGCAGGCTTTTGTTACGATATAGCAGGCAGTTAGTGCTTGTATGGAATATTGCTATAATTTAGTTGGATCACTATGAATTTATATTGCTGTGGGTAAAAATTCGTTTTTCGTTAAACAAGTAGAACCTTACCTTTTATAGTGAGCCCAATGCTTGCCGGAAGAAAAAATAATTGTTGCCCTAGCTTTCATAGCTAAAAAAACAAATGAAAATTTTGCCTTAAAATATATAATTAGGTTAGTTTAATAGTAGGCAGTAATCTGAAACTAATGAACAGATTTTAAGAATTCTTTCGCCAGCTCATTACTCTTGTATAACAGAGACATATTAGATCGTGGTCAATAATGTTATTTTCCTGATGACACATTTGCCGGGATGAGTTGGATACAACTAGTAAATTATGAAACCATAACCTCAGGAGAAAAAATAATAAATAAAATTATATAAAATCTTGTAACCCCGAGGCATAGGGCCGATACACTTTATTAATAGGAAAACATACTTAGGAAAGTAGGGATTATTGCGTCAGAGACACGTGTTTTCTGTTTTGCTCAGTCTCATCTATTACAAAGGTTCATTTCACCATACAAACAACTGTTAATGTCGCATATAAAAAGACAAACCAATTTGTGCACATAAAAAGATTCCCTTTTTATTTTTAATTATGATTTATAATATTATATATTACTTTTCGAAGAATGCAGGAATGGAAAACTTCCGGAAGAATGCAACCTTCGACATTGCGATTATATCTACGAGTGCAAAGCTTGAAAATAGAGTGATATCGATTGCGCACAGCGAGTCCGCCTAATGCTACAGAATTTATTTTTAAACTTGGGCTTTTAGGAAATTGCAACTTTATACTTGTTTATTTTACGAATTGAATTTAGAAACACAGGACAGTGTATTCTGAAGTGTCTTTGTGAGTAGTTTTATAGGATTTGTTAAGTTATGGAACTAAATTTGGGATGATTTCTAAATGTATGACGTTATATACTAGATCACCTTCTAAAAATCAAGACTTTAATTTATTTAAACAAATAATCTAAAACCTATATACTACGTAAAGTTGCATAAAGAAGGATCAGCTATTGTTAGGAGACCAATAAAATAAAATGCGCGTGCGGCTTTGGGACACTAAAAGCAGTAACTAAAAAAAAAAAGAATGAATAGACGATTAAAGCTGTCAATACTTTAGCAATAAATTGCAATTATTTTTCATATTACTAATTTGATGACCGAACAGCTTGTAGAACCTCCGAGTTATATGCATATATTACGGGAGCGTGACAATTCATTCAAAATCCTTTCTTTATTATTTGTTTTGTATCTTTTCTAGTTGGCCATTTTATCCCTCGCATATACCTGTTTATATTTCCATAGTTGCCTAGAGAACATAACTTGTCAGCGATAAGGCCGTCCGTCAATGTAAATGATAAATGATTTATTTTATGTAAGTAGGTTTGTACAAACACTTTTACACGTCAAGCATATTTTTTTTTAAAACTAGATGAGTTCGACGTTTCCTATCTGACTACTCTGAGAAGAAACGCCGAAACAAACTCAGAGGTCACAGTCTCTTTTAAAGTCCAAACATAACAAGATTATGTGAAGACCATGTAGATTGCAGTCTGAAATCTTCTTTTGAGGAAAGAACCACACAGATTGAGTAGACCTGTCAAGTCAGTGCACGCATTTGTCAGTAATCGTGCAGCTCAACTTAAAACTTAAGGAGCTTAACGATTCGACGAACAATACCAAAGAATTGTATTTAAGTGTAAATACAGTAAAGTATTCAATAAATAAAATATTAATAAAACATTTTAAGTAAACGACATACAAAGTCCAACATACGTTATGAAATATACAAGACACTTTAGAGCCTTATAACACGGGTTCAGGAAATAAATCATAATAATAATAAGGGTGTTGTGGTACTTTGAGATACCCGGGAGATGCTATACTCATTTTAAATTTATTGTTTGCCGTTAAATTGTTATTGCAATATTTTGTTTAGGAATCTTTATTTTATTATTAAAACACAATTAGTAACGTAGCGCTAACTAGTTCAGTCTATAGCGTGAATGTTGAATTGATTATGATATAGGCAACATCAATATAAAATTAAAAAATTCCGTGACATAAGCGAAATTATTAATGTGATGTAATGAATATTTACAACAGTACAAACTAGAATTGGTTATACTTAAACGGTGGATAGTGAATATTACCCAGTATAATTTCAAATATATTCTTAAATTACTTGGAGTTACTTAATATAACTTTTAACCATTCATGATTTCTTCTGTGACTAGCGGTGTTTGTCTAGTGATATCAGCGTGCGATTCTCATTCCCAAGGTCATAAGTTCAAACTCCGGCTTGGTACCAATCGACTTGGGTCTTTAGTGCGCATTTGACACTCCCTCTTACGGTGAACTGAATCGCGAAACTTTAGACTCAAAATGTCAACGACATGTGTCAGGCGCAGAAGACCTACGACTTGATCATCTAATTCCTATAAGAAAAAACCGCCACTGAATAATCTCATTGTTGTAAGCAACCTATCTACCTTTTTGGGGTTTAATGTTCAAATTCAAATATCAAATAGATTCTTGGTTGATTAACAGTACAAAAGTAGCTGTCACTTGCCAGTAACTTTAACTAAGTATATTTGATTATAATATGATGGATGTTTCTAAAATAGTTAAATGCTATACAATCACCTTGGAAAGACACAAAACTACTGTCAAGCATATCTCAGATATTAGATATAATACTAATAAATAAAACAATAAAGTCTCATTTGTTTTTAAAAATAGAAGAAAATTGCTTGCGTCATATTGGAACGTGTTCTTAAACTTTTTACTAAAATATCCCTGCTTGAATTTATTTACAAAGGACCTGAGAAATCCAATAATAGAGGTTCATGCTGCTCCTCTTACGGTCGCACATTTGTGTGCTGAGTTCCAGCGCGGAAGAACTTCAATTAACAATGACGGGACGGGACGCCCTATACTGATAGTGAATTAACAAATGATTAAAAAAGTTAAAAACATAGTCGTAGCGGGTAGTCGTCATACTGTTTTTTTATAGCAGACGAAATAACGTTTTTTAAAAAGAAATATCCAAAAAAGTATCAAAGGACTGAGTGCCCAGAATGCTTTCTGACGCGCAGAAACAAACGAAAGACAATTTGAATTTCATTAAGCTGTTTGGGCCTATTACAAAGAGTATAAACCTGAAAGGTAACGTAGTCAACATTGAAAAATAAATGATCAGTACTTCATACTCATTATCACTTTGTATTTAACTCTCCTAGTATATACAGACGTGTAAAAAAGCAATGTAGAAAAAGCCCAATATTAGATGAAAATATGTAAAATGAGGTATTCTACAGAGGTAAGAAGATTGCATAATGTAGCAATTATGAAGCAGGAAAATTTCCCTTCATTTCTGCCTTACATTTGAAATAGGGCGTTGGTACAAAAAGCTTAAATAATTTTTGATGATGTATATATTATGAGATTAAAATTGTACGAGTCTTTCAAGAATTATTGTATATAGATTATAGAATTATATAACATCTCATTTATCTCCTAATCAATATGTTTAATTAAGAAAGATAAAGCGGTTTAAAACTTTTAAACTAATTTATAAAAAGAAAAGGATTTATATTTATATATAGATTTTTTAATAATTACGTAATTTGTCGAACGAAACGTTGCCGTGGCAATAAGTTATTATTATTTAGTTATTACTAATTGTTGTTATTTCTACTTTAATACCTGCAGCTGAGTTTAATCATCGGACGTCAAGGCAGAATACGACCTTCCACCCGTCACCTCGACGCCCATCGTTCAACAACTGAGCGTTTTTAAGGCAGTTTTTGCCGCGCACAATCACTACTGGGAACCAGCTGACTACTGATCCGAACTAATTCTACTTGGGGTCCTTCAAGAAAGGAGCGTACCAATTCTAAAAAGGCTGGCAACGCACTCGCGAGCCCTTTGTCATTGAGTGTCCATGGGCGGTCACTAAACATCAGATGAGTCTCCTGCCTGTTCTATAAAAAAAACTGTATCAATTTATCTTGACTTGTCCTCCGAATAGGTTGTGACCTACAGTGTGTTACTAAATCCCTTATTTAATTTTCTATTGCAATGTACATTACCTTTAAGTAAACATTGAATTATTATATTACGTACGTAGACATAAATACAATTAAGCTATTGATTCTATAATCTATATTTGTGGATGACATTTATATTCAGGGCAACGTACTCGTATTTAGTAATGATTTTCACGTATAGATGAAACCACATTTGAAATTGTGTTGTGGTCTAGGGTCGTCGCGTGTGGTTGACGTATGATGAGGTTTCAATTTAGACATCAAGCGATACCATATTCTAAATTATTAATCATTACACCCGTAGACTTAGCTAGTCGTAGTCACTCGCAGTGAGGCATCGTAGGGCTCCGTAGTTACAAAATCATACAATTAAGGTTGCTTTTCGCAGGCTTGCTTGCAGATAAACCCGATACTTCTTGTAGGTATTGCACGGGTTTTCCGAGAGTCTGATTTCGATCAAGAATAAGGCTACCATCAGAATGGTGCTTCTGCTATGTTTGCTAAGGCTCGAGTGGACAGTGTTGGGCCAACGCGAAAAAAGAGAGCTTCGCTGGAACGAGTTGCAGTAGTCAGGGCCTTCTGAACATAATCGCAGACAAGGGCAATTGTCGCCTGGTTGTCCTCGTTCAGGGAACATTATCGGGTATTATTTTTCAATGGCACATAAATGTGTTGTTTGTCGTTGTATTTTACATAGCTTTTAATTGAAAAAAAATGAAATTGTTGGAATAACCTTACTTGTAACTAAATTACGATATGGGGGATATAAGAATATTTTTAGAACAAAAACAAATAAAAGAATATAGAAAACTGCGTTCTTTTAACTTTAAATTAACTGCGAGCAAATTGAAAAGTTGCACACAAGATATAAAAAATAGCATTACTTTAAAGTTTATTTCTAGCGCGGAGTTGTAGAGTATTCTTCACGTTGTTAAGTTTCGTTGCGAGAGGCTTGCCATCGATCCGCCTACAAATTCTGCAAACTTTACGTAGTGTGAATTTCATTTTTAAAATACGACATAAGTCCCTAACTCTGTGAAAAAGAAATGCCAAGATAGCTTATGTAAGACAAAGACATAGATCTTATTTTAATTGACTGTATAGGTATAATGTTTAGCCTTTTAATTGAAAGCTATGTAATATTCTGGACTATATTATAGCATAACTTCCTCCTGTGTCAATCGCCGTCTTACTTAAATACTTTATCAGTGACACAAACAAATTTAAATAACAGCCGCGATGATAATATTTTTATTCAATCATACGCTGGAAATTACGTCAAGATGTTTGCATTTTATATTCAAACTAGCTGACCTGACAAACGTCGTTTTGCCATGTATATAATTAATAATAAAAATAGGAGTTGATGGTAGAGGGGTTGTATGTAATAGGTTGGGGAAAAAGTTTCTTCGCATTTTTTAAGAAAATTCAAAACATTTTTTAAAATAGTTTATTTACATTTAACTAAAGTATGTAGGTACCATTTCGTTCGATAACTTTTTGCCATCATTTAGGTAGAGACATGATCCCATTGCTATAGAAATTTTGGGGCTTCTGATCAAAATACCGCGACAATTGGTTTTGGCAGTCCTCTCGTGATGTTAACCTGACACTGCCTAAAGAATTCTGAAGAGACTGAAACAGGTGGAAATCTGAAGGTTCAAGGTCAGGACTATACGTCGGATGCATTATCATCTCCCAGCCAAGCTCTCTTAGTTTTTGCTGAGAGGCTAAAGATGTGTGAGGTCTAGCGTTATCATGATGAAAAACCACACCCCTTCTGGTGATTAATTCCGGCCGCTTTCTCTCAACTTCTTGCTTTAATCTCATCAGTTGTTCGCAGTAGAGTTCAGAATAGATGGTCCTGCCTGGTGGTAACAGCTCATAATGAATAATGCCCTTCCAATCCCACGACACACACAGCATCACCTTGTTGCGAGTTATCCCGGGTTTCGCCACAGTCTGTGTGGCCTGACCGGCCTTTGACCACGACCTTTTTCGCACGTTCTTGTCGTACGTGATCCACTTTTCATCATCAGTTATCAGCTTCTTCAAAAATGGTTCGGTTCCATTAAGTCGTAATAAAGAATTAAAAATGAGTACACGGTTCATTAAGTTTCTTACAGTGAGCTCGTGAGGTACCCAAATATTGAGCTTTTTTGTGTACCCAAGCTTTTTCAAATGCGCTTAAACTGTTTTGTGGTCAATTCCCCGTTCTTCAGCTACGTCGTAACTACTGATATGCCGATCTTGCTCCACTTTTTCAAAAATGGCATCCATTTTATCCCTCATAGGGCGACCAGAGCGACTTGGATCTTTGTCATCAAAATTTCCGGATTGAAAACGCTGAAACCAATTTGTGCTACTGTCACAGACACTGCGCTAGGGCCATATATATTAACATCACAATTTTTTTTCGCGGCTTGTGTTGCATTTTGACCTTTTTTGTAGTAAAATTTTAAAATGTATCGAATTTCTTCAGTCGATTCACTCCTCTTGACGGTACGAAAAATCAATAAAAAACAGACATTATCCTATTTTGATTTTAGAATTATCTTCTTTAAAATCTCAACATTCCTTGATAATAAAACCAGCCAGATACTTATAGTATAGCCAAAGAGATTTTATTACAATTTCATACATACTATAATGCGAAAATACTTTTTCCCCAACCTAATATTATGTTTTAATGCTGTATCATAAAAAAATAAAAATATATCTAAAAAAAAAAAATCTTAGGGGTGGACTACCCTTAACATTCAGGGGGATGAAAAATAGATGTTGTCCAATTCTCATACATATCCAATATGCACACAAAATTTCATGAGAATCGGTCGAGCCGTTTTGGAGGAGTTTAACTACAACCGCGGCACGAGAATTTTATATATTAGATTACTACCTCTTACTGCTTAGCAAACCTAAGAAAGTACATAATAAATACGTTATAAAATACTGAGCTGAAATAGTAGTTGAAGGATCAGCAATAAATATGTATATGATGTGGAAGCGAAGCCTTTGCTTGATCCGGCTTTGTTCCTTCACACTTATGAAATATTTACATTTCTATCGTCTCTTGTCTTTGTACTGCGGAACGTTATTTCTAGCCGTTATTATTATAGTATGTGTTGATATTATATAGCGAGAATCTTATGCAACAGTTCTAACTACGTACTTTTTTATAAGGAAATATTTGAGTCAATAAACTAAGTACATCTAGGATCGAAATTTTTTGTTGGATTGTACAGAAGCTCTGAGGTCCCGAGTTGATCCCATGGGGACTTGGGACTCCTTAGGACAGTATGACGAAATTAATTTAACTAATTCCCTAATTAAAGATTCGGTATTTAAAACTAATAAATATTTTTAAGTAATCTTATAAGTATGTTATACGTTATCGTTCTTGGTTAAAACATTTTTTTAGCTTTGCGATTCTCTAGTAAAGGAAATGATAATTAATTTTGACCGCCCAAAGGGTAAATATTGTAGCAGCAGTTAGCAACTATGGATCATATGACATAAATCTTTATCAAAATATTTCGTGTAAAGATGAAGACATCAATAAATTAATTACATACTTTAACACTACCCAACAAGTTAATTAGGACAATCGATAGCTGATTATAGCTTTGATGAAAGCTACACAATAGATTCATTCTTCAAAAGCTCGCAAAGGTATAAAGTAGGTTATCTTTAAAATTACCCGAATATAGAGACGCGAGGACACGAAGATGGTGAAATATGAAATATGGAAAAGCTACTTTGAATTGCTGTCGATTCAAGTGGAGAGACCGAAAACGAATTTCGAAATCTTCGAGTTTTAAATTCGCAACTACTTTAGCGAAATACGTTCCACTTTAAAATTTCATACCCTCTTATTTGTTATCATAACAGTAATGCATATTGGATATCGTATTTGTTAGAATATATTTAAAATAATTTAATATAGCTCTTATCCTGGAAGAAAAATAAAATAAAACAAATGTAAATTTAGTGCTTTGACAGCCTTTCATTTCTATAGGCGTATCTAGGTAACTTAATAAAATGTAAGTTATTTAAAAATAAGTACAATCTTCCTAACCTTAGTCCTGGCGCATCATCAAGCTGCGTGCCATCCGGTAGCTGCCAGGATATCTGCGGTGAGGGAAAGCCATGTGCTGCGCAGGAGACTCTAGAACCAGTACTATTTGAGAAGACAAGACGCGGTGGTGGCTCCATCAGGAACACTGGCCCATGTTCCTGCCCATCCCCACCTGAAATTTATATTTTAGTCCATTATATTGTTTTATTTTAATTAAATCTATTTAAACCTAATTACTAATAATTTGGTAGTATGTGCTATAACGCAACAGAGCTTTCATTAGCAATGGCTATTAGAGGGTTCTGTTCGCTACTATACGTATATATCCATACACAATTTTCGTTAGGGTTTCCTAGTTCTACAGTAGTATAATAGATAATCCTTAAATAAACTGCACTGAAACGCTACCCTTACTCCCCAATTGAAGCGAACCAAAATCGAGCAATACTATGAACCTATTATTAGTATCACTTCACGTGTAGAATAAGAGTTAATTATTCATACGAAGCCCACACTTTACAATACAAGCCATAATCTGGCCGCTATCAGTACAGTTAACTGACGTTTGAAATTCAAATAGCAGAGTGCAGTGCAGTGGTCATTCCAGTACCGATCTCGGCTACGGAATCTAAGCTTTAGATAATATCTCCGGGGTCTTCTAACGACGCGATTCAATTAGGTATTTTTTACTAACTTACTTTTAAATAAACCTTGTTTGATCCAAATAAATCGTATTTATTGTTTTATCCTCGACATCTTGAGTCAGCAATGGACCCGAGAAAGTCTTCCTGAATGTGTATGTACGTATTACTCTGGTAAACCGAACACTTAACATCTAAGTTACTGATCATACTTCAATATAATATAATTATTGCAATAAACTTAGCTGAGTTTCTGAACCAACGCGCGTTCTTTGACATGGCGTTGCAATCAAACGGAAGGCATTTGATGATCTAAATGATTGTACTAAAATAGTTATTGTTTACTTTATCGCACAAAATCAAAGGCGTTCTATTGTTATTGATTGATAGCACTTAATATGTCTTTGGAACAGTACCTAATCTTGATGGTTTATGATAATTTAAGACTGGACTACGTTTATATATTAATTTGTTTTGTTATTTAAAAGTATTTGTTAGTGTGTCATTCAATTTTAAGCAAAATGCGACCGGGAGTTTCAAATAATTGCTAAAAACTCACGCGAAACTATTGTATCAGATAACGTTCGTAACATATCAAATAAAATGGCTTTCTGCTACATATTTAGTTTCAAAACGTGGATTTGATAACATGGGAGAAAGTTTTGCGATTGAAATAGAATACGGTGTTAAGTTTTCAATGTGCCGAATAATTATATAACTAATATAATGTTCCTTCACAATATTATTACAGGGCTTTTCATCTTTTAGTCCGAGACTGAAGAAAATCTCTATAACAAAATACAGATAATAGTCCAAAACAAACAACCAAAACAGTAGGTTCGTAACACAACGTTCTAGAGAACGGTTTTTTTTTTGGAATATGTTCAGGGGTGTCCCCTGAATGTAAATCCAAGTGGGCGTCATGACTTAAGGCGACAAATGCTCTGCAAATTAGTTACCACTATTTGTTATTTATCATTTACTACATTAACTACATATTTAGCAAAAACCATATGGTAAAAAGTTTGAAGCGCTGCAAATAAAAAACTATGCATTTTACAGAAAAAAGGTTTTAATAAAAAAGATGGCAAATATTATTATCTATAAAAATGATTTTTGTCGTACGATGCGCGGTTCGCGAGATATTCGACAAAACGCGTTTTTCTAGATGGCGGCTGAAGCGAACCTTAAGTCATGACGCCCACTTGGATTTACATTCAGGGGACACCCCTGAACATATTCCAAAAAGAAATCCGTTCTCTAGTACTTTGCAAAAAAAAAACCGGCGCTTGGACTATAAGGTAAGAGAGCATTTATTCATAATAACCCAAGCTAACAATTAAGCCAATTAACAAAGCATCATAAATAACCCTGTTTACTCTTTTAACTATTTAGGCAATCTATTTGTCCAAAAATTACTCAAGAATTATAAACAATAGTTAAATCAAAATGTTGTATGTGAATACACACATATGGGAACAATAAACGCACACAATCACACGGAATTCCTTTCCCGCAACTCCCTCATGTATAGTTGAGCTAAGTTGAAGCTTTTTAGGTCACCGAGAGAACGGAAGTCGCAGATTAAAACTGGCTCTTATGAAAATTGTTTTTTTCTACTGCACTTGTAAGTTGCTTAACGAGTTACTGAGTTTTGTTGAACGTAGTTTTAGTCTATCTTTAAATTAAAATATCCTGTGAAGCCTATAAGATTGGAAAGTCAATTCAAAAGTTTTTAACCATATCCTACGATCCACGTTTTATAGACTCCTAGAGATGACGGTTTCCTTAAGCAAGTCTTGCGCACATAGAAAAATCCAAACATTAACCGCCGTGATTTGAATGTACGACTACAGGCTCTATTAAGCCATTAGGTTAACACTGCATTGTTACTCCGTAGTACTGTCCTTTTGCCAAATGTATCTTACATGAAAATAATAACTTGTGCCGTACCATTACCGCTAATCAGTCAATGTATGTACATGAACAGCAGTCAACAGTGGTAATCTTCCCTAGAGAATAAGACCTTAATATGTCAAAAAGTTTTTTTTTTAAAGGTAATTGGAGGCAAACGGGCAGTAGGCTCACCTGATGTTAAGGGATACCGCCGCCCAAGGACACTCACACTTCCAGAAGGCTCGCAAGTGCGTTGCCGGCCTTTCAAGAATTGGTACGCTCTTACCTTGAAGGACCCTAAGTTGAATTGGTAGTATAATTGTTGCCTTTTGAAAAATCTCTTCCTTAACTTATTCTAAAAAGTAAATTACAATTATTGCCCTGAATAAATCTCCTTATAAATAATGTATTACATTTCTCGAGATATTAATGTTTGATGGCAATGAAAGCCTATGAATAATTCCTCAAATTTAATTAACACCTTAAATAGATTACTTTAAGAAATGCGTTTAAAAGTAAAATTCAGACACCACGTTTTAAACTAGGTTAACTTAAAAAATAAATGACGCTAATGTACTCTTTAAAAAGTCGTTTCTTTCCGGACGAAAAATAGCACGGCTTAATCTGGTAAATGTATATTTTATAATATATGACACTCGCGTAAATAAAAGACAAACTTATAAAGAGTCACGCGCTCTCTTAAGGAGATGCAATCTTGACTTAGTTACGAACTTTTAAAACCTGCTTTCGGAAAGCATTCTCTGTAAAGATTTTTATAGACATTTGACAAAATGTTTAATATAATTTAGTTTAACTTTTATTTGAATTTAAATCGTTGCTTATGAGTCCTTTGAAGCGACAATGGCCAGAATATTGTCATAATTATTCCACAATGCATAGCAGTTTTTAAAAACACACTTCCTTAGATATTCATTATTCATCTCATAACCAAGACAACAAGAGCCAAGCGCAGCTACCAAAGCGAAAATATTTTACGCGATTATGTTCTCAATGGCTGAGTAATAAAATCTAAAACGGCCTGTACAAAAGAAATTAACATATAAACAAGGTGCGTTGTATTTTATAGTCTTAGGTTTAATGAAACTCTGTTCGGGAGCTCGTTACATTTTTATTAAGTGCTTTGATAGCATTTTTTGTTTTTAAGAATATAATTTGCACACAATCAAAATATTTCATTAAATATATAATTACTATTGATGCACATCAAATTATAGTCTCAAATACACATATGAAAAATAAACTCTTTTTTAAAGATTACACTGTATTATACGTAATCATTGATTTCTAGCTAAACGGTGAAATCTTTATTGAAAGAAGATTGCGTTTTTGTTTCTGTTTTGTTTTTTGTTGTAACGAACGGGCTGTAGAGTCATCTGATGTTAAGTGACACCGCCGCCCATGAACTCTCACATTTCCAGAAAGCTCGCAACTGCGTTGCTGGCCTTTGAAGAACTGCTACGCTCTTTTCTTGAAGGACCCTAAGTCAAATTGGTTCGGAAATACTTCAGTGGACAGCTGGTTCCACATAGTTGTGGTGCGCGCCAAAAACTGCCGTAAGAAACGCTCAGTTGTGGAGCAACGTCGATGTAACCATAAAGTAAGTAGTACTATACGATACGAGTAGTAATATAATAAAATAATACTTTTAAAATCAACCCATTCTTTCAGAATATTGAGATTTAAAATGAAACATTTTGGCCATGATGCTCGTATAACAGTAAATAGCACGGTTTCAGAGTTTAGTAAAATGTCAAATTAGGTATTCGCTTAAAATTCTACACATGTTCGCTTCGTATGCTTGATTCTAACGTTTTGAATTAATACCAATCAAAAAACATAAGAGCACTTGCGTATAAATTTAACATTGATTACTTGATTAATGCATCATTAAATTACATGTCACCCTACATATTATAGTCACGTAAATGATGCACATGTTCTTCAAAACTACATACCCATAACACATTGTGCCATTTTATTTTTTGTGTCCGAAATGGTTTATCCTTTGAGCAAAATGTTTGTATAAGTTACATTAGGGGAAGCGTCGCGGATCGTGACCTCCCCCCTCGGCTTTTCCTCAGTATTTATGAGAGCATGTTTCACTTCTATTGTTTATGGGACGTACAGGGTTGCTTTGTTTAATTTTACAATTTTTACCTCATTTTTAAGCCATTGTTCTCGCTGTTAGTGAATTATGTATGTTATTCGATCTATGGAAAGCTCTCAGAGAATACCTGTAACTAACTTTTATTGTATGTTGTTTTTTGTCGTTTGAAAGCATAAAGTGTGCCGTTTTGGCATAAATACATGCATGTCTGTAGGCTATTGAAAGCTACATTTTGTCGTGCGTTTAACTGTGGATCTAAGATCCCAGCTCGACTGGGTGTGTCAGGCACAGTGTTAATCACTTACTTCTCTTAAAATCAAGTTATCAAGAAAACAAGGCCAAGATCACGGGTTGCACCGACATTACTATTTATAAAATCACCCTTCTATAAAACTTCTCATCGATTTCGGAGTCCAATACATTGAATAATTCACAACCATTTTATCTAATCAGCTTCAGAGTAATAGCAAATGATCAAAAATTATTGCGACTGTATGCTTTTAGAAATTTATGAGCAACTATTTTGTGACTTAGATTTGCAATTAAAAGGGGCAAGGGTTCGACTCAGTATAACTTCAAGTTTAGGTTATAATGCTACTCGATTTATATATACATGTAATTATATAATATAAAATATATATAATAAATATATATATATATATATTATATAATGTAATTATATATTATATAATGTAATTATATAGTATAAATGTAAATGTATTTTTTTAATAAAATATACCCGCGTCATATTATTTTTATTGCTATATAAATTCTATATTAAGTAAACCAATCGTTTTTCGATACAATGTAGTGTAATAAATTGGTGAAGCCTTGTTTCGAATTATACTCTGCATTAAATTTGAAAGCGATTAATTCACGCTGATCGTTTATTGGACACTAATAGGCTATTACTAGTTAGAATGTAAATTACTGTATTAAAATATCTGCGCATGTTCAATAGCGTATGTTTATAAATTATTATATTATTTATACAGAACTTGAAACATTTCATACGTAATGTGACAACATAATATGACGTAATTAATTTCGGTTTTTCTCAATTTTCGAGATTACGACGTAGCCATGCTACGACGTAGGTCACCTACGGCTACAGTATAGTGCTACGGTGGCGCAAGTCTTTACTTGAATCATACTCTTGACTTCATTAGCATAGAACAAATTCTGATATCACCTCCGTAGTTTAATTAATAAGCTAGAGGTCTGTAAATTTGTTCAGTGAAATTACAAAATGTTTGAGATTGGTAATTACAAGACTAATGAATTACTTCACAAAAACGATTACTAAAACAGATACAACACTGTGTTTTTCGTATATTATGCTAAGGAGTTTCAAGAATTAAATAAATAAATAATAAAAATTAACGGTTCGAAAGCACCTTTAATAAGCTATTTTTAGCTTCATTACCATACAAGTGATACGGAAAAAAATAATACGTATACTTGGTGAGAGTAAATAATACACAATGGAAGCTCGGCGTTTTAACCTTTTCATTTGTGATTGAATAGAAGCCAAATTGCGCCTTTGTTTATGTTTTATTGTAACGAGGCCGCTTTTTCAGGGGAAGCCAATTAAAATGTAAATTGTACCCTTCTGGTGAGTTGAAGTGCTTAAGAAATATTGTTGTGTCTACCAAGCTGTATGTACAATAATTTATGTCTTCTTTTCTATTATATGTCTTAGATTTAAAATCTGCAGTAAAAGTAGTAAATTAATATTTTATATTTTATTTCTTATATAAATAACACCACCAATATGTATTAGCAGTGTTGGGTTGGTTACTTCAGCGTACTGCTCTCATTTTTGTCGTAAGATTCGAACCACGGCTGTGCACCAACGGATTTTTCTGTTTATATGCACACTTGCTCATACCATGAAGGAAAACATGGTGAGGCATGCCTCAGACCTAACAAGTCGACTGCGTGTGTGAGGCACAGAACGCTGATGACTGACTTGTCTATTAGAAAAAACGAATGATCACGGAACAGATACAAAAATCTGTGACGCAACAATAACATAACTAAATTCACAAATTACATATTTAAAGAAATCATATAAATTAATGTATATTATACTAATTTTAATATCTCTCCCTCGTGAGTCCTAACATTATTCAACATGCTAATCTGTTTTTAAAGACTAAATTAAAATCTAACGTACAATAATTATACACACCTATATAATAAAAAGACGCAATGAAAATTGCTATGTTTCTTATGTAAGGCCACGCCTATAAACAAACAGATCTTCGTACAAATAGTTATTTTATTCGTACGATAATGAAATTAGACGATAATTTATCGTGTACATAACGTATAGAGAAATTTCCATAATTTATCAATGGGAAGAAATCATGTGTAAATCTTTCTTCTCATCTATCTATTTGATATAAAAATAATACATTTTCATAGTTTTTGTATTGTATCGACATTTGTAAAATTTTTGATTGATATAATAATGTATATTTTACATATTGTCCACTCTTCGTAATATTTGACAAGAAAGGAACATGTTACTTTGGGACTAAGTTTTAAATATAAGATACCTGTTGTATTCTATATAATAACTCAAACTCAAATTCAAAAAAACTTTATTCATTTAGGTAACCAAGTACACTTATAAACGTCAACAGATAAATGTTAAATTGGTTCTAAATTTAAATTTACTACCAGTTCGCAAGTCAAGGGCGTAGAGCGGGCAAGAGGAACTGGCCAGAAACTCTCCGCCACTCTTAATCGCCAAGTTTTGAGTCATAAAAATTTGTAATTTGTTTGTAAGGCCAGCCATAAATATTTAACAGGCTTCTTTAATTAATATTTAAAAAAGATTATTACTGATTCCACGACCTTGTTGACAATAAACGCAAATACGATAATAATTGTCAGTCAGCCTGGAAGAAGAAACTTGAAACAAGATTATGTAAAGAAGTCCTTACTTACCCATTACAAATAATATAATAGCTGACACAACCCATGAGTCCATTTTGTGCGCGTCTCACATTGCTGGCACAAGGTTCTTATTCTGAAATAAAAATATGTAATTATATCATATGTTTGAAATATAGTAACCGATGTCCGTCATATTTGAAGCCAAGTGTGCGTACATACAGTGACCACTGGTCAGCATTAAAATTTTTCTCGAAAACATCTTCATTTATTAATATCAAGCTTCCCCCGCAAATTTCGTTTCACCTTAATATTTTTTTTACTTAACCTACCTTTTTAGTTGCTATGGATAATTTTCCTACCCCATTAAGATATTCCGCTTTTCCGAAATAAAATCTGTTTTTTATGATTTTCCATGCAATTTTCCTTATTGGTGTTCGAGTTTTGCACTAAGCAACATATTTTGCGATTATTTTTTTTTATTAAATAGTAACATTCTATATGTATTCATTTTCCCAATACGTAACGTATTAATATAATTAATAACTTATATTTTCTATTAAACGCAAAGAATCATTTTTATTTATTTGTGTTATCATGTCGCATTAAAATTATCGCTAACCATTTTACCAATTTACAGATTTTGTTATTTAAAATTTATTAAACCTTATAAAAAAGGTATAAATCTAACTTGCAAACTTGGTGATGGCTGGTAGTAAGTTGATAAACGACAGGGTGGATAAGACGGCTTAATTACACAGAGTTTTTACGACCACGTTGCGCTGACAACGCGCAAGAAGAGGTTGTAACATAAAACAATTCAGTGTTTTAAGTTTATTCTCTTATACTAGAAATTTTATTCTTAAACTTTGGTATACATAAAATGATAAAAAATACTTTTTAAATATGTTTAACTTAACTTTCAGGGTCAATTTTTGGGTCAAATATATGCTGGTTTACTAATAATTTGTTTATATATGAACATCATTGATTGTTTGTCTATTATCAAGTATGTGGTCAGCCATGACACAGATTTCAATCAGAACACGTCATCTATTATTTTAATGTTTTTAAACCAATTGCGCATGTGTAAATAAAACCTATTCGTTCAAAGCCGTAATTCAAACACATAATGGTTGGGAATTGCATACTTACTATCAAAGAAAACTTTTACTACCGCAATACTATGGAATCAAAGTATTTAAAAATTAATAACATTATAGTATATCACGCATCAGTACACAATGTATGCAAATACAAATACGTAAACTTTTTATCTTTACATAAATTGCACGGAAATAAATAAAAGTTTATCTCGTAATCTATGGAAAATATAAAACATTTTAATACCAAATAATTTAACTCGTAACTTGATCATTATATTTTCGAACAACAATTTGCCTATCCTACAATATTTTACAATTTTCATTTTAAACCCAATCCAATTTGAATTTTAAAGTCGAAAGCATAAAAAAAGATATTAGCGTCAAAATGAAATGTAAGGTTTGCAATCAATTATGCAATCCACAACGAGATACTAAAG
Source organism: Pieris macdunnoughi (assembly GCA_905332375.1). Classification (NCBI taxonomy): domain Eukaryota; kingdom Metazoa; phylum Arthropoda; class Insecta; order Lepidoptera; family Pieridae; genus Pieris; species Pieris macdunnoughi. Next base: position 1,482,889 of record CAJOBZ010000020.1, read on the forward strand.
GAAGGTGCTCAAAGCGTTCGACAAAATCTAATTAGGTCCCTCCATTAGCTGAGTATCATCAGTTTTGTGTTTTATTATAATTATGGGGAATTTCAACTTGATCAGATTAAAAGCCTAATTAAAATTATGACCATTGTAAAAACAGCAGTATGTTAAATCTTATTTCTATATTTAATTTATGTTTAAAAACATAATCTAATACATATCAAATTCTCGTGTCGCGGTGTTTGTAGTTAAACTCCTCCGAAACGGCTTGACCGATTCTCATGAAATTTTGTGTGCATATTGGGTTTGTCTGAGTGTTGGATAACATCTATTTTTCATCCCCCTAAATGTTAAGGGTAGTCCACCCCTAATTTTTTTTTTAATTTTTAGATACATTTTTATTTTATTTTTTTTATGATACAACATTAAAAAATACATACAACCCTTAATTTTCACCCCTCTACGATCAACCCCTATTTTTTTTATTATAAATGATATACATGGCAAAACGACGTTTGCCGGATCAGCTAGTATTCTATAGAATCTATATTATTTGACTTTATAAAGGGGATCACTTTTTTTTGTAGGCAAGTTAGGTGAGCTTTCCAGTTTGATTTTTTTTTGATTAGCTAATTAGATCATTGGAAATTCTTTAACATATAGGATTTTTTTATCAATATTGTAATGTTTTGTATTCCATTTTTGTGTACGATTACAATTAAATACATATTACCATAATAAAGACACTTTATATTCAAATTCTACTTGGCATTTGACTTATAATTACGAGAGGATTTAGAACTACAGTATAATCATAGATTAAGTATCTACTCAAACTCAAATCTTTATTGCGTTCCTTATGTACATAATTTATTACAATAATGATAAGAACCTTGGCTAGGCACAGCAATGTTATGAGAGGGCATGCTTTATTTTAGTTCATTATATTCTTATACATTCCTATTCTTATAAGATACATTATTTATTTGGTATATTAACTTTGGTGTCACGTTGCGAAAAGGTACTTAACATTATTTATAAACTTAATTTTTATAAAGAAATTAAAATCTATCAGTCAGATACTCTGTAACAGTGTAATAACATTTCTTATATAATAATTATTTTAGAAATTTGGTAAACCTCAGGTTATTTGTTTCATTCTTCAAATTTTCTGGTAATTTGTTTTATATTTTTATGGAGGAGGTCAATGGTCCTGATTGATGTAACTTTAGTCTGGATGTAGGTGGAATCAGTTGGTTTTTACGAGAAGGTCTTAATGAGTAAAGGGTTTTTGTATCTTCCCTTTTTTTATACATATTTGCGAAAGGCATGTGTGGACGTTGAGAAATTGATTTTAAAATGACCGTGTCGAGTGTTAATTTTATGAAAGTCGCCTTCCGGCTGTTACCAAAAATTGTTTGTGTAAAATCATCTTGATTTCCCATTTTTGTTTAATATACATAGTAAAACTAATTAATAATTTAATTGATTTTAATTGTTTTCATCTATGGACAGAACTATTCATGAGGAATGTTTATCTGTATTACCATTACATAGTATAAAACTGCTTCCCTGTAGTTCTTTCAAAATACACTATGTGAACGAAGCCGGATGAGCAATGGCTAGTTGATCTATAATCCTTGAATATTAAATGATTCGTACTATTTGCTTCTGTAAAATTAATCAGAATCTTTTAACTACCGTGCAGTCCGTTCTGTTCGCGCTTCATCAGTCACTCGCCGGAGATGATTAATGAAAAACATTTTATATTCAGCTGGATCTGTTATCCCATTTGAGTGTTTTTAATCGTCAGTGAGGCAGCAAATATTCCCTTTGATCAAATTTACAATTGATGTCAGAATATTTTTACAGTAAATTACATGTTTACTTCGCTTGTAGAAAACATAAATTGCCTAGAGTTATTTAACTTAACATTAGTAATATTTTAGTTAAAGATTAGAAGCGTGAATAAAATGTAAGCAATCATCGCACACTTGGAGCCTAAATGAGTCCTTTAGTTTTTACCATACTCATAAATTGTAATTTAACATTCTCGTTTCCGATAATGTCCAATAACATAAGTGTCACTAGATTTATGAACTCTCAAGTCAAGTAAGTTTTTTGTTAATCCAACGTCACAACCCTAATTTTATATTTGATAAAAGCTCATGTTTTTAACAATTAAAGCCAGTTGACACCCAAAACAAACAAAGTGTTTAATTTAACATATACATATTTGAACACATCCATACAACAACCGCCACTAAACTTAACTCTAGTTATAAAATATATTATGATATTTTTCTGAGCTAACGAATGAAATTGTAATTTTATGTATTTTGACGTGACAACGTCTTATAATTCGATGGAGCCGGCTGCACGCACGAAAACACATGACTCATGCGGCGTTACCTCGCTCTGAGGCGTTCCATTAAGGCTTGAGTGCAAGCGAGAGCACTCGTTCCGCGCTCTCGCTTGCACACAAAAATTCACATAATTGTATTTATGCGTACAAATAAATGTAACTTGATCAATTCAATTGTGATTTCCATTTAATTCCTTCTCTATATCCATAAAAAATTAAAATTTTCTTATGAAGAATGCAACCATTCTATCAGTATTTTCTTATGACGTTGTCATGTTCAACTATCGTCAGTAAACCGACTTTACAGACAACCGATTTTTTCTTAATTTATTGGGAAAAACTGTAAGTTCTTAAATCATTGTTTTCCTCCACTTTAGCCTTGTCAAAGTTGTCTCAAGATAGAACAATGTTTCGACAGTTCTTAGTTTAAGTGACGTTATGAAATGCATACCAACGAGTTTTAATAATATTAATATTCATGTTTTAACTACCTATGGTAGGTAATTTTCATATTATATCATTTTAGACTACTTTTACTGTGCAATATTTTAGACTACAGATTGATGGAAAAACTCCGTTCAGAATTAATAAACATTTTTGAATCTCTCCAATACACCCATTTATTTCACTTGTTGGCCTTATTTTACCAATTACAAGTCTCACTAAAAGGGAGACAAATTTCCAAACGAATGATTGTCGTCCGTCGAATGACCGTAGCGTGAATCCCTGATAACATCGAAACACGCCTTGAACTTATCAGATCTGACACGAAACCCTAGGTGTCGATGTCCCATCAAATTTAGATTAAAGTAAAACACTGATTGTGCCTGCCGTTCATTCCGTTAGCGGTTCTACTTCAACTAATTTGTGCAAAGGATGATGATGAGTTCTCAATAGAAAGTCTACTAGTTATAACCCCGGGGGATACGGAATTTTAAACAATACAAAGTATTAAAATAAATATTTTCACTTATCACAACAGCCATGTTAACATCGTGACTCGGAACTAGTCAACTGTATCGGAAAATGTTTTTCCTTGTTTCCCTTTGTTTATAACATGTACGGAGTATGCTTGAGGCTATACCTACACACGCTTATTCAAGAAATAGTTTTCCAATATGTAAAGTTTACCATGACACATGATGTACCAATTAACTACTATTCAACAGAAAAAGATTTTTAATTCAAACCAATAATATAAAAGAAAGACAGCTACATAGCTTTTCATTATGTAGCTCAGCATATAAATACATAATTTATAACTAGAAAAATAACATTAAAACATTTATTGGGACAGACAGTAAACCATGCTATACTTGTGTAGTAATGAATTGATATAATCCATAAATAATGAATTATTAACTAATTGAGCTGTCTTAAGTGTCAAGGTCAAAACGTTAAAGCTTTATTAACTCAGATTTAATTTCGTAGTAATGTTAATAATTCGTTTTATTATTTTAAATTGGGTCCTATTTGGGTAACCCTCCATTTTCCTCCAAGTTTTCCTATCTTGAATAACTTACGTTAGATCGTCGTCAAAACCTACTGACCTTACTTAATTTCAAGATCGTGACTTCTAAGATAATTTTCTGTTTAGTTAGCTGGAAAGTGAAAAAGCTTTCAAAAATCTACTACTTTATATAGATTCGGTTTTGATGTCAGTCGAGCAGTGTTGGTTGGCTTGAGCGAGCGAGCGACCTTCATCCTAGAGATAGTAGTTCGAACCCACGCGTCAATGGACTTTTGTGTCGATATGCGGCACACTTACTTGTACTGTAAGTAGAACGCCTATTAGAATTTATTTTTATCACAAAGCAGGTACAGGCGGCTAAGGCCAAGACCAAGGGTCCACTGGTTTGTTCTGTAAAGATTTTCTTCTACCGCATTGCACATAATTTGATTTATTTTCCCTTTCTTTAACGTTTACGTTTTCGGGTAAATCAGGATTAATAAAGCTTTAACGTTTTGGCCTTGACACTCAAGACAGCTCAATTAGTTAATAATTAACAATTTCTAGCTTATAACAATTCGATACTACGCTAGTATAGCATGGTTTACTGTCCGTCCCAATAAACGTTTTAATGTTATTTTTCTAGTTTTCAATTATGTATTTTTAAGCTGAGCTACATAATATTAAGCTATATTTTATATTATTGGTTTGAATTAAAAATCTTTTTCTGTTGAATAGTACTTAATTGGTAGGTACATCATGCCTCATGGTAAACTTTACATATTGGAAAACTATTTCTTGTACAAGCGTGTGTAGGTATAGTCTAAAGCATACACCATACATGTTATAAACAAAGGGAAAACAAGGAAAAACATTTTCCGATACAGTTGACTAGTTCCGAGTCACGATGTTAACATGGCTGTTGTGATAAAAAATCTTTTAAAACTTTGTGCTTAAAGTTCCGGATCTCCCGGGGTTTTGACTAGTTACCATTCATAAGATCCTTGAGGCCGTCCGTTTGAACGGTAATAAAATCGCCCTATAAAAAACACATTACGAGTCTAGAATCGTTAGAGCTTAGGCTTAAGCTGTTAAACGGATTCTTCTAAGATTTAATACAGAAGAAAGAATATCACATTAATCTATAAAATCTATCAAATTAAACAAATAATACTTGCTCGTACTACTACTTGCTTAGACGCCTAAAAGAGACAATAATTTTATTTATTTTATTCCATATCATTAAAATAATTAAAATATTAATTGAACAAATGCCTAAACGTATCTATCCCAAGACCCAATTGGTTGATTAAAGGACTTCATATGTATGTACATCTTTATTTCTTAACACTTGTTTTATGAACATTAAGTTCAAACAAATTTAACCTCCTCTTTAAATTTTGCCTTGTCAGCGTAGTCGTAAAAATATAGAGTAATTAAGATGTCTTATCCATCCTGTCGTTTGTCAACTTAGTAGGGCATCACGAAGTTTGCAAGTTGGATTTATGCCTTTTTTATAAGCTTCATTATATTTTTATAACTTGTGACATAGTCATACTTTTTATCGTATATTTAATTGATAATTGTTTTTAACGAAGCCATCTTCCATCGAAACAATTATCATTAAGCCTCTAAGCCTCCCAAGAGACCATAAAATGCACGTAAAGTTTATAACCTCGTCTTTTTTCAAGTAGGTAATTTTATCAATCAAGGTAAAACAATAATAGGCATTACGGATTTCTTATAAGATTTCATACAGAAGAAAGAATATTATATGAATTTATCAAATCTATCAAAACAAATAGAACATACACAAAAACCGGCTAAGATTGACTTGCCTCAACATAATATAAAAAGCAAAAATTATACTATTTAAATTATCAGTCGTAAATATCCTCAGAGTGTTGGGAAATGAAACCAAAAGAAAAACCTTACAGCAAAAATATTTCAATATACACGAAACCTGCTAAGCTTTCTAAAAGTTTATGATAAAACGACTATGAAAGCGAGAATAAACATAAAAGTTTGTAAAGTGTCAAAATTGAGTTATTTTTGTCCAACTTTTGAATTTCGAACACAATGAGTGAGGAAAGTGTAACTTTATAATAACTCTTTTGACGAGAGTGCTGGCACAAAAGAGTGTTTGAATAAAAACGTGATTTAGATGGACTTGTATATTTTGTATTAAAGCATAAGGACAGGACATTGTATATATGTTATATATGTATATATATATGTTATTTTACAACGTTAATTAATCTAAAAAATATAAATTAACTATTTTTTATGGTTAATATAATGTTTGTAGAAAAGCAATACATTTTACATGCCTTAAAAATAATATACAGTACTACATATTGTAAAACAATAATGTCAACTTAAAATTCTCCCGCGTTTGATCGTCATCTGTTTTATTCAACTAGCTCGAACTATACAATTTAATAACCACGTGTATTTTTCAGAGATCTAATTCAAAATTAGAACAAACTTCGACCTAGTGCTAACCCAACAAATACGAACTTCACGTTAATTAATTTCGTACTTACAAATCACGTCACCGTCACGTCAAAAGTCATAGAAACACTCCAAATATCTTAACCTCTTTTACGTACCTAATGCATTCGCACTATTTTTTATGGAAAAGCACGGTGAGAGGAACACGCCACGAGACCGCCTCCGGCGGCAACGAGAGCCTGACTGAATCTCTGCGTCTCCAAGCCAGGTCAGGTCACAAATTGAGCTGGGTACAGATAAAACGGTTAATTTTATAGTTAAATTTGTTGACGCGACGTTGGTGGTCTGAATTTAGAGGTTGTTAAGTTTACCTTATATTATTAGTTTTGAGGATATGATTTTTCAGAGAACGAACAGAGTGATCCTGATATGTTAATTATGATTTGACTGTTTTAAATATATAAAAAAACATATTTTTTGGAGGTTTTGATTATATAATGTCTTAGGGGTGCATATATGGGTGTATATGTATAAAAATGCTTGGACTTCGAATATGATAAACTGTCAAAAACTATATATTCAAGTTCTGGAAGTTAACCCGATGATGTAAGACATAACAATGTGTTATTATTTTACCCGAAATTTGACTTCAATGTACACGACACTTTACTCAGCATCCCCCACACATATAGCAAAAAAACTCACACACTCTACCTGAATCTGATACACTTGTGTGTAGATCGTAGCTATTTACTGCTTCGTTCATGTGTGCGTCTTTGAAAATGGCTGCCTTACGAAAAGCGCATGCGTGACTTTACACACTTTTTACTCCATCATAATTCAATGAGTACGCGATTCGAAATTCTATTACGATATTAATAAGGTTGCATATTTTTCGACGAATAGAAGTGAGTGTTGGTTAGGAAATGCGCGCTTTTGAAGTTCAGTCTTGGGAAAGGTAAAGGACACTTCTTGTTGCGTGAAGAGGAAATCGTGTTTCTCACTATGTATGCCTCTGTGAGTTCTTTGGAAATGCCTTAATTAATAAGGATGCAGCTTAAGTCATCTGATTCGTTAGACGATTTTTTTTAGCTTTTGGTCTTACATGTTTAACATTCAAAGCTCAATTTCAACATATTAATTATATCTTGTACGATTTCATTAAGCAACAATAACTTAGAAACCCACTTCATGTTTTCTAATTTAAGTTCAGTTAAGTTGTTTTTTCCTTAAAGACTTCTCACTAGACGTGTTGTTTCAGAAGCTGAGTAACCTCGAGATCCCCGTGGTGATGTTATCTTCAGTCCACCATCGGTAACTTACACAGTGACTCTATTACCTATTTAGTCTATAACCTTTTTAGGTCTGAGCCTCAGATTTCTGTTTCATGATCATTAGTTAATCTAATAAGCAAGTAGATGATCAGCCTACTGTGCCTGACGCACACCGCCGACTTTTTGGGTCTAAGGCAAGCCGGTTTCCTCACGATGTTCTCCTTCACCGTTCGAACGAATTCTAAATGCGCACATAGAAAGAAAGTCAATTGGTGCATAGCCGGAGATCGAACCCACGACCTCAGGGATGAGAGTCGCACGCTGAAGCCACTAGGCCAACACTGCTCATATAGTGATCCAAATACTTAGTTGTTCCAAAATTCGTAGCTCTGAAGAAATTGCGCGGTAAAATATCTTAATTTTCCCGAAATTGCAATCGCTCTTGCTATAGGGAATTAAAGAGTACCGGTACATAATTGTATTTAATTCAACTGGCGACGACTTGTTAAGTGGCATGATACTTGTTAAAAGGGACTTAGAGTTTTTAGTTAGGTTAGGTTAGGTTAGGTAATAGGTAGTTTTTAGTTTTAGGTAGTAGACTTGATAGTTTTTCCTTTCGAAGTACAGTATTGGTCAACTAAATGCATCCGGATTATTTTGCTAGATTGACCCATTTATATGTTACCGGCAAAGATCACATATTCATTTAAGAAATTACGTTGTAACTGTTGTGGTAGTTTAATACTAGGTTGATTCAACACCATCACTATTCTAGCATTGACCCGCAACACACGTCATGATGCAACTTCACAATCGAACGCAACGTTTCTTCTTACATCTTCGTTTCACATTCTCACTATCCAGACAATTTTTTTGCTGTATTAAAAAATCGTCTTGTCTTTATTGATGACCACCTCCACCTTTTGTTTGGTCGGTCTGTTTTAAATTTTTGTAGATCGTTCTTAAAGAATTCATCAAAAATATTTAAAAAAAATCCAGAATTCACTTGACACGTATTAACTGTGACTACGTCAGACAATTAAATTTCATTTAATTAATTGAATTGACCTTATAACGTTAATTTCCTTAAGCGCCCATTTTTTTGCAAAAGAGTTTATTAATTATTTAAAAAGTATGTGCATCTGAACGAATGTACCTAAGTTTTAATAACTTACGTCCGACTTATTTCCTCTGACGTTGCGTATCGCTAATTAATAATTACAAATGGCCCTTAACAAATAACTATTTATTACATAAAATTAAGGATATCAAAACAATTCAGGCTAAGAATATGCATTTAGTGCGTATTAATAATTAAACCAACTCAAGTATAATCTTAACCCGTTAAACGTCCTTTTGCAAAATAGGTCACGTATTATAGTCGCATGGTCTTTCATATTCTTGGTATTTTTTCGTGTTTCATTAACCTAATATGAAATCTGTAAAATAAAATAATTAGCACAAGACTATATAAAATCTGTGTGGTATTAAAAGCCGCAAAGGTGACATCACGTGGTCGACGTTATGAACAAGTCAGAGCATTTCATAATAGACAATTTGATTATTAATTAATACCTTTTCAAAGTCCCTATTAGCACCAAAACTTGTAATGCAGGGTCACTTTTCGGTAGAGTATTTTTTTTTTCACAGTGGGGTCCGAAGTAAACAAAAAGTTATGATTTGAGACATTTTTATATCTTATAACTTAATATTATCTTCAATACACACAATAAACAACTATAAATAGCATGTCTACGCAAGGACTCATCAGTACCGATCAAGTGGATATTATGAAAAAGATACAAGATGTAGATTTTTTCGAATTTTATTAAGAATTAGTAAAAAAGTCAATTTTCTTATAAAAATGCAAAATAAATTACAACTCTGCAGGGGTTGAGCTTAAGGACCTCCCGTAGAACAATTTTTTGCAGCTGATGACCTACCCCTAGCTGCGTTTGATCCACGACTTTTTGGCCACTATGTATAACTACATTTTATATCACCATCACAATCACTTATATACCAATACCGTACACTTTAAAGCCTCTGGTGCACGTGGTGAATGACAGTTAGTACATTACAAATAAAATCATCAATAAAAGAGATAAAGAAACGTGTGTGCAGCCCGTCTTAATAACACCTATAGTATTACTACCATAATCACGGTTGAGATTAAAGTTGCTTCTGTTGAGTTTAAAATCTAATATATACGTATAAAATTCTCGTGTCGCGGTGTTTGTGGTTAAACTTCTCCGAAACGGCTTGACCGATTCTCATGAAATTTTGTGTGCATATTGGGTATAACTGAGAATCGGACATCTATTTTTCATCCCCCTAAATGTTAAGGGTAGTCCACCCCTAATTTTTTTTTAATTTTTAGATAAATTTTTTAATTTTAATTTTTTTATGATACAGCATTAAAAAATACATACAACCCCTAATTTTCACTCCTCTACGATCAACCCCTATTTTTTATTATAAATGATAAACATGGCAAAACGACGTTTGCCGGATCAGCTAGTTTATATTATATAAAAACCATCACATGCGATTATTATTCAAGCTGTATCCGGCTGCCACCCACAACTAATTACATCCTATTTCTTTACTTTATCCTATACGAATGTACATCATACCTAAAAACTCATTAAACAACCAACTAAGAAGTGTAATTGGGTGAACACTTTACACTATTATGATCCTAAACTCACCAACAACAGCGAGAAATGCTATAACACACAACTTATCCCGTATAAGGTAAACTTGAACTTTCGACCTCACACACAATACGTTTTGTTCGGATCCACGTAAGGACTTTTATTAATAAGTACTTTACTGTTTTCATAGAAAGTTTTTTCATATATAAATTGTTCAGTCGTGGGTATTATAAATATAGTCTAGAGATGTATTTTATCTCACACACTGTTTTATTGTGTTTTTTTTTATATTTTTTTTATTACTCTTTAATGTATAATATTCTACGGTTTCGATATTTGTAAATATGTGAGGAACATGTATAATAACTTTTTGAGTATAGTAGTTTTATTCTAAGAGTACATTGTCTTCACGTATAATTATTTAACTAATGTAAACAAAATATTGTAAACCTATTTTCAAAGAGTAAGTGTGGAATTTCTTGCCCATTCTTCTCCACACTAAACTACCTTTTGGATGGGGCAACTAGAATCTTCTTTATATTTTATTTGACGTTCAAAGGTGCGATTTTAGGTGGCCTAATTGAATGATTTGACTTAATTACTTATTAGAAGCAATAATGAGATTTGTTACGAATAGGTATAACCCTATCATACGCACGACTAGCACCCTTATCAGCAACACAATAGTTCTGTCTCGTATTAATTGTATTGTCAGATTGTTATCCCTTTTCTTTCCATATTTTGATACAAGTAAAATATTCGAACGATTTATGCTTTCGTTCAGTTCCAAGTATATAAAGGCTTTACAATAATTTAATGGTATAATAATCTATTGCTAGGTCAATTAATAGATTTTTATTTTTGTTCATGATGCATACCCATACGATAAGAAACAGCGAACTGAGAAGCCATAGAGGATTGTTCCATTAATCAACAACGTCACTCTGACCGAGGCTCGCAAAAAAAACATTTTCTTCTGCTCAACGGTGTTGACAATATATGTGTGTATACCGAAGTACTTCCGTTTAGTTCTAAAACCACAATGCGCTGCAATTATATGAAAAAGTTTAACTTAAAATTGCAGCTACATAACGTTGTACGCGGCGTGACATGTTGTAGTGGATTGATGAGATAAGTGTCACTTGTACAAGGAAGAGCCTTCCGACCTCAACTGCCAATAACATTTCCCACAGGCAGACTAGGTCAGCTCTGATTAATTGCCTTGCTAATTATCAATTGCTGATTAAGAAACTCATTAATAAATTATGTTTTGTCTTATTTTAAAATCAAAATTTTACTCTTGTTTTAAACATTAAAAGCAATTGTTTTTAAATATAATATATACTTGTTTATTTAAATGTATTTACTTATCTATTTATTATTTAAACGTCTGTTAATAAACCATTCTTGATTTAGGTTTCTTATTTAGCAAAGTGAAAACAAGGTTTTATATCCCAGTAGCTAGATTTCTGCATATTATTAACTGAAAATAAGTATATTAATTTTGAGATACTTACTTATAATTATTTAATATCTCACGTACGGTGTAATGATCCTGGAACTGCGCTTAGAACGTCTAAATTATTTATATGTTCATTCAGAGAAACTACTTATTATTCATTAAATAGTAGTTGTTATGGTTTAGTTAGTAGGTATGTATAGCAAAAAAAAGCGAAGAATCTTGCATATTAGGCTCTTAAATAAAGTTCTACAATACTAAGTTCTTTTTCCAGCTATGCAATGATCATAACTGTTTAAGGTTCACCAAAAACGTAGACATACATTGATTTCCTAATTATAAGGGTAAAATATATTCTTCAAAGTATAAACATGATTTGCTATCTGAAGGGTTTTTTTCACACTACCTACACTATGTACTATATTACTCTTATACCTATATAAATGGAAAATATAATATTTATAAAAGCATATAGCCAATGGTTTGTATATATAGGGACGTAGCAAGTATCCAATTAGTCTTCGTCCGCTCCACTCATCACGGTAGCGAGGGCCACTCAAAATGAACTACCCAAACCAACTTTTTCTTTTATGTCTGCTATTTGAAACGTTGTTAAGTTGATAATGGTATCCTAATTCTAGTTAAAGTAGAAGCAGGTTGAAGGTTTTAATAATTTTTCATCTATCGGTGTCAACTTTTGTACCCGACACAACTTTGTGTTTGATCTTGCCGGGTTTGCTACGATGTTCTATTGCTTGTTCTTATTGTTTAATTCGAATTAAGGGAGTAAGTTTTTAATGCGTTCATTTTTAAATGATAAAATCGGTTTTCTGTTCGGAGTAAAGTACAAGCAGGCATGTGGATGCCTTGGCCATTTTATCAGGTGAATTTTAAGTAAAAGTTATGAAAAAATGCATAGTAATAATGTGTACCCTAATGGAAAGTAGACAATTCTGTATTTTTTAAACTTAATATACATGATAATCAATCTGTTTTGCTTACAACCCGAAGCAATTTTGTTAGTTGAGAATTGAAGAGCCGCGATTATAACCTGTAAGTCACAGAGGAAATATGCTAAACATACAATTTAAACTCAAACTTCGAATAAATTTATTTTTATTCATTGTTTTAATATTGAAATATTTACAGAGTACGGCAGTGATGTTTAGCAGAATTAAATAAAGTCTTAAACGTACTGAATATTGAGCAAAAGTACATGACTATAGTTTGTCACAAAATAATAGCAAATATTCTTACCAACATAAACTCATTATATATTATACAGTATTGCAGTACATCAAAATAGGTCTTATAAAAACATCGTTTGGCAGTCAAGAAAGTGTGAAAATTGGCGGAAAGAAAATATGTAAGGTGATCATAGAAGTAGCGATTTCATGCCAACCAGATCTAAATAGAACATCATACATAAGTCATTATATTTTGTCTGTATTAAAAAAACACGAACCCTTAGTTCCCTAATTTCTTTGTGAAAGTGATCAATTCTATGATCTGGCTACAATATACCTTCCGTATTCTCTCAACTGTCTACGTATTTTTGAAATTGAAAATATTCTACAAACAAATGAAAGAGCAAAATATCCTTACAAACCCAGAGATGGAATTCGGCATAAAAATGTTTTATTTTTATTCTTAAGAAACATTTTTCTTACTAATTATAAACTAAACATACAATACAGAAATGGCTCCAGGACCACGCGTGGTTTATATGATTATTTTGAAATTGTTTCCATAGTCCTTTTTTTATTTTATTACCAAATTTGATACCAAAATCCATCTCTGAGCTATCACAACAAACATTTGTGCAGTTTTAAATTTTATTTATAATACAACTATCTCATAGATTTCCTAAATTACAAACATCAATGTATCAAAAAAATATTTAGAAAATTTACAATTTTGATTTATTTTATCGATGACACTTTCATCTTCATAATTTCCAAATAGGCCGCGAATAATTCGAGTCAATTATAAAAATTATATTAAATATCTTTATAAATTAACATTAAATCGTCCATATATCTACTAACAATTTTAATTTAACTCTAATTGCTTGTAGCAGTCTTTATTGTCGTAATTAAACGTGTATTGTAAAATCCCTTCTTTCTTGCTCTTGTCGTTGAGGGTATCTGTAATAAAAACAATAATCAAAGCCGAATTTGGATACTAGTGTTAATTTTTTTATTAATTAATTGATGTACCTAATGAACATTATTCAAGAGTACAATTCACTCAAGTTTATGCTAGTTTTTGACAGATACAATAGATGGCGCAGAAACGGCCAAAGTAAGATCTTGAAAATTTTATTATAGCGACATCTGTTGTAACTTTCAAAAATTTAGAAGCTATTATAACTGCCGTTAGCGCCATCTGATTAAATACACGTAAACAACTAAACTGAGAATAACGACATCTATCGTAATACTTACATTTAACACAAGTTAATTAAGTTGTGATATAGCGCTATCTATTGTGTGTTTTACTAACTATTGTAAAGATTAAGAGTACCAAACTATTATAAAATTTGATCCTCATTCATTAATTGATTTAGAATTTTTACTATTTAAAAATTAATATTACAGAATTTAATAATTATTTTTTCAAATGGTTCAATTAATCAATTCATATTTTTTATCGTCTCTATTAATTCTTCAATTGTTTGCTTTGTTATAACTTACATTAAAAGGATATCATTTTAACGGGTTTAAGACAAATTTTATAAACTTTGTTTCTTAATGTGTATAATATTTACCATGGACGTAAAATCAACTCGAACTAAACATTTGAAATAAGCTATTCTTTCTGATTAGAAATAAAATATTTACAAATTCACTGCAAACCAAAATAAGACCGCGTTTGCCGTATGGTGTCAATATTTAAACAAAAGTTACTACTGGTACCTGGCAGAAGTGGGTGTGTGTCGGCGTGGTCTCCTTCGAGCCTTGTCCCTTGAGCCTGAAGTGCATGATTCAGCGCTGGAGTCCGTCACACCACGAAATACTTCCTCTGTAACATATTTTTGTTGTATATTTGTTTTTTTTTCGTTTCTTTTTACTGTTCCTTATGTTATTCTCATTAATACATTTTTGAGTCCGATTGAAATCAATGTTATATTTCTAATATATAACCAAAATTAGAAAGTTGTATTTAATAAGTCTCTAATTGAAAAATTATACAAATAATATCTGTTTTGAATCCAAAGAAAGATATTTTTAATCTCTTTAAATTTATTTTTTAGTGAGCAGTGTCGGTCTATTTTCTTCAGCTGAAGCGTGCGACTCTTATCCCTGAGGTCGTAAGTTCGATCCCCGGCTGTGCACCAATGGACTTTCTTTCTATGTGCGCATTTAACATTCGCTCAAACGGCGAAGGAAAATTGCTCTTGCCTTAGACCCAAAAAGTCGACGGCGTGCGTCAGACCCAGTAGGCTGATCACCTACTTGCTTAGTAGATTAACAAATGATCTAGAAACAGATACAGAAATCTGAGGCCTAGACCTAAAAATGTTGTAGCGCCTCTGATAATAATAAAATTTATTTTATATTATTTATTCAATTATTAAAAAAGCTTGCTTGCTTAAAAAAGAATACCTTTGTTAGGGACCGCACAATGTATCCGGTAGGCAGCGCTAGACGTGCACTCGGCGCATGGTTCGGGTGACCCGGATGAATCTGAGTCAGATTCACCTCGACGCACCATCAGCGTCATTGCTCGTGATAGCGTATACTCGTCTGCATATATATAGTATAACTATAGTACTAGTAGTTTAGTATAATATACTATATATTATATATAACTTAAAAGCCACCTAAAACTTATAACCTGCCGTTGTGATGTTAGCTATAGAGTGACTTTTTCTACACTAACAATCTATTTCTTTGAAAATATGTGACAGTTGTGTGACAGAAAGAATAGATTTACTACGATATCGATTTATCTAAAATAAAAAAGCTTTTTATCCTTTTTGAACTCACCAGAATCTACAGGATCTCTATGCATATGCGAGCGATGAGGAGGTGCAGCACTTAAGGGCGCGGGCTCAGCTCGGCCAAACGTTCTAAGCGTCCCACTAGCACCAGTCCCCACTGACCCCACTGTTCCAACTGGACCCACTGACTTCACTGACCCTGCTGTATCTACGCTTTCACTGCAAACGGCGCCGCTTGACATACTAAATGTTGCATAGGGACTTATTTCATACATTTCTGAAAAAAGAAATGTGATGTGTTATGTCCTTTATTATATAGTTTATGTAAAGGTTGAAGAATTGTATTTTAATATATAAAATTCGTTTACCTTGCTGATCCTTCTTGCTAGTTTTTATAGGTGATGACGTGTAGACTTGTTGACAGTTTCGCCGGTTGTCTCTTTTCTCTACTGACTTCTCATCTTCAGATACACTGCTCGGCTCGTAGCCCTTGGTGAAGCATTTTACTCGGCTACTGAAAAATATGACAGAAAAGAACATAGACGCTTTATCAGTCAGATAAAACAAGGCAAAGTTTTCGTACTTTGTACAAGTACAGCATGATAAAAACATCTAATAAATGAACAGTATCAAACTAAAATTGTAATTAATTTTATTTTAAATATCTATATAGATAATATGAATTGCAAAATATCTTGCTAAGTGCAAAACACGAAAATGGCTGGACCAATTTGAGTATTTTTTATTTGTTCCTTGAACACTGAGGAAGGTTTTTGTGGACAGAAAACTTCAGTATTATTTAGTACTAATTTTTTTTCTGAAAAATCCAACTGTCTGCATGTGGTAGCATAGCAAAATGTTCCATATGTTGGTATGTACTATGTAGCTACTAAAAAGGTAGACTAATTTAAAAAAAATATTAAGACGAAGAAATTAAGTTCAGAGTTAGTATTTTATAATTATATTTTTCTTAATTGTGCCAAGCGTAAATATTTGATATATACATATTTATGATTTCGTATAAGTTTTACTTTAACATATATAGCAAATGATTTTTATACTATGTTTAGAAAGAATATATAATATGAAAGCTGCATTTTTTCTTATTCATGAACTCGTATTTAAGACTGTCATCTGTTAGCACTTACCTTCTCTTATACGCGACGACGGCGAGTAGCATGAGAGCTGTAACAAAGGCAGCTGCAGCCGCCAACAAAGCCACTCCACCGCCATTGCTCACAATGTCTTCCCCACCAGATGGAAATTGCGCTGGTGCTGGGATGCGTTCTAGTATAATGCAAACACGTAGTTATGGTCCTAACAAGTTTATTTCAGCTGTACTTACAAATTGTAAACTTTTAGAGAGAAAATCTCTATATCTATACAATTCTCGTGTCACATATTCGTTCCCAAACTCCTCCGAAACGGCTCGACCGATTCTTATGAAATTTTTAATGCATATTCAGTAAGTCTGAGAATCGGTTACTATCGGCAATCTATCTTTCAAACCCTAAAGTGAGAAGGGGTGTCCCACCCGAATTTTTTTTTCAATTTTTATACAAAATTTTGATTTTTTTTATGATATGACATACATTTATTTATTTATTTATTTATTTAGTTATAAAGCCCACAACATCACACACAGTCATAAGTCCACCAACTATTTCACAAAATCCCACATCTAAAATGTGTGACAGTTAATGCAAGCATAAGTTTCTCAGTAAAAAAAATCAAATAGAAATTAAAAAAAAACACAACTAAAACACACACGACAATGCAAGCACACATTAAAATAAAATCAATTTTTAACATAAACATAAAATAAAATAAAATTTTCAACAACTATGTGCAGAAAAAAAAGAAAAATCATCAGAAAAAAAAGAAATTAGGTTCTAGAAAGGCACCCCACAATGCTTTCTCTAAAACCGATCAGCCCACTACCGAATATATCCAGCTCTGGATACGCTGTGTTCAGTTTGTTGAAATCGCGAAGAATTCGAACGAGAGGTGCCTGAACTCCTAGGTTGGTTTTGGCAGATGGAATTTGGAATATATTGTTAATTTTAAACCTAGGGAATGAGTAAGGGACGACAAATTTGATTTCCTGTAAAAGGTCACTGTTCTGTAAATGGTTGTTGAGCAATTTATACAAGAATGTAACACCGGCTAGAGCTCTCCGATTGTTAAGAGATAACATATTAAATTTTTTAAGTCGCTGATGGTACGGTTGTCTATGTGAAAATCCTCTGCTTATGAAAGCTAGGTGTCGCGTAAAAGATCTTTGTATGCTTTCAACGCGTTGCGAATGGATCGCATATAGTGGATTCCATATAATACTACCAAACTCAACATGACTGCGCACCAGAGCGTTGTACAAAATTGTTTTAGTCGTACAACCAAAACAATCCGCATTCCGTTTAAGAAATCCAAGCATTCGTGCGGATGTGGTGACTACTTTATTGACCTGCGATGTAAACGTTAATTTTTTGTCAATAATAACACCCAAGTCACGAATCTCCTGAACCTCCTTCAATGGCGCGCCGTCAAGCTTATACACAGTAACAAGTGGTTTTTTTTTTCTTGTGTATTTAATATGAAAGCACTTATTTATATTGAGGATCATACCATTTAAAAAGCACCAATGTTGTATACCATTAAGGTCACTTTGCACTAGAGCAGCATCACAGACAGTGTTAATAACTTTATAAATTTTTAAATCATCAGCGAAGAGAGACGATTTACAGTGCTTTATATGATTCTTAACGTCGTTTACAAATAGTAAGAATAGCAACGGTCCCAAATGAGATCCTTGCGGTACACCAGATCGCGCAATATAGGGAGTAGACTCAGCGCCTCCAACAACTACTGACTGAGGCCTGTTACGAAGATAGGACCTAAACCAGTTTAGCAAATTCTCTCCCATTCCATAACCACGAAGCTTCTGAATCAGTAACGCGTGACTGACTTTGTCAAAGGCATTGCTAAAGTCAGTATATATGGCATCAATCTGGCGCCCACGATCTAATTCCTGACATGTTTCAGTAACAAAAGACATGAGGTTCGTTTGAATTGAACGGCCTTTTCTGAAACCATGTTGCTCATCAACGATACAGCCGTCTAAACATTTGGAGATTACGGGATACAGGACAGACTCAAAGAGCTTGGAAAAACAAGATAAAATACAAACAGGACGGTAATTTTTTACGTCGGTGATATCTCCCTTTTTATACACAGGTACAACACGAGACCTTTTCCATACTTCAGGAAAAACACCATCTTTAAGAGATCTATTATAAATAATAGTTAGGGGCAAAGATAACACAAATCTACATCGTTTTACAAAGATAGGAGGAATCGAGTCTGGCCCAGCTCCTTTATTAGTATCAAGACCTTTTATTTTCTTAGATATTTCATCCTCTCTAAAGCTAAGGGACATTAGGCCGTCAACATTGCCAATGTCGTCTGGAGTGGAACTGCCAACAAGTGATTCATCACAAGTATATACAGATGAAAATTGATATGAAAAAAGATTAGCAATATCAGGTGATGACTGGGCTGTAACATTGTCCATTTTCATGCAAGAGGGAAGCGATGAGTGACCACCTTTCCTATTTTTAATAAAACTCCAAAAACATTTAGGATTATTAGGAATACTTGCCTCAATATTTCGCTTATATTTAGTGTAGCAATCATCATAAAGTTTGTGACAACGTTTTCTAATAATGTGATACTCTATTTCGTCTCGAGGATTCTTGTATATTCGATACCTCTTACGTGTTTTTTCTTTTTCAGCAAGTAATTTTATTAAGGAAGAACTGAACCACACCGGATACTTAGATTTCGTGATGGTCGTATTAGGTACAAATTTGCTTATAGTGGTGTTAAGAATTTTGTAGAACTTAGATACCATATCATTAACATCATCATGGGCGCGTAGGCTATCATTCCAATCAATAGTTTTCAGATCCCCTATTATAGACACATAGTCAGCTTTATAAAAATTTAGTTTAGTGTTACCTCTCGTTCGCAAAAAGGATATTTTAGAATATTCAAAACTTAACAATAAACTAGGATGATTCGCGTATATTTTACTTAACGAGTCGGAGGGGGCTGATACATTAATACTAGACATATTACATAATACTAAATCTAAGAAACGATCATCGCTATTACCTATACTATTAAATTGCTTTAGGCTATTCATAGACATAAAATCAATCAAGGCAAAGCCAAGTGTATTGTTATAATTACAAGGTGTCATAAAAACTTCATTATTTAACGATCTCCAATCAATGAACCCTAGATTGAAATCACCTAGAATAATGACGTCATCGCTTAAGTTTAAAGCTCTGTCAACGCTGTCTAAAAAATGTGTCAAAGTCCCAATCTTTACAGGAGGAGGTAGGTATACTACACATATCGAAAGTTTCTTTATTATTTTATTAATATTTATATGTAAGGTGACCCATAAGTCCTCCACATCCGATTCCCATGCCTCAACTCTGAAAGAAGAAATTTCTTTGGAGACTCCCAATATGACACCTCCACCATCCGATTTGGTATTGGTAGAACTTGAACGATCTCTACGATAAACAGTGTATCTATTGTCAAATAATTCCATGTTTGAAATACCAGATTTCAGCCAAGTTTCAGTAAGAGCGATGATCCCATAATTAGAAGTTGACAAATATTTGAGAAAGCTTGCCGTTTTAGTTCTCAACCCTTGTACGTTTTGATAATAAATTTCAAGCATTGTAAAAAATCAGTGTGTTACTAGGCTAAAGATACAAAAAGCTTACAATCTAATAAATACATACAACCCTTAATTTTCATCTACGATCAACCCCCATTTTTTATTTGTTAGTTAAGAACTTATAACTTGAAATCTGAGGTTTATATAGAGAAAAATCACAGTCTGGGGTAGCATAGAAAAATGTTCCATGTTGGTATGTACTAAAAAGAAAGGCTAGGTATTAAGTTGAAACGAAGTTCACGGGGGCAGCTAGTAATCTTATATAATTAATTCAATATTTTGAAGATTAATTTTAATATGAAACACAAAAATACGTCTTTAGTGAGAATTAAAAACGAAACAGCCTATGCTTAAATATAGAGATTTTTTTACGTACATTAGATTATTTAATAACGCAAATTCTAGAGAAAATTAAGAAATATTATTATAAATCAGAATACCCGATTTGTTATAGATTAAGTTGCTTTTATTTATTGAGATTAAACGTGCGTACCTCCTCCCTCAGTAAGTGTAGCGAAGTAATATGTTGCTGTAGTTACTCCAGCTGTGGTAGTTGCAACGATCCTTAAATGGTACCAGGTAGCTGGTCGAAGAGTACAGAAAGTCACTGGATTAGCTTCCAATTCTACGCTCTCTGACTTCCAGGAAAACTCCTCAAACCCTCGGATGGATATGATGAAATGGATCAGTGGACAGCCGTTACAGTCCCAGGTTAGCAGATTTAACTTAACACAGGTACTGTTTGTGTTGATCAGCTGCTTCTCAAGTGCTGCTTTTGATACTGAAATATATTAACTCTATATGATGAGGCTGAAGGAACTACAAAATGCCCAAAGATGTGGGCATTGAAGAGAGTCGTTGTATGGAAAACGTTTGCGAGGTTACGTATAAGACAAGGCGTCGAAGTAAGAAAAACAGTGGCGCTACTGCCATCTATTAGGTCCTTACATATGAAATTGGCGTTTTGTATGGGAGGAACAAAAAGTCGAATATTTTTAAATATAATATATTTAATTAATCAAAGTATGAACCATTGTTTTCTATGCACTTTTGCCATCTCATAGGTAGTTCATTGATCCCTTTACTAAAAAAACCAGTCGGACGGGAATCAATAAAATCTGTGAAGGCGATTTGGACTGCCCCATCAGAGTTAAATTTTTTCCCTTGCAAGAAGTTGTCCGAATTTCGAAAAAAATGCTAATCTGTTGGAGCAAGGTCCGGGGAGTACGGAGGATGTCTTAAACATTCCAATTGAAGCTCTTCTAATTTGGTAGCCGTCTGTTGTGCAGTGTGTGGTCTAGCGTTGTCGTGAAGTAGCAGTGGCGTGGAGCGATTGACCAGCCTAGGTTGTTTAGCCGCTAGCTTTTCCATCATGGTTTGCAATTGCTGACAATAGACATCAGCCGTAATAGTCTGGCCAGATTTGAGAAAACTGCAATGAACAATACCGGCACTAGTCCACCAAACGCTTACAAGTAACTTTTTTGGGGTTAATTTTCGCTTGGGGCAGGATTTGGCTGGCTGGCCAGGATCCAACCATTGCGCTGAGCGCTTCCGATTATCGTAAAGAATCCATTTTTCATCACAGGTAATGATTCGGTTTAAAATACCTTCATTATTGTGCCGGTTCAGTAATGTAACGCAGCAGTCGACGCGCGTTTACCGGTTTGCTTCAGTCAATTCGTGAGGTACCCATCTTTCAAGCTTTTTAATCTTCCCAATTTGCTTCAAGTGAATTAAAACAGTTTTATCACTAACACCGCAGCCTCCAGCTAACTCGGACGTGGTTTGCGATGGATCCGCTTCCACAATAGCCTTCAATACTTCATTATCAACTTGGGTCTCAGGCTGTCCACGGGGCTTGTTCTGCAGGTCGAAATTTCCAGAACGAAAACGTTGGAACCAAAAACTAACTGTGTTTTCTTTTGCAACATGACCGCCATACACATCATTCACCCTTCGAGTCGTTTCCGCAGCACTAGTGCCACGGCGGAACTCGTACTCGTAAATAATGCGATACTTTAAGTTTTCCATTTTGTAAAATGAGTGACGCAAACAGAAAAAAACAGAAGAAAAAAACAAATGAATGACGGTCATCGAAGCACAAATACATGAGTAAATAGCTGTACAAATTTTAATTCGGAATTCTTAACCAAAGAGGAGATATTTGAGGTCAAAGTGGCCAAAACGTAAAACGCCAATTTCATATGTAAGGACCTAATATTTCAAGATCTTTATTTTCTCTAATAGGCAAGTAAGTGACCAGCATTCTGTGCCTGACACACGCCGTCGAGTTTTTGGATCTAAAGCAAGCAAGTTTGCTCACGATGTTTCGTTCACCGTACAAGCAAGTTTTAAATGATCACATAAACAAAGTCTATAGGTGCACAGCCGAGGATCGTACAACCTCAGGGATGAGAGTCGCAATCCATTAGACTAACACTGCTTTACGAGTAGCAATGCATATTATTTTGATTATGCATGTCTTTGGTTACGCGAGTACTACATATTTGTAGAAGTATATATTTCCGATAAAAAAATTATTCAAACAATACTGTTATTGTTGTGTGAATTGTATTGACTCCAAAGTCCGCAGTCCAACTCTGTAAGAAGTGCCGCACTTCCACGTAATTATTATTTATTGGTCAACTTACAGGTGTTGCATATAACATAAGCTACTAACTACTGTAGCATATGTTACATGCAACACTTGTATACAACTACTTCTATTCGTGTATAAGTAACACTTATACACCAAACACTTCTGAATAGGTAACACAATATACATAATGAAGTTTACGGACAAAAACATAAACACAAAAAAAACTATTTAACCTCGAAATTTGCCGTCTTATTTATAACATAATAATGGCCTTACTTACATCCACCAGGTGTTGCAGTACGTAGAACGTCACTTAGTGCCGCTCCAGCATCTCCCATAGCTCGCAGTCTCACTCGGTAGGAGGCACCACACGCCAGTCCACGTAGTGCCGTACTCCGTGCTGCGCCCCAAACCCAACGGTACTGCCATGGGGCTTCACCTCGTGCATATTCTAAGCTGTAACCTAAATATAAGATAGTCAAATAAATTGGTATTTTTGTAAAACTGTCATTACATTACGTTTTAATAATTAAGCTATCAAGCTTATAATTAGTAAAACAGTATTTAGAGAAAGCATTGTGGGGTGCCTTTCTCGAACCTAATTTCGCTGTTTTGCTGATGATTTTTCTTTTTTTTCTGCTAATTTTATTGTGTGCTTGTATTATCGTATATGATTTAATTGTATTTTTTAATTTTTAATTTCTATTTTATTATTTGTGAAACTTAAGTTTACATTAATTGTCACATATTTTCGATGTAAGATTTTTAAAATAATTAGTAGATTTAGTACTGTGTGTGATGTCGTAAGCTTAGTAACTAAATAAATAAATAAACAATACTTTACACAAATTTATAAATATTTAGGTTTAAATGTAGGAATTATTGACATTAACATTTTCGTATTGTTTAGTTTCTAGAATGCAATATTTAATGCGATGTTACCGCACTTATTATTTATCTGAATATTTTTAACCGAAACTACCAGGGATTACAATTTACTGCATATTTCAATTAAATTTATATTAATAGTCCTCCACTACATGGCTTAAACTGAATAATTGATTACTGACTATGAGCTCCAGAAGAGTCCCATGCCAGAATTAGAGCGGTTGGTGATGCGCTTGTGAGGGTAAGACGTGGTGGTGATGGTGGAGGTAATGCCATCAACTCCCAAGTACCGTGATCTTCACCCCAACGATTGCGAGCTGTGCAGGTGTAGTTGTCTGCTAGACTTGGCTCGACTTCTGTAAAAAACATAAAAATGTTATCCATTTTTTTATAATGAATGTGATATATGCATATTTTCGTAAAAGTCCAAGAAATTTATAAATAACTAAAAACCCCGTTTTCCAATACAAACAAATTGAGATAAGTTGTCTATAAATAGTACACCATTGCAAATTTATTCAAAAGTAACCCGAGTTAGAGAATTAAGTCAATAACGGCAACGTTAAACAAATCTCGACTACGAGACACGAATTGCACGATTACTGACAAATGCGTGCACTGACTTGTCAGGTCCACTCAATCTGTGTGGTTCTTTCCTCAAAAGACCATTTCAGACTGCAATCTACATGGTCTTCGCATAATCTTGTTATGTCTGGACTTTAAAAGAGACTGTGACCTCTGAGTTTGTTTCGGCGTTTCTTCTCAGAGTAGTCAGATAGGAAACGTCGAACTCATCTAGTTTAAAAAAAAATTATGCTTGACGTGTAAAAGTGTTTGTACAAACCTACTTACAGAAATAAATCATTTATCATTTACGAGTATAACCAATGTGTGCCGTGTGGTATACCAACTATGACAGTTTTCTTGCAATTTACGTTTTAATTTCAAAACTAAACAATACTTATTTTGTATCAATTCTTTAATTAATTGTGTTATAATCATAATTAATATGAAATTAATTATTACATCCATTATTATAGCAACCCATATA
Organism: Pieris macdunnoughi; assembly: GCA_905332375.1. Lineage (NCBI taxonomy): Eukaryota > Metazoa > Arthropoda > Insecta > Lepidoptera > Pieridae > Pieris > Pieris macdunnoughi. The sequence goes on from CAJOBZ010000020.1 coordinate 1,507,773, forward strand.
TTATGGTACAGTTTCTTTATGCAATAAATAGAGTTACAAAAGATGTCTCTAGCAAGTAAGCTAATGTTTTATCAAATCCTAAAAATGGATTTTATAGTGACTCAAAAGGTGCTTCTTGTGTTGCTAAAATTGTATGTGTGTACCGCGCAATGTTCATAGAATTAGTAGTGGATTAAATACCTAACTTAGAAAAATGTATCTTTGTCATAAATTAAATTAGGTTAACACACGTTATTAAACTTATTATTAAAATACAAAGAGTAGTTACATTCTTTCATGTAACATGTAAATTTGAACTGGAGTTGTCGGCGACATTAAATAATTTTATGGATTCAAAGTAAATCAATTTATTTGTTGAGTTGCTCTACTTTGTGTTGTATGTATGACGAGTATGTTATGTATGCAAATTATTGTAAGATAGAGTTGTATACAAGAAATAGATTTAATAAATATTAAAATGTATAAAAAACTCTCATCTAAGTGCAATACGCTGACACACTGTAGCCATACTTCGTGCCATCTCTTTTCTGAATGTTACCCTAAGAGCCTACTATATTGTATTATCTATGTTTCTTTATGTGGTTTAATATTATAATAATAAACCTTACTTACTGTTGATAACAAGCATATGCCCCTCCATTCTTATTCGATGATCAGCATGAGGAGGTGGTGGTCGTCTGCGAGTCCAAAGTCGTGACACAGGAAGAGCTCCAGCAGCAAAACATGAAATCGCAATTGAACTGCCTACAGGAACTGTCAAACGACGAGGGAATGAACTCACTTTAGCCCCGCCTGAAATAGTTATAGTTAGGATATCATATAAGCAAGTATTGATAAGCTATTTTCATTAAGATATTTTACAAAATTTTACGACTTTAAAAAAATACTTGTATATCTGTGGTATTCTTTCGTGTTTGTTCGTCCTGAAATGTATCGGAAACTAATAAATCAAATCGAGATGTTCGTCACGATTTAAGTCACCTATATCAATATATTTAAGAAGAAAGACAGGAAGAAGAAAGAGAAAAAGAAGAAGAATAAAGAGAAGAAGAAGAGAAAGGGAAAAGATCAAGTTTCATACAAAATAGGATGAGTAGTTTTTGGGATATGGATTCACATTTTGGAGGCGACGTATGCCAGGTAAATGTAATTTAGAATATGTTTTCCTTTCAATGGATATCATGTAAAATTGTTTCAAATAATTATCATTTAAAAACTTAACTTTAGCGCTAGGCTTAGCAGCAACAATGGTGCTCATATCACCCTCCCCCGCGGCTGTCGCGGCTGACACCCACAATTCATACAGTTGCTGTTGCAGCCCCGAAACCACCAATTGTTGCTCTTGATCCTGCTGACCGCTGGATATCGTCACCACTTCACTCTGACGACCTATCCTGTATAGACAATTTAAACTATTACGATCATTTAAGAGAACTAAGCAACCGGGAAGTAGCTCCTACGAAACGCTGTACGATTTGAGTTTTTGTGTATATTCAATAAAAGTTATTCACAAAACTACTTCTAACATTAATATCTCTTATTTATATATTTTTTCGCTTAAATAAAATGTTTAATTATTTTATTTGGCACTGGATATTCAGCATACTGCTTACTAAAAGTCGGTTTGTTGGTAGTTCCTGCTAGCACAGCCGCTGCCTATACATATTATATTTACCCAGTTGATACTACAACATTCTAGATCTATTTTTAACTGTTTTAACAAATTATTCACCAAAAAAAGCAATACAGCTTTTATTTTTATTTATTATGTTATGTACCTAATCTACTCCGGTCGATGCCTGATATAACAACTATACCTCTGTCGTGTTAATGAACAATAATATCTTTTTAAGAAACATTACTAAACTAAATACATCCTACAACAAGACACATGTGTCAGCGCCATCGCCACAATTTTTAAGGTCTTCATAGCCCCAGTGTTATAGAATTTCACACACCTTTGCGGACGAGTATAAACGCGATAGTGAAGTATTTGTCCGTTCTTCTGCATTGGCGGTAGCCAGCTCAATATAACCGAGTCTTCTGTATGAGGAAACACCTTTACATCTGCAGGAGGGCCTGGAACTGTAGAACGATGTAGATTGAGAACAGAATAATTTATCACCTGGTTTGATTTATCCCATTGGATCTCATAAAATCTGAAATTACCATAAGGCATGTGTCGTTATTGCTAGTGATTTTAATTCGCTCCATATGTACGTACTATCATCGAGAGTAGCGCAGTATATATGTGCTGGGACTCCTAAGCCAGCAGTGGACCGAGCAGCAATTCGCACCGAGTAGTTTCCCGCTCGCAGTACGGACAACTGCGCCTCACCACTTCCAGCACGCCGGCGTTCCCACACGCCTGATTCCCGTTCTACCGACTGGATACATTTTTCGAATTATTACAAAATGTGACGACGTGTGTTAGGCACAGAAGACTGGATACTGCTATAAAATAATGCAATCAAAGAAACATATGTAATCTGTGGATACATAAAGGTTCTATTATGATTTACTTAAGGCTCTCAGTACTTTAAACATATAAATAATTTTCTGTCTGAAACAATCATAAACAAAAGACATAAGCCTTCTTCTTTTATTAATAACGAACGTTATAGGGTTTCAAGTACTTATTATAAAGTACAATACTGTATATGTATTGTTCACACAGTAGGTAATATCTTATTTCTCAATACTTCAATTATTATTTACTACGAATTCTTACCCTATAAGATATCTCATATCCTATGAGCATTCCTCCCCGTTTGTCCAGTGGGGGTGGTTCCCACCAGACACGGAGTGATTGAGATGAAAGTGGCTCACAGCGTACATGTTGAGGGGGTGCATCAGGTACTGGAAAAAGCATGAAAATAATAAATAAAATTTTATTTTAATAATGTTATTGATAAATGCAGAATAAACCTCAATATAACCTATAATCTTTAATTATATGAAGAATATGTCTGGTGGAGAAAGGAAGATACTGCTCTTCATCCGACCTAAAAGGATGATCCTCGACAAGCGTAGTGACTGGCTAGCCCGAAGAAGATTTTTTTCTGATTCTACCAATATCACATACATAGGTATAGGTCAAACTATTAACCTTCTTTTTTTGAACTTGAGTTAAAATTAATGAAAAGGAGCACACAGTGCACAAACACAGTAAATATTAGGGTTTTTTGATAAAAAAATTCACATTCATGGAAGTATGAAAAATACACACCATCCTCTAAGGTTGTAGTGGCTAGAGGCGTAGACGCAGGTCCAGCACCAACAGAGTTATAAGCTCTAACTGTGACGTCATATCTCGCGTGCGGTCTTAGTGCCCCGAGTCTTACACTCGCAGCTGCCCATCCAGCGACAGAAAGAGATAGAGATGCGTTTTCACCCCGACACCATATTGCATACCCTAAGAGCTCGCCATTCCATGCCTCTTGGCTCGGAGCCTGGAATTAGTATGAAAATGCTACTAATTATGCCAACAAAACTTCTTTAGAACTAAAATTTTCACTTGAAGTGCTTAACTGATTTGATTATAATTAGTATGTATTAGGTAAAATATGTATATAAAGCGTTCACGACAGCAAAAAACACAAAGGATTTTAGACAAAAATACGCACCTGCCACTTAATAAGTAACTCGCCGGGAGCATCCGGTAGAAGCTCTACACCTCTGGGAGGTTCTGATGGAGCTGCAATGTATACACATAATCATATACATGATAATATATTTAAATAACAATTTTTTTTTAAGGTTCGTATTGTTTTTTTTGTTATATTAATTTATTTTAGCTAGGTTGAGTTGAATATATTGACAAATTTTTTTATCATATAAAAAAGTCTATTAGAAATAAGAAGGAGTATGACGAGCTGACCGCCAACCTCCAGTAGTGGATAGACAATTCAAGAAGAAGAAGAAGTCTATTAGATTTTATTAGTCAAGTCAATGCACAAAATTTCTGAGAGAAAGAAATTATAATTCTTACAAATTATAGCCATTTTCTCATATAGGTACAACTTTTTACTATAAATAAAAATCCTACCTTCTTCTAAAGTATTCACAATGACTGAATCTGAATAGTCGCTGTCGCCAATATCGTTAACAGCTGCTAGTCTTAAAGCATAAGCAGTGGCAGGCCTTAGTCCTTCAACACGATATTCCAGGAGAACTCCTGACTCAGGATCTGACGATTCCTGCCTGAAACGTAGCACGACGATATATAACGTAGATAACGATAATTTTTTTTGGCAATAACTACTAATACAACCTTGGAGAAATTCAGATATAATTAAATATCAGCGGAGCGAAGTCTACTAAGCATTCGGTTTAAATATTATCATAAAATTCTAAATACATTCACTTGTAGTTCTCGCGATATACCGCCAGCAATAAAGCTTTATTGGTGCATCATTAAGTTATGTGAATATGTGGAATTTTTATAATTATATTGTTACTTACTTCTGAACTAGGATATCAGCGGGCAATTCTCGTGTAGGAGCAAGGCTCCAATCAGGTGGAAGCTGCGTGTGACCAACTACTCGATACTGTAAACGAAATGCACGGAGACGCGCGTTGCCGTCAAAACCGCGCCGCCACTGCACAGTTGCTGCGCGACCCTCGCGCTGTTTCACTGATAAGCCACGTGGGGCTTCCGGAAACTCTGTTAAATAAATATTTCATTCATAATAATAATGAAATAATCTAATATTTAGTAGTGTAGTTACGGCTTAACGTACCAAGACATCAAAAAAAAAATCGTTTATTAAAACATAAACATAAAAATCAAATATACAGTATTTACAATTTTCTTAACCTACATAATAAAAATAATTAAATTAATAAAAAGAAAATTAAAACAAATTTAAAAATGTTGGTCCCTATGGCAATGTATCGCGATACTTAGTCGTTGAGTGAGGAAAGCACCAAAAATTAAATAAGATTTTGGACAATAATAACTAGTTCTTTTTCTATGACCAGCTAAATATATTGCAGGCTTATTTATATTCAGCTTTTATCCAAAACATTGTTAAAATAGAATCTACTCTTACCCTTTAAATATATATAATAGTACAGGTTTATTTAACCACCAACGGCCAGGCCAGGCAAAAGGCCAGGTAACACCAACAATATAAATTGTGTACTGAAATATGTCCTATACTGAATTATGCGCATTTATACCTTGCACTGCCAGATATATGAGAAGCTCATCTCTGCCGTACGCGTTTTCCGCGCGACATCTATAAACGCCCGAGTCCCGTCGCTGTGCGTGCGCTATCGTCAGCTCAGAACTCGCTCCGCTTTCTGATCGTTTCTCTGATACTGAGACCCTAAACATTGATACAAAAAAACTTAATTCATGACAGAAATATGATTGTGACAAAATTGATCTAACAATTTTCCGTGGTACATGGTGTATGTTTAAAACAATGTTTTTAGAAAAAATAGTTTTACTGTTACGACTAATCAAACGAACAAAAGTAATTTTAGCTTAATTAATTAACATATTATTTGCTACATGTCAAATATCGACGACAAATATATCAAAAATAAATTAATACGGCGCAATAATATATGGATATTAACAACAGCTATGCTTTTAATGCACTGCTTTCATAGGATTCTTATTTTAGTGGGTTTCTAAGTAAATTTGATTAGTTTTCAAGTATTGTACTGATCATGGCACAAGGTATTGTACTAAATTAAGGTTTACCTGTAAGTATTAAGGTCCAAAGGTCTCATATTGTGAGTCCAGTGAAGCTGGATGGGCGAGTCGCCTCGAGCAGCGCAAGATAGAGTTACAGACGCCGTTCGTCGAACTGACATATTGCGGGATGAGTACTCAAATTGTGCTGGCTCTGAAATCATAGAACATGTCAATGAAACAAAACAATAGATATAGAAAAAAATTAAATTATACGCGAACTGTAGCTCCTTGGAGTTGTTTTTAAGTTGGTTAGTAATTTTGACTTAGGTAAAAAAAGTGACAACTACAAACATCGCAGAAATGTCCAAACAGCTGTTTCAGTAATACTTCTTATGTAAGCATCATAGTTTTGTTTCAAGCAGTAGTCTTAACAGCGTAATAGCTGTAACAACTCTAAATTTTATAATTAAATTTTAACACCTCCAGATACTAAACTTTCAAAGGGGCACATTGCCCGATGAACGCATGGCGGATGGGGCAAAAAGGCCTGGAATAGAAACCGAAGACCGGTCGGCGAAGCGTAGGAGGGCCTCGCATTATGAGGACAGATGACCTGGTGAGGGCGTTGGATGCAAAGTGCGGGGAACCGGCCGTACTGGAAATTTAGGGGCCTTTGTCCTAGTAGACGTCGACGATTAAAGAACTACCAACCAACCAATAGGGCATGTGACACACATATTTTGAATATATTGATCCATATAGGCCGTTAGCCTTTTGTGCCTACAAAAAGTTATTAGGTACGCCAGAAATCTCCAAACTCCGGCATTTACATAGACGTTTCTTCACAGAGGTTTGAGGTACTTGTTCTTACCATTGACAGAGATAGTGATGATCTTAGACAGTCCTCTACCAACACCATTGTCAGAGCGGCACATGTAGCGACCTTCGTGTGTATGCGACGCGGAGAGCGCGCTTAATGATCCATTACCAAGCAATGATATTGCCGCTTCAAGACCCGTTAGGGGACGGAAATCAGTAGGATTCGAACCTGAAACCAAAATGTATTAAGTAAGATATATTATATATTAGAGATATTACTATATTCTTTTATATCATTACTAGCTGACCCGGGAAACGTTTGTTTGGCCATGAATATTATTTCTAGGAAACATTTTAATAAATTTACCAAGGATTAAATAGTACGTAAGTTGTCGAATGAAATGTTGCTGTGGCAATTTTATAATAATACTAGCTGATCCGGCAAACGTCGTTTTGCCATGTTTATCATTTATAATAAAAAAATAGGGATTGATCGTACAGGGGTGAGAATTAGGGGTTGTATGTATTTTTGTATGCTGTATCATAAAAAAAAAATTTTTTTTTGGGTGGACACTCCCCATAACTTAAGGATTTGAAATATAGATAGTAGCCGATTTTCAGACTTACTGAATATGCATAAAAAATTTCATAAGAATCATTAATCAAAGGAACGAACATTGTGACACGATAATTTTATATACAGAGATTATTGTTATTGTTTTTAGGTTTTAATTTGTGTATTTCAGTAATTTGGCGAGAGCTTATTAAATAAATACATAAAATATAAAAAGTTATTTTACATGGCAATTTTCATAGCTCGTATTTTTTTTCATATGAAAATTGAATGTTCTTTGAAATGCAGGATGAAATTGTGAATTACCATGCCCTTTATGCCACGATATTTTCGGCTCCGGATATCCCTTTGTAGAACAATGCACTAGTATGGGAGTACCAAGCAGCGCAGACACGTCTTGCGGCTCAAACACCCACGACGGTGCAACTGAAAATATAGTTTTGATCAATCAGTAAGTTTACATAAGTTTACCTATTATATATTAATATGGATAAAAAACGTAAACATTTCTTTCTGTAGTATTTAAATTTATCGTATACTCGGCCGGGAGACTTCATTTTATAATAAGTAAAGAAGGAAATTTGTTTGACATTACCTTTAACAGCTAATCTCGCGGTATGATTAACCTCAGACGCAGAGTTGCTTGCGACGCAAGTATATTCGCCGCTATGCTGTGATGTCACGTGGGAGAAAATCAGAAAACTGAATTCATCAAGAGATTTCTCTTGAACCTGTAATCAAGATTATTGATTTATTATTAATATATTAACCAACTTAACCTTATTTTATAATTTTTGAAATATAATCTTCATATGTAAAAGGACAAAGTCGGCGTTATTCATGGAAAAATATTTAAAACTGAAAAAAAGTCAAAACATCGTTACAGTTTAAGTTTTTATACTGTCAAATTTAAGTTAACAATATTAAAATCTAACGCTTCTGTTAACGTGAGGGGTATTAACACGGGTCCGAGTACCGGTAAAACATTTTTTTTCCAGATGTGCGAGAGAAAAAAACGATTCAATATTTTGCTCAATACGTACTCTCGATAAAAACATAGTTTTGCTACCTGAAGGTTTGATGGAAGAGTCTGTCCATCTTTGAGCCAGGAGAAATAGACCGGTTTGTCTCCAGAAGTGATGCCGCATAATACTTGTATAGAACTGCCTTCTACTAGGTCCGAAGGAAACGTAAAACCAGCTATTTTTGGTGGATCTGTAGCAAAACATAAGAATAGATCTATCTTATGACAATTAAAAAATATGAGTCGGTAATAATAGTAAAGAAAATGGCTAAATTATATATTTATTTTTAATTACAATTTAAGTAATTTACGATTACATAAATTGTCTAAATATTTCAATCAGGATTGCGTAAAATTTCCCACACTAAGGTCTTGCGTTCTAAGCCCAGCTGTGAATGTGTTTGTTTTATTTCTTAGAATTCCTTAGTTTAATTTAGATTTTTTTCCTTACGTATCTATTGCATCAAGCACTTCATATCTAATATAAATAAAACTAACTTCTAACAAATATCTGAACGTCCTTCTGGGCATAGTGTCCTTCGGGTGATGAGACTCTGCACGAATAAAGTCCTGCATCAGAAGGTTCAGCAGGCCATAGAAGTAGTTCCCCTCCTACGCCAGACAATGCGCGCCCACCACTAGCCGATATATCTGTCCCACCGCGCTGCCATCGGATCTCACTGAAGGGAATAGTATTACGGTATTTTTTGGGGATTGTTTATATCTAACCTGCCTTGCGATTCTATAACTCACTTTTCGAACTCACACAGCGGTGATCGCGCTCATAAGGAGGGAGCTTGTAGTTTATTGTTTATCAGAATGCCAAATCATAAAAGGACTGTTTCACGACTGATTTGAGCGCGACCGTCGCTTCGAAAGCCGCTGTGTGAGTTCGAAAAGTGAGTTACAGAATCGCCAGGCTGTTCTCAAACTAATCATATTTGTAACAGGTAGTACTTATAGAAAAGTATTAGATCAATTTAGATATATCATCATCAATAGTAAGGAGATTTAAGTAGGGTACGGTTTTGATAATAATATTTTTTTATATATGAAACAATTGAATATATATGAAAAAATTAATGTTTAACCTACGGTAGAAATGCCTGTCTATTTCTTTGCTTAGTTTTGAGAAGTTTGTAGGGATGTATGTCACATACGGAAATACAATTCTATTAAAATAAGACTATCACATCCAAGAAAATCTTCTGTAATGTAAGAAATAATACTGTAATCTTACAAAGTAAGGATAATTTCATGCAATCTACTAACCTAAAAAAGAAACATAAGTAAAACTTATAATTTAACTAAACAAATGCACCTCCATCAACCTGATTGGAAATCCTGAATAGGGACAATAGATGGTCGTGTTAACTCCGGCCACTACGCGCACTGGGCTTATGTTGCGGATTGATGGCGGACCTGCAACGGGGATTTTTTTAACTTACAATTATTTGAAACACATTTCGCAAGGGTAACCAAAATAGATTTGGGTCTAGATGCAAACGTTTTAGAAAAAATATTGGTTTTAATTTTAAGAAGAAGAAGTATATATTCCAAGAAATTAAAATATTACCGTAGACATTGAGCCGAGTGGAGTGTTCGACAGCGCCGCGCGAGTTGTGAGCCCGACATGTGTACCGTCCGCCATCTTCAGGCCGTACTGACGTCAGGTTAAGGTAGCTCACCACGTCTCCATTAGGACTCAGGAATTGGGTAATACTCCTGTAGTAAAATATTATCATATAAAATAAGCATATATATTGAACACAGTCTTCTATCTATTAAACCATAAATATTTGTCGTCCTCATCGGATAAAGTACCTATATTTGTTTAAGAATAGCCCATGAGAGCATTGTATTGCAAACAAATAATATTAAATAATACCAGCTCTCCTACTAACGGACAATCAAAATTTAAAGCAAAAACTGCAGCAGATAAAAAAACAAATAAAAACGATGAAACAGAAACGTAAAAGACTTTAACTACTTACCTTTGTGGCGTATTATGTTCTTCAATAGGCTGCATATCCAACAACCAGGAGAAGCGAGGTGAAGGCGATCCAGAAGCAGAACAATGTAAAGCAACTACAGGCCCAGGGTGTAACGCCTGTTCTATGAATGTGTAGTGCAGTTCTGGAGCCGTGTCTGTAACATTTGTACAAAATATTATGATTTTTACAATTTTTAAAGTGAAACTTTTATTACATCGTCTCAAACTTTTTCGTCTGTGTGTCGCATGTCGCGTGACGGTCGACTGTGGAGTAGGGATAAAGTGAAAGGCGCTCGTCATAGCAGCCAAGGCCAATATGGCGGCGCCTATAGGTCGCTGACCGTGTAGTGTATAGACTATTATTTAATATGTGTGTATAATCTAAATAATTGTTAAGTATTATGTATGACGTACTCTCTAAGACACAGATTTCAATAAAAATATTAGTTGGAGACTTGGTCTACTTTTTCATTCCAATTTTCCAAGTATAAAATTAGGATTGATAAAGCGATTTTTATACCCTTAATGGAATATTATTCCAAAAAAATTTAGTTGAATGTCTATAATGTGAAAAAAAGTTTCACTTTTACCGTGGTTTCATAAAACCACATAATCTTTTTTTTAATGTAATAAAAACAGTCGGTTTGAACATGTCTGCAGTCTTCCAAATCGCTTAGCCACTCGTGTAATATTTCTTTGTCTAAATTGGTAATAAATGTTTAAGCCTGTTTACTCGTGACAAGTAGCAACCCGTAATGTGGCCCAAATGGAGCATTATGTAAAGCTTTATTATTCTTTTTTATACGAGGCATTTATATTGTATAAGCTTTATCTGTCTTTTTAACCTCTGTTGCCATTACTAGTAGGACGGACTATGTGTTGATGAGAAAAATCGTTTTTATTTATTTATTTATACTTTATTACCTTATTCAAAAACATACACATAACAAAAATAAAAAAAGCAGGTTACAGAAGTTATAAGGCAACGGCCTTATCGCTAACAAGCGATTTCTTCCAGGCAACCCTCATGTGGAACAATGAAAAAGGAACACCTACAGAGGGAAGAGTACAAGAAATGCAAAAATTATAAACAAAAAAAAAAACTCAAAATAACACGTTACTATAACTAAAATAAAGTAAAAATAACAATTATAATAAATAAAAATATGTATTAAATAAAAATTTAAAATACAATCAGAAGGTTAACAGAGTCACAATAATTAATATAAATATATAATTATTGTGACTCTGATATCTTAATCTTTATTTAAATAAATTTACAACCAATCAACAGCAACTATTTGTATTCATATAACCTGGAATTAAATTGTGATCTTATTTATTATAAACACACCTAAAACCATGTTAAAATAAAAGTAATTCACAAATAATGTGCGCGCGGCTCATAAATCAGTGCCGTCACAACAGAATCCAATCAGAGCATTCGTAAACAAAGAAGTGGCCGTCGTCCATCACTTCCAATGTGGTGCTCTCAAATAGAATTAGAGATAAGAGAGATAAAATGTAACTGCGCTACGAGAACCAATTCAAAATGTTTTCTTCAATTATTAATGTAAATTGCCACAGCGACCAAACTTTAAATTTGTTTTGATTTTCTTTTCAATAATTTTTACTTTTATTTTTAATTACTTTGTAGGTTAAGAAAATTATAAATACTGTATACTGTAAATATGTTTAATAAATAATAAATATAAAAATAAATACATATATTTATTATATATATATAAAAAAGTCTGTTTATCTTTATTTAAATAACATACTATATTTACATACTGATTATGTTTAAAGTTCGGTAAAACAGTCGGACATTACCAACGTAATTACAACAGTAATGTTTTTATTGATTAATTTTTTTTATTGTCTTATTCCTAATTAAGTCTTAGTTTGTTAAACAATCTTTCGTCAATTTTACTTGCAAAGTGACTAATTATTGTAACTTTTCCAATACTTAATTGATGTAGGCATTTCAAAACCTTGCTTAACGATTCGAATTCTTTACATTTATGTTATTATTATTTATTACTTAAGATTTCATGTGGAACATTGTGTAATGGTTGCAGCTTCTTAAAAACGTTGTGTAAAAAAACATGGCGATTAAAAAGAGTGGCGGAGAGTTTATTGCCAGTTCTTCTCTTCCGTTCTACGCCCTTGATTTGAGAACTGGCACTAAATGTAAAGTTAGAAGCATTTCATATAATTTTTTTTTTGACGTTCATACTTGTTTTTACTTCATGAAGCCATGTTTGAATGTTTAGTATCAACTCGGTAGGCAGCGGTAACAAAAACAATTCAACTTACCTATATGATTAAATTATTTTTTAACAGCAGTCTAAGGCAATGAAAACGTGTGATAGTTAATAGTCCTAAAAGAGAATGTATTGGATAAATGAGATATAATTTAGGGGCATAGTCGGTTAGGGCGCGCAGTGTAGACGACATCGGAGTTATGTGCTTGTATATCATGTCCAGCTCTATTACGGATGTTTGGTATAAGTGAAGAGAAATACGAGAAACATTCTTATAACAAATATTGTCAGTTTACCACTTTGTTAGATGAACTTAACTATGAAGCAAATATTTTATGACCCCTTTTCTTACCATAAATTTTGCATAAAAGTTAATGATACCACTTTTTTTAATCCAATAAGGGAGCGTTCTAGTATTACGTCACGCAATTTTTGGATATTAATGACCCCCCTCCCCATGTAACGAGCCGCAACGTTTTTATGTACCCAAGTATAGTTAAACGTTTCGTGACCACCCAGTGACTCTTTATACCTAAAAGTTACCATATGTAAAGTACTGGAAAGTCGAATATAATATTAACACTAACGCGTAATTCAATCCCCGCCCCGCATCGTAACGGTGAAAAAGGAATCCCCCCCCAAAATTCGTTACGTAATACTTGAACGCTCCCTAATATATTATAATAATATTATTGCTACACATCTATGAAACCAAACGGAGTCACCAAACAGTCACAAAGTGACTTTTACAAACGTTTATTATGACTTAGTACAACATATACATTATATGACGAAACATTTCATACAATTGATTGTTCGACTAAGATCAAAGGTTACACGACCCATGTCAAACACATCGACGAAATCCGTGATCCCAATTTTGTCTGACACACAAATGCGTATGACGTTTCCCCAATCATAAGCTATATACGGCACAGTGGACTTGTGGAAGGCGTAAGTGACAAGATTTATATATTGATTAATGGTCTCAATCATAGGTACTACATACATATAATGACGACGTCTGGGCTTTAATTATTTATTTAATTGATAATGTTTACTATAGTCAAGTAGGTATCAAGTAATCCTTCAGTATCTGTCTTCTATCTTCAGTGGATCTATTTGTTCCCAAGGAACCTTATTTAATTTAATCCTTTTGCAGTTTTTTTTCATGAAAAATATTTTACTTACCACAAGCTTAGAGGTTGGAGGGTTTAGGTAGGTATGGAAAGCGTCTTGCGATTAATTCGTCATATTTTGGTCGTAACGGATATCCGTCCTTTAATGAGAAACATCGAATAAAAGTTCAGCTGAGCCGACACACTACTACAAATATATAAACGCGTAGTCGCTTCAATACGGATACGTCTACGCAGAGAATTACTGGTGGCCGAATATTTTTCCAGAGTTTAAAACTAAAAACTTCCTTCATTTTATTTGACTTGTTTTATTAACCTTATAAACTTAATTTACAGTATTCTTACAAGATAAGAATGTTTTCATGTATCAAACAGCAAGTAAACAAATAATCGTCTTGGCTCGACGCCCGCTTATGATCGCCAGCTTTCCACAAATTGCGATCCAATTTCACTGTTTATACAACTAAGCCATTTAACTTGCAACCATTTTCATGTAAAACCATAATTTTAGCTCAGATGTAGAGTTTCATAAAGTTTTTGAAGTTTTATATTAAAGATATTAAAAAACAAGAATAGTCATGATAATTCACGAGGTTATTTGTTGTAAATTGTGTTTTAATCTGGATTAAGTCCTACATATGTTATTAGAAGGGCCGGACAACAGTATCTGCTAAAAGATATTTATGAATTGCAGTAATGTATCAGGTAAAACTTAAAATTTCGAATAAATTTGGATACAATCAATATCCAAACACTTCAGGTTTATATATATATTAATATAAATATTTTAGATGTTAGATAGAGCAAAAAAATATATTTAATATAGTTAAATATAGTATACTGATTTGGATTCCGATTGGAGAATATAATAACCGGTTCGACTATTATACCATTTCTTTACATAATCCGTCCCCCAATTTATTTCCTCTTTGTGCTCTGACAACTATAATATTTTACGACTTTTGTATTGAAATATCAATCTCTAACGACCGTTTAATATTTGTTAGTATAAGCTGTACTACAATATAACCTTACTAAATGTAACATATGGCCTCGTCTAAGTATTTTAGTAAACATAATCGTTGCGGTATAGAATTATTTAAATATTTACGAAAAGTTCTGGGTTAGGATGCGATAGCGCAATATGGTCTAGTAATCTGTGGTCTCTAAGGGATTGCGATGATGGTCATTGCCAGTAACAATTGAACTTATCAACGAAACATTGCGTCAGGTACTACGGAATTGCGTAGCGTTGGTGCTACGAAGTCTACAATATATACTTAAATCTGCGTTATTTATTTTTAATGAATTAATTAAATAGAGAAATATATATTATTGAGAATGTATTTTAATAACATAATATAATCTGTTCGAATCTTAATTACTAAAATTTTTATAGACATCAGGAGTCAAAGCTACGTAGCTACGTCGCGCTACGCCATAATACAGTACTACGAACATGCTACGGCCATAATCACATGCCACAATAATTCCAATTATACAGGCCTCCCGTTTCAGAACGGTTGTATGAATTTGGTTCGGGCTCGACGCATGACCGGTCATTACTGCAAGCTTTAATCAATAACGGCCGATCCACGCAACCCAATATATTGCACTATACCCTCCCACTTGCATACTATCAATTTACGTAATGCTTTTACGTAACGTGTCTAATGGTATATCCTGTGGCAGATCAATCCTTAATGGATCTTAGCCTTACTGGATCATCTTTAAAGGCAAGTTTTTGTACCTAATCGATTTTTCCACTCGGCATTCTTTACCACTACAATAACACTGGTATCAAGCATGACAATAATTTTTAAAATATATTTTCTTCATGTAATAATTTTATCATCATAGTATTGAAACCATGTCACTTTCTGAAGTACTTTAAACTTAAAAGTCTAGGTAACTCACTCACTGTAGGGAACATCAAACTCATTACTTAAAAAATGAAACATTTTACCCAGGCCCGTAGAGACATTTATATAAAACATTTTTAAAACAATGTCAAAGGCATTTACATTAAATGGGCAAAAGATCCTATACACATATTGTTTGCCTTTAAGCTATAAAAAGATTAAAGCATTTAATCTTTGAAAAATACTTATAAATTTTGGGACTTTGTGTTCGAATTTGGTGATGCAACTGGCGTGGCTTATCTCATAAGGTCATAATTGATTTTATAGCAAATTTACCTCGGACGAAACTTTTTTTAAATATTCTCTACTCTTTCAATATAAAAAAACATCAATCTGAACTTTTTTGACCTCCCATTCGTAGCGTATACATTTAGAACGTTTTCTATAAGTAAATATAACTAAATCCTGTAATTAAGGTTTTAATTTAATTATCGCGCCACAAACAATATCTTATGTCAGTAAAACTGTATCAATTTATTTAATACGATTCGATATTTAAAAATAAACAATTAAAAGTCACGGAGCGATAACAGTAACTGTTTTCCAATAAGTGGGTATTTAGCTGGCTATTGCTCAATCGAGTATGAGAGCCTTATCGAGGAACTGTAATTAACCTCTAGTAATTACTACATCGGCCGCATGTTTGGTACTTGATGTGTAGGCTGAGAAATATCGTAAAAAATGCTCCAAACATTCATTGAAGTCGAGGTTTTATTCAAATAACCTTCATAGTAAATTCCTTTCAAATCACTGTATATTTACTTTCAATAAACTGGAATATATTACCAATTTTTGTCTACCTATTTTATTTGTAAATAACTTGTAAAATGTATGATTTTTATAATTTTTAGCTTTCATTCTATGTATGGACATATTTGAGTTTTCAAAGAAATTTATAATAATACTAGCGGACCCAACAAAAGTTGTCCTGCATGATATTTCAAGGGCTTAAGATATTAAACAAAGAAAGTACCAAAACACCGCCATCTGCCGTGCTGATTTGTGAATCTAAACCATAGCGCCAACCAAACGCTTACAAAAAATTCATTCAAATCGGTCCAGCCGTTTACGAGGAGTTCAGTGACATTCACAAGTACTGTTGAATGATATATTATATAAAGATTTAGAAACCCAATTAAAGAATATTGATTGGAGTTTCTTGCCCATTCTTCTCCACACGAAACTACCTTTTGGAAGGGGCAACTAGAATCTTCTTTGTATTTTTTTTGACGTTCAAAAGTGCCATTTTAGATGGTCTAATTGAAATAAATGATTTGACTTTGACTTTGTTGTGTGAATCAAAGACGCTTGTTAGGTCATTAATGATAACATTATGAGAAAAGCAAAAGTTGCAGAATAACCAAAAATGTAACCTAAAAGATGAAATAATTCTTATATAATTCTTATATAATTTTTTTTTTATATAATTCTTATATAATTCTTATATAATTCTTATATAATTCTTATATAATTCTTATATTTATATTAATTTAAAATCCACGCACATTTTGAAGCAATTCTGTATAAATCATAATTATTTTACAATAAAGGAAGCATGTGCATTAAGTCAAAAGAATTCAACAAATACAAATTTACTCACATAGACTTTTATGTGAGGATATCACATATAACATTTTCTCTAAAAGTGTATCTAAAGTTCAAACGAAAAGTTTTAGTGTAAGTTTTTTCACTTGAATAAATTTGAATACTTGACTCGTAGAAATTACAGTTCTGACTGAACCTTTGTTAAACTATGCAATCAGGAATTGCATTTCAATTTCAAAGTGGCTCTAAGTTCCTCCTTGATAAATCACTTGGCTTCTTTAATATTGAGTAATATTAAAGAAGCCGAGTGATTTTGTATTTTTTTATATTATTCAGCGAACTTTAATGACGGAAGAAATTCACGTATTTGATGTACTATGGGAATACTATTCAAAAGCAGTATATTGAGTGATTTTGTTTTTTTCATTCCAAATAAGCCCACGGTGCGCAGCTTTTTAACATACTAAATTTAATATAATTCAATTACTTAGGGGGATAAGAATGGAAAACAAAAGACAAAGAAAGCGACTGTACGTTCCGATTGATTGCGATTTGTCAGCATATCTAGCCGAACACACGACATGAAGCTTCCTGTTGTTGGACGTCTAAAGTCCACGCTTTGTCTGACATCTTTCTTTATATTTTTAATACTCCTGATTCTGCCATCGGGAAAACATTTACTAAATAAAATCACATACCTAAATAATAAAGAAGACATCATATTCTGTAGTGTATTCAAACCTTAATTTTAAAATTACCTAAATTCAACCTCAAATATATGTATACATAAAAACATTATTTTATGACAAGATACTGAAAAGTATGAAAGTTGAATAATTTTAAATTTAAGTAAAGGTTAACGTGCAAAACTGTACCTCCAAGCCGTAACTCAGCCGCCGCTTGCGCACTATCCATTTCTCTCTCCGCAAAGCATTGGTACATCCCACGATGGGCACGTACAACGCCATGCACACGTAAAACCCTTTCTCCTCCCCCCACTGGAACACCATCGTGAAGCCATCGCACTCGACTGTCCCCTCCTTCTACCGAGCAGTTGAATGTCACTGAACTGCCCGAATTTGCTATCTGTAAAGTAACATTTCCATTAAAATCACCTACATTGGTATTATCTATAGTTATATTTGTGTATGTCATTATTTGATTCAGTAATGCAAAGCCTTCAGTGAGCTGTGTTGGCCTAGTGGCTTCAGCGTGCGACTCTCATCCCTGAGGTCGTAGGTTCGTGCATCAATGGACTTTATGTGCGCATTTAACATTCGCTTGAACGGTGAAGGAAAACATCGTGAGGAAACCGACACGTGTTAGACGTGGCTGGCTGATCACCTACTTGCCTATTAGATTGAAAAATGATCATGAAACAGATTCAGAAATCTGAGGCCTAAAGTGGTTGTAGCGCCACTGATTTTATTTTATGCAAAGCCTTCCTATAACCTAAGCCAAAATAAAGCTAAAATAAAATTGTATTTATAAGTAAATAACTTATAAATACAATTTTATTTTTGGAATATCCTTAATACCTATCGACCTAAACCAATAATTGTTTTGTCGGAAATTGAAAGCAGCTATGAAGGTGCTGAAACTCTAACCAATTTTTTCGTAAAATATAATAGTATAATAGCATTTTATTTTAAAAACTAATAAATTACGCATAATATGAAATTTATATTTTACCTAACTTTTTTATTAATTAATTTTTATTTTTATTATAAAGTTGTTTCGTTACTATAATGGTATTCGTACTAAGCTTTTAGTTTTAGCACTGACGGATCCAATATTTAATGCATAAAAATAACATTTCATGTGAATAATGTGTTTCATTATCTATCCTATCTCAGTATTCATAGTCCAAGAATAAATTATTGCCTATACAGGAAACTCAAATAGTAAACCTGAAAAAAATTAATTTGTTCAATATTAAACCCTATGTTTCTTATTACACTTAGGGCTTTGTCTGTAAGCTTGAAGGTTGACGAAGCAATACAAAGTGGTAAATAACGCAAATTTATTTAATGATTTCTTCAGAATTATATAGTTTTGTATAATAAAATATAAAACATTAGATTATTAGTAATCATAACAATCAAACAAACCTACATAGTAATAATAAAAATAATTAAAAATTAATAAAAAGGGACAATTAAAACATATTCAAAAGTTTGGTCCCTGTGGTAGTGTACATTTAACGTTGAACGAGGAAAGCACCAGCTCTAGGGTCACCAATACCATCTACCATTGAAAATCATAAAAGTAAAGTACATTTGTATAAGTAACACACAAGTATTAACGTACATGGCGGTTACTAATTATGTACACCAAATGTGTAAGTTCTTTAACGAGCCATGGTGAACATCGTCTCTAAAATCGCAAAATTATAATATTAATCGAGTAGCCTAATAATTTACGGGTCTTGGCTTTAGATTGAATCTGTTTATCAATTTTCCTAGAAAGCCAACTAGATAATTAGTCTTTTGTGCCTGAATTAACAGCGTCAATGAAACTCGAACGCTTAACCACTAGGCTAAACTGCTCTGAAAGGTTAAATAATGTATTAAACATCTTAAGAACTTGAAACTAAGATAAATTAAGTTAAGTAGACAAACAGTTATTGCGAAGTAATTTAAAATATCTCAGCGATGAACTTTCTAAAGGCAGTTTGATTTGTAAAGTAAATGTTCCGAGCGGCTGCTACTTCGCGGGAACTTTACGGCCATTTTAAGACAGATGGTCGTTTAATGTGCTTAGACGAGATATAGATGATGTTTCTAAACTCTAAGGCAAATTTAAATAACAAAATTTACGCCCCAGTTTTGGAAACAGCAATTATAATTCCCATAGCTCAGGAAACATCAAAAACAGGAAATAATTAATAGCAGAAGGTATTCGCGACTGTATAATGTTATATTCTTGATGCTACGATGAAGTGATTTCAAATCAAAAGTTAATGTACAAATTAATACAATTAAAATTCAAGATTTGTTTACCTATTCTAAATATTTTTTAATTTTTAATTAAAGGTATATAATTCGGCCACAATATACAACGGCTCTGTCAATGAAAATATCAGTAACTATATACTCGCATTTGGATTAAATTACTAGGGTACTACGACCAATTTTACCGTTTTAGTACAATGTTTGTAGTAATTCAATATAAAAAATGTCCTAAGACAACATCAACTTCATATTTCGTAAAGATAGAGCCAGTTATGTCACCTACAGGCCACACAGCTGTCACTTGGCACATGCCAAACGAATTTATAATGTACTCGAATTTTTCTTCTTTTTCAAAGTACTTGCAGAGACAAAGCGTTTTCAATTTTTTCAAAAGGGCGTTAGAATCGTTAGAAAAAACTGAGTTGTAACGAGGGTTTTAATATAAATGGCTAGAAAAAGAGTTACTTGCGATTGTGCGAGTGTGCGATTCTAAACCATTTAATCAATTGATATCGTTTTCTCTGTAGATGTTACCACACATTCGTACTAAAATAGTTCAGCATCCCACATCTTTATTTTGATACAATATAAATAAATGTAGAGGTAGTATACAATGGATTAGCGATACAGCTTATAGTTAATTAGCCGCAATTGCCTGTAATTAATATTTGCATAATTAATTTGCTGATATTTTATGATTTTGTTCATAAATTTTACGGCATTAACAATGAGATCTTAAATCAAAAGAAATTAATATTGAATAACACAATTGACAATCGACTATTCATTTATTTTATGAAAAAATTACAGACCACACCTCGTAAAGAGTTATACATAAGCAGTATATACTATATATGTCTTTTTGCTATGTTATAATTACAATAAGTACATTCTTATGATACTTATATAAAAAAAGTTTCCGAAGAATACCTCCTTTGTGTACCGAAATATATAATAAGATTTAAATAAAATATCAGCGACGACCACTTTGAGACGGTCTTTCTTATTTTATACATTTTAGTTTAAATAATTCCATGATTTAATAAGTTACATCGATATTTGTTATGTCAATATAAATTTAGCGTTAAGAATTTCTACTATGGATCGTATAGTCCTAAGGTATAATCCGTTTTGGGTCGAGCAAGAGATGTCAGCGCAAACTGACAGCATTGAATTATTTATAAGCTGCCAATATCGACTACGTCGTACATGCAAGGGGTACCTTTTTGTTCGTGGTAATATTTTGTTAGAAAAATTCAATGAAAATCACATAAGATCGGCATACTTTCGTCACCATAAATAAAATTAATAGTACTCTTCTTTCTTATATAAACGCGAATATATTACATTATTTACATAGCTCCGATCTTGTGCTTAACAGCAGTCGAGTTCTGGGTTTCATATTGAAACTTATTTCTGATTTTTTATTTCGGTTGCCTAAAAAGTCACTCTTGTCTGCGAAAAACAACGATAGATCCAAGAACTTCCTGCTTAAGGCGTATTTGAAATAATAACATTATAATTAGTAATTGTAATTTGTAGGTACACATTTTTGTATAAATAGGTATTAGGAGACAAATTATAACTATATAATTCTTAATATTGCTTCGAAAATTGTAAATTATAAATCTTATACAGCCGGACTCAACTTTAATGATTAAGGTTGGGATAATCTTCTACTGAATTATTATCACAAAAATTCCTTAACATTGCAAAAAGAAATAAAACGGCAAAAGACATTTATGCTAACTTATGAAGACATATATGAAAAAAAACGCACACTTTAATCAGAGCTTTATTTTATTTATAGCTTTCTCAACCTAGAGCTTTATGTTATAAACGTATATACATGTCTTTATTAGGTTTCATTTTACTACATCTCTGGAACAGTTATTTTTACGACGATATTAAATTTTATTATCATCATATACGTTCAAAGTTTGTAATCTTCGGCTATAATAATAATGAGTAGCGTAAAGATTGACACAGAAAAAAAGAAGAATAATATTTTGTGCACTGTAATGGCGACTATACACTATACAGTGCAATTTTAAGTATAATTTTTTTTACCCTGCATCTTAATTTTCATATCTTTTTATTATAACGCATGACTTAAGCTGGCCATAGACGGACCGCATGTTGCAGCAGTTGTGCTCCAAGCAGTCGGTCTTGACTGCAACATAATACTACTGATGCGAGTTCATTTACAAGATGGAATTCGATGAAGAAACACTGCTACTTGTACTATTATTACGCAAGCGTAGGCGTAGAAGACACCGTAGTATGTGGGTGCGTCCAATACTACAATCAAGAGAACACCATGGAATATTTCATACTTTGTATCCTGCTGCTGCTGAAGCTGAGAGAAGACACTTAAATACTACTTTAGAATGTCCGTGGTTTCATGTGATGAATTAGTTAGTATTTTATTTTATTTGAGGGAGAGGCGCGCGGTCGGCAGCAACCGCTTGTAGCGGTCCGGCAGCGGTATGGTAGGTCCGGCAGCTCTAAGCAGTCGACCGCACGGCGAAACTCGACCGCAGAGCGGCTGCTCCGACCGCTCAGAAACTGGTCGTGCGGTCCGTGTATTGCGGATATGAATTTAGTATGGAAACTGCAGATCGCCGTGCGGCGACCGCTTAGAGTAGTCGGTATCGACTGCAACATGCGGTCCGTCGGCCACACTTACATTGCATATTCTGACGTTAAAAGTCAATTTGGTGCGTTTTCATCGGCTTCGTTTTTAAATTCCTTCTCGTAGCCCATCATAGCATAGCTCCACTGAAGAAGAACTGGCTACTACGCCACAGATTAAATATGCTTTGTTTTTTATTAAATAAAATATTTTATTATTTGTTTAAAGCGTTAATCAATTTTATTTCTTACAGAACCCAGTGTACCTTATATTACCTACAAATACTTTGAGTATTCGTATCGCGTCTCCGTTATCGTCGCATTACACGACTGTGGTGAATGCTTATTTTTCAATTTCCCGACATCCCGGGAGCTGGGAATGTAAGCAAGTGTCACGGAATACTATATCAATCTTATTGGAAAATGTTCTCGATATTTTATCATAATATTTAGCTTTTGCTGACTTTTCTATATTGATAAGCATTGAAATTTCTTATAAAGTAAGGAAAAAGAAATGAAGGTTATAATAACAAGTTATAATGTTTTTATCACAACGGACGTTAAATGCATATAAATACACACTTTATATACTTAGCATAAGTAATCTATCTTATATATAAAATTCTCGTGTCACTATGTTCGTTCCCATACTCCTCCGAAACGGCGCGACTGATTCTTATGATTTTTTTTATTATATATCGATTTTCAGAAAGTCTGACAATCGGCTACTATCTATCTTTCAACCCCTAAGTGATAAGAGGTGTCCACCCAAAAAAAAAATTGTTTTTATTTCTATATGATACAGCATACAAAAATACATACAACCCATAATTTTTACCCCTCTACTATCCGCCCCTATTTTTTATTATAGTAGATAGTTATTTTTATTGTACTAAAACAATGTTTCTTAGAAATAATATACACATGGCAAAACAACGTTTGTCGTGTCAGCTAGTATAACTATATAATATGTTTACACATGCTTCCAATTTTGAAATAACAAACAAAAAGGTTTAAGTTATTTATTCCATATGGCTCATATTTTTCACATAAGACCCACACTTATCAAGCATTACACGGCTCTGTCAAGAATTTAAATCGACTTTATTGGTGTGAGAAAAATACAAGAACATGAAATTGACAAGACATTACAGTTAACATATTCCATATTGAATATGATTTTCTTTTGTTAAGTTCTTAAAAAAAGCTCACCTGTAACTGTGGATGTACAGTAACCACAAGACGTGCTCGTATCCGCAGAGTTGTATCTCGTCGCTGTTCCCCATATTGGTTATGCGCACGACAAGACCATACTCCACCATCAGACACCTGTGCGCGTCTGATGATCAGGACTTGTTCTGACACAGATATTCTTATGTTGTTGGATACTGGACTCAATCTGCCGTTGCTGTGACGGAACCAACTATGAAAGAAAAGATTTGAATGAGTTACAATCCTTTTTGTAGTAGCATTACATATTTTGACTTAATTAAGTATTGTTGTAGAAATATTAATAGTTAATCTTACTAGATTAACTATATTACTATATTACTATATTGCCTCTGGTTTTCGCGTGTGTAGACATATATATACGAGTACATATAAATATATAAACATTTTAAAGTTTAGCTAGAAACAATATTATTAAAAGGACACATTGACACTTGAGGTTCACGACTTTGCTATGACATTCTTATGTTAAAAACAGGGTTTGAGATACGGGAGTCATAATAAGCATCAAGTGTCGATTCTGAATGTTAAGGTTAGGGTTTATTGAAATATTTATTAACGCCATCTATTGTCGCGATATTGATATTTCAGTTTGTCTCCGACCAAACTCAAACCAAAGAATTTGCGTTTATATCCGTAAAACACGTTTTATTTTAAATGTGTAAAGGCCGTTATAAGAGTCCACTAACTTCATGAAGAAACGATTCACTTTTTTTTGTTCAAGTGTGGACGGTCCCTATGAATTCTAAGCATTATGTCTTACCTATAGGTGGGTGTTGGACTGCCAATAGCGCAACACACTAATCTGATATCGCCGCCCTGCGGCACCGTCTCGTCTTCTGATATTGTTAGTATTCGTGGAGCCATACTACCAGATCCATCTTAAGCAAACGTTGTTTAATTAATAAATATAAAATACTTTTATCAGACAATATAGTATTTTTTGTTTTAATACATAAATTTCAAAAGATTTCTCATGAGATATTGCCATAAATTATTATATATAATTTTAAGAAAATTATATTGATAAGTCTCTTATAAATTGAAACAGGAATAAATGTATTTAATTAACGTAATAAATTAAATAAACATAATCTTAAATCAAATTATAAGAATAATTATAATCTTTGACAGAGATAAATCATATTTCTTCCGATTAAATTCGTATAGACTTACGTGAAACAGCAGTCATAGCTGGTGGACTTCGCCTCTTCTCTCCCGTGAGCTGATGCTGCGCCTCACAAGAGTAAGAACTGCTATCTTCAGGTCTTGCATTACGTATGAGCAACATGTCACCACGACTGCCACCAATGATGTGGTGACCTGAACATAGTCAAATATATGCTAAGAATAATATGTAGTGCTAGATAATATTATAAACTCCAAAATAATTTAAAATCTGTAAAATTCTTTTTATTCCATTTTAAATCTGTTTCTAACTATCTAATTGGAAAAACGTTATTACGACTATCGTGTTTCAAAAATATTATTATCTGTTGCTTTTGTTTTAATTGCTAATATATTTTTAAATTTGGAATATTCGGTTGTAACTACCGATTTCATTACTGCCTATTTTTGAATAGATACAATACCTTTAAGAGCCGGATACATTAAAAAAGAAAAACTAGAATATTCTGAATTTACTAGATTATACAAACATTTGTCGGTTATATCTAATATACGGTAATATCTATAAACAGAAGACAGAGTAACTAAAAGTTACATATGCCTGATCTATTACATAACTGAATCTTACATCGTCATTATTTTAAGTACCTTTAGTAATATTAAATCGTATCGTAGCCCTTACACCATCCCTGTTCATATATTTGTCCAGCCCAATCCACTCCAATAGTACTTAAGATTTATCAGAGTAAATATTATTTTTGTCGAATTACTCAATAAAAGCTTTGCAACTAAAACGGTGTTTTTCTAACACTCCACTGGAAACAGTATTATCAGATCTATCTAAAGCGATGCGAGACGGGTAGATCACTTTCGCTAGTGTTAGACAAGGACAGTATATAAACAGACCCGCATTTAGAATTCATTGAAAAACTCCGCGCTGAAAGTTATCTGATCGTAAACGATGACGTGCCGACTGGCGGGAAATCCTTCTGGTACTTGTTGTTTTTCAACTGCCTAGCATTCGTTTAGATTGGAGTTTAATTGCCGGGATTTTCGTTTGTCGTGGCACAAACGGCATTATCTTATGATTAATTGCTTGTTGTTTATGTTTAAGGAAATGAGTTCACAATGGATTTGGATTGGAGCGAGACATTTTGAAACACAGAGGCAATGTATGTTGGTTTAGCAACGCTTCCATGCGAGTTTTGAGTGATGTAAAATTATGTTGCTTGGTTTTCTTTTATTTTATGTTTTTATAAGCTTTGGCATTATAAAAAATAAAAAAAGTACGTGCGTACAACTTCTTTGGCTTTTATTTTTAAGTATTGTTCATAATTATACAAATCTAAAACTTTAGAGGAAAGGAAGATAATTATGTTAGAAATTTAATTGTCATTAAAATATTAAAAGTGTCGAAAGTTAATACAAGTTGTAAATTAAATTTTTTTAATTTATTTCTTCTATAAAAAAAACACGTGGCATTTTAATTTACAATGTCATTTGAGATTTCAGTAATTTTTTTTTTAATGAAATTTTAATTTAAAAATAGAATTTCTATAAGGTAATTCGCCCTTCTCACTCTCTCTCAATCGCTCTCTCGCTTTACTTCAACAAAATCGCTGCACATCTTCGTGACGCTTATATTATTATTATTGCGTTTCATCCGTAAAAATTTTACCCTCATGCGCCTAAAGAAGTTTCACTTCAAAAATAATGAACTTAAAATTTACTGTACGTTCAGATCCTAGAACAATAGAAATTTCTCTTAGAAAATGTACTGCTACGGTAAGTACAAATCTAAAAATAACGCCGTCGCCGAAATAAATACTTAAGTGCACTCGATGGAAGACTAATTTCAAAGTCATGAGAATTTTACCGCCACTAAAGCAATTTGCGGTGTTTGCTGTCTCACAGTTTCTCCCTGACACCGCGAATCTAGGTTACCGGCTTGTCACGGTACTGTCTCTACTTGAAGTTTTATTGTAGTGTTGTTAATTAATCTTAATATATATAAATCTCGTGTCACAATGTTTGTCCTCAATGAACTCCTAAACTACCGAACCGATATCAATCAAATTTGCACACCATGTGCAGTTCGATCCAACTTGAGAGATAGGATAGTTTAAATCTCAAATTAGTCGCAATTTTAATTTATTGCAAAATATTTGTTTATTATTTGATACAATTCTAACCGCCATCTGTGTTAAAATTATCAACGTTTCACATAAGCTGTCATCTACCTTTCACATAAGTTCTCCTACCGTTTCCCTTGAATAGTTTACTACTATGTAATATAACAAAAATCTTAGCCAGAGCAACGCTTGGCCGGTCTGCTAGTGGTTTAATATGTAGTACCGGTGACATTCTAAGGTAATTTATTCGATGTGGAACCCGTCATCTATGTCGTTATGAATAAATACAATTTCAGATAGTTGGAGACGACAGACCAGCAACGAGCTTTATTTTAGTGAAAGTGTTCATGGCCAGTATAAGCCAAGGCTATTTATTTTACTCGGGTTTTATTCATTTTATAAGTGTGGCGATAACCTCAATCGTCGGAGTTACATCCCGAGAACATCCAGCAAACACGTATAAAACAAATGAAAGATTAAAACAAATACATCATACTCTCAGACGTATACTCGTATGTACGTAAGTGAAAATAACTCCTGACCCAGAACCCGCTTATTTAGGTGATCGCCACTATAATACTTAGGAAATCTGGGAGAGCAAAATGTACGGTCATGGCTCATTTAGCCCCATTGCTCATGCTCATATCGTTTTATATAAGAGAATTAGAAAAACTATGTTAAAATAATTATTCATTCGCCACCTCTGTAGGTACAATAGATCTTAGGTTCCATTTTGGAAGTAACAATAATTTGTTTATACATATTTTTATTTATTATTATTGTTATTTTTTCTTTAGATTTTATTTTATTTTAGTTATAGTTGCGTGTTATTTTGAGTTTTCTTTTTTGTTAATTATTTATGCACTTCTTGTACCCTACCCTCTGTAGGTGTTTCTTTTTTATTGTTCCACATTAGGGTTGCCTGGAAGAAATCGCTCGTTAGCGATAAGGCCACCCATTGCCTTATAACTTTTGTAACCTGTTGTTTTTATTTTTTTTATATGTATGTTTTTGTAGAAGGTAATAAAATATAAATAAATAAATAATTATTTCTAGTTATGCACTGCTTGCCTTATCGCTTATATAAAAAATAGACACAGAAAATGTCTGCTACACTATTATTAAGGAATATCACCATTTAACAGTTAAAATATTTAACAGTTAATTCTAAAAATACTAAACCAAAATAGATTAAGACAATCTATTACTAGATATACTTGTCTAATATGCGGACCATACATCCACAAAAAATTGCTACTAGACTATTTCTGAAAGGTACAAACAGACACTAAAACGTGAATTCTTTTAAGTCATCGTAGAATTAGGTTTTTGATACCTATTCGTGGATTTTAAGTAATAAGAACTATCTCAAAGAAGCTTAGAACAAAGCCGTCAGTCTTTGCTGGTGGGCGATAAGTAGCCGAGTTCATTTGCATAATCCTATCAGCAATCAATGAGATTGCGCTATCGACAAACCTTCTACTATCTAGTGCTCTTATACGGTAAACTATTTGATCGAAAAACACGCTCTACTTACGTAGGTAGACGTAATCGTCAAACATAGCATTAAATATGTCTAATTTGTCGTTAAACCTCGAGTACCCTTTGTTTTCTTCGTTATTATAGGCCAAGTGTCTATATAATTTACCTTTATCATTATAAATATAGTCAAGCATAATTTGTGTCGTATATATTAAGACAATAGTTACTTGCCTGTTTCAGGGCAGAACATATGTTTTCGCCTTGACTGGTACAGTATATAGTAGAAAACCTATTTATAGGTTAGAGTAATGGCGCTGGTAATAGCTGCCATTGTTCCGACATAATAAATTACTTTTAATAATAATGAATATGCAATAAATATTACTAAGGACTATCAAATACTCGTAAATTTGTAGCTCTAATCTTATACGAGAAAATATTACGTTATTTCAAACGCAAAGAAGTACCACAATTGATATCACAGACGAAACAATTCGATATGAACGACGTTTGGAAAAATATCAATTTCCAAACCTTTGAACGTATCAAAGACAAGTCGAGCATTCATAAAGACCCTTATAGTAAAACAGTACAAAGCAATGATTGAATAAAATGCAAGTCAATAAGCGTTGTCTGCTAGTCATTATATTGTTCCGCGTGGCTGCGCCGACGCCCTGAGTCAGCGTTGCAACACTCAACAGAATAATTGGATAATTAGCAAACTTCACTGTCTTTATTTTTCGTGATACGTGTAATGTAAAGGAGGATGTTAAGGATATTTTGAAAACTTTTATTTAGTGGCTGTTCTTTTCAGACGACGTGCTGTTAAAGATGCATGACCTGAAGAAATCTTGATAAAAAGTGATCGCGATATAGCTAGTAGTTTTTATTAATGTCAACGTCTAATCTCCCTATAGTCACTAAAGTTTTGAGTGATAAATTCTAAACTTTTATACTAAACATTTTTGATTATCAAACGAGTACAAGAAGTACGAATCCTGACTCATACATCTTTTGATTCTACAAGTCGTATTTGGCATAAGTTATAAGCTACTTAATACGAATGTGAAAACATACTTTGTACGCAGATATTTTACATCAAAACATATCTATATTAAAATTTATATTTACAGAGGGTACACATAGAACGAAGCACTGATACGAGATGTGCATTCCTATAATATCGTAATAGAAAGCTCTCATAAGTATCTCACTTGTAAGCAACTATATTATTTAATATGACAACTACCACGAGTCCCAGAGCACTAAGATCTTAGCGTTAGTTTTAGCTACTACACTACTTAATAAACGTCATTAATCTGTACTTGCAGTGTTGATTTATTTGCTTGAGCGCGAATGTCAGAAAATGTTGGCTGTATCCACGACGGCTGTACTCGTATAACATATCGTTACGAACAATAATTGTTGTGGTTGTACTAGCGTAAAGTAATTTTATCACAAGGCACCAAACACGACCCTTTTTCGTATATTTATTAACCTTTCGTTGCAGAAATATAATACAATTGACATAATTAAATGCAAATGAGGGCAACTGGTGGCCTTATCGCTTTCGAGCGATCTCTACCAGGCAACTACTGTGGGAAAAAAAATATTAAGATAAGGTAAGCAAGAAGTGCAAAATTACATAAGACATATAGTTATTTAGGCAAAACTAATGGAACAAAACAAAGCAATTAGAACTTATGTAAACAGTGATCAGGACAATATTAAAAAAAGGGACCCATGAAAAAGAAAAAGTGTACACGAATCACGACAATTACTGTATATATGCAGTTGAAAAAAAATCAGTGGCGCTACAACCTGTTTAGGTCTGGGCTTCAGATTTCTGAATCTGTTTCATGATCGTTTTTCAATCTATGTTGATTTCCTTCACCGTTCGAGCGAATGTTAAATGCGCACATAGAAAGAAAGTCCATTGGTGCACAGCCGGAGATCGAACCTAAGGGATGAGAGTCGCATGCTGACTGAATAACAAAACGAAAAAGTATGCTTATAATATATGGAGATTTTGTGAATATATATACAAAAGTTGGTGATTCTGATTTTTATTTGATGTACATATATGTATTTAATAACTGTGAAGTGAGCCAGTTTTAATGGATATTGGTTTTTGAAAATAAATAAAAAGCAGTTAAATAAAAACAAAATCTCGATGCAACACAAGATTCTTAGAACGATTTATATGCAAATTTTATATATATAATTCTTCTGTGAGTGTGTATGTCACTGAACTTCTCTCAAACGACTGGACCGATTTTGATGAAATTTTTGTGTGTGTTCAAGGGGATCTGGGAATGGTTTAGATTCACAAATCAGCCCGGCAGATGGCACTGCAGTCGGTACTTTCATACTTTGCTTAATATCCTAATCGCTTTAAATATCATGCAGGACAACGTCTGTGGGGTCCACTAGTTACATATAGATAAGTTCGTAGGTTAAATATCTTAAATTCGGCATGTTTAAGTACTAAAAATCGACAACTTACGCCGACTTACGTAGGCAACTGCCTTGCCAGGCAAGATTGGCATTGAGTATTTGTAAAATTATCAATGCAAATGCAGAAATGAGACTAACATACTAGGTAGTATTGGATCTATTCTATCGCTTTATATACACATATAAAGATTAATACATCTACTAAGCAAATATTGGAGCTGAATAAATGAGAATTAATTCTGAAAGGGCACCCTTTGTCTCTAGTCTAAGTTTGGAGGGTCTGGGTAAATATAATTCAGCTTACTCTGGATTTATAATTTACGTACGTAACTTTAGTTTATCCTTAAGTCGACAAAGGGTTATTGAAATTGTAATAAACGACTACCATTTTCAATAATTTATTGAAGTGAAACATTCTTAAGGCGCATATTAGCATTTTAAAAAAACGTCACTTAGATGTGCAGCGTTTTTGTCGGAGAAAAGGGAGAGAGGGATTGAGACCGATTGAGTGAGAGTGAGAAGGGTGAATAACCTTTTAGAAATCCTAATTTTAAAATTAAAATTTCTGAAATTCTGAAATTTATTGAAATCTCAAATGACGAATTGTAAATTAAAATGGCACGTGTTTTTATTATCGAAGAAATAAATTTAATTTATTATTTGTATTCATTTTCCACACTTAATATTTTAATGGCAATTAAATTCCTAACATATCTTTCTTTTCCCCTCCCTCTAAGTCTTGAAAATCTAAAGTTTTAGATTTGTAAGAACAAGAGTAAAAAATTAGTTTGCCAAAGAAGTTTCACTTCTGACATAAATACTTTTTTATTAATTATTTTGTATTGAGAACGCACATGGCCAACCTCGTACGGTTAGATTCTTGTCGATTGGGTTGGTTGAGAGTGGTGATCAACAATTGCTGAAAATGTATAGAAATATTATCCGTGTCATTCAGCTACTGTTTCAGAAACAAATGACAAAATGCGATAATTAAGCTACATTGGGGTCAAATTACTTTGGTCAAAACAATTTTCACAGAGATTTTAATATCAAGATTCTGTTAATCAATTACGAACAAAGCAAAGTGATCGCAAACTCAATGCGAACATTAAACTCGCTTTTCGAATCGCACTTTCCATTACACTTCTAGTTTGTCAATTAAGGCGCAACATACACTATATTCCTACAACAACTATGTTAAGTCAGCTATCAAAATCAGTGAACTTCATTAAAAATTGGAATAGGACTAACCTAATTTATATCTATAAACCTTTTTTTAAATGTATTAAACCTGAAAGGTTGTACTGGCATTCATATCAAAATCGAATTATGTGATTAAAAATAACCACGTACCGCCAAGGTCTACTAATCCTTTCTTTGTCATTGATAATTTTTAAGGCAAGTACGAAAACAACGTTTACCTACCAAACTAGAAGTGTTACGCTGGGAATCAAACTTATTAAAGCCATCTGCATTAGTTACGCTATAATTACGCACTTACATGAAAAATACTACTAAAACATTATTATTTTGTTATTCCATGTCATGTATGTACTAAGCCCAAGCCCATTTTATTTTATCGTCGTCTCCTAAACATAAGCTGTTCTCTCAAGGGGCTCCTACTTGATTCTTATTGGCAGTGAAATGAGCAGGGAAATAAACTTTTTCTGGGAAAATAACAATAAAAGGGAACAATACTATTGTTAGACGACTGTGAACCTAACAAAAACTTTTATAACTTGAATAACAGGTACCTACCTAGTATCGAACTTAAAAAGCCACTCAAAAGTTGTATTGAAATATAATAAACGATAACAGTTAATAACAGGCGTTATTGAAACATTAATTGTATTTTGATCAGATTAATAACTGAATGAGCAGTTACTTTGTATCTGTAGGTAGGTAAATTATTTTTTACCATTTCATAACATGTAACTTACCAATTCTACAATATATTATACTAGCGGCCCGTCCCGGCTTCGCTCGGGTGGCCATTTATTTTTTAAACATTTTTTGTAGATATTGATATGTTCTTTAATATTGTGGAAAATTTTTTGTCCTATCATCAATAGTTTTCGCAGCGCATACGATGAAAAATATATTATAGGCATTTTTTTACACCTGGGTACCATTATTGTAGTTTTAGATGAGATCCTTAATTTTTTCTTGCAATTAAAATAGGCTTTATTAATCAGTGATAATGTAGCATTCAAATGGTAAAAGAATTTTTTAAATCGGTCCATTACTATTTGAGCCAATTCGTTACAAACACGGTATGTAAGTAATACAAATCTTTCGTCTTTATAATATTATAGTATATACGTAGATAACACCCTATTTATATACCTTAACAAACTAGTAATTTTGTTCGTGTTGTCTTAATAAATTTGTAAACAAGATGCAACGAGGTAGACTAATTTAAAATTGCGTTAAATATGATCGGAAATTGTCTGCACCAAAAACGGAAACAAAGGGATTTCAAGAGGAAAAACGCTAATTGAATTTTCTCATCCAATCGAGAGAATTAAAACTCATGAAGCCTTGTTTCTGTCGCGGACAGCTGCTTTGTAGGAAAATTCTTAATTCGCACCCTGCCTTCTCAGTGAGGCAATAATCTCCGGAAGGGCGCGGGACGGAATTAATTTCGGCTTTACAACGCTCTATTGGAAAACTGATATTGGTTGTTCCGAAATGATTGTTAGCTATCCGTAGCTCGTAGCGACGTAGGAATTGTTGATTGTTCGGATTAAACAATGGAAGTGTCTGCGAAACCACAACATTGCCGCAGTTTTGTAATTTCGAACATAGAAACTGATGTTCAAAAAAATAATCTGTTATTTTATTTATAAGTCCTAAAACAACATGTATGCTTATATATAGAACATACAAGAAAAAAAGAGTGTGTGTACTTATGTACACGCGTTATAAGTTATACTTCTTTGCCATATGAAAAATAAAACAAAACAAAAAAAAATTTTTTAGATAATAATGTAATAATTTTTAATTAACGATGTAAATAAATTATACATACCAACAATTAACCTCAAATCTATAAATGCACTCAAAACAGTTTATTCAAATCAGTTTTATCACTAATATTCAATATATATAGATATACTAATAATAAATTATTAGTAAATACTATCACCGTCGTATATGAAATTGATTTAATAAGAACACCAAAATAATATTTATTTATTCACATTGTTTAATTGTACTGTTACGAAACACATGTTCTAAATGGTAGGGGAGCCCACGATGCTAAATGGGGATTTACTCGAGCGTCGTAGAGACCTATTAGGATGCAAAGCTTAGATAATAAGAAGAAAAAAATGTTATATGATATATACCTTTTCATCGGTGGGGGGAGCGGCTATAGATTATTAAATATGTAAAAAAAAACTGTTGCATGGACATCCTCGAGCGCGTCAGATATTGATAGCATCAATGCCCTACGTATTTTTAATAATGTACGTATGTTAATCTGATCGTTTGCATGATGCGGGTGGTTGTATTTAAGGGTTGAAAATGAAAAAAAAATAAAAATTATCGAGCGCGTCAGATTTTCTAAGGGAGTGTTAAGTGCACCAAAAAAAAGCTCTCATTCAGTAATCTGACGATTTCGATGGGACGCAAACCCACGGCCATTTTCATAATTTGCAAAAAAAAATCGCAATTTTGAAATACTCAAGCGCGTCAGATTAAGATATATGTGGTTCATCTTTATGTTCTAAACGTACTGTCTCATAATCTGACGATTATCTAGAGGGATTCGCCTGAACTGACAGAAAAAATTTAGAAAAACGGTTCACCTAAAGGGCCATCCCTGCAACTTCCCGCTAATTCCATTCCTGGGCGCTTAAAATTGATATTTTGAGCTCGCTGAGTTCAAAGAAATAATATTTCTATGCATTTGAGCTCTCCCAGCTCGAAAGTCTGATAGAAGTTTCATAGAACACTATTTTTGGAATTTTCAAACCGCAATAACTTTTGAATGGATCAAGCAATTTTCACGCGGTTGGCGGCATTCGACGCAGTTTTATCATCCTCATAAGTAATTTTGCAATTTTAATTGATCGAACTATAAATTTCGGAGTAATCCCGAAAAACACTTTTTCGGGTTTCTTTCGTTCACGATATCTCTCGAACGAGTTGATCGATAAAGAAACCACTTTAAAAAAAAAAAATTTCTTATTTTTTTAAGATTTTTCAAAATTTCTCAAAATCTATCGGTCCGAATCGGTTCAAATTCACAGGAAATGTAATTTTGAGGGAAATATTTAGAACGCCGTTTAGTAGATTCCGATCGGTTTAAGGAAATGTAGGCATCACGCAGCTGCACGCATTTAACTTTATCGACGAATTTTTGTTATTTCGGCTTGCGGAAATCGTCAGATTATATATTTTTCATTATTCTTGAATTATTTCCTTCAAAATAAAAAAAAATTAGCTACGCTCGAGAATGTCGAGATGACGTTTTTTTTTACAACTTTGTTGCCCTCCCCTTTTTTTACGTCACTTTCAAATTGTCAGATTAGTGGAATATACACTTTTTAGGAAGAAATTAACTCACCCTACCTTAATCTGACGCGCTCGGGAATTTCTGATGGTCAATTTTTTTTTACTAATCTGATCCTGTCTCCTTTACGGGCGGCCTTATATATGGGCCTCATATTTTGTGGAGGTACTTAACCGGGTACAAGGTATCCCCTATATATTAATCTGCCGCGCTTTAGTAAATCCCGAAATCCCCTCTTGGGCTCCCCTACCAAAATATAAAAATACTAGAATATACAACTTGAACATAGTTATTTTCGTTTTTATGCCACCTAGAACTAACTTTACGATGTAGAATTTAGGTGTCTGTGTGCGCGCGCATCGTAAAAAAATTCACTCCCATCATTTTTCTCCATCGCGCCAAAATAATTATAACTTCAAAATATGACGACAAATTTTATACCCATACACATCAATTAGAATAAACATTTTAAACTAGCAAAGAAAACAAAACACAAGCAAACAGCAAAAACTAATACTACATAGACACTTAAACCTTATTAAGAGCGTAATTAATACACAACATTACGGTATCCTACTTATCTGCACTGTTTGAAAATTTATGTTAAATATATCAATATTTTAATAAATGTTAGTAATTAAATTGTAAGAGCGAGACAGCCTATTCACTGGAATTAAAAGTAGTAGATGTTATAATCTTCTTCCTATAGTGCCATCTCCTTGCGAAGGTTGGCGATCATCATGGCTAGTTTAAATCTGGATGCCGCGCTTCTAAACAATAACTTGGTGATTTAACCAAACCATATGTTGTAATATGTATCGTAAAATATGTGTAAATTCAGTAGGATGCTGACGAATAAATGACGAAAGCGTTTCCAAAAGTCTTAGATTAGCTAGTTATTAGATGTATAGTATAGCCTTATTAGGTCTTTGGTAATGGCTTAACCATTAATGACTCTCAGAGTCATAAGAGCTAACGGTTGGTACGGCTTTTATTAATACTACGCTAATTTCCACTAAATGAGCCGTTATTTCAAAATCTTAAATTGCTTCATACTTCAAAATCGTATTGAATTTTTTTTTATGAGCGCGTAAGCTTGAGTTTCATCGCAAATTTATTGGGCCGATAACAAAAAAAACAGCTCTCTCATCTGAGAAGAACAGCCAATTCTCACTGGGATTAATATATATTTGTATGATGGTTAAGGAATATTATTACAAGTTAATAATTTTATTATCATATTTGGCTCTTTGTCCTTACTCAAATGTACCATAACAAAAGTGAATTATGCATACTATATTATACCTCTGCTGGCAGATGTCCAGTACTGCACCAATATTGGAAGCCGGTAATTTATTGCACAATTATTGTTGCTCATTTATCAATCAAGAGCGCAGAGCTGCTTGCTAATGACTTTAATATGACTGTGTATTCAATTAGCAAATTTTTATTTTCTCTATGTAGTATAAATATGGTCCAAGATACAAAGCATATAACATATAAGGTAATCGATCACATTTATATATCTACAAATTAGACTACGTAAATTATTGTTACAAGGTAGTTTTTTAATTATTATAAAGAACATTTATGGTAAAGCTATGATGGAATTAACGCAAATAAAATATATTACATATAAGTTATGTACAAATAAGAACCGGGTTATATTTCTAACAAAAATAGTAAAAAGACCTGAAAAGTATTATTGAACTGGATAAAATATATGTACTTTTCAATTTTAAATATAAAAAAATTTCTCTGCTATTTCAAGAAATATATAAATTTATTATAGTGACACATAAATTACTCCGAATCACTATACAATTTTTAGAATTTCAATGCAACGCAACTTCTTTCCAATGCATTGTGCCAAAGCAAGCGTATACATCTTATAAAAGAAAAAATCACCTGAATCAGAAGCCATAGACGCTAGAACAGAACCGTCCTTGTACCATCGAGTGACGCTGACGTAGTTCCTGACAGGTCGCGGTGTAATGCAAGTCAAAAGTGCAGCGCCGCCAGCCACTCCAGGACTCGCCTGCACTTGTACTTCCCACGGTACGTCCATCACTATAAGAATAAACTGTGGTATTAGTTGCTACAACAGTAAAAAATAATCTTCGTACAACAATAAAAATGATTATGATGAACTGAAATTTAAAATATTGCAAATAATCTGGTTAAAAATAAATAATAAGTTTATTACAATAATTAAACTAATCTTATAAACTAGAATTGAATCTAATAAATATACATTTTTAATATAACGTAAGAATGGCGTAGACGTATCTTAAAGTGAGGTTGTAACATGCTTGATATTATAGAAATTGCTATCTAACGTATTCCTAAATTAGAAATTCCTTACACGTCTCAATTTCAAATATTATTAGATAACTCATGTAATTTTATATGTATGTTAGTATGTTGTGATATTTTGACAACGTTTAGGAAATAATAAAAACAAATTTAATTAATAATAATTTTTGAATATAATATATAATGTAGAAAATTAAAAACGATTTACGTATTTTTCCAATTTTCTTAGACCTCATTACAAATCCATTTAAATTAGTTTAATCTCTCAGAATTATAATTCAGGTAACGTGAATTATTTTTAAACTTAATAATTATATTATTAAATATATTAATAATAAGAAGAAGAGGCCGACCACGCAAGAGATGGGAGGACGAACTGAAACTAACAGCAGAACTGGAGAAGAGTCGCAAAAGATAGAGAACAGTGGAAAGGGTGAGGCCTTTGCCAAGAGGCACAACTCCGAGATATACTGGAGTGAAAATATATTAAAGTTCATATATATAAAATCACAGAGTTCGGAATTTAAAGGCTATATTATTATTGAATGTATTGAATAATTTTTATTTGTTTGATTTTGTAAATTTTTGAACCTTTTTGTAGTAAAATGGGGTCTGTATTC
This sequence comes from Pieris macdunnoughi, assembly GCA_905332375.1. NCBI lineage: Eukaryota > Metazoa > Arthropoda > Insecta > Lepidoptera > Pieridae > Pieris > Pieris macdunnoughi. Next base: position 1,546,178 of record CAJOBZ010000020.1, read on the forward strand.
CATCTCTGGCTATATTTTCACTATAATTTTTTGTTATTATATATAATTTATGTTAACTGTAGGATTACGAATTAAATAAATAAATATTATAGTTATATTATTGTTTATCCAACCAAAATACGAGATACTTAATACAAGTAACTTAACTATAGTAATTGAATAAGTTGGTGTCTGTCAACGAGACGATCCGCGCCTCTAATTACGGAACTTACCCGCCAGACTGAATTACTGCGGTCCTTCATCTAGCCTAACTCCGATGTCCTGTCACCCGATAATTCATTACTATCATGTTTCACAGGCGGTGACACATTTATTGATATAAACGAGAACTCCTTATTGTAGTTTTGTATAGCAATAATCAAACTATGGTTCTGATAGCCAATGTGAGCTATGTGGACTTATTATACACAATAATTATGATTTAAATCAAACATTATTACCGTCATAAATACAATATTAATTCGCTTTTGAAACGATAAGGGTTTGTTTAGTTATAATATATATAAAATATATATAGTATGATTAATTAAACCATAAGATTTTCTCTTATTTGTTGGCATCAGCCATTTAATTTTTTCTTTACTGTACACTTTGTAAAGGCTTTTGCTCAAATTAAATGAGGACTGTATTTTTCTTTTGAATCCCATTCTCTCCGTTGGTTCTCACTCATGAGGACCGTACCAACCAGTGTATTTTGAGCAACCCGAATTTGTGATCGTGAGAAGTCGAACGGTAGTCGTAGTAACACGTGTCAAATAATTACTTTAATATTGATTGTGTTTAAGTTTCAAGAGTTTTATAGTTTCAATAATAATAATGACTATGGACTTACTATTACTATCGATCATTGAAAATTTGTTAATTTATAGATCTAGCAACATTGGCAAATTAAATAATCCACTAGAGTATTATTGGATTTAAATGTTCTGACTTGGACATTGTTTATTTATAAGCTCTGTGACATGTGACGACAATAGCAGCTGACAGTAACGCCATGCTCTGACATTAATATTTTAAGTTAGCTGTAGGAGTATGAAATTTATAAATATTCCTTTAGTTGCGCTATTAACAAGATTTGATTTTAGTTTAAACATTGGTTATTTATAAATTTGTGTTTTTTTAAGAAGAACAAATGATAAGTTCTAGAAGTATTTTTAATTTTGTTTCAACTCATAACTCACACTCATTGAATTTAGACAAAAACAAACTGTTTTACATTTCTTGGCTTTTTTTGGTTGTGTGTATTGTTAAGGAAGTTGTGGAACCAAATATTAGTGGTTAAAATTTGATATAGTATTCACTGGGAGTTAAATACGTAAGCTTTGAAATAGAAAATTAACAAATATAATAACATTAACATCAACTTTATATGCCTACAAACAATGAACTCGCAACTCATTGTAAATGCTTTAGCGTATCTGGAGTAAGTGTAAGTTTGTTTTCCAACTACTCGAAACGTTATCTCAAAAACAATATTTCGATAGTTGGATATGGATTTAGTTCAATGCTATTGTTAGTTTCAAATTAGCATTCATGTTACAAATGATCAGTACTACACTTATAGGCAGGGTATCAAAGTAAACCACTTTTAGTCATATCCAAATTTAAAGTGATCACTGTACGTCTATAGTAAAACATATAAAATTTCAAGTATTTTACTCATTATTTATTTACGCTATTTTTAATGCTAATAATAATTATTGTTATTTATTTGCAAGTATAGCTACAAAATTACAAAGATGGCGTACAAATTTGTCTTACATAACTATTGATTAGTAAAAAATTAAAATTACATAACCCATTACATTATTAGATTATTTAATAACTCGTCATGACATTATTCAAGCTATTTTCGGTTAGACAGTTTCTTCGCGATTTCTTCCCTTTCCGTACAAATCGCCTGAAATAGTCGAAACTTTACGTCTTAATTGTACAATGTTTGAAACACAAAGCAACAAAGTTACTTGATTCGGGTGGTTACAATAACGAGCCCTCGTCCCTGGGGACAGTGCGGTGATAATGAAACGTTGCGGTGTGGATATGAATAATAAACACGACGGCTGATTTCCCCCGCCACTCTTCCACTCTACTTTGACAGGATTAGCCCGCGGACCCGTGTAAGCCGATCAGACAAATTATACTACGAGGAAAGCTTTTACGTCTGATGTTAAACGTATTACTTTGTATCGATCACTCTAGTTTTTTAGTTATTTCTTCTCTTTGAATTTTCTGATAATTGAGCGATAGCTGAGTGCATCTCCCTTTCTAAGGGACAGCTAAACTGTACTTCAGTCCTTGTGGAATACTGATTTGTTTGTGCGTTTGTATTTATATAGCAACTTTAAATAGCTATTAAATGTCGTATTACAAGTCGTCTTCAAGTAAGAATGTTTTAATACAAAGAATCTTATAAAGATTTCCATGCATATTGAACTGTTCTTATACTCTTATAACTCCACTGGGGTCTTCAAAATATAGTCTAATAACACTAACATTAATAGTATAGGTATGTTAACTAAAGCTGGCGGCTTCAACACATTTACACTTTGTGCTTGTGTAGTGTCTGTGAATAAGCGCGAGACGTGATGTCAAACTGAAATACAATCATAAATACATCATGAATAGACTGTCCGTCGTGTATGAGTGGACTAAAATGTATAGCATGGCAAAAAAATCATATTTTGAAACATACTGTATGTGAAATTGCATTAGTGTGAGTACTGTGAACCCGCCAGCTTTCGATAACCGACCTATAGCAGCGTTCACTAAGACTAAGATTATTGCAAAATTGCACTAGGTCAGAAAGTTAAGTCCTGTTCAGACTTTAATAAAAACTACGAGACAACAGTGTACAAGTGTTGGCCAAATATTTGAGGTTAATTAATATCTATACTGCATGCAGGCGGTAAATCGTTACTTCTCCTGAACAGTGAGGCTAATGTCAAAATAAATACGTATATTCGATGAATTTTGTGTATTGATTAATGTATTGTATCTCCAAGTACATTATTGACTATGGTGTGAATTGCTGCCTGTTTTTGGTGAATGGACATGCATATAGAGGCATCTAATTATTGAATTTTATTTTAGCTACTATTTCCGTTAGGTATTGTTGGTATGACACTCGTTTGAGTATTCCCTAGTGGTTTATTTTTAAATATAATTGAAGTGAAACTTCTTCTTTAATACTTCTTTATATACCCATATAAGAGATACCTCAATATTATGAGGGTAATTTTTTTACGGATGAAACGCAATAATAATATCAGCGTCACGAAGATGTGCAGCGTTTTTGTCTAAAAAAGGGGAGAGAGCGATTGAGACCGATTGAGAGAGAGTGAGAAGGGCGAATTACCTTATAGAAATTCTATTTTTGAAATTAAAATTTCGTAAAGAGAATTTATGAAATATTAGTATATTATATTTAATACAAAATAATTTATCGAAATTTCAAATGACGAATCGTAAATTAAAATGGCACGTGTTTTTATTATCGAAGAAATAAATATAATTTATTATTTTAATATTAAATTGCGACACCTAATATTTTAATGACAATTACATTCATGAAATTTCTAACATATCTTCCTTTTTCCCTCACTCTAAGTCTCGAAAATCTAAAGTTTTAGATTTGTATAAATATGAACAAGATTTAAAAATTAGTTTGCCACAGAAGTTTCACTTCAGGCATGTGTACTTTGTACGCGCGTACTTTTTTATATTATATAATGGTTTACAGTAACTTTTTATCGAAAAGATATTAATAATAACAAAGCGTTTCATAAATGATTTTTCTTAATAAAACCTGCCGTACGTTATATATCGCTCTAGGCCCCAACCAGGGCCCTTACTCTGTAACTTCCATATATTAGCTTTTGTTCCGCGCGATCCCATTGTTAACGATAAAACAACATCTTAATACCTACACCGATAATTTTATAATTAAAAATACATCATACTTGCATACAGTACGAATTTGCACTAGCAAAGTATATATTCAAACAAAACTTAAAAGTATACTTTATATCATGTAACTATATCACATAAGATAGTACATTACAAGTCTGTATATATAATATTTACTAATCAAATATTTTAATGATACGTTTCAGACTTGGCCCCTTAAAATTTAAAATAATTAAAAACGTAGGTACCTTATTTGAAGTTAAAATATAACTCCTTTTTATACAGACAATAATTTCCGCATAATCCGCAGCAGCTGTGATTCAAGAAAATCTTTAAATTATATTATCAAGAACTTCTCAATTTCTAATTTCGCGCCAAATGATAGCGGCCGCCATCTTGAAATAATCACTTTATTTTGGAGCTCCGATTTCATTTTGTTTGTCGAATAAATCGTTTTGAATTAAAAACGTGTTTCCCGTTTAGGCGAATGGATTTATTGTTTGACACTGAGCGCGGATATTGAGAGAAATGTACAGATTGAAAACAATCTTCTTGTCGGATATTTTATGGCAACTTTTAATCCAAGCGCGGACGTGACTAAATGAACGCTTTTAAAATAAATGTTAAAATCCGTATAACGAATTTCTACTTTTTTACACATAAATTTTTACGAACACTGTTGGTCTCTAGTAAATTCTCAATCGAGATTTCGTATTCGAATCCAAGCTGTCCACAAATGTATTTTTATGGTGCAATTGGCTCTTGGGCTTCCTACAGGGATGGAAAATCTCATGGGGAAACCAGCATATCTTACAAAAAAGTGTACGACGCACTTCAGAGCAAATTGAAACAGTCCCAGAAATAAGTCTACTCCCATTGCAAAATTAAGTATCGTTTTGTTGGTACGCCCTTTTGAAGGACCCTGTGTCAAACTGGTTCGGATTTACTTCTGCGAATAGATTATACTAAAATATGCATGCTAAATATATAAGATCAATCAAATGTCACCGTTCTTGCAGGTATGCAAAATGCAAATGAGCACGGCAGGCACTTGACATGAGCGCGCGTCAACTCTCTGCAGTCACTTGTCAATTTCGCCTTTGTGTTAGCGTCATCGGACGCAGGCTGCCCTAAGCTACCATACCTATATATTTATTATCTATGGCTGTTATTAAAACTCTTGTAATCTATGGATAATATTGTTCTTATGAAAATTTCGTTTCGTAAATCTAATTTATATACCTGAACGTATAAATAAATCCTGTGTCACTAGTTGACACATATAAAAATACTGTTTATACTACAAACATATTGCAATTTACGCAGGCTTACAGTTGAGCCAATACATCTTAACTAATCTTGTATAATTAATTTAATTGGCAATATACGGGAATGCTATGTAGCGTCTGGATTAAGGTAACTATATGTATGAGATTCTTATAAGAACTGAATGATTTAAATACAAAATTTGACACAAAAAGTGTGTAAGTAACATAATAATAATTAGTAATGAGACATACAAGTGAGCCTATATATTGTTTATATGCAACACTGCCGTAAGATTTATGGCGTCGCAGGTATCCATGAACGGCAGTAAGTACCTACATAATTTTTAGTGATTTGTTCGTTCTTGATTAACCACTGGCCCTCACTTAATTAACATTATCAGGTGGTATATTTATTTTTAAACTCAAACTAAATATTTTAGATATATTACGATCGCATTTACTATTTCCGAAGTCATGGTTGTACTCCTAAATAAACGTGTAATTGACATTCTGTTTTTGGCATAAGGGTGCATTGTGTTAAAAGGCTCCGAGTGTCATCGAGATATCATAAGCGCTGGATTAAAAACAAAAGCCTGCATTTATGAGCACATAGAGCGATGTGGGTACTTAGTAAGTACCCACAAGGTTTTTACGTTAAACAATATAATAATTCGTAATTCGCAAATGAATAATAAAATGTAAACACGTTATTTTTTGTTTCTCTATATGTAAACGCTAATTAAATCTCATATAAATGTACAGGTTTTTAGTAGAATATATGCATCCGTAATTCACGGTGTTATCCTCCCTTTAATATCATATTAGACCTATGAATTTTATCGTAATCTGTGCAAATTGTATAATCTATGCTAAGCTTATCTATTTCAATTCTAAAATTCAAGTCTAATTTAAAGTTGACTATGTTCATTTCTGATTTAACTATGTTTATCATTGATATCGTTTAGAGGTGCGTTGCCGGCTTATAAACTCGAAGTGATAGTTTTTTGTATAAGTGAGTAAAAATATGGATGTTTTTAATAAAATAAGAAGTTAAACGAAAACAATAGTAGGTATACATATGCAGTATGTTATAAATTCTGCAATAGTACTAACAATGCGTAAAAACGAATAGTTAACGAAAGCGGAGCTTTACAGCTTAAGAAGCGCTTTATTTGTGTATTTTTATGCAGCACAAATATGCAAGGACACGAATATGTGTAGATACCTCATCGAATGTAAGTCAAGCTGTCAAAAATTATCGCATTGACATGACGAAACTATGGTAAAGTAAGCACTTTGACCTCTATAGTGTTATTTTATTCAAGTATATTAACAATTTGAATATTAAGGCAATATCAGCCATAAGACCTAATTGTGTTTATAGTGCTGCTGTTACTAAGGGTATTACGGAATTAAGCGTCGTTGTTGACGCTGTAATTACTGCCGTTGTGTGTCGTTCTATCAACTAGTCATATAAATACGTAACATTTTTGACAAAGCTCTTTTATCCATATAAGAATGTATTTCATTTTTGTGATACGTTTGTGAGTTACAAATCAAAACGATTTGTGCTTTATCCGGAATCAAACCCATGACGTTCGAGTTACGAAGCTATGCTAAAGTAAAGTTTATACGTTCAAAAAATTAACGATAAAACGCAACAAAACTATATTGATATATTTTATTTCAAGTGGATTTATATTTTTTTAAGTTTTAAAAACGGGAAAAACTATGATTGTATCAAACAATATAGCAGAATAATTTTGGACCTCTTCGAATCTATTCTCATAAACTCATGCAAATCATTCTGACTTTGCCTCAAAGTCAAGTTGGATGAAAACCTTCGAGAAATGAAGTATTCAACCCGATCACATCATCTGCAAACCCCTTTTTGATAACCTACAATTGACACGGCAAAACCGCACTTATAACCATATACATACAGGCCAAAGTATTGTGTACATGACACTTGACCGCTGTTGACGTCTCGGGCGTGAATCGTTAGGTCGGAATGCAAATAGGAATCTTTATGGAGGAGGCTTTGGCTTGCTCTGGGCCGTAAACCTTTGATTGAGCCTTCGATATCGCCTTTGTGACTGGCGCTAATGGAATCGACGTTCGAACTACGCATACACAAGGGATTCGAAACTTTCTAATATTATTTTAGTACTTGGGATAAATTTTCCTTCGGCAATCTTTTTTATTGTAGAAATGTTGTTTAAACTTGAATATGAATAGAATATGTGTGTATTGAAATTTATTAGGCGTCAGTGTGTAACATTTAGGCCTTAAATATAAAACTGTTGTTTAATTAACAGTATGGGTGGTAGTCTGTAAATAAATACAGTTTATGATTGGTCTTACGTATTTGCAGATATAAAAGCACTATGTTTTATAACGAGTTCATCATCTTTTTTTTTCGTTACCACACGGGGTTGGAATCCAAGACCGTCAATATCATGAAAAAGGTTACCACTAAAATAATTAGGCAATTGACCAAATATTACAGTGGTGTTTTTAAGTCCTGTACAATCTAAAAGCTGTTCAAATTAAACTTTCTATAAGCTCTATATTATAGATTTGTTACTCTTCTATAAATCGTAGTTGGTAGTACTGACCTGCCTCTACTCTCATATCGCGAGAGAGCACAGTCCCAGAAGTACCAGATGCTCGACACCGATAAACTCCTGCATGGACGTCGCTTCGGTATTGCGCCGGCGAAAATGCTCCTAGCCATAGTGTACCGTTTGACAATGCTTGCCTGAAACAAATAATAACGAACATGTAGTGAAAAGTTTCTCTATAACTTAAATATAAGCGTAATAACGTTAATATTATTAAAAGTAATAATGGTTTTTTTGTAGGCTCGATCCCCGGCTGTGCACCAGTGGACTTTCTTTCTATGTGCGCATTTAATAGTTCCTCGAACGGTGAAGGAAAACATCGTGAGGAAACCGACTTAGACCCAAAGAGTCGATGGCGTGTGTGACTGGAGGCTCATCACTTACTTGTCTATTAGATTTAAAAATGATCATGAAACAGATTCAGAAATCTGAGGCCAAGATCTAGAGGTTGTAGCGCCACTGATTTTTTTTTAAATTCAATTGCAAACTCAACAGTAAAAAGCCTTCTAAGACTTGTCATCATTGTTATTATATTTGCAATTTTAATAGTCAAGTAGTCGTTTAGGTATACAACATTGGATTTCGCGCTAGCAATTATTTTACACATAATTAGGAAAATCCATATCGGAGCAAAACGGAGTTCATATGTATGGACTGAGATAGGGAATGAGAAACGAATACTACTATGATGCCATATTACAAAGTTTGACAATTAATGATAATACCTTAAGCACTACTTGATGTTCTTTGTTTTGCTAAACAAAATAATCCTAAAAAATCAAATAGAAAACTCTGCAATCAGGCTGTATAAAAATGTATTATTTTTCTCTAAAGTTAATGATTCCAAATTTATTCATTTTTCCGCGTAAAGGACACTTCAAAGATATCTGAAATCATATCAAAATGAAAAATGAAGGGACCTCCGATTGAAGTCACGATATCAAAGCTTTTTATAATTAATCAAAGTCACCCGGACATCGCATTCATTCTGAATAACATCTCGTTATAATGATTCAAAATTAATTTCAAATATTTTATAAAGGATTGCTATCAGCTTAATATAACTTGTAACATTTCTGAATCGTACAATTTATAGAGGAGACAGAGCGGAAGTGTGAGAGAATTATGTTATTATTTTGGTGAAATCAAGAGATTTTAAACTGCGAGTAATATTATCTTTGGTTTACTTCTTACCTTCTTCTATTGAAAAACTTCTTTCACGGATATAAACGCGACTGATATGGCAACTGCTAAAGTATACGAAACAATAATAATTTCGGGTTTATTACGTACATTATGAATGGTTAATATATTTTTGTGGGCTTTGTTTTTTTTCTTATATTTTAGTTACTCATACTTTTGTCAAAAACATCTTATCTGTGAACGAAGGACGCTTCTACTTATAGATAAATAACTTGTATATAAATATATATATACAATAATAAAGATAAATAAATAAACGTAAAAATATTACATTTTGCTTATCTCGTCCACATAATATTATACCTTATATATTATACATGTGTTGATTTCCCTATTACCGGCTTCTCTTCCGATATTCGGAAAATAATCTAATTTTTAAGAAAAAAATAAAGGATTAAATGACATAAATGCGTAATTAAAGGCAAGCGCTCACACGTTAATTAAGCCGGGGTAAATATAAGGTGGTGTCGGCGCTAATTGCAACTTGTCTTGTGTGAGCCATGTCTCTTCAAGTGCCTGTTAAAAGTCGGTGTGTTTGACAACACTTTTTGTATCAACTCGTGTTGTTTTTATTTACTTTGTACAAAAGGCTCTTTATTAAACACAAAATAACAAGAATCAAAAACAAAGCGCACTTGCGATTGAAAAGATGGTTTCAAAAGTGAAAAATATTCAAATATAGAACATAATGTTATAATAAATGCACTAAGTACATATTGCAACACCATCAGGTAAAATCCGCTAATTAGTAGTTTTCGATAGGATATGTACAGGTCACAAAGAAAAAAAGAGCCGTGCTTCAAGTATGTTGAATCATGCAATAAATTAGAGAAATTTCCCTCGTTTTTTCCAGATTCCCAACATCACACCCTGCACTTATGGTCTTCCCTTTCAAACAAAATTTTAATCCATCTTTGAGGTAGCGGTATTTATCAAAATTAAACTTTCATTTGTTGAAATCGGTTTAAAACTCAGATTATGTCTACTATTAACAAGAGAACGGTTAGCTATTTAAAACAAAATTTAATATTCATAATGAACAACTCAAACAAATTCAATATTAATCCTTGCCTTGTCCCGAACAATAGTGAAATCGATATGCATATAGCTATTGTTTCATTGTTTATTTTACGGCCTACAGCTCTGTTTGCGCTGCCGAGGCAAACATGTTCGTATAATCACGCAAATGGTTATACGCATTAACAGTTCCCGTCTATAATCACCCTTAGCGTGGTATTGGACAAGGGGTCAAAACTGGGCATAGGCAAACTTCAAAACGAGCGTTGTTAGTAAAAGCCAAAACGCTTTGACGGGAATGTAGCTTGAACTGGCAATATGTTAAAGTCAAACCTCTTTGTGTCATATAGTGAATATAAATTTGGTACAATATACAAACTACCTTGACTTAAAGCGCAACTTTTCCAGCGCATTTATATTAGTTTTGGTTCTTGGTGTCTTAATAACACGAAATTTGTACGAAAATACATGAAAATCTTTTGCGATGTTTATACACAATATATCATGTTGTTATTATTCTTACTTTCGCTATATTAAGATGCCCAAAAAGTTTTCTTGAATCATATGGAATACAGGAATCTATTCAATATATTAAAAAAGTTACAAAAAGGTCGTTTCCCTTACGTAACGAAACTTTCAAAGTCACACACTTGGAATTTCTAGGAAAGCTCAAATTGAATTAGGGAATGCTGCAAAGGCCGCACCTGTTGGCAGAGTTGGAAACAATTTCGCCGAATCGAGTCACGGTCATAAAAAGATGTAAGCGGACCCTTGTCCTGCCGCAATTTCCTCTAGCCTCTGGGGACACAGGAAATAGTCTAAACCGCCTTTACGCACCTCTTAAACGAAACAGGAATTTTTGCCGCGAGCTTCGGGTTAATGGAGAAAGATAATGAGGTTACCGGAGTTTGAAGATTTTCTATTTACAAAACGAAAAAGGTATAAAGGCTAATTTTTGTAAATATTAACGTGGGCTCCTTTTACGAAATGGTGTGGTCACTTGAAGTTTCATCCTTATTTTACCACAAATGTTATGGATTATTGATAACTTAGGAAAAGTTATATTGTTCTTTAATATCCCATCGAAATAATTGTGTATGAAACTTATTTTAATTTTTATTATTAACAAAAAATCAAAAACATGTTTATTTAATAGAAGGCTGACACGTCCACTAGTTAACACCGATACAAATTTAAACAATGTAAAAATAAATTATCTTCTGATCGGCTACCTAAAGTTACATAAATAAAGAAAGTTATATACTGGTGCTCATGTAGCTGAACAAAATATTGACGCGATCAGCGAGCAAGATGAAGATAGTCCACGGTTTCTGTTGTTCAAACTGTTTGCTCAGTTTTACAAACAAAAATGCGACAGGCGTGACCCGCTACTGTCATTTAAAGTCAAAATATCACCTATTCATGTAGGAATTGTGTATGTCAACGAAAAATAATTGACACTAAATTTAGATTTCCAGCCAGATCTCAAATCAGTAAACAGGGCATAGAATGGCCCCTTTTTAATGGAAGGAAATTTTATTGTAAGCAAGATGTAAAGAGATGGAATTATTTATTACTTCTTCAATGACACATGTAACAATCAAGTCAATATTAGAATTACTACTCATCATATGCTGTGTTATGTAAAATGTGAACTAAAATTAGTACAGTATTAGTTTAAACCGTAACTATAGTTTTTGTATGGAAATAGCATTGTTACCATGGTGCACTAAAACCTACTTAACTTGGGGATATACATTTCGAGGCGCAACTGCTTAGTGCGGGAGGGTTATGTGGGACTCGCTATTGTGCATACCCACCAAAACCCCAAGGTGTCATCAACGATCGACGGTATACGATGGTTTCCGCCTGTCCTGTCTAGAAGGAGTGCGGTAACAGTGGAGCCTTGTCCGCGCTCTGCCACGTGATCCGTTCAACGTTGGTTTTCGCGGGTATTAATGTGATGAGCTTTGATACAGCTTGATAAATCCGCCTTCATATATTGAACTGGGCGAGCTCCAGTGATTTGACAGATTCATCAGCATCTCTTCGTAACCTTGGTACCATCACTAACTTTAATTCACGCTCTATGCTGTGTGTGTGTGTACTTTATATAACGTATCATTGGTAATATAATAAATTCATAAATGCCAAATTATATAAAGTATAAAAAAGATACGGGATGTAATGAAAAATTATTACTTATATAAAATCAATAAAAATATATTATTTACTATTCGATTATACCTAACGATTTTAGTTAATTTTGTAGAACTTTCCGTGTACTTTTATGTACCTACTCGACTAGCCCAACTCAACAAGCAATTAACTACAACTTAGTAGGATCAAGTTTGCTAACTTCTCTGAGTATATCAGTGGTGTGTATCTTAGTTTATCTGATCACATATACAAATTTAAATTCATAAATTGCAAGGAAGTGCTTTCATATTTAAAATTTACGTTCATCAATAAATTAGTTGAACGCACAGGCGTCTTAATTGGTTTACCATCCGAAAAAAAGATCCAACATCTAAAAAAATTGTATATTATATTGTATTCAAGTAAAGACGTTGGGTTTAAACGCCTTCTTTTATAGAATCTAGGCAACCATAGAAACCTAGAATTCATTTTACAGATAAACACTCAATTTTAAGCATTAAAATCCAGTGGCGCTACAACCTTTTAGGCCTGGGCCTCCGATTTATGTATCTGTTTCGATCAATTGGTTTTAATAGGTAAGATACCTTCTGTGCCTAACACATGCTGTTGAATTTTTGGGTCTAAGGCATGCCTGCTTCCACACGATGTTTTTGGGGCACAGTCGGGAATCGAACCTACAATCTCAGGGTCGAGAGTCGCACGCTGAAGCCACTAGGCCAACACTGCTGTTTCTTTAACAGTTACACTATCATATAGTTGTTAAAGGTTTTTAAAGTTGTAATGAAAAAAGTGGCTCAGGAATAATAACACCACTCATCGGTTAAGGCGGTTGAAAAGTTTTACTCTATAATGAACTAATAGTTTTTCATTGAATTCAGAAGTTTTAGTGCTAATGGAGTAAGTTTAAAGCTATCGGCCTAAACCCTTGTAAACAGAACTTTTGGGTTTATAGACGCGATGTTGGTAATTCATTCATAATTCTATAAAGCAAAGTTACTTAAACACCCATAAATATTTGTGCAAATAACATTTGTACACTGAGAAAACCGCTATGTAACCAGGATATTTTTGACTTACCGGAGTCATATTTAGCAAAGTCATAGTCTCAGAGCAGTGTTGGCTTAGTGGGTTTAGCGTGCGATTCTCATCCCGGTCGTAGGTTCAATCCCTGCACCAATTAACTTTCATTCTATGTGCTCACTCGTATGGTGAAGGAAAACATCGTGAGGAATCCGGCTTGCCTTAGACCAAAAAAAAAAGTCGACGGTGTGTGTCAGGCACAGGAGGCTAATCGTCTATTAGATTGACAAATGATAATGAAACAGCTGATATAGAAATCTGAGGCTAAAAAGGCTGTAGCGCCACTGATTTATTTTTATCATAGTAAGTCTCGACTCTAAATTTTACCATAAGAAGTTAAGATAATTATTTTGCTCTTCAATGTTACATATTAAAATAAATTCAGTAACACTAATATGGGCATTTATAATTCCATATTTAGAAATCATTTGGTATTAACCGGTTCCTACAGTCGTACCTAACAGTTAAGGATTGTAAAATAATTATCAAACTTACGATTTTTTAATATACGTAATTAATTTTGTTTTAAAGTATTATAATGTTATTGTAATTAACATCGAAGGTGTATGGATGACGGAGAAATTTAGACCATTTTGTGTTCCACCGTCAATGAATAAATAAAATAATAAATCATGTCTAATTTAATGATTATTTTACCTTACCCTCCCTCTTTTACCGTCTTTCTTTTTTATTTTTAAAGTGATTTACGAACTTATAACTTTGCCCTTATATTCATATGAAAGGTTACTTGGGTTATATAGGAAAATTGCCTGAAAGAAATCCCATTTAGCGTTCGTTATGAGAGGTAGGAACGAATGTCCATCGTACCGTAAAGCCGGGTGTCCATTAGGGGCAGGGCACCAGCGTTATTACAGTAACGAAGACAAACTGCGTCTGTCATGACGTCACTATGAGCTACGAGTATCCAGGCCCCGAATAGAGGATGACGCGGAAATTTCGAACTTGTGTAACTTCGTGGATAAGATCTCCAAATGAAAACCAAAGGTTGTATTCCTATAATAATAAATTAATTGTTTTAAATATATCTTCCTTTAAATCTCTACTGTACAAACATTACCTGTCCACATCGTATCCCTAACCGATGTGAGACTGATCTAAAATTATCGTCTTTCATGTGCACTTTTTCCTTTTCAAATTGTGTCCTTCTTAGTTTAGTTTTTTTTGTTCCTATTTTAGTTTTATTTAAATAACTTTATGTTCTTTTTCACTTCTTGCTTGCCTTATCAAATTTTAATTTATTTTATTTTTCTTCTTTTCACAGTGGTTGCCTGGAAGAGAATGCTCGAAAGCGATAAGGCCACCAGTTGCCCTCGTTTTCATTTAATTATGTCAATTGTATTATGTTTATGCAACGAAGTATTAATAAATAAATAAATAAAATAATTGACATTTGCATGCCGATTTGACATCACTGATTGTGTAGTGCTCTCTAATTGATGCATGTTATGTATCCATTGCTAGCTAATATATAATGAAATTTGCTAATCGCAATTTGCAGCAATTAATTTGTAAATTGTATGCTAGGCAGTGTATCAAAATTTACTGTGTTTAAAGAAATAGTTTCGGACCTCTAAACTTAAAACAAACCAATTATGGCTCTGCGTACAACAAAGGTTTTATATAAGTTTCACTTCTTACGTGTGTACACCTAGTACACGCACACATTTTTTTATACGTTAACTATCAGTTAGAATATTCTTACGTCGCGGGTTCGAACTTCACAAATCGATTTATCAGTTTATTGTCGGCAATTAAGACAACTCGTCGCAACCGACAACCGACATTTTTGACCCAAAACTTTACGACCTCTATCTGAGTAAACTCATACAAATATCAGCCAATGCCATCGTGCTACGATGAATGGTAATAAATTTAAATATATGGCATATAGAAAAAAGTTTCTTAGTAGCGAAAAACGCCCAATTCTTTTCGCGTGTTGCAACTCTTGTGGGTATGTTGTACTTTATCAATCATTTATCTTCACGGCGTTGTGATGTCCTATAGTTTCCGTGGAAATGCATACGAATAGAATATAATGAATATTTAAAAAAAATATCGGAAAAATATTTTAGACGCAAAACGTGCTCTAGTACCTGTGTAGAGAATTATTATATTAACTAGCAGTGTAGGAAATGGTGTACAAAGTTATGTGTTATTCACATAGTATGGGGACAGCTGTAGCTGTTTCGTCTTTTGTTTTCATCCTTGTTCCCGTAGTTATACTTTAAGGTCATATTTAAACGTAAGCTAGTATCATTCTTATACAATTTGCGCTAGAGGGCACGGTTCCAAACTGTCACGTCTGGCGTAATATTTCGCTTACTGACTTTATAACATACACTCCGTCACGTGTATATTTTTACCACAAAGTCGATTGTTAATTGTCTTCAAGTCGTGGGTTTTGTAAAAAGGTTTTTCATATGGCTTATGGAATACGTTTTAAAATTAACGTAACGTGAGAAGTATCACTTCTCCTAACATTCATTTTATAAGGCCTTTTTAGGAAATATCAAAAAGGTTAGTCGACATCACAGGAGACCGAAGAGCTCGGACAAAGAATTCAAAGTTATTCAAAAGGGGAACGCTGCCAGTATCTTCGGAACCTGGCCTAAACGGACTCCTTTTAATATTATATTTTAAGGTTTGTTACTGTTCTTCTTTTTTGTGCATTTGTGTGTTGGAAATATATGGAATGATTCCTTTTATGTTTTAAAATTTTAATATAAAAATACTTTTAAGAATTTTTGAGTATAAATATTAGTGTAACAGACATAGGGAAGATCCCTAAATCTGGAGTGCGAAGTTGGGAATTATAATTATTATCATTGTTCCACAGTGAGGACGCTTCGGACTTGAACGCCAACGGATTAGAGGATTTTGATTTAAATGCTAATCGCCCGACCTCTGTAACATTATATATATTTTTGCTTTAAAAGCTTTCAGTTTTTACAAAGTTTATATCTTTATTGTACATTTGTTAAATCCAAACGAAATTGGTGTCTTAAATTTTGATTTCAAACAATAATTTGGAAGATAATTTGTTGTTTAAATTTATAAATATATGTAATATATACCTTCAAGTTTAATTGGATACCAATAGTCCAGTATATACACAGGTCTTGAGATCGATTTCCGGTGAAATAAATTTCAATTATGATTCCTTTAAAGGGGCAGTATAAATTATAATGTTATATTTCCCCTTCTTATTTACAAGTAAGATAAATTAACAACAATTGTAATTCAAATAATATTCTAAAACTACACAATGTTTCAGTGATATCAAGATATAAATTATAGCTGTTACCATTGTTCACCAACAAACCGAAAAAGGTAAAAATAATCTCCCAAAACACTCGTTATATCATTCATTCACCGAATGAAAACAAAACTCATTCGTCCGTGACACGCATTAATCTTGCGACCGGATTAGGGTCTGCAATCTCCTTCACTGAGCAGAGATCAGTTGTCATTAATACTTGGCTGTCACACCTTGACAGATCGGGCGCTTAGACTGAGACGTGATGCTGAGAAAGCTTTTCGTTCATCATTCATATTTTTAATTGAATTGGCAAAGAAAACAAAATAAACATACTATTTTTAATTATTACTAAAAATATAGTATCGTATACAATAATAGTGGTGGTTATTTTTTAATCTCCATGTATGAGTTCTTTCTCTGATCTTGACTATTTAGGAGTTAATTGATTTAACTTTATTGACTGCGGAGTTGACAGTCCATAAAGTTATTTAATTCGGTATACTTTTCAGAATAATCATGCTCGCTTAAATGCTTGTGGCGGTGTTCATGCGTCGGGTTGTCTCTCTCCCTAAAATATGGCGAGGTGACCGATGGCTAGCCATGCGTCATACTCGTGAACGGGTGCTACTTGTGGTGATCGGTCGTACTTGAATTCGTGTATGCGGTGATGCTAGTTGTTTCAACTAGGTATTTGCGTGTTGTTTCCACGAGAATGTAAGTGCGTGCTCCTATTTGACCATGCCTCCTGCTGATAGAGGACAAATCTTTAATTTATTTTATTATTATTTATTATAAAGGAAGTCATGTGGAACATGTTGTACAAACGTTGTGTAAAACAATAAACTTGGCGATTAAAAAAGAGTGGCGGAGAGTTT
The DNA here is from genome assembly GCA_905332375.1 of Pieris macdunnoughi. NCBI lineage: Eukaryota > Metazoa > Arthropoda > Insecta > Lepidoptera > Pieridae > Pieris > Pieris macdunnoughi. Next base: position 1,563,591 of record CAJOBZ010000020.1, read on the forward strand.
ATTGCCAGTTCTTCTCTTCCGTTCTACGCCCTTGATTTGAGAACTGGCAGTAAATGTAAAATTAGAATCATTTAATGTTTAGTTCTTTTCTGACGTTCATAAGTGTACATTGTGTTACCTACATGAATAAATGATTTTTGTCTTTGACTTTAACTATAATAAATTTAATACTTAGGTATTATTGAAAAGTTGATCCAAATCTACATATTAAACTTATGTTAATTTATTGTTATGAATTTTTTATTTTTGGCATTTACAAGATTTTAAAATCATAACTTAAATCTTACCTTAGTCCTGCAATATCAGATACTGGTATTCCATCTTCAGTGAGCCAGGTGATTGTAGGTGGAGGGTTTCCATGAGCTGCGCAAGAGACCCTCGCACCCGTACTGTTAGAGAAGGACAGACGTGGTGGTGGCTCCATCAGAAAGATCAGTTGACTCATACTCCGAACTGAAACGAAAGTAAGTTATGTAAGTGATTTTGTTGACAGCGATACTAAGTTCGTTAGAGATTAACACGTGTCTTATGTTCTGAATGTGAACAAATAAATAAGCATAAGAATAAATAACTCTGCATTATCAGTTATCATGTTCTTAACACCAAAACAGACATGAGTGTACCCATTTACCCAGTAATGTATCCAACTTTGTCTTGGGTATGGTAAAATAAATGTTGTAAGAGAATACTATGCAAACGTGAGTACGTAGCCACAGGAGTTAAATTTATCTTGGTTATCACGATGAATCCAATGGGTTATTGACAAGTCCGAATTGTGAGATTTCTCGCAAGAACTTAGGAAAGTACAGCCTTGCGATTCTGTAACTCACTTTTCATTTCATTTTATGATTTGGCATTCTAATAAGGAGGGAGCTTGTAATGTATTGTTTATCAGAATGCCAAATACATAATAAAATGACTGCTTCACGACTGATTTGAGCGCGACTGCCGTTGCGAAAACCGCTGTGAGAGTTCGAAAAGTGAGTTACAGAATCGCACGGCTGGTGACCTATATACGAATTTATATGGAAATGATCATATGATCGTGAGCTAATCTTTAAAAATTCCCATAAAATTATATATTATCTATTATAGTTGCGCCTCAAAACTTTCAGGACCGATATATTCAGTAGGGCTAGGATATCTGCATACAGCTGTAATTAATTAACTTTTCAGTGAGATAAAATTACATTAATTCAATGCTTTCTCACGCTTCATTTGTGAGTTTTGAGGGTATTGACTCGTTACTAAGTGGTATAAAGCGCGCGGAACTATTGAAGCAAATTATCTCGTCAACAACAATTTCACAGGTGAGTTGTTTCGCGAATTGGAACCTTGTTCAAAGGAAACCTCAATTAGGCCTCTGATCACGAGCGCTATCTACTGGCTATACGAGATGTAGGAATTAATCGTATACTTTTGTGTTTTCTATTTACATATCAGACATTTAGAATAAAATACGCGTTAATTAGTCAAATTATTTTGGAAGTAGTTTCCGTGAACTACTTGAAGATTCCGATACTGGAAGAATGTTTTAATATTTTACTATACTTGTGTTCACGCATTCCTCGTCCTCTTGTTTTCATGGTAACACTTAAGCAATCATGTTGTATGATTTAAGGTAATCGTCAGGAGAGTCAAGGCAAAAGACATCTTTTTTTGTATAGTAGGAGTCAAACGACCGGAGGCTCACCTGATGGTAAGTGATACCACTGCCCTTGGACATTCACATTGCCAGAAAGCTCGCAAGTGCTTTAAAGAATTGGTACGTTCTTTTCTTGAAGGACCTTTAAGTCGAATTGGTTCGGAAATACTTCAACGGACAGCTGATTCCACATAGTGGTCGTCGAGGTGATGCTGATGGTATTTTGTATTCTGCATTGACGTCCGATAATGTCCGAATAACTCCTAACTTGTATACGGTCAAGCGGAAGGAGCTGGTACTGGGGAGCTCCCGCCCAGAGGTCATCAAAATAATAACGAACCAATCTTTTCAGAACAAAGAATAAATGTATTGTCAAATTAATCCTTGTACTCCTGTATTAATTGTCACGTTAACCATACCCATACTAATATTCAAATTAAAATCAAATTATACAATTAACATACTATTCCTATTATACTTTAAAATTCATTTATCAGTCGTAAAATTACCGCAATATTAAGTCAAGCGAGTCGTAACTCAAAGTCCTTAAATCGCCAGCCAACAAATTGGAATGAAATTAAAATATTTCAAAGCGAAGCATCCTTTGTGAGAGTCGCTATTATGAAAATACCTTGAGGTCGGCATCCCGCCCGACATAATATGCTTGGTATTGTGACCTGACTTCTGACCGACGCGGGCTTTGATATCGCAAACTTTCTCAACGACTAACTATTGTTTTTAAAACAGTGCCCCCGATCCTGACATTATTGTATGCAATGTATATATGAGTATATGCTACCTATTTACTATAGGTAATATGTATTAAAATGTTCAGTTTGGGTCATAAGGCGTGCTACACTGTAATATGAATTTAATAATTGCCTAGCTTTAAAACCTTTCAATAACCGACGGCAATTGTAGGTAGACTAAGAAAAAGTTAAATGCAGTCCTAACAATAGCGCTGAAGTTTTGAGAATACGCTGAACAAAAATTTAATATTGAATTTCAGCAGCTTTATAATTTAAGCTACCAGCACTGTAACACTTTTAATAAAATTAAAATAGAATATAATATTTTTTTAATAAAGATAAACAGATTTCTTCGACGTTCAGCTGTTTTACCACAAAGAACGGTTTGGTGATATACACATTTTCTATTAACAATCAGTATTAAGTCATAAGTAAGATAAAGTCGTAAGAATAAGGGAAGTGTTAATATAGGAATAATATTAATAATTAGCCTTATATAAATACTTTATTTAATAATAAAGTTTACAGTACATAGTACACACAAAAAATAATAAAATTATTGGCGTATAATTTATGGTGTAATAATAAATAAAATAAAAATAGCCTTTATTAGAGTACACTATAACTACAGTAAGTCCATGTCTTTTAAGTTTTACACTAGTACTCGACCTCCGACGGAGTGAAAGCCTCCTCCAGATTCTTCCATTTGTCCATATTTGTTGCGACAATTTTCCAGTTTTTCCCCGCTATCCCTTTTATTTCATCTTCCCAAGTTTTTGGTGGGTATCCTCTCTTTCTGCTTCCCACTGGGCTCTTCCAAGTAAGGGTCTTTTTGACCCATCAGCCTTGCGATTCTGTAACTCACTTTTCGAACTCTCACAGCGGTTTTCGCAGCGGCGGTCGCGCTCAAATCAGTCGTGAAGCAGTCAACTTACGATTTGGCATTCTGATAAGGAGGGAACTTGTAGTTTGTTGTACACTGCGAAAACCGCTGTGAGAGTTCGAAAAGTGAGTTACAGAATCGCAAGGCTGCCATCACAAATGCGGCCAATGTGACCGGCCCATTCCCATTTGAGCCTTTTTGTATATACTACATCTTTTATTTTTTGTACGGCTTCGTATCACCTTGTTTTTACTTTGTCTTTTAATTTCAATTGAAGAATCGAGCGCTCCATAGCCCTTTGGCATACTCAAATCGTCTGTATTAATGTTTGTGCGTACTAAATAATAAATTCAACAATGGCAGATATGGATTCAATTGGAAAGAACGTCTAACCAAGCGTAACGATAAAGCAAAAATGTGAAATAAAAGGTGATCGGCCGTGGCAATACGCTACCCTCAACTTTAATAAAAAAGTATTTATAAAACATCTGTATTAATTCTAACGCTCATAAACCACGACCCACCAGTGTCTATTAAAATTAGTCGTATAGTTTACGATGTTATTTTTATAGCGGAGATGGCAGTAAATTGAAGTAAGCCTTGAGTAAGCCTGCGAGCGCGTAATTCCGTTTTATTAACTCCCGCCATCATGCGCGATATTACGCCGCAGCGTCGTGAAGTAGAGATAACCGCTTAATTATTATATTGGTTCTCACCGAGTGTCAATACAACATTATAAATACAGAGTTTGCTTACTGATTAAAAACCAGACAGATCACGGATTTGCACTAATGACATCTATGCTCTATATTAAACTAGCAGACCGGCCAAGCGTTGCTGTGGCTAAGGTTTTTGTTATATTACATAGTAGTAAACTATTCAAGAGAAACGGTAGGAGAACTTATGTGAAAGGTTGCTTATGTGAAACGTTGGTACTTTTAACACAGCGCCATCTGTTAGAATTGTATCAAATAATAAACAAATATTTGCAATAAAATAATATTGCGGGTATAAATTGAGATGTAAGCTACACACGGTGTGCAAATTTGATTGATATCGGTTCGGTAGTTTAGGAGTCCATCGCGAACAAACAACGTGACACGTAATTTATATATATTAAGATAATACTAGCGAGACGTACTTAACTTTATTTATTTATTTAATTATAAGTAATCTTACAGCTAACATACATATTATTAAACAAAACACTTAGACAATACAGCCATCCAAAACAGATTACATAGATAAACAATATAATATACGAAACAAAACAAATAAGTACATTAATAGACAAAACTATATAAAGAAAACTGAAATTTAACATTTAAAACAACAAATTATACTTAATATTTCAAATTACTGCTTAAAAAAAATCAGTAAGTTTAAAAAAATTAAGAAACCGGCATATCTTAGACCGTACTATCAAGGACGCCCGGCACAAAAAGCCTACCTCTATATAATTAAGAATTATCCTACTTTTATATTTATTAATATTAATTCTAATCTACCGCATTTACTACGGAGAGTGTTCAGAGGAGTTGTCGTGCAGCTGAGTTTCGTTATCGTACGTCGAGGCAGAATTCGAAATTCCATCCGTATCACATCGACATTCCACAACTAAGCGTTTTTTCAGGCAGTTTTATCCGCGCACTACATTGTACATACCCATGTATTTTAGAACCAATTTGACTACGGGTCCTTCAAGGAAAGAGCGTACCAATTCCTAAAAGGCCGGCTACGCACTTGCGAACCCTCTAGCTATGTAAGTGACTATGGGTGTTATGGGTGGCAGAATCACTTTACACCAGATGAGGCTCCTGCACATCAAAAAGTCGCATATAATGTGTCTGCCCTATTTTGTTACATATTGAACTCTTTAAGGTATTCTTTCAAAATGTTATCTATTCATGTTGATGTATTGGACAAATATGTAAGTACATCAAAGGTATTAGAAACTATATATCAATGACTTTTATTGGAAGCCCTGAGGTTTCAATTCAAAGTGAAGTTTAAAAGGAATTCCCTATTTTATTCCCTTTAACGAGTGATACATGCTGTTAGCAGCGTTCAGAAGTCAAGTGTTACGCTCCAATGCGTTTGCCTACGTGCTTCAGAGAGGAACGTCTGTTGTCGAGTTATTTCATCATTTTTAATACAATATATTTTGTATTGCCCAATTCGTTACTTCTGAAGGTATATTATATAGCGCATACACCTAAATGTTTTTTGAAGTATGTAATCTTAGCTTTTCTACTAGAAAGCATATTTTATTTAAAATTTCTACGGAGTGTATGTTGATATTATATGAGAAATAAAGCTATTTAATAGATATAGTTAGGCCGGTTAGTTTGACTGAATGTAAATTATTTTGGTTTCATGTGTAAGAATTTGGCCTGGCACCCATTTTGGGACGCTTATGCTTATAAATGAATACTGTAATGAACATATAAACGAAATGGTATAGAAATATTTCACCCGAAAATTGTATTAAATGAAGTTTTAAAAACTCAAAGTCATAAGCTAAAAGCTTTTAAAACGCTGTTCATCTGTCAATCCTATTTAGAAGTTGAATATTTCCTTGGAAGTTGTATATTTAACGTAATTTAGTAGAATATATTAAAATATAGTATATAAAAAATGTGGACTGAAAATATTATGGTTGCGAAACCTTAATAATACTCTCCAGGCCGACTTGGTCACCGCGGCTTACCCATATTGATACTTGAATAGTACGCGAAAGTGTAAGCACAGAGACATAAGTTTAATCTCTTCCATAACTCTAATCCATAAATTCTAATTCCATAACTCTCATACTACAATACGACAGATATGCCACAAAACTGGAGTAATTTGCGAGCAAGCGAAAGGCCAATAGTTTAATCCCCCCTGCAGGAAGATGCAGGACCTGGATAGGATAAAGATCCTTTGATGTGTGCATGATAGGCAAGGGCCATCATTATCTGCTTCTGTACACATTAAGCCAAGGTAACAGGGCAACCTGTTGGCTCATGGTTGTTGAAACACCGCCAACTTCATAACTTAAGAAAAAATAAAATATTCACCATTTATTTTCTTGTTATAAAACTATGTAACTTTTTAATATACACTCGGTCCGCCTGGGTCAAAGTTGATATGAATATAAAAATCTTTTAAAAGAATACACAAATAATTCAAAGTTGATGTTAAAGATTCCCGGGTCAATGACTTACAAGGGACCTTTAAACAATTGGGAAAGCCATAATTAAATAATGCCTCTGCTAATTCACTTTCTGAGCGATAATTAACCATCGTTTTAAGGTACTTTAAAGGTGAACGCACTTAAATAAGGATGTTTATTATTTTAGTAGGTGGATTTTAGCATGGTAAAAATGTGCAGAAATACTGAAAGTGGTTAGGACAAAATTTGGAAGTACTTTATACAAGTAACACCACAATTACATCAATTTGAATTAAAGTATTAATAGAACACGAGAACAGAGTGTCTTCCCTTTAATAGAGACTGTAAGTAGTGTTATTGGACACTTACGAATGTTAAAAATCCATATTAGTAAATAGGGTTAGACTTTAATAACTTATTAGTCTTAAGTTAGGCTAGATCGTAATGTTCCATGATGTCTTAGTAAAAAAACATGTATAAAAATAAAAAATAAAAAAAAAACCAGTCAGCAAGTAAAATATTATATATATGTCGGAGCAAAAGCGCTGGTATCAGCTGCTATTGTCATGACATGTCAGAGAGGTCATAAATCAATCAACGTTAAAGTCAAATAATAGTGACTATGGATTCACTATTATTATCGACAATTTAACAGTATAAAGTCTTTAAAAATATGATATGTCTAGCAACATTGGGAAATTAAATAAAAAACTAGTATTAACGGTTTTGAACTGATTAGACTTTGACGTTGTTAAGTTAATAGCCCAGTGACAGCTGACAGCAATACCCCGTCATACATAACAATTAAATTTAAATGAGCTGCGTTGGCCTATTGGCATATTGATCGTATATCAATAAATTTTTCCTTTGTATGAGCTCAATTAACCCTCGTTTTTACGTTAGGGACAAACGTCGTTAGAAAACTGGCTGGAAAATTGAGGCTGTTAATCCCATCCCATAATCTGTTAACCCTATAAAGCAAAATTATCGGAAGCCAAATTCAATCGAATAATTGTTAATATACGCTTGAAATTCTGAATAACTATTTACTATTGATGAATAAAGTAAACTATCTAACAAATACGGGACAGAAAGTTCTAGAAGGTTCATGTAGAGGTCGCGAGTGTCGCTTCCTGTCTCGCCGGAAGCGGCCGGAAGGCGGGAACGCGCCTGCACAGGTAATGTTCAACGAACAAAAGAAACTGTGGTTTTGTTTTGAACAACACAGATTATTACGCTCGTTTTAATGTTTTCTGAAATGAAGCTGTGTTTTTGAATTCTTTTCTGGATTAATCTACGTCCCTCGTGCATAAGTTAAATGCTATACGTTCGTATAGATTCTATCTATGCAAATTACAAAACACGATTATTTACGTTCATTTTTGAATCCTATTAATAAACCTTTAAACAAATTATGAACTACAACGAATTTATTTTACATAAACTTATATGCATGGTTCTCTCGTCATATGCCCTGTCCACCCTGTCTGTGTATGATGAGAGAAAAGCAAGAAAAATGGACAAAACTTATCACAGAATGGTACCCTTTAGACGGAAAAAGACATAGAGGAAGACAGGCTAAGAGATGAAAGGATGACGTTAAGAAAATAGCGGGTTCAACATGGACTCGCACTGCAAAAATGAGAAAAGACTGGAGAGCTTTAGAGGAGGCCTTTGTCGGAAGACAAGTTGTAACCGAACTACCGTTTGCCGATAATAATCAATAGATATTAAAATTGTTAGTATATTAGTTAAACTCTAGTTAATAGTAAAAATGTGTTTTTTAGATAGTAGTCATTTTAAGTAAATTAATTTTAGGCACACGAAACTACTCTGTGTAAAACTTGTTAACAACAATAAAGGCTTTTTATTTTATTTTATTATTATTTATTATATGCATGGTTGAAAGTTTGCAGATATTCAATAACGCGCCCTGTTCCTAAAGTAATAAGTAAAAAACTCTGGGCTTTTTTCCCTCGTAAGCTTTCAATATTAATAAATAAAAACCTGTTTTTCCTCTTTGTGATACTGCCTCTGTACTTAACCTATTCATAGGATATTTTTAAACTATATAAAGCGCTGTTTTCATAATAAGCTTTTCACCGTAACAAAGAAGGTCCTTGCAATAAAGAGAAAAGGGTATTTGTGGCGCGATGCGTCGAGTGACCGTCAAGTATCGCATTAGAATTGCAAACTGACTTCCTCTGTGCCATGCTAATGTGAGCTAACTTCATAAACCCGACGGCCCTCGACCGTCAGCGGACACTTTATTATATTCTTTATTTATTGCTACAATTCTGTATATTTTCTTTAACCTGTCAAATGCATATTATAAACTGTATACAACTGTTTTATTATTTTACCTAAGTTTTACATTTTTAAGGAGGTATAGAAGGATGAAATTTTTTATAATTACAATTTTTAAAACTAAATTGAATAGCCTCTTATTAGTCTGTATTAATTATACGTATTTAAACTAGCGACCTGTCTTCGTTGTGACTTCACATGGCACATCGTTTTTAAATATTATGGAAAATAATTTGTTCCTCTTTATAATATGTATTAGTATAGATGGGTTAGATCGTATAAAATAAGTTAAAATAAACTTTTTTATTGCATCATAGCTATTGAATATGTTTCCTTTACTAACAGATCCTTTGCGTGGCAAAATTGAAGGATAAACAATAAACAATTATGCCCTATAATTTAGAACGTGAAGCACGTTGAATTAATAATATTACGAAGTATGTGCGCATTTGACTTGGAGATGTAAGAATTTTGAGCGATTGTCATTTCCATACATATGTTTATTAAAATTCTTTGTGTATAATTTTTCGGGAATTTCTTCATGTTTTATGCTTAATATCTATGGTTCTTATATTTATTTGTGTATTTCATTTGTTATTCTTCTTTATATGCGAGTTGGTGGTCGGCGATCTTTCCCAGAAACATATTTTTGGGTCTAAGACCTACCGTATACCGTTTCTTATGAATTGTTGTATCATTCAAGCTAGTGTTATTTTCACAAACTATCAGTGTGGGTGCGTCCAATTTATAATAATATAAACCTTTAAAACTTAAGAAATATTTATAAATTATATCGGAGTTGATAAATAAAAATCACGTAATTTTGCAACCATGTAATCAATGTTCTCAGCCATTGCGCCTTTTTCTATACAAATTACTTAAATAAAAACAAGTTTGCTAACGTTTTCGTAGTGTACTTTGTAGTATTCATTGGTCGGAATTACATTGCTTCACACGCGACCTTCCTCTCACAGTCAGCAAATACTATTAGCGCTTGTAGTTTGTACAAGCTGCAAACACTGGTGTATTTGTTATTCAGAAGCCGTCGGCAGGAAATTAAGCTCCTTGGACGCTAGGGGGGCTGTTAGAGAGGAAGGGGATGTAACAGACACTATCCTCCTAAGAGTTATATCAAGTTTAAATGTAAAGTTATCAATCTCAACTGTTTATATAACTAAACATATGATAATAATTGTATAAATACCCCTTCCCATCTACATGGAACCAACTACAGAGCTGGTGCGGCTTGTGAAGCGGCTGAAAAAAATAAAGCAGGCAAATACAGGGGTCTGGGCTCTGAATATAATTTTGTCCCATTCGGTGTCGAGACCCTTGGTCCGTGGGGTCCTAGCGCTTTAAGGCTTTTTAAAGAAATTTCAAAAAGGTTAGTCGACATCACAGGAGACCGAAGATCTGGCAGCTACCTCGGACAAAGAATTAGTCTAGCAATTCAAAGGGGGAACGCTGCCAGTATCTTCGGAACCTTGCCTAAAGGGACTCCTTTTAATGATATATTTTAGTTTATGTTAAGTTTCGTTATTTATTTCAATGTATATTATTTTATTATTATTAGTTTATGTTTATAAGTTTAATTTTATTAATATTGTTACCATTACACTATATTCCAGATTAAATTATTAAATATTAACTATTAAATAATAATGTAAAGTTACAAACGATAATGTTGGTAACTGCATAAGTACCGCAGACTTGTTTGTTTTACTAAGAATGTACTTTTACGCGTGTACATTTAAATAAAGCTTTAAGCTGCAGTGTCAAGTAATGTGGTTAACTTATATCCGTTGAAGAAATTTTTGAAGTGAAACTTCTTTATCGGCGTTGGAAAAAAATTTACCGCCCCTTTTTTCGGTTACGCGTCACATTTATCCGATTCGAAGCCTTTAATAACAAAAATATATAATTACGATAACAATGATAGTTATAATGCTATTACAATTAATGAAATTCTGTAATAATCTTAGTAGTAATAAGGTAAAATGAAATAATTGTCTTATTTGTATTCATGTCTATGATAAAAAAAGCCTTTTGTTAAACTTTATCTAATTTAACTTTATTTAACCAATTTCTGTAAAGTTGCATATAGTTTTCGAAAAAAGGTCATAAAGAAGTTTCACTTCTTACGTGTGTATACATGTACACGCACAATTTTTTTTTAATTCGTCTTTGTAACTGGTTTACGCATATTGCATACACGCGTCTTGGTTTGAATTTTGTACTCATAGGGACCACACCCTGACTTTCATTATAATGGTGACTAAGGTAAGATAACATAAAACACAGAAGTGTGTTTGTTTTAGATTTAGATATTTCAAGACGATTATGTTCGATACCCTATATTTTGACGTATGAAACTTCGATGTTATTATCAATATCTGTAGCGCTGATATCAGAGCCTTGAAATCATTGAAGTCGGGATAGATTACTGGCCTTAAAGTTGTAACAGTAATTTGATAAATTATTTTATTAGAACGTATTAAATTGTAAAACAAAATAAAATTTGCTCCCGTAGTTATAAACTAGTGGAGGGAATCTTCGAAAGCGCGGGCGCCGAGTTCCTTGCACCAAAGTGAGAACTTTTAATTAACTCGGTACTACAATCAAACTAATGACGCGAACTTCGAGCAATTTTCTGATAAACTTCTTCAATTGATGAAATTTTATAAGTGCGGAAATATTAATGGAATTTTATTCATTAAAACATTGTTTATTATGTCGGTAAACTAATAAACGAATTTGTGGTATTTCGAACACTAGTGTTATTGCTGAATATTTTTTTATTGGGTACGTATACTCTATATTATACACCTAATTACTATTTTTATCTAAATATTCAAGCTTTGAGAGTCATTTAATTAAATTGTCTTTTATTACTAAACTAAAATTAAATAAATATAAAATACACACTTATAAACATCAATATTTATAAAAATTGATGAATCTAAATTTACAGTACCAGTTCCCAAATCAAAGGTGTAGAATGTCCAAGAAGAACTGTAAAGAAACTATCCACCACTGTTTTTAATCGGCAAGTTTTTCGGTGTCAAGATAATTGTAAGTAACGAATAATTACTGAAGTATTATTTTTTTGTATTTATTATGATAATTCCATGTTTTACTTAAGTACAATAAACGAAGTTAAAAGAACAACAAAGAACCTAGCTGCTGTGGTCTCTGGCAGAATGACCAGCGCCGTTGAACAGTCTGCTCCTCAGCACAATGCTGAGCCGGGATTTTTGTTCTTTAAAAGAACAAAAATTATTATCTTTCATGATTTTTTTGATTATTTTTATTTTGTGTGTTCCTGTGAGTGTGTTTTGTTAGTAATAAATGTTATGTCTGTCTATCTCTAAACAAAAAGTATTCAAGTACGTATCTCGTAGTACCTCAACGAGGACAATAGGACAATAGTATAATAGGACAGTGTATAATTTTTAGTCCAAAATTAATTACTTTGCCACCGAGAATGTGACCCTACCCCAGGATACACACATAATATTTGCTACATGCGTTCACTGTTACGGTATTTCGCGGCCAATTACGATTTTTGTTATAAACTTCTGACTCCGGAAAATCGTAATTTCCCGTAAAAAGTAAACATTTCAGTACTTCGCGGTGCATCGTATGGAAAATTAGGTAAAATCGTGCGACGCGATGCAAGGCTTCGTCGCTCTCGACGGGAGGGTTCTCCGTGACGCATGCTTGAAAGCCTCCCTGATGGAATCGATAGGGTTAGCACAATTTTCTTGAGAATTGAAATTTATAAAGCAAATGGGCAAGAGGCTCATCTGATTTTAAGTGAAACATATGAGAGCCGTGGAGTAAACACTTGAACACGTTGTAGGATGTGGACTATGCTACGCAGTTACTGTTACTTCAAGGGATTCTAAATAGCACAATACAAGATAATATGTAAAAAGTAAAAATCATTTAATCATATAGATGACATAATGTACACTTATGACTTGTCAGTAAAGAAAAACATATCATTTCAATAAATTTGATTATAATAGTATATCAAGATTTTGATCTTATCTTTTCAGTAGCAATTAATATTTTTTTTCGGTATCGGTTATTGTAATGATAATGGTGTAAAAGTAGAAATAAAGGATAAATGATTCCCATTTCCAGTGCAATTCTGTTTATTTTATTTTTTTTGTTTTATTAGAATTTATCATAACTTATTTTCGACGCATAAAATATAACCGTAAACTGCAAATGTAATGTCATAAAAATTCAAATTTCGAACGCCTTACATAGTAACCGATTATACCGTACAGTATTTGTTACCATGGTTACCATACTATAATATGGAGGCAACATAGTAACACAAAGGGTACTTAAATTCACGTTTAATTATAGGATTACTATACTCATCTATACTCTACAGTATCTAAACCTACTTGTTCTCTTTTATATTTTGTAATCATAATAATGAATCTATTCATGTACATTGTATGCAACGAACATTAGCACTAATCTCTAACAAATAATACCGTTTTGACCCCAATAATGATTAGTTATTATATGATAAATAAACATTCTACTTGATTTTAAGTACCAGCCCTGTGTGTTCCCCTCAATATGAATGTCGCGTTGTTGTGCAAACCGCACAATTCTTCCCTGACTTTTATACGCTTTCGACTGTTGTATGAAATTGTATGTTTTACTTTTGTATTGTTCCTCGGAGATTAACTACGACTTGGTTTTTACTGATTTGAAATCTGATAATATTTTCAATATAATAATAATACTAATTTAGTGGGGTGATTGTGGGGTGTTGTTTGGTGTGGTTATTGTTATTTAAATATATTTATTATAAGTGGTAAGATTTTCAAACTAAACAAAAAATATAAGTTCGGAAAAACATTGTAAATTTGTAATGTATTTTTTACTAAGATACTGCAGTTCATGAGTCCATGAGCCTCAGTGGATTTTGATTTTTAGAGTTCTGCCCTGCGATTCTGTAACTCACTTTTCGAACTCACACAGCGGTTTTCGCATCGGCGGTCGCTCTGAAATCAGTCATGAAGCAGTCATTTTATGATTTGGCATTTTGAAAAGGTGGGAGCTTGTAGTTTATTGTTTATCAGAATGCCAAATAATAAAATGACTGCTTCATGACTGATTTCAGAGCGACCGCCGATGCGAAAACCGTTGTGTGAGTTCGAAAAGTGAGTTACAGAATCGCAGGGCTGAAGGCGAGTAGGCATTTCTACGCCTATAAAGCTATTATTTATTCACAGGAAATCCAGCTCCAATAATTCAAGTTGTAACTTATTCGTTACTAATTCCTAAACGGTGACTTACCCTTTACCATGATTAATTAAAATTGTAGCTGTACTTTTAATACGTATAGTCTAATAAACAATTTAATTGCAGCGCTATAAAAAACCAGCAACAAGAACACGAAGTCACGCGTGAGAAAGTTCAAATAAAATGAAATTTATAACACGTCCTAGTTACAATCAAATCAGAAACGGATATATGAGACAGCGCTGAAATCGATTCCAATAGATTTCCACCCGAGGCGTTTGCAGCGGCCGCAGCGCTAGATTGTACATTTTTATTGGCTAAACCTTTTCGCTTGTGTGACGGATTGAAAAAAACCTCGCTTGTTTGTAGTCGATTTAATTTCTATCTGATTGGCTTAGAGCTTCCGATTTTATTGCATTATTCATTGGATACGCGGCTTCGACGATTTGAAAAGAAATTGTTTTTCACTAAATAAAATGTTTTTCGTTACATTTTTGTAAATCGATGTAAATTTTTGTACCTACTGGATTCAGCATGTAAAATTTCATTTTGACATAGAATTTGCCTTATGTATAGAATCTTATATATATCAGGCATCTAATTATAAATTATAAATAAATTAAAATCACATAAATCAGTGGCGCTACAACCTCTTTAGGTCTTGGCCTCAGATAATCTGTTTCATGATCATTTTTAAATCTAATAGGCAAGTAGCCTCCAGTGCCTGACACACGCCGTCGACTTTTTGGGTCTAAGACATGTCGGTTTCCTCACGATGTTTTCCTTCACCGTACAAGCAAATGTTAAATGCTTCTGGTGAATCGATCCCCTACTCTCTGAACCGGCCACCTAAAGTCATTACAGGCCTTAGTATTACACAGGCGCTGAGGCTTGACAAAAACAAGGGGAACTGGAGGATATACAACACCAACACGACTTTCAGTAATGAAAAACGAGACTAAAGAAGATGTGTGTAAAATTCTTAAAGTCATATTTTATAGTATTACTTAAGTATGCATATTATTTTAGAATTTATAGATAAATTAAAAAGTTTTTTAGTCTTTGGGGCATGCCAGTTCCTCATCTTGCACAGCTGAGGCTGGACAACATGACTTCAAATTGCTTCTAAAAAAGCACCCGCTTACCCACTAGTGTAACGAAAATAAAACATATCTGAATTGTAAAGAGCACATTGAATTGTCTTTGTTATACGTTCATTTCTTTTTATTATATACGTTAAAAAGTTCTATTTAAAACCTTCGGTATTTGAGGAAATAAACAACCTTAATTTCCGTTTTACATTAAAAGTCGGATAGTAGTGAAAAAAGTTTAATTAAAGGATTTTATGCGAACCGAGCGAGTTGGGACATTATTAAAACCGTTTGTCTTAATCTCCGGTAACGCACAGCTTAGGGGCATTTCCTCGGAATTGTTATTAAATTCAATATATTTAATAAGAGGGTTTAAGCTCCACAGATTATATAAATGAAAATTTAAATTTATGTAAATTACAGGAAATCTTTCGTAGAACATTCTTTAATGATAAAGTTACTTAAATAGATTTTTGTAAAAACAGAGTCAATCTGAATACGCAAAAAATATTTTAGTGTGCCGCGAGTCAAGTTTGGTGATGGATTTTTGTTTGGAGATATTCAAATAATCTTTGTTTGAAGTTGGGTAACAACTGACTTTAATGGTTCAAAATATGAGCTTATAACTAACACAAAATTAGGGGCAGAAGGGTTGCGACGCAAACCAAAACAAACTTGGCTTATCTAAGGGTTCATAAATCTAAATGACACTTATGTTATTGGACATTATCGGAAACGAGAAAGTTACAATTTATAAGTGTGGTAAAAACTAAAGGGCTCAATATTGCCTTCAAGTGTACGATGATTGTTTACATTTGGTTTACGCTTCTAATTATTACCTAAAATATTTATATGTATGTAACTTAAATAAACTTTGGTTACATAACTCGCGTCACGTCAGAAAAATTTAATTAAATTCTTAAATTAAATTATTATGAATCATGTGCACTTTTTATTTTTCATGTATCCTTGATTAGTTTAGTTTGTTTTTTGTTCCTGCTTAGTTTCTTTTTTCTTCTTTCTTAATAACTATATGTAATATGTATTTTTGCACTTCTTGCCAACCTTATCTAATTTTATTTTCTTTTTTCTTTTCTTACAGTGGTTGAGTGGAAGAGATCGCTCGAAAGCGATAAGGCCGCCAGTTGCCCTCCTTTATATTTAATTATGTTAAATTTTTATATTGTAATGCAACAAAGTGTAAATAAATAAATAAAATATTATGATACGATCAATGACTCATCAATGCAAGAAACAAAGAGTTTCCATATCCAGAAAGCCTACAGCGATCACATGTAACATTTTGAGGAACGTTATGTTAAGAATCGTCAAAACTGAATAAAATATTGTATTGAATTAAAAGGAAAAACACATTTTCTGCTTCCAACATGTTCTCCACATTGTCATTTGAATTTTGTACCATTAAGTAACTCTCACTGACAGCAATTGGCAGACTTACTTCGTAAAAGTTTTGGTCGTTCGTTACAAATAAGTTACACGTTTTTACAGTACAGAACAAAGTTTCCTTACTGGCCAGCTTGATTCACCTGATTATTACGTCCACTTCAATGTAATTAGTTCATGGTACGAATATCCGGACAGTTTTATGACCGCTATCTTAGATCTCAAGCGAGAACCATTATAGTCATTGAGAAAACCTTAATTTATATTGTATTATTCTCATATAGCTAATTAAAGCTAAACTTTGGCTGCATTATTTTAAAAACTAAAGAAAAGTTTTTGTTAATATTGTTTTAATTGCAAAATATAAACCATGGTAATAAACACTATTTTTATTCTTTTATATTTGTATGACATATTGTACAATTTTCGCACCATTGGCTTAAAATATCAAATACTACCACAATTATTAAAATTAGGTTCTGTCTCCAACAATCGCGAGGTAGGAAGTAACAAAGTTGTTCTCATTCTGTCGCGATGCAGTCACATAGTTCAAATTGGAGGCGGTCAAGAAGCTTTTAGCTAGATCGTGGTCTTATGAACGTTTTCGCTTTTGCCGTTTAATAATTATAAAAAATACATTTTAGAAGCCTTTATTATAGTTTTATGATGTAAATGTACATCATAAATATCAGTTGATTAAAGCTAATTCGTGTATAATTAAAATGTATATTTAATATGTAAGCATAATAGCTAAGTAACTTTTATAGTGTCTTCGTCTCATATTTGTTACTCAGTGCTGGTATAACTACTTAATCATTTCAATCATTCAATAACATATTTAAAAAAATATTCATTAATCATTAAATTCATGATATTTTAACATAACTTGTGTCTTGTTAAAAACGCAGCAATTATTGCTTATGACGACTATGTTGCCTCAGTTCTGCGGTATGGTATCGTTTTATGGGGAAATTTGGTAGATGTTAATAAAGTTTTTATTACTAAGAAAATGTATAAGAGCTATTGTGGGTGTTGGACCATAAGTAATCTGTAGACCATTTATTACCGAACTTGGTATTTTGACTGTACCAAGTTTATATATCCTACAAGCAATTATGACTGTAAAAAAGCATCCAAAATTATTCAAAACATTTAAAGAAACTTGCCTATATCTACCGAGGAATCCAACACGGCCGTGAGTGTCTGCATGTTGCACCACGATGTATTGAAAAAGTTGTTACGCCATAAAACTATTTAATCACTTTCCTAGAAGTTATAGATCGCTGCCGTTGCTAGTAGAATGTGATTACATTTTTTTAACGCAATATAGTGTGGGAAACTATTTAGACCATGCGTTTTGGCAACAGTTATAAATAACGTAACTTAATAAGATGTATCCGTCGGTTTCTATATATATGTCGCTATAAGGATTTTTAAGGAAATATCAAAAAGGTTAGTCAGCATCACAGGAGACCGAAGAGCTGGCAGCTACTTCGGACAAAGAATTAGTCTAGCTATTCAAAGGGGGAACGCTGCCAGTATCTTCGGAACCTTGCCTAAAGGGACTCCTTTTAATTTTAGGGACTTATTTTGATTTTAATTATTATATTTCATATTAAATCTATATTAAATGATAAAAAAAATATTAAAACAAATAAGAAGTATTATGACATCATGACATTTGCATGCCTATTTTTATATAGTTGATGGTGCTTTTTTTTATAATATATCAATGTTAATGTACCACTTTTTTGCAATTGAACTATTTATTATCATTGATTTATTTGTGTCTTTCATGTCCCAAATGCATTTGTTTTATTGATCATTTTCTACAAAACCATAACTACCCGATTATAGTTATACCAGACATCGAATTCAGAACCTGATCATTTATTTACTAAGCCTGGTATATATATATTTGACGACTCATTGGTCTGGTGGTTAGCACCCCTGACTGCGAAACCAAGGGTCCCGGGTTCGATCCCCGGCTGAGACGAACATCGATGTGATGAGCATTTGATGTTGTGCTTAAGTCTTGGGTGTTCAAATATGTATTTATATGTCTATCTATGTATAATATGTATGTATATCCGTTGCCAAGTACCCATAACACAAGCTTCACCAGCTTAGCATGGGACTAGGTCAATTGGTGTGAATTGTCTTTAAAAAAAAAAAAAATATATAGAAAGTATTACATATATATTTAAAACACTGTAGCTAGTTGATAATATGATACAGTCTACGTCATTAAAATCCGCATAGGTTATTGATAGCGAGGACCCTAACGATGTCTCTTAATGCAATATTATGACGTTTCGCCCCGTAATGAGACCAGCCCGAGGCTGCCAGCTACCACATATACCGTATGAGCCTTCATGATAATATACAGGGTGATGTACGGGAGTTGTGTTGTATAAATTATAACATTTGACGTTAATCACATTAAAATCAGACATATTTCTACAATTGTTTCAATAATCATTTTTTTAAACTTACTGAACAACCTTTTGTGCCTGTTACAACCTCAATGTTCGGATTTAAGACAGGCCTTACACAGGATAGGACTTTTGCATTCTTGAACAGAACAAGACAGGTAGATCAACGACAATACAACAAATAGACAATTTTTGGGTCTAAGACGTACTGGTTTCCTCACAATAATTACCAATTATTATAAACGCATGTAATAAATGCGAGTAAAGATAAAATCATCAATGCACAAGTGGGGACTGAACCCAAGGGCCTGCGTTTAGGCTTACATTGCACTTTATGTTAAGTAAACTTATATTATACTAGCTGACCCGGCAACGTTTGCCATGTATATTATTTCTAGGAAACATTTGGTTCAATAAAAATAAGGGGTTGATCGTAGAGGGGTGAAAATTTAGGGTTGTATGTATTTTTTAATGGCACATCATATAAAAAATAAAATTTCGTCCAGAAAATAAAAATAAAATGTCAGGGGTGGACACTGAACAACCCTTATCACTTAGGGGTATCAAAAATAGAATGTAGCCGATTCTCAGACGTACTGAATATGCATATAAAATTTGATAAAATCGGTCAAGCCGTTTCGGAGGAGTATGGCTACTAACATTGTGACATGAAGATTTTATATGTAAGATAATAAATCACCCTGTACTTCGTAGTGAGGACAGACAGCGCGATATACGAGTATAGCGGCGGTGGACTAATTAAGCTGGCTGTTTGTTGCGATGTGTCCCCGGCTTTTCATGAAAATACACATTTTCGCACACTAATGATAGCTTTAGTAACGTTGTGCATTTTAAAGAAATGTAACGGGCATTTAAACTTTATATTTAAGCTAATCAAAGTTGTATTTTCACGCAAAATACATTCATTCCGTACCTCTTTATATCGTTTATATATAGTTAATCTAACGTACTTTTAAATCAAAGTGAATATAAATTATTATAAACTTTATTCACTTTGTACGCAAATTCTTGTTCATTCCATAAGAACATCGTGAAGAATGAGGTATGAAAATTATTGTCAGGTACAAAAGGCTAATCACCTACACGCCTATAAAGAAGAAATGATACAGACACAGAAATGTCTCATTACCCAGATTCACTCATACTCAGATAATGGTCTCATTACTTTAATTATTTCATTATTTACTTTTAATTATTATTATTTGGTATAAAATACACTAGATAAGCAAAAAAGACAAGATAATATTTTCGAAACGTAATTTAAATATCTATTTCACTATAAATATTTTCTATAATATAATTGTGTATAGCTCAAGTTTCAGTACAATATCAACGGCTGGCTTCGTGGAGGAACGTTTAAAGTGATTATCTGATGGAGTCAGCCACGATTTCCCACAGCACCACCCCTTACCACCCATTTCACTTCCTTCACTATCTTATAAAGTATTTTATAAATTAATTTGTCGATTATCAGTATTAAATGTCAATATTGTATTTGATAAAAACTATCTATTCAATAAGTAACTTCGCATTTAATTTTTTGTAACAATTAAACATTTTTAAATGTCTACAACAATAAAGGGTTCAGCTGCTAATGAACAATATCAAGATGACAATAACCTTCTTTCTAAAATATTAAAGCTTCAAGCGTTAACAACATAAAAAGTTTTTATATATTTGGTGTATTTTTTTTAATTTCAGCCTGATATTTAAATGAAATTCGTAAGATAACAAGCAAGGCATATTTTTGCATATATTTAGCCATAGGTTAACCAAATTTTTCATCCGTTAAACAAGGCTGTCGTCGACAGATAACCTCCACAGATAATGCAATATGGATGGGACAGTATTCCTGTGTGCATATTATATCGGGCGGTTTGCACAGGCCTCAACCGCCGCACAACCTCTTACAATTTAATCTATTTAGTTTCCTCGGTAGTCTTCACAGTGAAATATCTATATTACTTATCTGTACCTATACTAAATTGTTTTCTAAATAATACGTTTTTTTTCTATGCTGGAACTGGAAGCTAATTTTTTCAAGTTATCAAGCTCCTTGTTAATCTTTCTTAGTAAGAAATTTAACTAAAATAAAAATTGTTGACAAAGAATTACATTTACATTCCACAATTTAATAATACCATATATCGTTGATAAATAAACATATGGAAAGAACTAATTCTACGAGTAGGTTCGATTCCGGCTGAAATTACACACTAATTTTCAATGACAATTACAAAAGACTGTTTATCTTATGATCTAAAGTCTAAATAGTTTACGAAAACACACAAAAACTATCTATGTATAACGGATTCGTAGTAACAAGAATAGGTTGTTACATATTAACTATCTCATTCTCACGCTAGCGTAGCCCGCACCAAATCCCTTTTACGCGAGAGTCTCTCTAAAATCTTGAGTGACTTAATCTAGTGTTCAGTGACTAAGTCAACAATCTTAGTTTATAAGTCACGAGACCTAATTTGAGACTAAAAGGCGTTATCAATTTAAAAGTATTGGACCCAGCGAATCACCCAATTAAGACGACTAACACGTATCAATTCCGCTGATAAATAGTTCGTAGAAGAAATTTTGCAGTTATCGATTATTAAGGAATTTAGAATTTTTTCAACTTGGATGTTTTAAATGTGATGATGGAGTGACATAGAACAACCAAAGATTTTACGTAGACTCTACGCAATCGCCCTGCATAGACAAGGAGCAGCAGACTGATTAATGAGATTGAAGATTTTCAGTCCGAATTACTCGCTGAATTTGTCAAAAGAAGGAACTGAAACTGGCTGTGCTTGGCACTTAATATAATTTTATTGCCCAAAATCTTAATAATCAGTTTACAGAGAAGTCAGCTTACGTAACACAAATATACATTTTAATTGTTTTTAATATAAAGATAATATTATTCTAAGATTTTCTTATTAGAAATGATTCATTAGTTAATCTACGCCTTTTTAATAAATACCATTACCTTCACAATAAAGATATAAACACATAAACATTTATAAATTAAAAAAAGAATTAGAATAAAATTAGATTAATTGAGAATAAATTGAGAATTTTACAGATCAAATAAAGAATAAATTGTTGATTTGATTTAGAAACGGATTTGTACTTGCTTCCATCAAAATATGATTATTCAATATCGTATCTGTAGCAACTAATAGTCTTACTTTTCGTTTATATAAGATACTAGTGGACCCCACAGACGTTGTCCTGCATGATATTTAAAGCGATTAGGATATTAAGCAAAGTATGAAAGTACCGACTGCAGTGCCATCTGCCGGGCTGATTTGTGAATCTAAACCATTCCCAGATCCCCTTGAACACACACAAAAAATTTCATCAAAATCGGTCCAGTCGTTTGAGAGAAGTTCAGTGACATACACACTCACAGAAGAATTATATATATAAAGATGTGCGAGATGTCTAGTATTAAATAAATTTTCCCTATTTCTTTTTTTTAATTAAATAGTATCGATGATATAGCTCGAGTACGTGATCACGGATCAGCATTCACACTTATTAACTTTAAACGAACAGTAACGTGGCTCAAGCACGCCGGAAAGCAATTAGAGGCTCACATGTAATGAGAGTTAAAAGGCATGCAATTATCACCCCTCCGATTTTGCAATAAGATCGAGATTCGTTTGCACCACTTTTGTTTTTACATATCACCCGTGCTGCAAATTGCTGTTCGGACGGAGGTTGATGACACCGTTAAAATATTCCAAACCGAACGTTCTATCTGAATGGATCGTAGAGGTATGGTTTTATAAAAATACTGTGAGGCTATTGTGCGTGTAGGAAAGAATAGACCCGTCTGCTGCACTTGAAAGATACAAATAGAAAAGGTTAAAATGATGCACAGTTGTATAATCTTATAAATATTTGCGTCGATTTTATTCAGCAGTAGGCATGGCATAGTGGTGTGTGATCCCCAACTTTTAGGTCTTGCGTTTAAATCACAGTACCAATTAACTGGATGAGCGCAATAAGCACTTGCTCGTACGCTCAAAGTAAACATCATGAGTTATCATCATAGGACCTAAAAATCGATGATGATAAGAATCGACCAGATGACGATATAAGATCGTATCGAGTTGTTAATATCATACATACACTAGAAAAGGAAACAAAATTAACCATAGTTATAATATTAATAACAAATCCGTTAAAGAAATAGTTTGTGTTCGTGACTTAGGTTTAAGGCTAGACTAGAAAATGACGTATAGTAAGCATATTGACACAATAGTTGACAAAGCCTATAAGCAGCATGATTTTGTAAGACGTGTCAATATTTTCATGATGTCGACTGTATGAAAGTGCTATACTATGTAAGAAGTGTTCTCAAATATGGTTGCTCGGTTTGGTTGCCTAGTCACATTACATTAAAAAAATTGAAAAGATCCAAAATGATTTTATAAAATTGATACTTTACACTCTCAACGAAAACAATACGATTTATGGCCACAACATGACATCATCTCAAATAAAATGAATTGCAGTCCACTTCTAGAAAAATGGCCCTTCCTTTTTCCTGCCTACCAGACTCGTAATCGTGTGTAATTTCATGTTCCGAACATCAACACTTACTATTCAAAAAACTCTGTACCTTACCTTCACTTTTATACCATCACACACCAGAGTCAAATTAGGCACCACTTTGAATTTATTGAATATTGTTTTTTGTTTGTTTCCTTTTGTAAATTTTTGAAGTTTTCTGTTGTTAAATATTAAGTATTCGTATTGTACATGTATTGCGTGTTGTTCCCACGAGAATGTAAGTGCGTGCTCCTATTTCACCATGCCTCCTGCTGATAGTGGACATGTTTTTTTTTTATTTATGTTATTATTATGAATTACTTAATACGAATTACGTCACGTGGAACATGGTGTAAATGTTGCAGCTCCTTACAAACATTGTGTAAAAAAATGGCGATTAAAAAGAGTTGCGGAGAGTTTATTGCCAGTTCTTCCCTTCCATTATCCGCCCTTGATTTGAGAACTGGCAGTAAATGTAAAATTAGAAGCATTAATATGTATTTTTTTACTGACGAGTCATAAGTGTACATTTTGTTACCTATATGATTAAATGATCTCTAGCTATATTTTTAGTGTAATTGTTTGTTATTTTTGAATTACTGTTAGCTGTAGGATTACGAAATAAATAATGTTATCATTTTAGATGATATAAGAATATATACAAAAGCACAAAATATTACAACGTACTCTGTAAAATTTAACATTGATAATAACCAAAAATGATCAACTAAGTGAAACTAAACTTTTGCTTAATACAATAAAAGCCCAAGTTAGGTGGAGTAATAAAGGATGTTCCCGCTAACTGTAGTCAAAGTTTCCATTAGCGGGCGCTTGGGGCGAGGGGAGATGAGGGACAGCATCATGCACTTCGGAACTAGACACTTGACACTGATTTACTGCTGCATTTTGCATAACTCATTTACTTTTACATAAAACGTTTAAAATACAATTCCTCTATATATATAAAATTCTCGTGTCACAATGTTCGTTCCCATACTCCTCCGAAACGGCTTGATCTATTCTTATGAAATTTTTAATGGATATTCAGTAAGTCTGAGAATCAGCTACTATCTATCTTTTTAAAACCCTAAGTGATAAGGGGTGACCACATTTTTTTGTTCTTATTTTTTCAAAATACAGCATACAAAAACACACACAGTCCTTAATTTTCACCCCTCTATGATCAACCCCTATTTTTTATTATTGTAGATAGTTATTTTTATTGAACTAAAAAAATGTTTCCTAGAAATGATAGACATGGCAAAACAAACGTTTGCTGGGTCAGCTAGTAGTATTATAAGAGTTTATCACAATTTCACAATTATTTCATATTAGCTGACCCGGCTAACTTCATTCTGTCTAACAGTCTAATAATATCGTGTTAACTTTAGTTAAACTTAATTTAGGGTTTCATTAATAACATTAATACAACTTTTTTTTCAAATACAGAAATGTTTTTTTGCTTGACATTGCGAAAGAAGAATGGCAGTTTTACACATTAGGCTTCTTCTCTCTAGCGCCAATATTGCGATACTGCATGTTAAAGCACTTTCTAATATGCAACATTTTTTTAATGAGGTAACACTTGTCTTCGATCAAGATCAAAGCCTGGCAATGCATGTCCTCATTCACCTCAAGATCTGAGTTTCTTGAACTGACACAAATTCAATATAAAATGATGCGTAGTTTTGTCAACAGATGGCACCACATGCTGTTTGCATTCATAAAATTAATTTATTCATAAAAAATTAGTGGTGGACTACCCTTAACATTTAGGGGGATGAAAAATAGATGTTGTCCGATTCTCAGACATACCCAATATGCACACAAAATTTCATGAGAATTTGTCAAGCCGTTTTGGAGGAGTTTAACCACAAACACCGCCACACGAGAATTTTATATATTAGATTTAGAATTTTAGGTGACAAACGCCGTCGTCAAACCCAACAACGAATGATGTCTAACAATTAACGTCTGCTTGGGTTAGTCCAAGCAGACGTTAGACCAGACGCAGACCAATGGAATTTTGACCAATTACAATAAGAAAGATAGCCATAGAACTACCGCAGCACATGAACACCTATTTTATTCATGGTTGCGTTACCGGAATCTAAGGGCACCGATTTTATGCTCTTTTTGTCCTTGAGAAGACTCCACTGGGAGGATTTCACAGTTCGTAACTTCTAAACGTATATAATTCAAATTCAAAATATGTAATTGTTCAGTTGTGATAATACAGGTAATTAATTATATTTTTAATTAATAAAAGTGGCGGTGAAGGCTTTTATGTTAATTTCCGAGAAAACTGACATTCTAGATAACGTCAAAAAGACACATCAAACAGAGCATCGAACCTGCTAGAAATCAATATCGCTTCGAAAAACTTCTCCAGTTTAACGAGTGACTTTTCAAGCCTTAAAATTCATAAACGTTAAAATATTTGTATTTAATTACAATTATAGCGTACACAAAGTAAATATAGAATAACTTTGATCTCTACAGTCGGGGTGCCACTTCATCAAAACATCTCTCAAATAAATTACGATTAAATTAGGCAGTTGATACACAAGGCGATATAGTACACGCTGTCAATTAATTTTTTTTTATTTAATACACACCAGTTAAGGACAGTAAAAATAAGTCAGCCAAACACAACCAAACGTTTTTTCATCGTCCCAATTATTGAAAATGCTTATTAACTTAACGATAATATATAAATAAATATTTGATTTATTTACATGACACATAGTTGCAAAAATTAGTACAATTAGAATTTCGTGCGATTTATTCTAGCTAAACGAAAATAAGATTAAACAAGAACTGCAAAGTTACACATCAAACAACAATAGATACACAATGAAAATATTGATAAACTTTGCATTGTTTTTTTTTTCAAATTATACATGAAGGGTCAAGAAGGCCTTCATCAAAACTCATCTTGTGTGATGTATGTGGGTAGGTAGGTAGGCAGGTGGGCGGGAGCAGAAATATCACAAGTCCTTGTTACAATTACAGTTGTTTAATCAGCACAGGGTTTAATAATCGAAATACACAGTCAAATGAACAATGTACAGTCTAAGCAACACGACATCAACTTAATTATAACACTAGATTAAACTATCACTCGTATGCAAAGCGATTCGTCACAAGCGTGCTGTGCGAGCGCCGTCTCGAACAACAGTGTGTCAAGATGGCCGCTCTCACAACCATCGACAATGACGCTTCGCTAGGCTGAACCCCAACCTGATGTCTGACGTTGACAGATGCGCCGTCATACATTAAGGTTTTGTCTTTATTTACTTGGAATGTACTAGATAGTATCCAAAAGGATACCGATCTATCTAATAGAGTAAAACTATAAGTAGGCTAATCATAGGCTTATTAAGTTATTATGTTCGTAACTGACACAAATATATGATGAATTAATTATTTTGGATATATAACAGTAGTGTAAAATGGTAAAAGTTTATGTCATCGTAAAACGTTTGCGGCTGTTTCGCCTAAGTTCTCCGAATTTTCCATCTAAGTATATTATGACAGTCAAGTATTTTGAATTGTCGTCAGATCTGAGTGAAAATCGAGGGAAAATTAAATTGGACCGACACGTACCGATTGATATTTTATATGACACGACACGATTGTCGTGCGTATACTCCGTTGTATAATTCTTTTTACGGCTATTATGCTTGCGGTCGCGACACTTTGATTAGTGCGAGTGCAAGTGATTACTAATTGAGGATGATTAGTGCAGGTGTGTAGTGCAAGTATTGTCCAATTCTTGTTTAGTGGCTCTGTTAAGTAAATTCAGTTGTCGATAGCAGCAAGTTTGGACGAACATCGAGAAGCACGCTTGCAATTGGAAGAAGGACTGAAAGAAGTATTAAACGCGGTGCCATCTGAAACCGAAAAAGTTTTGGAAGCTGATCTTGCAAGACCAAGAAAAGTATGGGTTCGAAAATGGATTAATAGAAGACCCATTCATGGGTCACTATAAGGAACACCAACACTATAAGGAATTCAATCAATCGTAGCATATGAAAAGAGTTTGCAAGTGAATTTGATGTTTAGAAATACAGTAGCAGAAAAAGTTTATAATGATTAACAAGCTAAAAAAGTTAAGGGCAATGAAGAGGTTAACGTACCCTACCTTGGTTCCTGTATACGAGTATTAGACGCGAAAAGGGCAGATTTTCGTTGTAGGATAAAGTGTGTAAATTATGAGGGAAAACCCTAATAACGACCTCTGCTTATCAAATAAGATTTTGTGACACATTCGTAATAAAATAGTTTATATTGTTTACTAGCTGCCCCCGCGAACTTCGTTTTGCCTTAATATAATTTTACGAATCAGACTACCTTTTTAATAGCTATACTAACATATGGAACATTTTGCTATGCTACATAGTAAATGTTCGCTTTTCCGGAATGAAAAGTAATTAACTAAATATAAAATATTTTTTTTTAATATATCCAATTTTTCTCTCCATATAAAACTTCCGCAGAGTTCAAGGAACAAATAAAAAAATACTCAAATTGGTCTAGCCGTTTTCGAGGTTTGCGTTAGCAACATATTTTGCGATTAATTTTTATTTATAAAGATAAACTTTTTAAAATGCTATTCAAACTCCATACTAACATGAAACAACATATTTATTTTTATCTTATTGTTCTTAATACGGAAAAATCATAATTAATTCTTATTAAGACTGCCCACTCTTACTAATAGTTAAATATTCGCCTTTGTCGATATCGAAAAAGAACGGTAACTGGATTTTCCAATTATAATTAGTAATACACGAGTTCACACAAATTCAATCCAATTACGCCATCAAATTATCTCAAATATAGGATCACTAAATTTAAATTATAAAATTACCTCAAGGATTCTGGGGGTAAAAATATTATTTAAATAAAAAATAAAGCTTTAAATTATTTTGCCTCGTCTCACCTCCCTCCAACAAGCTTTTTAGCTGGCCACAGAGAAGGCGAGCAATATTATTGGGCCTCTCTTGGGCCGTGGGGTTCAAGTGCACAGGCGCTAATTAAAGATTTAAGTTGGTGCCTGGTAGATAGTACCGAGCTAGTGCTTAAGTTTCAACGAATAAGTATCGCAATACAGCGAGAAAATTCTGCTAGCGTTAAAGGTACACCGCCAGAGGGACGAAACTTTTTAAATTTGTTTTAATTTTCTTTTTATCACTTTTTAATTATTTTTATTATTGCTATGTTCCTTAAGAAAATTGTTAATACTGTATATTTGATTGTTATGATTAGTAATAAACGTTAAATTAAAATCAATTTCATAAAAAAGTAATTCGTTGTTACATTTTGTTTAGTATAATTTATGTAGTATTGCGAATACTCAGTGGACTTGTAACAAGCTCTAATAAAACAGTAAGATTCTGTGGGAAAAAAAACTAATATAATTCTAACGTATCATTTAATATATTCACAAAATATTATACTTTTAACTTTTTAAGTATCAAGTACTGTCGAACTATTTACTAACAATAATAACGTATTGTCAACATTAAAAGGGATGATTTACGTTGACGACCTCAAATTCAGGACGATTCTTTTTCCGTACAGACTATCTGTAAACTTGAAGCTCCAGTCTCCACATTTTGTAAAAATTTTCGAAACGTCAAGTTATATAGTTTTAGGAACAAACAAAAATGATTTATCATAGAATTCTTTATGTATGAAAGCTCTGAATCATTAGTTATAACAGGTCAGAAAACTCGCGAAGTAAACCTGCGCATTATATATTCATAGAGATCTTGAAAAATGACGCTTGTCAAAAATGTTTTGTTCTAACAGTGACAAGCACTTTCGGAAAACGTTTCAGAATATTCATAAAATTTTGTCATATAACAAAATAACTTGATTCTAGAGTTTCATCCTGTGAAAAATTATTTAACACTTTCCGGTTGGAAGGAAAACTTGGCCACACCCACGTGGTAATGTGTAGTACTTTAAGCCTCCGATTTTATTATGGACACATAGATAATAATATTTAAACAAATTTTAAGGCAAAAATATTGAACATACTTTAAGTTAGTTAAACTTGTTTTATTACTTAATATCCGCGAAATATTCGCATTGTCCGCTAATTCTCCTTAAAAATTAAGCAAGAAATTTAATTGAGAAAACTATTTTATTTATTAAAGTGAAACTTCTTTTGGCACATGAGGGTAAAAATTTTACGGATCGTCACGAAGATGTGCAGCGTTTTTGTCGAAGAAAAGGGAGAGAGCGATGGAGACCGATTGAGCGTGAGTGAGAAGGGTGAATACTGAATAACCTTATAGAAATTCTATGTTTAAAATTAAAATTTCGTAAAGAGAATATTTGAAATATTAGTATTTTATATTTTATGCGAAATAATTTATTGAAATCTCAAATGACGAATTGTAAATTAAAATGCCACGTGTTTTTATTATCGAAGAAATAAATTAAATTATAATTTGTATTAATTTTCGACAATTTTAATATTTTAATGACAGTTAAATTCATTAAATTCCTAACATTTCTTCCTTTTTCCCTCCCTCTAAGTCTCGGAAATCTTAAGTTTTAGATTTGAATAAATATGAAGAAGAGTTAAAAATTAGTTTGCCAAAGTAGTTTCACTTCTGACATGTGTACTTTGTACGCACGCACGTTTTTTAAAAATATCTTTACGCAAATATGTAGCTTATAAAACGTATCCACTGGCTATATGAAGAGAGAGAACAATACCGAATAAAGCGGTGGATAAATCATTAAAATATCCAACTGGGAATTCTCATTACGTTCTAAAATCGTGTTCCTGGAAAGGATTTTACGCTGTGACAAGTTACAAGAACTTAACGAAGTATCAGATTTTTTTTTTTTTTTTTTTTGAGAAAGGAATCTCGCTGTTGGCCTTTAGGGCCTTGACAGCTCAGCTCGGGCTGTTTTGGCGAGCGTAGCTCGACCAGAATGAGCGTTTTTCCCGCGACTAGCGCAAGGGCGTCTCCTGTGAGACTCGAACCTCGGCTTGGGCCGTCACGGGGTGGTCAATCGCCTGAAGGGCAGGACGGAAACTCACTGGAGTGAGCGAAGTGCGAAATAAAGGTCCTCGCCTTCCCCGGTGAAGGCGGTTTTTAACCCTAATCTGTGTCTGAATACTTTGATTGTTATTATTTGCCGCGCGGGCGGCTTTTAATTTATTGTTTGCTACAGTAATTGGATCATCCGGATCCGTTAGTGTGTGTCGGGGCCTCCTATGACATTTTTTAGCCGGCGGGAAAGGATAATAGTTGATGCTTTTACGCACCAAAGGGTTGGGATGGTGTTTAGCCTTGTCGAAGTGGCGTGCGGACGCCAACTTCATCCATTGGGCTATGGTAGGGAGCTCCAGGTCGTGGTGGAGATCGACGTTTCTCACATAGAGGGGCGCCCCGGTCGCAACTCTCATGAATCGCATCTGAAGCGCCTGTAGCCGGTGGATGTAGGAGGGGGCACAGTGCGCAAATACTACGCTAGCGTATGTCATGCACGGTCGGATGCAGGCCTTGTACAAAGTCACCTTATGTCTAAGGGACATGTTACTCCTTTTGTTTAGGAGGAAATAGAGGCGAGAGAGGACGAAAGAGGCCTTCTTGCGAACGGCGGCTACATGCTTACGGAAAGACATGTCGCTATCGAGCGTTACTCCTAGATATTTGACGGATTTTTGCCACGGGATGGCTTGCCCGTATAGGGTTACCTCTTTTTTGAGGCGGAATTTTTCCCGAGAAAGAGCGTTCGCACCGGGGTTACCCCTGGCAAAGAGAACTGCGACGCTTTTCTCGGGATTTATTTGGAGGCCCCATTTCCGAAACCATTCGCCTAGCGACGTGATAGCGGTCTGGAGTCTATCCACGATGACACCTCTGTCCTTGTGAGTGGTATAGAGAGCGGTGTCATCAGCATAGAGGGCTAGTTCCACGTTAGGAGCCCTAGGAATGTCGCCTGTAAACAGCGTGAAAAGAAGGGGCGAGAGGACCGAGCCTTGAGGGACTCCGGCCATGATGGGTCTAGGGGACGATAACGTCCCTTCAACACGATAGCGCATAGAGCGGTCGGACAAGAAGTCGTGTATTATACGCACGAGTCTTAATGGCACTTGAAGGTGGTAGAGCTTGTAAACCAAGCCGTTGTGCCAGACCTTGTCGAAAGCCTTCGCTATGTCTAAGAAGAGCGCACCCGTGGCTCTTGGTCTCGTGGTGCTGTTATTCAGCCCGGAAAGGATGTGCTCCGTGATTCGATGGACTTGGTGGACGCACGAGTGGCCTGGTCTAAAGCCAAACTGCTCATCGGGAATGAGCCCCTTTTCTAGGGCAAAGTCTAGGAGGCGCTTTTTAATTACCTTCTCGAATAGCTTGCTTAGCGTGTTGAGAAGGCTGATAGGGCGGTAACTGGTGGGATTGTTACGGGGCTTGCCTGGTTTGTGAATACCAATTACAATAGCCTCTTTCCACTGCGCCGGGAAGGTGCAGTTTTCGAGAAGGCAATTGAATATGGCCACTAGTAAGCATATCAGATGGGGCGGGAGGCATCGTAAGACCTTGTTTGAGATGGCGTCGAGACCTGGTGATTTACGAGGCAGTGAACCCTTGATTAGAGTTTTGACCTCGGCGATCGACGTAGGAGGGAGCGGCTCGGGAGGGAGGGGCAGTGCGACTATGCGTTGGACTTCGCGGTTCACGTGCTCAACGTGCGCCGGGTCGCTATGGTCGAGATAAGGCGTGCACTGCTCTACTAGGTTTACGGCTAAGCACTCGGCTTTTTCGTCGTCATCGAATGCGTCAGGTTGATTTGGACGTTTTAGCGGGGGCATGGAGGCCACCGTGTCGGTTTTTAGGGAACGCGCGAGAGACCAATAGGCCGTGTGCGAAGGTGACAATTCGCTGGTAAGACGGTCCCAGCGTTCGTTTCTAATTTCCCGTATGCGCTCTTTAACTCGGCGCTGCGCGGCGCGGAGTGCTCTACGGTTATCATCGGTCGGTGCCCTAGCGAAGGCGCGAGTCGCCGCGTTCTTCTCGGTCAGTAAGCGCCTTGCGTCCGGGGAAGCTCCCAACGTTGAGCGAACTCATCTGGGACCTTCCGGGACGATTCGGCGACCTTGGTCTGAATGTGATATGTGACCGAGGAGAGCGCGTCTAACGCGTGAGCGGACGAGACTAAATTGTCGGGGATGTTATTAAGGTCAGAGACTTCGACGGGCTTGAGGGCCTCGTCTAGTTTCTGCCAGTCGACAATGGACTTGTACCTCTTCTCTTGGGTGTTAGGAGGGCCGAATTCAAAATGAACCGGGAAGTGGTCAGAGTCTAATTCGTGTAGCACCTCTATGCTTCGCGGCTGTAGTGCCACGTTGCGTAGAATCGCCACGTCTAGAACGTCCGTTGAGAGAAGACCGTTACAATTTATACCGCGACGAGTCGGATGAATGGGGGCAATGACATTAAAATCGAGTACGTCAATAAGCCTGCTGAGGGCTCGCCCATTAGGGTTTTGTTTTGAGCTATTCCAGTCCCCGTGTTTGCTATTCAGGTCCCCGGCCAGTAAGACCGAGGGGCCCAGTGCAAACAGGGTCCTAAGATCGCTCTCTAATATGTCCTTAGTGGGAGGGAGGTACACCGATGCGATGATAATCGGCTGATGACCGGTCATAGCCACGCGTAACACAGAGCACTCTATGTTGATTAGGAGGGCGGGTCTAGCGGCGAGCAGTGAAGCGCACGTCTATAATAAATGAGCGTACCGCCTTTCGCCGTAGGTCGGTCGTTTCGCACCGCGACGTAGTTCGCGAATCTAGGTGCGCGAACGCTGGGCTTTAGGAACGTTTCCTGTACTAGGAAAATATCAATTGGGTGGCGAACGAGGAAATCCCGAATTAAATCTGACTGTGGCTTGAAACCGTTCGCGTTGAAAGTCACTACGGACAGTGATCGAGCCTTGACCCTAGACGTGGTCGTAGCTATTGCGGTGCGTTAGAGTTTACGAATTGCCGCACGGATTTAAGGAGCAGGGCGTGCTCGGTTATTACCTCCACCTTGGTGGACGCAGTTTTAGCGGATTTAAAGGCTTCCGCGAATGCGACGAGTGCGTCCAAGTCTATAGCGTCTATTACGCTAATCGCGAGATTAAAGGCGTCGCGGAAGTTGCCTGATTCCTCAGATGCCTTCACGGGAGGGCTGAGGGCTTTGGTAGGAGGGCTCGCATTTGATGTGGGCCTCTCTTTTAAGATAGGGGTTGACGCAGGGACCTGGGAAGGCGCTGCGGTTGCGGGTTTAGATGGCAGAGGCGGGAAAGCTTCTGTCGTGAGTTGGGGAGGGCCCTCCGTAACGGGGGGCTTGGCCCAGGGACTGATTTCGGGAGGCGGGGCCGGCACGTATGTGGGCTTTGCTCCCGTGCCACGACGGGCCGCATCGCGTCCCACCATGCGCCTAGCCGGCGGCTTTTGCGCCTTTGGGGCTCTAGGACAACCGCGATAATTCGCAGGGTGTCCATGTTGCCCGCAAAGCACACATGCCGGCGGCTCGGCACATGGAAGAGTGCGCTTGCAGTCCGATGTGCCATGGTCGCCTAAACACTTGACGCACCGCGCCCTAGCAAAACAGTTACGGGCTGCGTGCCCGTAGAGTTGGCAGCGATGACACTGCCGTGTGAAGGAATGTTTGAGGGGAGTTTCAACCCTCAACCCCGAGAGCTTACAACACTCCCTAAGGTTAAAAATCTTTTTCCCGCTCGGAGTAGGGTCTAGGACTACTAGTACCATATCGTACTCTTCTTTGGTGGTGCGGTTTAACATACGGAATACATCCCTTACGGGGTATCCCTGTTCGGTCAAATCTAATTGGACGATCCCGGAGTCTATTTCCTTCGGGATGCCCTTAATGACTACCCTAAGGACGCGTTCCTCGGGCAGGGGGAAAGTATGACCACCGATACCTTCGGAGCGAAGGTAAGAGGTAAGGAACCGGTGGTGCTCAGGTGAGGACACCTGTATGCAAATGTTATCCCTCAACGTACGGGCTTTATAACTAATCGACTTAGTGTCGAGAAGCTTTGAGAGGGTGGGCCATACGCCCTTGTCCCTAACATAGACGGGCGGGGGGGTTTTGATGCGATCCGCCGCGGGGGCGGAGGGCGCAGGTTTGTCCGATAATAACGAACTTAAGTCCCTCTTCGGAGGGTTTGTCGGCTGTGTAGGCCTTTTCGCGGGTGGACCACCGTTGGCCGAACGCTTTTTCTTACGTCCGACGGTTTGGAATCCGTCGGATTCCGAGGATGAAGATAATACGGCTTCGTCAACCGTTTCCGCCGGAGCGGATTGGGCCGACATTGCCGACAAAGGACGCGCTAGATCCGTCTCCCCATCGCTTGCGCTTCCCACTTCAGGGAGTGGTGAGCGCGAGCGCGAGCGAGCACGGGATTGGTCGGTTAGTAAAATGCTATTATTGCGCGGTGCCTTCGCGGAGGCATTTTTTCTCGTCTTACGCGGCGACGGAGACGGCGAACGGGGTGAGTCAGTGCACTCTGACTCGTAAAAAGCTTTAATAGCGTCAGGAAAACGCTCTTTTAAAAATGAAAATATTTTATTTAGATCGGGCGGTTGAACCTCGGACGCCATCCTGTAGGCGGGAAGCCAGACAGTTTGGCGGCGAGTGTGTACCTACGTCTAACGAGTGAGTACCTAAGCTGTGGTTTGCCCTAATATGTATGTGTCTCCGCTGGTGATAGCGGAGGTGAGGTTTGTCACAGACCTAACCAGCCCGCAGGAGTTTGGGTAAATAGAGCCCCTGCGGATGTGACAGGACCCGTCCAACAGTGGACCTGATTGAAGCCGGTTTCAAGAGAGTAGTTGGCGTGCCTACTCCCTAATAAGTGCCTACTAAGAGGCCCGGCTGCGCACAGGACTTGGAGGAAGCGGAGGGGCTGATTCGCGCCTTGAAAAAGGCACGGTGTATGCACCCCGGACAAAACACCCGCACAAGGCGTTAACCGTTCGATAACCGTTTGGCACCGTTAGGTGGCTATCGGACGGCCGCAGGTAAACCCGCGCTCATAAATTGCAGCCTTCAAACGCGATGTCCAATCACCGAAGACGCAAGCGACCAATGAGAGGGCAGCGGGCAGCAAGGGCAGCGGTCGGACAGCGCGTGCGCACTGTACAGCGGCAAGCGGCGATGACTCACAGCGAGTGAGCGAGATGGCAGCAGGATGGCGCAGGAGCAGACGTCCGCACAGGTCGGCAGTCGATCGAAGAGTGAAGTATCAGAAATTCAGTTGAAACTATTTATTGGCAAAATTAAATCGAGTCACGCGTCCTGCCGTGTCGTGTGCGCGGCCTGCGACCCTTCCTGATTGGATTACAGGACCAATGAAATTATGCCTCCAATTACTATATCACATCAACTTCAATCATTAAAATTATCGAATGGTTAAAAACAAAATAAACAAACCTATATCACTACATAGTATAAAACAAAGTCGCTTTCTCTGTCCCTGTATCCCTATGTATGCTTAAATCTTTAAAACTGCGCAACAGATTTTGATGCGGTTTTTAATAGATAGAGTGATTGAAGTAGAAGAGTTATATGTATAATAACTGAATTTAGTATCAGCATTGCACCCGTGCGAAGCCGGGGTGGATCGCTAGTAATTTATATATTGTTCGACTAGTAAGCGTGAAATCCTTAAACCTGAAGTCAAGCGTCTGAAATCTGGCTGTGTACCAATTGAATTTGCTATGTGCATACTTAACATACGCTTGAAAAATCTCTTAAAATCGTAAAGGGACGCTGGTCTAACTTAAATTCTAGCAATCTACAGCTGAAACAAATGACTAGAGCACCGATTAGAACTCTGTCTCTAGCCAACATATATTATTTAATAAAAATGTTTTAAACATGTATAAGGCCAGTAATTGATCCGATTAGTATGACTTTCTTTTTAAATTATTTTCTTGGGAAAATTCGTATCTCTGAATTAAATAGTTTCTTAATCATAATTGGAAAGGAAAACAATATATTAAAACATGTTCTATTGTTCCATAAAATGTTAGAATTATCTAAAATTCTACGAATGGCTAGTGCACAATTTAATGAAATATTTGAAAACGTTCACAACATAAGAGAATGCAGTAAACTCTCCTCGGGACAAAATACGTGAGATTCCACGAAACAAGCTTTGAATAAAATCATTTAATCCTTTGTTTCGCGCTAAAATTCCAACAATGTGAACATATTTTAGTTAAATTTATTATGGATACTAGGGCATGTATCCATTATCAGATACACCTTTTTAATTTGCTGTAAATTAGTCATAAAAACATTGATCATAAATTAAAAAGGGTGCGTGTACTTATGTACGCGCGTAAGAAGTTATACTTCTTTGGCATTATTAAAAAAAGTTTTTGATTGCATGCAAATAATTAATTACAATTAAATAATCAAAGATTGGAAAAGGAGTCATTATAGTCAATAAAGTTCAGTTTACATTTGAAAAATTAAATGAATAAATATTTATTATTATTCTCTTACATTAAGTGTAACATACATTCTATTATTATTCGAATGTTGTTTTTAAATTATGTCCGATGCCGTAGCATCTTCCGTGGGCAACTTCATTCTGTTAATTTTGTGTCACGGACCACGGTGCGCGCGCATCGTAAAGTTTCACTCTCATAAATTTTTTATAACGCACCTAAAGAAGTATAACTTCAATAAATGCAAATATTTACTATGACTATACTATGACTCTGTTGTGTATAAAACATTATTGTAGGTTGGAAGAAATTTTACGAAAAAATTGTATTTCTTTTACTAAACTACTACTGTGCTTTGTTTCATGTTATTCACATCAACACTAACCATGCAAAAAACTCAGTTTTGTATCGCCCAGCCCGGGCCTATAACGACCAATATTTAAGCCTTGATTTGTTTCAGCTATCGTTAAAATAAAGAACTATTTAGAATATCAATAGCGCAAAATCACCTGCATCTTGGGCACACCTCACATTCACCTTTCGTACATACCCTCACTTTTACACAACACAGCTAAATTAGGTATTACTTAGATAAATGTATTGAATAAATTTGATTGTTTTTTTAAATAATTGAACCTTTTTGTAAATGTTTAAACCTTTTTAATATATTATGTATTCCATCTTCGGCTATATTTTTAGTGTAATTGTTTGTTATTATATACTGCTCAAAACAATTAGCGGAACAAGATTTTTCTCCTTTCTATTGCTTAAACTAAAATTAGATTTAAATTAACTTGTACGCTATTTTTTACCTTGTTAATTTGTTAATTACTACAATTAATAAAAAAAATTAAAATGTGCATTGTAGACGAAAAACTAATTGGTGATAAAAAAGGTCCATCAAAGAAATATTCTTATATCGTTTGAATATTCGTCTTTAGTGACTTTCAGTAACGTGTGTGGCCTCCATGAGCCCTAATCACGGCTTGACAACGACGTGGCATGCTTCGTATGATCCTCCGAATATCTTCTTGTGGAATTCGCTCCCATTCTTCAATCAACGCTTCAGTGAGCTGCTGCAGTGTTTGAGGTGCAATCGGACGCTTCCGGATGCGCCTGTCAAGCAAGTCCCAAATGTGTTCAATTGGATTTAGGTCAGGGCTCATGGAAGGCCACTCCATTACACGGATTTCCTGCTGTCGTAAGTAATCTGACATGATGGCTGCAGTATGCGGCCTGGCATTATCTTGCATTAAAAGAAAATCTGGGCCCATACCATATGCTGCGGGCCAAACATGATCTTCGAGCACATTTTCAATGTAAGTTTGAGCACACAAGCGCCCGGGAACAACGACGAGATCTGTGCGCTCGTCCAAACTAACTCCGCCCCAAACCATCACAGAGCCACATCCAAATTTGTCATATTCCTGGACTGCTGCTGCACTGTATCGCTCGCCTGGGCGTCTGTAAACACGGAGACGACCATCGCAACGTGTTAGACGGAATCGTGATTCGTCAGTAAAAAGCACTGGCCTCCAATGTCGAAGTTGCCAATTAGCGTGATTTTGCGCGAACTGTCGGCGAGCTTGTCTATGTTGAATTGTTAGACGCACAGCCCGAACTGGTCGACGTGATCTCAAATTGGCTTCCAACAACCTATTTCTTACCGTCTGGTCGGAAATTTCTACACCAGTAGCCGTCCTTAGTGTATTTTGTAGATCTCTTGCAGTTGTGGTGCGGTTACGTAAAGCACAGTTGACGATGTAGCGATCTTGCAAACGTGTAGTTTTTCTCTTTCGACCTTGACCACGCCTTCGTGAGTATTCTCCCATCTCACGGTATCGCTTCCAAAGTCTGTAGATAACAGAAGGGGCTACTCCTAGATCATTTCCTACATAACGCATAGTTCGACCCACTTCAAGCAAAGCGATAGCTCGGGAGACATGCAATTCAGTCAGATCTGGCATTATGACCTAAACTCACTCGCTTCAATGAATAACAATACTCAAAAGGCTCACTTCAATTTCTATTAATACTCAAAAGATTGAAAAAAACTACTTAAAATGTGTTTTCTGTGATTAGAAAGTAATGAAAATTCAAAGACGTCACTTTGTTTTTCGTCTACAATGCACATTTTAATTTTTTTTAATAAAAAAATACAAATTGATTTTTTTTATTAATTGTAGTAATTAACAAATTAACAAGGTAAAAAATAGCGTACAAGTAAATTTAAATCTAATTTTAGTTTAAGCAATAGAAAGGAGAAAAATCTTGTTCCGCTAATTGTTTTGAGCAGTAGGTATATATAATTTTGTTAGCTGTAGGATTACGAAATAAATAAAAAGTTACAAACATCCAAATAGTTTTACTATTACACATTACATACATACATAGTACATTTGCAATACCAATCATGATTTGTATCAATTTATAACATGGTTAAATGATACCACCCCCATGAAGGCTTGCAAGTGCTTTACGGCCTTTTCTGAATAGGTACGCTCTTTTCTTGAAGGAGCCTAAGTCGAATTGAAGCTTTAAAGACATAGACATATCATTTATTATAAACAAAAACACACACACACATAAACACACAAAATAACAATAATCAAAGAAAAAAAATTAAATAAAAATATAATGAGATATATATAAAAAACAAAAAAAACCTTTCCCCTTCCGGTTCGTTTCAAGCGTGTCATGCAAGTGCTGTGGCTGTAATTAGGCTGTAATTAGGCTGGCTCTGAATTTTGCTGAGGAGCAGAATGTTCCACAGCTGGTCATTCTGCCAGAGACCACATCAGCTACAAAAATACAGTCACAAAATATACAGCTACAGTCGCAAAAAAAAAGAATGTAATAATACTTAGTAGATTTTTTTTAAATAATAATATTAGTAATAGTTAGCAGTGTAAGTACTGAAGTCTTGTGTAATGTGTTGTGAAGTAAATAAAATAAAATTAAAAGTTAAAAATAAGAATAATTCTTAAAAAGTAGACTTTTTTTTTTGTGCGGATTTTAATCTAGATTTCGTGGGATTTTTGTTGTTTTAAGATTTTAAGGATTTTGGTAGTAAGCCTTTGTATGTGTAAGCGAGGCTTAACAATTGAAAAGTTAAACAGATCGGTATTGAGAGAGTGCTTCGAGTGCGACACTCGATCATAAATAACGCATTGTTTCATTGTATTACAATGACACCTCACTCGGTGGTTATAAAAATAATGAAATTCATTTTTATTTGAAGCAACTTTCATAGGATCTGAAATTTACGATTGGTTAACGGAAATACGAAGCGTGTTTGTTAATTGCTTTTGATACTCAAGAACACATTCTCACCTACGAGTTTGCT
This sequence comes from Pieris macdunnoughi, assembly GCA_905332375.1. NCBI lineage: Eukaryota > Metazoa > Arthropoda > Insecta > Lepidoptera > Pieridae > Pieris > Pieris macdunnoughi. Next base: position 1,603,955 of record CAJOBZ010000020.1, read on the forward strand.
TGTATGGATTATTGTTCAAAACGTCATCTTCATCATTTGAGAACTGGCACTAAATGTAAAGTTAGAAGCATTTCATATACATCTTTTTTTGACGTTCATAAGTGTACATAGTGTTACCTATATGATTAAATGATTTTTTACTTTAATTAACCTTACATCCTTATTAAAATTTCGTCTCGAATAGTTATTGAAAATCTCATCAAATAAAACACAATTTCAAATATCGAATGTAAGCCATTAAAATCTAAATAAGCCAAATCTGAAACTTATTAAATATTTATTGATTTGAATTAATTTAAGGTGTTTTGCGAGTAAATATTCACAATGTAAGTTTGTCTATAACTTGATGTCAGGGGTTGACATAGACATATGACATAGTACTATCACGCTAGCACATACTTAAGTTTAAAAAAAACCCACTCCCAAACCCACACCCGCTCCCCGATAAGTTAAAAATTACTTTAACGTCTATAAACGCGAATTTCTTACGTAAAATAACGGAAGTTACCTATTTTTTTTTGCATTTATGTTTTTCAACCAGTTAAGTAACACAATTCACTTATTCTGAGATCCGGCTGACAATCGCCCGATAAATCACTCCTGATTCTCGAGACCTCTAACGTTAAGGTAAGGTTAAAAGTTAGACAGCCTTGAATTAAACTTTTATAATTTGCAAGGATTTAGACAAAAGATTTGTCGTCATTACCGTAAGAGGGCGTAAGAGGCTTAAATCCTGTGGCCGCACCATCGAGCACTCTCTTCGCCCTCTATTAAAGAATTAAATACTCTTTCACTAACCTCAAGAGGGCATTTCTCACCGCGATTGTTGACGCTCTCCGTAGCCATTATTATTTTCTTGACTTTCACAAAATATACTTTGAAGAGCGTGGGGTTCGTTTTAGGAGAGACTTATGTGTAGTGAGGTACACTCGAAAGCTTTTTATCTTGAAGTATCTTACAGATATATAAAAAATACTTTACCAGCAAGGGCTTTGTGTCGTTATTTCATTTTTACCAACACTTGACTACTACCAATTTATATATACAACTAGCGGACTCGGCCAAGCGTTGCTGTGGCTAAGGTTTTTGTTATATAGTAAACTATTCAAGGTAAACGGTAGGAGAACACCAGTCATGGAGACCATCATGCTTTTTTGTTGGTTATTCCATTAAATTGTAGCTTATGTGAACCGTTGGTACTTTCAATATAGCGCCATCTGTTAGAATTGTGACTGTCAAATAATAAACAAATAATTTGCAATAAAATAACATTGCGGCTATAAATTAAGATGTAAGCTATCCTATCTTTTAAGTTGGATCAAACTGCACACGGTGTGCAAATTTGATTGAAATAGGTTCAGTAGTTTAGGAGTCCATAGCGGACAAACAACGTGACACGTAATTTATATATATTAAGATGAATACTTTCACTATTATTAATAATAATTCACGTAGAACAAAAGATGCTACTTAATTTAATGCTATGAATGAAATTCGGAAGTGAGTGACTGCGTCTGGCTACTCTCGGGGTGTAACTCCGACGATTTAGGTAATTGCCACGCTTATAAAACTAAGGAAACCTGAGGGGCAAAAGGTACTACCTTGGTTAACACAACCTTCAATTATATTAAGTGTTATGATGCTGATATTTATACTGAATATATATATATATATATATATATATATAAAACTAGCTACACTAATAAACTAAATCAAGCATATTAAAACGTTTCACACTTTTCAGCATTCATTTGTTTTCCCTGTCAAATTGTGTTAGAGTGTGTAGAGAGAATAGCGTCTTCATTCTTTGACTAACAATTTATGGTATTTATTTATACGCAAAGGACCAATCCATTAATATTATTATACGATATGTATATATTCCCGTCAGTCTCATTATGTCTCGACGAGTACCTCACGTTTTCTCCATTAAACCGCATAAAACACCCACTTAACAAATGATTGTTAAAACGACATTAACTATAACGGACTGCAAGCTGTGCATTGAATTTCTGAATGCTGTCTATGTAAAACGCTTACCCTCTAAGCGCTAATCCTTCTTTATTGCTCGGGATCTCTGCCGATTATGCCTGTTTTAAATCACGGACGGTTATAACATCGTTCTAGTTTTCTATATACATTTATTATGTCACAGAAGGCAGACGGGCAGGAGGCTCACCTGATGCTAAATGATATCACCGCCCATGGACACTCGCACTGCCAGAAGGCTCGCGAGCGCGCTGCCGGTCTTTTAAGAATTGGTACGCTCTTTTCTTGAAGGACCCTAAGTCGAATTGGTTCGGAAATACTTCAGCGGGCAGCTGGTTTCACATAGTGGTGGTTATTACTACTGTCCGTTAGAAATAAATTTTCAAATTTATTTTGTAGTTCTGGTACACTATTTTGGCTATAATGGCTTACACTTAAGACATAGATAAATACTATGGCGGTCTTTTTGTAGGACTATTTAAGATAAACATTTCCATCATACATTACATATGTGTAACTCTAGCGGTTTGGCAGCGCACGCCAGAATAGCTCGCAGATGGTAGATTTTTTCCTACTTAGTTCATATTTTGGATAATTCACACAATATCTTTATAAATTGTAGTCTATGTGTTATTCTGATGTATTATTGTAAAGTTTCAATAAAATCCATTCAGTAGTTTTTACATGAAAGAGTAGCAAACATCAACATCAACATATAATATTAATAGGATAGCTGTTCGAATCATTTGCCAAAGAAATGTAATAAGCATTTCACACGAAAAAGTTTTGGCCATATATTACTTTACTGAAGACGAAAATTTCTATATATAGTCTTATTCATCTAATGTTCATTTGTTCGTTTCAACACGTCGTCATCCACTGCTGGACATAGGCCTCTTCCCCTAATTTCCAATACGACCGGTACCAAGCTACCTTTGTCTAGTATAGTCTTTCTTAATTGGATTTCAAAAAAAAAAACAAATCAGAGGTTGTATTCTTTTAGGTCTTGGCCTCAGATTTCTGAATCTGTTTCATGATCATTTTTTAAATCTTATAGGCAAGTAGGTGATCAGCCTCCAGTGCCTGACACACGCCGTCGACTTTTTGGGTCTTAGACATGTCGGTTTCCTCACGATGTTCTCCTTCACCATTCGAGCAAATGTTAAATGCGCACATAGAAAGAAATTCCATTGGTGCACAGCCGGGGATCGAACCTACGACCTCAGGTATGAGAGTCGCACGCTGAAGCCACTAGTCCAACACTGCTCTTCGATCAATTGGATCAATTAGATTTCAACCGTCGTTATTATTTGTATACATATTATTACAATCTATTCAATGAAATACAATACTTAAGTTCATATTTGTTAAAATTAGTGTTTGAAACTGAGATATTTGTTGGACTTTTTCTAAAGTGCACCGGCCGGCGATCGCGCATCGTTTAGTCGCGTTTGGCCCAGCGCCAGCCATATTGGCCCATATACTCACCTTGCTAATTGCTTTTATAGCACTGACGCAGTAGCTACGCATAATATATTAAAACTATGTGCTGCAGCCATTCTGATTATTTGTATTCTAAAAATAATGTTTATTAATTATTTAAATACGCCGCACACATAATATGTACAGGCCTATATACATGGAGTCTTAATTATTATTTAATAATTCTTCAATAATTAAAGGAATGTTTTGCCACATATTTGTTACAGTGATAGGGACAAGAAAGGAATAAGAAAATTTAAAAGCAGTACATTTTATATATTTACGTTTTTATATATTTATTTACCTATATTATTAAAATGTTATGTTTATTAATTATTTAAATACGCCGCACACATATGTACATGCATATTTCAGTATTAAATAATTCAGTACTTTAATACTAAGTTATTTATTTATTTCCAACACACAAATATATAGTATTTACAATATTCTTAACCTACAAAGTAATATTAATAATAATAATAATATAAATAAATAAATAGAATATTAAATCAACTTTAAAAGTTCCATGTGGCAGTGTACCTTTACGCTGGCAGCATTCCCTCGCTGTATTGCGGTACTTATTCGTTTAGTGAGGAAAGCACCAGCTCTGGGGTCACCGGTACTGTCTACCAGTCAGTCGCCAACTTAAATCTTTAATTAGCGCCTGTGCACTTGAACCCCACGGCCCAAGAGTCTAAGAGATTCTTTTGATAACATGTTAAATTGTGTCATCTGTCAATTGTAGGTAGTATAGTAGTTATATAAGGGATCATTTAAAATCTTTTTGCACTCATTCTACATACCAGGCAATACAATTAGAAATTTTAATTAATCCTGACGATATATGACATGTTTCAAGTCGGTCACAGCTGTCATTCAGTTCTATTTGTTTGTGTGCGCTTTGCCGCTGCCGGCCGCACTCTGACCTTTTGTTTTAGAGAGGTCGAATTGGAATTGAATTTATGTCTTTCTTTCTTCAATGCAATGAAATAATACCGTTATGGTTGGATTAGATTAGCCGTTGTATTTTTATTCTTGCCCTTTTCTTCAGGGCGCATCTTCTATCTGATGTAGTAAGTAAAAATTTGTAGTCATGCAAATTAAATTAAATTCCTGTTATGATAGAGCCATCTATGGCATGACCTCCAAAAACCGATCAACTTATCTAGAACTTAGTATGTTCTTCTCATTTATATAAATAAAAACCCAGTTCGAACAGCTGTCACGATTATTTATTCCATACCATAAATGCGTGTCTTAAGAGGCTGTTAACGCACTTGTCACTTAGCAAATGTAAAGCTCCTCTCCGTTTGCTGTTCTATAAAGAAACTCAAAAACAACTCAACCGATTTTATTGAAGAATAAACAGAAAAGTACAGGGACTATAAAACATTTCATATAATTAAATATATTTTGTATGTTATGCATTTTTTTTTTAACTGACTTCACTCACCGAAGGAGGACGATATCAATTCAACAATTATTTGACTTTAAAACAATAGCCTTTATCTTCTTCCTCTTTTATATAACACTAAATAACACTTTATACATGTTTCCCTAGTAATACAAGACCTGAAGAATGTTATTATTTTATACTATTTACAGCATTTTGGACACTGCTATGTTTTATTATCTATTATGAAAATATAATATACATTTTATTACCATAAATAATGTTATTTCTTAACTACGTAAACAGATATGACAAGAGCCAGGTTAGTCCTATAATAGGATCAGAGCGATTTGGAGGTTCGTTGTTAACGAGGTGGGATCACGGGTATTGCGTGTCCCGGTCTCCTGATCCTATACATTTCCCGGGATTGCACCAAATCCCTCTCGGCTGCTACAAATTTCTCCAAGATCATGCCTGGACGGATAAATTACGTTGGAAGATAAGGGTCTGATAAAGCTTTCCTACATTATTATAAATGCAGAAATGTGAATACCATTTCTATTAAAATGGTTTAAAGGTTCATTTAATACACATTATTTTAAATAATTTAGGATTAGTTTTAATAAAGTTTTATTTAATATCTAATTATTAGCCAAATGCTTAGGCGAAAGATCTCCGACGAGGCTCTCTGTGCATTCGAGTCTTCGTAAAAAAATATATTTTTATGATTACCACTTTATCGAACTATAACGAAAATGTGCGTGTTATACGCACATAAAGGAAAATTATTAATGATTTCGAAAGCCTATAAAGGGTTGTAGCAACATTGGTTTATTTTTCTAATATAGTTTTAATCGTTAAAGAGATATAATACGCTTTTTGGTTTTAGTGCAAATTAAAAGGAACCTTTTTGCAATCAGTCATGAAAATTAGATGTTCGATGTATCGTATTATAAAATCTAGATATATCAAAACCAAGTTTAGTATTGGCGCGGTGGCTTAAGCATGCGACCTTCATCTCTGAGGTGGTGGCAAGGTGGTGGTGGTGGTGGTTGAGAATGGAAGGCAAACATCGTGAGGAAACCGGCATGTCAAAAACCCAAAAATCGATGTCAGGAATCAGACTGATCACCTACTTGTTTATACAATAAAAATGATAAAATAAACGGATGGAATCTGATAAAACAATTATAGGAATATTTTTTAAATTAAAACAGTTCATAAATTTAGTTTGTTTTCTCTAGTACAGTGTAGGTAGGTAGCGTACTAGCCATCTGTCGGTCTATTACTATGCATATTGCATCACTCGGAGCCATGTAACCTCTAGTGAGTTTCTGTTAGCCTAGTACACAATGCTAGTTATAATAGGTATGCACACACACATTCCATTAGTTTAGACTAAAAAATAATCTAATTAATTAATACATTAAAATATTTATTGTTATCTGGATGATATGTTTGGTTTAATATAAACCTTCTGATATTTTCTGTGAGTTTTAGTTAACTTATACGCATTTAATTATATACTTGCATGTTGTTGTTGTATTTATTTGTTACACGTTTGTAGTTATATAATTGAAATGAGCTTTCATTTCAATTATGGGTCTAAGAACAGCCTAAACAAAAGAAGAGAAGAAGCGGAGATTATATATCTTAAAAAGTAAGATTTTAACGTTATTATAATTTCCATCAGAACACATGGCAGCAGCTATTAAACAACCGATAATAAAATCGATTTAATCACAAAAAAGTCGGAAAATCATAAAACCTGTCCCCCTAAAAAAAGGGTTTGGTTGTAACAGAGCATTCAACCACTCGCACTTATTCTAATTTCATTAATTCAATCCATTCAATATCTAATTGAATTAGGGATCGAAGTAATATAGCATTTCGTGTATCCGATTCAACGTGGTCCAGTGGACTGGTCATCCCGTCCACCGCACACGTTTAGATACATTATGCAAGACCATTTCCTACGGTTTATGGTTTCCTGGTTTAGATGCCTTGCAATTTATTACACGACATGCTTTATTGTTTTATTTGTCTCCAGTGGTTTAAATATATTATTTGCGATTCGATGAATCGTATTTGTAGAAAGGAAATGAACGGAAATAATTGAGTATAAGAAAGAAAACAAGACGGTCTATTTAGATGTCTTGTTTGAAAAATCTTCTAATGTTCTTTCTTTTATGGGAGAACTTCACATTCCACAACTTACTTATTCGTTGCATTTTTTCGTCATATTATTCTGAATTCTCAACTCACATCTTGTATCTGTTAAGCACATTAGTTAAATATATTAAAACAGTAAGTATTTTGAAGAAATTTCAATATGAAATTCAAAATACCCAAAATTTACAAAAATAATGTCTTTTTTAGGCTAATTTTATATTATTCCCCAAGATGGAGGAGCAATGCACAAAATTACAGACCAAACTGTAAACCTCTGTCTTTTAAAAATTAAAAATACCAGACAAGATGTTTAACATCTTGTCTCGGCTTTTCAAACCGACTAGAAATAGTTCTGGTCGGTTTATGATTAAGTGAAAAAAATTAGAACAAAATCAAGTGGGGATTATGTAAGTACGACGAAAGAATGCAACAGAGGCAGTGGGTGTCGGGTGGAATGGGAGTCGAGAGCGCAATCAAACTGGGATTAGTGACAAAGCGCCGTGACGTCACTCAGCTTCGATCGATGCTGACGTATCACTGGCATAATTCAATTTTATGCCGTTTAGGCAGTTTAATGTCAGCGGATTGAAAGCCACGCTTTGAAAAATTTTAGTTTACAGATGATTCAATATTAATAATAAATATAAATCTGTTAAAAACATAATGGTTCATACATACACTAGTGATTTTGTTAATAAAATTCAAAATTCAAAAGTCATTTATTCATCTAGGTACAATTTGTACACTTATGCATGTCAATTTACGCCTTGTCAAATTACACATTGTTATCGTCTATGTGTTCTTGAACTGAGTAATATGCTTTTTTTATTAGGGTTTCTTTGATGTAAAGTTTAAACTTATGTAGCGGAAGTTTGGTGACATGATATCACGCAATTTAATAAAGCGTGTAAAGGAATTAAACACGTTTTCAATCGATTTAGTAGTTTATTCGTCATAAAAAGGGAATCCATTTAATAATATATTTTAGTTATTAAATTTTAAGGTTAGTTATTGTTTTTTGTTATAGTAATTTGTGTTAGCTGTAGGATATGAAATAACACATTAATAATAACATAGAAATATACAATTATATATAATATAGATTTCTCGCAATGAAAACCAATGGTCAATTTAGAACAGCAGCTAGCATAATTACATACAGTACCTACTCAGTAAGTTGCCCACGGGAGTCATCACGTGAGGCGGACGGATGGGCGGCCGCTGCGGGATTACCACGGATTATGAAAACTTCACGAATGTTCCCGAATAGAGCTAGTTCAAGTTTTATTGATGAGAACTTTATGGCAGTTTACATTGCCTGTTTAAAGTCCGCTATTATGTTGGTTTTCATGAGAGTTTCAAAGTTAGCGAGTTGTTTATATGCAAATAATAATTAATAATAATGATGGCTAACGGTTTACGGACGTCACGTTTTATTTTTACAGAAGTTATAATTTTTTTGGGTTATACAGGGGCTGATTACTTACCTGCCAAAAAATTATTAACAGTGGTTGTATCTGTATTATCGCATGCCCGTTGACATTTATATGTCAACCTTAACCTTATTTATATAAGGTTTTCCAAAAACAAATGTCATTTGCTGTAATTTCAGAATATTGTACTAAAAGAATAATAAAAATAGAAAAATTAGTTGTTACAGTGCCCGCTTCGTGGAAATTTCAAATTTGGAACCTAGAACTGTCAACTTTACATAAAACATTAACATAATGAGACAAGTGAGTAAGATATCGGCTGACAGTTGCTTACATCCCCATAGAATTGCCTACATAATGAAGCGTTCGTAATGTCGTAAACTCCAAATTACGATCACAGGCATTTAATTGCACCTATTTCGAAGATATATTATCGTTGTCATACTACTGTTCAAGGAATTAATGTGAGATGACTACGTAGGATAAATAAAGAGCAGAATTGGACATGTGAAGCATGTGATTATCATCCCTAAAGTTCGTGGGTTTCGATTCAACTATAAACTATAGATTTTTGAACATAAATTATACTAATCAAACATCAGCCGCATCAAACTCCCAGATGCGTTTTTATACAAATCTATATAGATAAAAATGAAACCCGTTTTCCGTTGTCACGACATAACATGAAAACGGCTTGACCGATTTGTCTGATTCTTTTTTTTATAATATTCCTTGAAGTACGAGGATGGTTCTTACGGAGAGAAAAATTTAAAAATATTGAGTGTAAAAGTCTAAAAACAACACTTTTCTATATTCCCATACATAATATTCGTAATAATATTTAAAGGCAATTTGAACTTTAATACCATATCATAAAGTTCAAGTGTTAGTGGAGGGGTTCCGGGAACTTTCTTTTTTTCAACTTTCTTTTTTTTATCTTACTAGCTAGACCGGTGTCCCGAATAGCAGAATAAGTATTTAAAAAAAATAAAGAATCGACTGTTAGGCGGTACGATGTTCGCCAGGCCAGCTAGTATTTAATAAAAAGTTAAAGCGAAAATTATCTTATACAGTAAAGTGTTAAAACGATGTAATAAAAGTTAAAGTACATCATCACATGTACATTTTATTCGCTACTTATGTCATGTTCGGTATATTTGAACACGTTTTACTATCGCGAGTATTTATTGGGTAAATACTTATGTATCTGGCACTGGCTGTACCGTATATATACTCACTATCGACGTAACGGGGCGAACTCCATTCCGTATAATTCGACTATAAAACTACTCATAAACAGCCGATATCGACACTGTGTTAACAACACTCATGTATAATGGCATTCAAGTACTCAGCCGGGAGTAATGTAGCCGCAAATTGTTCGTAGATATACTTAGCGGATACAAAATTGTAGGTAGAATTTTTGTAAAGGATATTTCGCCATTATTCAAATGAGCTATCAAATAACTAATGAATTTTACGTTCGTGTAACTTTCGCGACACATTATTGTTGTTTGTTTGTATTAATATTACTCTTCTCACCACTGGGCGGGAGCTCCCCAGTACCAGATCCTTCCACTATAATACTATACTAGACCGTATTCAACGAACAATTTCGATTTCGATTTATTTTATTTTCGATTTCGATTTCGATTCGAGTTATCCCAGTTGTAACTTCCTAGAGTGTGTGTGTGATTCAAATTATCGACGACCAGTCACTTTCAGAGCGACTTGATCCCTTGCCGTTAGATAGATATGTAGGGTCTCTCTGCATCTTCTACCGTTTTTACCATAAAGAGTGTTCAGAGGAGTTGTTCGTATTGATACCAGCAGCTGTGTTTCATCATCGGACGTCAAGGCAGAATACCTAATACCACTCGTATCACCTCGACGCCCGTCGTTCCACAACTGAGCTTTCTTAGGGCAGTTTTGGCCGTGCACCATCACTATGTGATACCAGCTGCCCACTGTAATATTTTCGAAACAATTCGACTTAGGGTCCTTCAAGAAAAAAGCGTACCAATTCTTAAAAGGCCGGCAACGCACTTGCAAGCTCCTGGCAATGTCAGTGATGGACACTGACATGGGATATCACTTAACATCAGTTGAGCCTCGTACCCGTTTCCCCTTGTTAATCATGGGTAATACGAAGAAGTATAATACGATTTGATGACGCTTTTATGCAGGCCACTGCGTCATGCCTTGCTGGTCAAAGTACGTACGTAACAGACCTTAAACTCAAAATAACTTTATTCATATAGGTAAACAATTACACTTATGAACGTCAGAAAAGAAGTTAAATTAATTCTAAATTTACATTTACTACCAAGTTTGCAAGTCAAGGGCGTAGAGCGGGCAAGCACTTAAAACACTGAGTTTAAGGTTAAATGGACTTATTTGTACAATACTTTTTTGAGTTCTGTTTTATTCGTCACACTGCATATATAACAGCATCAATCTAAACAGTAATTAATAGTTAGAGAAAAATATGTTCCAGAACTAGTTTAATTAAAACAGCATAATTAACAATTAAGGAGCTGATTGTGTCTAATACATTTAAATCTCGATAAGCTCCGAGCCGGCGTCCGTATGTCAACAACGATTATCAGTTAGTACTAAGTTTGGTGTAATTTAGATAGATCCCATGATCAGTGGCCTCGTCACGTCGGGATCACTTCGCGACTTTAATTAAGTAGCATATAATAACAATGGACTAATCTGTTGGTTTTTAATTTTCCACTTATTTAGGCTGTTTAATTTATATGCTGGTCAACACCGCGCAGAGGGTGGTTTTGAAATATTTAAAAATAAGCATTTTATTTAATGGTTGGGGAATCTCTGTAAACTCTCTACGTAGTCTATAAGTAACATTATAGTAAATTATATTTTTTATAACAAAAAACAAGCGGGCTAACCGGATATAACGCCGCTGCCCATTGCCGTTTACACTGCTAGCCAGCTCGGAAGTGCTCTCAGGTGCGTTTCCCGCCTATACCGAGTTGGTACTTTTGTACTTCTCTTATTTATACTAAGAATATCATTAATATACCTATTCATAAACATATTACAATTTATTACGTAAAAATTATACTTACAAGCATTTATAATTATAAATAACTTAAATAGGTGTTTAAAAACACCCTTTTTGACGCACAACTAATGACAGTAGTATACACATTTTAACTTGTATTTAAAACAACTCCTTAAAAATCGCTTCATTAAATTAATCGAGTATGTATTACAAAAATATTTGACGTAATTTTAATAAAATACCGTTTGTTATTATTGGATTTGTTGACAAACATTAAAGTAAAAGTGCTAGGTTACTTTAATTTCTGGACCTGCCTTTTGAGTGCAAATCGAAACACTCCGAATATCGATATTTGGATTGATACAGGTCATAGAGTTTCCAATAACTGAGTCGTGTTTATAATTTGATTAATTCGCTACTTATACGTTCGCTACAGTGCCAATTTATAAAAAGTTTTAGATTTAAGTGTATGACCGAAATGCTTGATGAAATTATAAAATTATTTCAAAGTACAAGGTGATCCATAACTCTTTTAAAACACCACCGTCGCTGAGTGGTTAAAGAATACATAACGAAGGTTTGATTTCTGAAAAACAATATAATTGTTATTGGTGACAAGAAGGCTGACCAGTTACCTTAAAATTATCAATGAAATAGATGCAAAATTGCGTATGGTCCATTGGAGCACACAATGTCAAATACAAACTCACTGGCTAATGTAAGAGTTATAGTTATATTTCTAATAAATATAAAGTAATTAAGCATCCTAAACTCAAAGCAATGTAAATAGAATGCAAAATTTTAGTATAATTATTATTCTCACAAAACCATACTCAAATCGTATATTAAATATGCGTCTGGCCTCACATAATGAAAGCACAGTAGAGTAATGACGTTGTACTAAACATACGCAAACAATTAAACCGGTATTTCTATATCCTGTGACGAGCTGGGCGGGCGTCGCTCGGCGAGCACGCACCGCCATTATCCCGGCGCAGCACGTCCCATTGATCACTGTGCGTTTAATATCCAACAAAGAATTCTGCTTCAAGTAAAAACCTCAAAATCCTTTTTAAAACTGCTCTCGTGCATGATGCATGTAATTAAAAAGTGGGGCAACCGACCGTCCATTATAACGTGAGCTCTCGAATCCAACATAATTTCTCTCGTTACTGTGAATTCGTACTATCTGCAGGCGGGTGGGCAGGCCCAGGTCGACTGGTTTATTGAGGGGGCGAGTGATAAAACCGCAGAGCTGTGATATCTGCTGCGCTTGATATTATGTTGATTTATATACGTATAAACGAATATTTCGTAATGAACGTCCCGATTGGGAAATGTTATTGTGTGATGTTACATGTTACATGTCGAATGTTAAAGTAATGTTGTTTTTGTGTAAAATTTTACTGCCATGGAATCTATGAACTTTATAAAAGTTGACTGTGGCGGCCAAAATGTACATAGACAGTGTTTGTGATGAGGTTAAGTACGCCTATGAGTTTGCGTTTGAATTCCGGTAAATTAACTTAATTGTACGGTAATGAACTCAGGATGCTTTAGATCTAAAACACTACGTGCGTTGCGAATGAAAGAGTAAACTACTCGCGTTCTATTTCTATTAAAGTTATCAATAATGCAGAAATGGGATACCACGTTGTAAATAGTCCTGTTGATTTTTGTAAATTTATTGATTACGGTCTTATTCATAAACTAAGCTGATATATTTTGCTTAAACATTACAGTTACAAAAAGAAACGATGCAATAAACATTTAATAGGTACACTTAAGCTATTGTGTTATTAAATTCTTTTTATGTGATACTACAAACGTTGTCGCTAAATATTTGTGAGGTGCACTAGATCAAAACTAATTTATCTATCTGGATACACTCCACAGAGCAACCGAACAAAGGGTTTAATTACATCATACGATTTTCGACCATATTACGTAATCATAAAGCATATACGAAACCATTGCATTCATTTATGACACAGTGGATAATTTGGCTAAATTTAATGTATTTGACAAGCATGTCATTTACATAATTATTCAAATATTTATAAATTAATTCAATGAATTTCGTATTAAATTGATGTTCATTTACAAAAACCTTTTAGCTTCGAATCTTTGAAGTATTTTAAAGTCAAATAAAAATCATATGTATAGAAGAAACCACTTTTAGTAGTAAGACCGCCCATACACCCTTAGACTTCTTGTATTTTTCCCGTTTTGTGATAAAAATAAAGTTTTATAAATTTAATTTAAGTAAGCCCTATTTATCATAACTTTAAAACTATTTACACACTTAATTTTTAATCCGTTAACATCTCATCATATGTGATACTTGAAATAATAAATAAAACTTAAAAGCATTATTAATTCTTATTTATTGCCAGTTCTTCTTTTCCGTTCTACGCCCTTGATTTGAGAACTGGTAGTAAATGTAAAAGTAGAAGCATTTAATGTATATTTCTTTTTTGATGTTCACAAGAGTACATTGTGTTACCTATATAAATAAATGATTTTGACTTTTGACTTTTAATAACATTAAGGATTCCCTGACATATTTAACGCCATAGGGACTCGGCACGTGCTTCCTGGTGATTAGAAACCAAGTGTCACTCGAATAGTCACTCGACTCAACCCTCTACCACAGAGGAGAGACGTGACGGACAATGCGCACTTGTCCACAATTACTCAGTGATTATGGCAGAACAATGTTTATAATGGAAACACATTTTGCGGTACGAAAAGAATTTTGAGCCCTTTGACTTTTGACTCAACTCAGATTTTTGTGTATGAAATTAAATAAGTTTTTAAGGCATTTTATTATTAACAGCGGTTTAATATGAAAAAATAAAATAAACTTACAATACAAACTTATTTAATGGTAATTATGACAAATGAAATACAAATATATATGTTACCATATAAAGACATATCTTGTAGTAATTTTTCTTATCAACATACTAGTGCGCTAAAACTTTTTAGGTCTGGGCCTCAGATTTCTATCTGTCTTGTGATCATTTGTTTTTTCTAATTGGTTTGGTGATCAGCCTGTGCCTGACACGCCGGGTTTACGGCATGCCAGTTTCCTTACGATGTTTTCCTACACTGTCCACAATCCACAGTAGTTACACAGTCGGAGTCGAATTAACATCCTCAGGGATGGGAGCCGCTCACTGAAGCCATGAAGCAAATTCAGCTCTTTTAGATGTTTGCCCTTTTGATATGCGATGTCATTTAAATAAAAACTGAATTTTTCAATTTAAAACAAACTTTCGCGTTGTTTGTATGACAAATACATATATATAAGTCTAATCAATCAATCGTCCGTTAAACGCATTGGAATGATTAAATTATAAATAATATTTTTATTTGTTAGTTTATTACATAGAGTTTCTACTAACTTTTTGAACCTAAAACAACAAATAAATTGATACTTACCAGCAAACAGGAGTAAGATGAAGGGCAGACTCCCGCCGATCGCCATTCCGCCCGCCTGTAACATATCACAGGCTTATAGTGACTATTTTTTTCACTTTATCAACATTGAGATAAATGAGGAATATTTTTGTTACGTTGTCGAATCGACTATGCGAAATTTATTTTATAGCTTACATATTGTAAGGTATGGGTATACAATATACATCTTGAGCGATTCTCGTGACTTGTAAATCTTGTACGATAACTGCTTATTGAAGTATTTCCGAATCAATTAGACGTACAGTCGTGTAAAAAAAGTGTATCAATGCTGAAATGGTCAACGCGCTTGCAAGCCTTCTTGCTTTGTGAGTGTCCATGGGCAGTATCACTTAACATCAGAGCATCTTGCGCATTAACCGCTATTCTATAAAGAATAGAATGAAATATTTTTATTAAAAAAAACAATTTGAATTCAATGCCACTATGTACGATACTTTTATTTATTTATTATTTATATTATATAAATTTAAGAAATATATGCTGATAAATAATACTGTCATTAATTATAATAATAATTACGATATGATTGGACACATTTGCAAATTAATTATGTTCCGTTTCAATAAATCTGTTCAAATTATGCAAATACGATTATAATTTAAATCAATAGCACGTGATTTAGTATAACTTTGTTGTTACAAATACTTTGTGTTAACCAGATTATATTATGTTAAATTTTCGATTACAAATTATTAGAAACGTACATATGTATATTATTATATTCTATCAAATAATACATACATATTGAAGTGAAACTTCTTCATCGGGGTTGGAAAAAAATTTAGTGTAACATTTTTGCGTTACGCGTCACATTTTTCCGTTACGCGCCATGTTGCTTTTTGAAGTCAAACTTCTTTATCGGCGTTAAAATATGACATATAGTATGTTTTTGACTTTGAAGTTTGACAACGGATTACATTTTCGAAGTCAAACTTCTTTATCGGCGTTAAAATATGACATTTAGTATGTATTTGACTTTAAAGTTTGACAACGGATTACATTTACGACTTGAAATTTGCTAATCGCAATTTGCAGCAATTAATTTGTAAATTGTATGCTAGGCAGTGTATCAAAATTTACTGTGTTTAAAGAAATAGTTTCTAATAAGGTCATAAAGAAGTTTCAATTCTTACGTGTTTACACCTAGTACACGCACACATTTTTTTTTCGTAGAGTTAGGCTTTATATGCATGGTTTTTGTAGGACTTTATATAATCGCCTGAGGTTCTGGCATAAGCCTGATACAATAGTATAGTCCATAACATAGTAGTGTCCCATAATGGAGAGGTACCATTTGAGTATCTTTAAAATGTAAAATCATTTTTAAATGTAACACGTCTTTGAAACTGATAGTAGAATTTAATAACGTCGAAAAAGCAATATTTCTTTAAAAATTAAGAAAAACGCTCGCCCTTAAGTACAACAGCACTCCTACGTCAAATTAAAACTACACAATTATGTACAGCAATGCCTAGGCTGTCCGTCGCACTCCACATTCTTTATGAGTCTTTGTTGTGAAACTCATTTACTGCAGTACATACATACACGGTAACCACAATGAGCGGAAAATTAAAAATCTCATCAAGCGCAGTTGGAAAAGTTTATTGTAAAATATTACATTCCGCCGGCACAGCGGAAAGTATTAAAGATTTAGACATATTTGTTTATTAGGATTAGACAAATATCATTTTAAAGAAGTAGTATAAATATATCAATACAAGATTCTTTATAGAAAAATGTATGAAGGTTGAAGAATGTGGAAGGAAGTTTTGTGTGAAGTGGAGTATTTCTACCTTAGCCAGTGGGAGCCACAAAACTGCGAATTCGCATCGCATCGCAAATATCTGCGAATTCGCACGAACGCACCGCAAGAAGTTCCGATCTGCTTCGCATCGCACATTCTTGCGATATTACGTCATCCTTGGTGATTTTAGTCTGCTCTGAGACAGCTTTAGAGAAAGACGCGCGGCGCCTCCACCGCCTTCTTTGTTTATAAAAAATTGCGGAATATGATATGGATTTTTTAATAGTTTTAATTAAGGAGCGTCCCGTCATTTGGGACCAAGTGATGAACATTATAAAAATAAATGTATTAAGCAAGATGCGAGGAAGAGCGTCTTAACAATAACAGCAGTGCAATAATCTTTTTGCGATCCATCTTACGCTTCATAAAAACACGTCCAGTACGGCTGACTACGAAGGAATGGTCGCCCTACCAAACGGTTTGCCGCACTAAATCGTATCTCAGAAATTCGCATCGCATATTCCTGCGATGCGAATTCGCATCGCATCGCAGTTTTGTGTGGGAGTCCTTAAAGGGACGTTTCTCGAATCGTACGTCGAACAAATTCGCGCGCGATGTTGTTGTATTTTATATAGCGGTCAGAAATACTAAACACGGTTCAGGATTTTTATTGATTCAAGTTGTAGAGTGTAGCTGTCACATTTTAAAATTATACTTTCTGGTATACTAACGACATTAGTGACACAATTCTGCCCTAATTTTTTAAAACGATTTTAAAACATCAACTTTAAATTGTATTCATAATTGAAACAGCAACGGGCTTTTTATATGCATGCCTTTGTGTTGTTGAAATTTCTATGATTGCTTTTAGCATGATAAAATTTAGCTTTCTACGTTATGTAGGTTAGAATATTTTTCACATCGTATTCGATACTTGCTATATAAAAATAATAAAATAAATCAGTGGCGCTTCAACCTCTTTAGGTCTTTGCCACAAATTTCTGAATCTGTTTCATGATCATTTTTAAATCTAATAGGCAAATAGGTGATCAGCCTCCTGTGCCTGAGATACGCCGTCGACTTTTTGTGTCTAAGACGTATCGGTTTCCTCATGATGTTTTCCTTCACCGTTCGAGCAAATGTTATACTAATACGGTACACATACATATATCAGGCTTCTTTATTCCTTACCTTCCAAATAGTCATATACTGACTTATACACAAAATAAACCTAAATCAAATCTAATTTCAAACATTATGGCGACTGATATATATATAAATCAGTGTTCACCCAGTGACCATGCGATTTTTAACTCAAAAACATTCGTTTTAACCTCGGCTTTCCACCATTTTATCTTCTTCTTTGTGCGTAAGTTACACTTAGCCCGTATTATTAACCGAAATTTTTGGAGTTTATTGGAGTTTACTCCTTAAGAAACGATTTGAGTTATAAGGCCCGGTACGGAAATTTTATGAGGAGTAAAATCAAGTGTAACACGAAAAGTTGAGGCGTTATGTGTAACACGAAAAGTTGAGGCGTTATGTAGAAAGAGACAAACATATATATCTGTAGGATTGAACGTGTAAAAGAATGAGATGGAATACATTACACAGACTTTTCTATTCTGAATTCACGTTTTGACAGCCACGTTACAACATTGTCAGTGTTGACAGGTGTAAAAAATGAAAGTAGATTGTCTAGCGTGCCATAGAGTTTTGTCAATAGTAATGGTCAGTGAAATTAAAACTAAAAAAAGATTGTTCATTCTTATTCTTCTCTTACTATAAAGGTAACTTTGGTCACAGAAAGAAAATCCTATTTGGGCATAGATGATGTAGGTACGTTTTATTACTACTACAAACATTTATATTATAAAATCTTATATTCTTACCACCTTTAGTATGAAAATATGGTCGACAGCCACAGAACATTATCGCCATTTTATCGTTCGTAAGGAGTAAACTCCAATCGTGCGTCGTAGCTGACACACACACACTTTTTTTTTAAGACTAAATTTTTGATTTTATTTTATATGATAAATAATAATCAATGACACTAGTGCCATAGTCTAAGGGATCTTTTTCAATGCCTTTAAAAGACTTTAACGTCACTGTGTGTCACACAGTGTGTGTTGGAGTAATTAGTTTTTTTTTAAATTCAGAGAATTTTATGTTCCATACAAATATGGGTTTATTGGTTTAAACACGAGAATAATCATTTAGATAGAGGTAACATAATCATTTCAGTAGGCAAATACATAATGGTACGTACATAAATATTATATAATCAAGATTAGTTTGTTGCAATATTTAAGCTGAAATTCAACTGTGTACTGGAAATTATAATCCGATTAGTGGACAGCATTTCCCTATCGATGGATTTATCGGTTTAATACCTCTAGTTTTAATATAAGCCACGTTTAAATAGGCTTTACATGATCATATTTAATCGGAATTTATAGCTTCCTAAAAAATCCTTATTTATTAAAACTAACTAAAGACACTAACTAGTGTTATTACAATATTTTAACTAAAAAACTCATTTGTCTTTTTCTGTTATATTTTTTACGCTATGTTTTTAAAAAGCCTGTTTGTTGATTTTTAATTACATAATTTTACAAATGATTGCGTTAGACGTGTTTGATATTATATCTTCAATGCAACCCATAAATAAAATAACTTGACTAATTCCTTGATTGTCATGCCTATTTTACACCATATTCTATGAGAATACAAATAAATAGATTTCTATTAATACTTATAATACGTTTTTTTAACTGAGATTTAAATGATTCCATCTATTTAATTTTCCAATTTTTGTAAATTTTATTTCTATAATAATATAATATAACATAAACAATTAGTCATACAATATTAACAATAATCTGACACTCCATAATATATATAGTTATCACCAGTTATAGAGCCCTACCAAAAGAAATTTCGTTGTACAGTGAATCTCAACAAGGAACTTTGGTTAATACGCCATACGCATTGATCACTTTTTTAGTCAACAAAATATTGATAAATAGTTAATCCTAAAATTTAAATTACTAATAACAATGAATAATAAGTACTGTAGGTTACGAACCGGCTTGTAGTACAATAATAAAATCTCAACTAAAGTCATCTTAAAACTTTCACTTTTGATACACTTTCTTGCTTTTTGAGGACTACACCGGTACATAAAAAAATTTATTTATATTATTGAAAGCCTAATTTAACAAATAAATTAATATAATTGAATTACCCATTTTTAAAGATCAACTTTCCAAAACAAAGATATACTAATATTCGTTACAAAATTTTAATTTAAATAAAATCACCAATAAATTTATCCATGGATTAAAACAAGAAGGTATAACTTACAATGATTGACCTTCAACTTCCAAAATGTAACATCACTTTCCACAAACTAATTGAAACAATTGTAATACTTCTCGCTACGACGTAGCTCGTATCTCGTAGCCCGTAACGCCGTAGCGACCGCGGCCGGCCGCGATCTCTACAGAAATGGCGGGAGAGTGGTACGTGTCACAGACAAAACAAACAGATATAGCAGAGTCAGCATTACTATTGGGATACTGGTAACTCTAAGCAAGTTAGTGTGTGACATATTTTATGCATCTGCTTGTTTGAACATAATTGAATGTGAGAGGACGCTGCACCAACCAGCCTTTGTTCCACAATGTTAATGTCACTCAATTTATTATTTCAACAGATTTGTAATGTCCAAATAGATTGTTAGGAACATTGGCTCACTTTGTTAAGTTGGTAATTTTATAAAATGTTTCTGTGCAAAATGAATTTATTTTTTTAATTTTAAATGTTAAATTAACAGCTTGTTAATGCAGCTATATTATGTTACAAAAATTTTATGGTCTTTATTCATGTTTACAATTCATCTTTAGTACGCTTTACATTACCTTCAAAAAACGTGAAAAATTGTGAAAATTTTTTATTGCGTAAAGATTAATTTATTATTTATTTTTATTTTTAAGCAAATATAGGTAACTCTTAAAAACATTGATAAATAGCGAAGATTAGACATTTTCGTAAAGTTTACATACTGACTCCACGGGCTCTAACCCAAAATACGCATTAGCCTCTTCCACGGATCCGTGTACTGTGCTACTTCCCGCCATTCTTGCATAATTTACATTACAATCAATGTATCTAAACCCTAAATAATGTCGAAAGAAAAACCAAGTTGCTTTGGCACCAATGTAATTACATTGGTGTAAAACATTTAAACAGGCTGTCAAGTTCATAAGATCTCAAATAAAGATACTTAAATTTCACCAAGTGGAAATTATAAGGAACTTGTCCACACCACTTTCATTCATTCGTTGGTCGTGACTCCCGAGAAAATGTCGTAAAATAACACAGACACGGCGCCATTCAATTATTTTTACGATCGATCCTTAACTTTACGACTTTTCATATTAAAATTACCTGTATGTATTAAACGGATGAATATTGCTTTTTCGCTTCATTTTATAGGTTTTAATATAAATGTTGCTGTTTATAATCTTAATATAATAACCGTTGTTTAATTAAAATCTGAATTTTATAATGTTATGAAGTTTATAAAACGATAAATTTTCTTTAAAGAATTGGCGTTATTATTACTTGTTAAGTAGTTTAAGACAGTATAAAATATTTCTAAATATATTCCAATTAAACAGCAATTAACGACATTTTAAATATAAAGGTAAAGAATGGCTGAGGTAAAAATTAAAAAAAAAATATGTTAAAAATGAATGTAACATTCAAAGTCAAATCTTTTCACGAAGTTTATTTGTTACTTAATGTTAGAACGGTTCACTATTCTTATTTACAGAGTCTGAAAACGCTAGATATCGACAACTGCTAGCCAGTAAGTAACTCAACTTGAGCCAACGTCGGGGATTTGTGCAATTGCTCTTGGACTTTGCAATACAGGAATTTCTTTCACTTTGTTGTGCACACCTTTATTAAGCTTTCAACTTTTATATTGATTTTTCGCAGTATTAGCAATTTCGATATTTTGTACAAGTGTACTTATTTATGCAGGTTTTGGTAGACCGGCATGTTTTTTCCATCCATGAACTAATTTATCGTTTATCACGTGATTCAAACCGATCTGGGTCTACGCCATGCTACAATCACATAGTGTATGTCCTATATGTTATGATAAAATTGGGTAAATGTTTAATTCAGAACGGCACTATTGTACTTCCCTAACACATCACGTAACCAGTAAGAAGATGGCGATCAATTCCCGGTCAGCGAAAATCATATCATGGGCTTAATTTAAAACCTCACAATCAAAGTTCATAATAATTCCAATACTATTTAGTAAAAATAATGTGTACTTAATGGTGTCTTTGTTTCACAAATTGTTTTTTGTTTCGAATGTTTTTTTCTTCTACTTACGCTCCACCTTTAGTTTATCAGTACACAGTTTGCGACTATGTATGATTACAATCAAATTTTTATCTGCACTTTTTAATCCATAGTTTCGTAAAACTAATGTATTAATTTTAAAATATAGAGATTTCATTGACGTTATATGACAGTCTGTTAAAATCCATTGCCAATAACAAGTGAATCTAAATATAGTACTAGTTTCGACACGGTTAGGAATCTCTTAAATGAAATTCTTGGGAGCTGAGTACTGCTGTTGCCGAGTGTAGCGAGAACATTGCTCTACAAATTGCTAGAGAATGTGGTCTACGGTGCTATGCCAAAGAGGTTCTCTTTACACACATTTCTGGTGATGTAATATTCAAGGATTTGCATGTACACACATCGCCCCGCATAATAATTGTTATTTAAATATGATTTAAATTGCTATGTTTCATGTAATTTAATAATAAGTGTCTTATTATCACATATACCTATATATAAATTATAAGCAACCTAATTTTGATTACTGTTATACTTTTTTTATTCTAATACCCATGGACAACTGCTACACCAGGAGTCTTCCCAGTGCATTGCCAGTAATTAAGGAAATAGTACGCTTTTGCTGTGGTTCAGGAATACCTGGAACAGCAGCGGGCAAATTTGTCAAATATATTTATTCTAATTGCGAAACAATGTTATTTAAAAACGTATGTTAAAAGTATTGTCAACTACTTATTTTAATTCATCCATAGTTAAAGATTTTATCTTTGACAATTGATGGTCTATTTTAATGGCCTCATCTGACGTGTGGCTTTTGACCGCGAGCCGGGTTTAACCCGGCCGTCAAGTCACAATTCAATCACGAGCCGTATATCCGTCCAAGCGACCGGTAGCCGAGTGGACAGTACACCCGGGTCGATACATTCAATATTAGCTTCACAATCCATTGCCTATTATAAAAATACGTTAGTCAATTCAAAACAATTTTTAATGAAACATTGTATACAAGTTCACGGTTCTTGGGTCATCGGGGTGCTTTAAATATTAGAGGATTGTATTGTTATTATATATTAACCACTCGCGTACAATAATAGAATATAAGCGAAATAATGAAATGTTAATTGCTATGTAACGTATGAATCCAATGTAACTGTTAAAGAGAGTCTGGTCATACTCTTGGGGCGTAACTCTGACGATTTAGGTAATCGCCACGCTTATAAAACTAAGAAAGATGCCTGAGTGAGATGAATGTACAGCCTTCGCTCCTACAATAGTAACGCATCATTAGCAATCTACTTTGCACTAAATGTTTTGAGGGTTATTACTACATGAGCCTGCTTCCAGCATGGCTTAAATTGTATGTTCCTGAAAAGTAATTTAGATCCCGGAGGTATGCTCTGCTGTCTGAGTGAAGCTCACTAACTGTCCTTCGCCAGCAATCCTCAATTGTGCACCAGAACTGGACTGAGTGGTTGGGGAAGACATACATATTTTTAAGATAGTATAATTATTAAATAGTAAGTATTATAATTATTAAATATATGTTATTAGTTTTTAATAATAATAAATGTTTTAAAATTCTATTTGTGTGCGTGTTGTGTGTGATGTTTTTTTAAATTCGTCAGTTCTATAGTCACATATTGATCAAGCTTGCCTGGAAACACATTCAAAGGCATATATTATGGACTTCAGACGTTGGATACAAAGGTTACGATCAGAAAAACACACTTTACTCAAGACAAGGCTTCTTATAATATTTATTCTATTATCCAAATTATTGGCAAACGAATACGCATTCTTATAGCAAATAACATGAAAGAGAAATTGTAATTGTATTTAAAAACTCCAGACATAACACAAAGGCCTGTGAAGAATATTATTTTCGCGGCTGATTTTCTTTGAATACCAATTATTAAAAAAAAAAATTATAATTATATACAGATACTGTTAATTTTGTATGAACAGCCCGAATATTAAGACTAGTCGAAACTTTTTGATGACACGGCATTTGACATACAGCAGTCATGATGAGCGTTTAGTCCTGACTCTGAATCTCAGATTGCCACGTACAAAAAGATAATTTCCACTTACGAAACTACCGAAAGACTTGCTTATACTTTCATTCCCGCCTTCCACTGCGAGCGGAACGGACTCATTACAGACTCCGCTATACTCGTAACGATGATTTTCATACATGTGCTTCCACCAAAGCGGAGACGAGCGCAGCGGAGAGAGCGAGTTGAAAGAGTCACATGAGGTTAGCGAGTTGACCGAATTTCCCACGGAAATGAAAATCATCGTTACGAGTATAGCGGAGTCCGTAATGGGTCCGTTCCGCTCGCAGTGGAAGGCGGGCATCATAATTGATCGTCTTAAGATTATTCTCGTCGTAATGTTTAGAAACTTAAAGTTATATTGCAATGCTAAAATTTAATTATTGCACATGTGCATGTGTGTGAGATGTATCAGCTTAAAAAGTAAATGATTTATAGGCCTGTGATCTTTAACATTTTATTTGGGCACAAATATAGAAAATTATGACATAAAATGGTTATATTTTTCGACGAATAATTTCCAATGATTCATATGAATAATTGAATAGAATTCTGCAGCCGTGTGCACCCGTAATCCTCTTTGTGAAACAGCAATCAGCTCGCGAACGCTTTATAACCGCTCTATCAATTATTGACCACTAATGGCGGATTAAGTGCTAATTAATTAATATTAAAGTATCGCAAAAAAAAAAATATTGTAAACTGCTATTTCATTTAAAAGTAGTAGCAAGATTTTGAATGCTGAATATTTTTGTAATTATCTATAAGAATACTTAATCAACGAGATAAAAAGAAATGAAACAAATGTATTCTGCAAAAAAAACACCCTACATACTACTCGAATTCTTCGAAGACACTCCATAAAGCTACAAACAGCATCGGAACTGGTCGTTGATAAATTGAAGGACATTCAGTTTCGTGGTGATTTGGAAGAAGAGATTTAATAACCTTTAAGAAGCTTGGTGTGCTCAGCAAGGCGAGACGGTACTTTACGCCTGGCCACCGCTGGCGAATCTATAAAGCGCAAATTCTGCCCCACATGATACTTCATGTGGGCTTTTCTCACTTCTAGGTGGGAACTCCCCAGTGCCAGCTTCTTCCACTTGACCGTCTTGAACAAAGAGCGATTCGAATCATCGACGAATCATCCTCGGCGTTGTGTTGAGATGTGGGGGTCACTCTGCATCATCTACCGCATTTATCATGGAGACTGTTTCATCATCGGACGTCGAGGCACAATATGAAATTATACCCATATCACCTCGTAGTCCGTCGTTCTACAATTGATTGTTTTTAAGGCACTTATTGCTTCGCACCACCACTATGTGGAACCAGATGCCCACTGACATATTTCTGAACTAATTCGACTTAGGGTCCTTCAAGAGCGTACCAATTCTTAAAAGGCCGGCTACGCAAGCCCTCTGGCAATGTGAATGTCTATGGGTGGCTGAATGAAAAAATGCTCCTGCCCATTTCTCGCCCCTGTTCTGAAAACTATTAAAACAGGTAATGTAAACAAAATGCGTTATATTTATATAATTAAAATACAATTTAACACTTATCATTCGATAATGAGATTGTGAACATTTCGAATTAAACCAATTAATTCCGTAAGCCTCTTACATCCTGTAGGCTTCAAAGTTCCTCGTCACGAACGTGTATAGTACTTTATCAGCTGTAACTAACTAATAATAATATCTACATTATTATAGTACAAGAAATTAAGATTTAACAATATATTACTAAATCCTAACATTCAATAGTCTCCAAAATCTAGGGCAATTAAGTTAGAACCACTGATCCACGAAGTTTTATTTACTTTTAACTGAATCTCACACTTAAAAATTAATTAATACTAAGAAACATTAGAAAAGCGGATATTTAATTTATCAAGCAATGACTAAAGAAGTGTTAGATACTTTCAACGAGTAAAGTCCTAAACAATTACACTGGTGCTAATCTACCCACGTAGAAGGCGTTAGAGCAGGACAGTATATTGTATAAGCAATTTTCGATTTAGCGCGAGCAAGACAGCAACTGTGGCTTACTTGAATGTTAGTAGAGGGTTTAACGAGAACTTTCTGAGAGGGTATAGATATGTTTGCTCTGATCTAGCTACTAGTTCAAGCTGTACTAAAGATTATGTATATAAATTGTATGCCAAGTGACTATCGATTTCTAAAGCAAAAACTTCTGACTTCTTCCTAAGGAACTGAACTTGAACTTGAACTTTATTCAAAAAAAAAACGCACTTCTCTTACGAGTACGAGTTCCGCCGTGGCACTAGTGCTGCGGAAACGACTCGAAGGGTGAATGATGTGTATGGCGGTCATGTTGCAAAAGAAAACACAGTTCGTTTTGGTTCCAACGTTTTCGTTTTGGAAATTTCGACCTGCAGAACAAGCCCCGTGGACGGCCTGAGACCCAAGTTGATAATGAAGTATTGAAGGCTATTGTGGAAGCGGATCCATCGCAAACCACGTCCGAGTTAGCTGCAGGCTGCGGTGTAAGTGATAAAACTGTTTTAATTCACTTGAAGCAAATTGGGAAGATTAAAAAGCTTGAAAGATGGGTACCTCACGAATTGACTGAAGCAAACCGGCAAACGCGCGTCGACTGCTGCGTTACATTACTGAACCGGCACAATAATGAAGGTATTTTAAACCGAATCATTACCTGTGATGAAAAATGGATTCTTTACGATAAGCGGAAGCGCTCAGCGCAATGGTTGTATCCTGGCCAGCCAGCCAAATCCTGCCCCAAGCGAAAATTAACCCCAAAAAAGTTACTTGTAAGCGTTTGGTGGACTATTGCCGGTATTGTTCATTGCAGTTTTCTCAAATCTGGACAGGCTATTACGGCTGATGTCTATTGTCAGCAATTGCAAACCATGATGGAAAAGCTAGCGGCTAAACAACCTAGGCTGGTCAATCGCTCCACGCCACTGCTACTTCACGACAACGCTAGACCACACACTGCACAACAGACGGCTACCAAATTAGAAGAGCTTCAATTGGAATGTCTAAGACATCCTCTGTACTCCCCGGACCTTGGTCCAACAGATAACCATTTTTTTCGAAATTTGGACAACTTCTTGCAAGGGAAAAAATTTAACTCTGATGGGGCAGTCCAAATCGACTTCACAGATTTTATTGATTCCCGTCCGACTGGTTTTTTAGTAAAGGGATCAATGAACTACCTATGAGATGGCAAAAGTGCATAGAAAACAATGGTTCATACTTTGATTAATTAAATATATTATATTTAAAAATATTCGACTTTTTGTTCCTTTTGGACCTAATATTTGCATGATTCTAAATACAATTTTCTACAGTCGACAGGCTGAGAAAAAAATTAGAAAACGGTTATAACTTTATATCCTACAACCCTAGGGGGCAGAGGGCGTCCACAGTGATCTCCATCGCTTTCGGTCTTGAGCCTCGTATTTCACCTCGCTCCAAGTCTTTCCGGCTCTCTGTTCGGCGCCAGGTTTGCTTGGGACGGCCACGCTTCCGCTTTCCTTGTGGGTTCCAATCAAGCGCCTGCTTGGGAATATGATTGGGATCCCTTCGAAGGTACGGCCTATCCAATTTCACTTGCGTCGCTTGATCTGGTGGCTGATTGGCATTTCTCGGCAGCGCTCCCAAAGTTGCTCGTTAGAAAACTGGTATGTTAGACGCAAAACCCGACGACGTGACTCGGGCAAAGACATCACATTAATTCACATCAATCACAATTACTTATATAAAAAGAATATTAATAAATTACATGGTGCATACATATCTCACGACCAAGATTGTATAAGGCATTGTTGGATGTGTAGATAGTATGAATGGGATTAATAATATTTAAGGTTACATACACTAGAGCTAGTTACTAGAGAATGTAAACACATAGTGAGCGCTGTCTCTTGTGATAGTGAAGAGAAGCAATGGTAGTAGTGTCTCACTATTTCATTTATTTTATTAATTCGTAAATTACATGAAAATACTGATTATGGTTAGGTTTAATTAACAATCTTATAAGATTATAAAATAATTAGCGTTAAATTAGTGTATCTTAAAAAAAACATTATTTATTTTATGTTAAAATTTTAGGTTGATAATTTAACGGTTCTTAGTACCAAAAAAGAACGTACCAATTCTTATAGAACTGGCAACGCACTTGCGAGCCTTGGTGGAGCCCACGAACATAGGCTCCACTATCACGTGAATGTCGAGGCTATTCAACTCCTTGACACCACGGGCCTAGTGAGAAGACTTAAAAGGACAAAACCATTTCAACTAGTGAATTAGAGTTAGTGTACGTCATTATGAAATGCTACTCAGTGAGTGAAAACAAAAATAGAACAGAGTGTCTTCCCTTTAATAGAGACTGTAAGTAGTGTTATTGGATACTTTCTTATGTAAAAATCCTTATTAGTAAACTAGGTTAGACTAAAATTACTTATTAGTATTAAGTTAGGCTAGATTGTAATGTTCCATGATGTTTTAGACACATGTATAAAAAATAAAAACCTGGGAGCCTTCTGGCAGTATGAGTGTCGATTTACATAATATAACACAGAGCGGCGGTATCACTTTAACATCAGCCTTGCGATTCTGTAACTCACTTTTCGAACTCGCACAACGGTTTTCGCAGCGGCGGTCGCGCTCAAATCAGTCGTGAAGCAGTCATTTTACGATTTGGCATTCTGGTAAACAATAAACTTCAAGCTCCCTCCTTATCAATATTAACTAAGGCAGGTGAGCCACTTGCCTAGTAGCCGCTGTTCAATAAAAAAATGTACTTGAATTGAAAACGTTCCAAAAAATTCCCGGGTCAGCTACGGTCGCTATGAATTTATTACTATTTACCGTCCGGTGTTTGCTTCGACGATATATCCACACCTCGATTCATTTCATTGTATGTTTGTGTAGCGAGTTTACTTTGTATTAATTCACTGTCATACGTCACAGCATCGGAAATATAATATTGCTTATTTGATGGCTTTTTTGTGGAATAGAATTGTTTAAATATTCTTACCGATGACGATAGTTGGTTTAATGATTGTCGAAAAAATTGCATATTTTTATCGAAATTACCGATCGAATACGTTTATATAGTTTATATATAGTATCTGTCAACAGATCGTCATCTGTTTCGTCGTTTACTATCCATCAAGTAGATGGTTCGATATCAATATTACGGTTTACTTCCATAAAAAAGGCAATGTTACAAAATGTTTTATACCAGAGATGCAAACAGCACATAAAATAATTAAACCCACTGCACGAATAGTCCAAATGATGACAGGTCACGGCCCTTTTGCGCAATACCTACACTGATTTAAACTTCAGGCCAGGACAACAAGATATTGCGATAACTAAACTGAACAAACACATACATATGCTGCTAGACTGTACGGCGCATGGGGCTAGAAGGTACAAACTTGAGCAGGAAACAAACGAGGCTCTAACAAAAAATGCATTGCCCCAGTAATAAACACAGAATGTACCTAGAGAATCTATGCGAGTGCAATTTCAAATAAGAAATAGAAATGAAACAGTTTTGGCACCGTGAGTTTCGGCATCCCATGGAATTTAGTCCCGACAAATGAAAGTACATACATATTATGTCTACAATATGTGTAGAATTCCCTGGCTACAGTAAGTTGATTATCTAATAGTAGCCTAATACAAGTACGTAGGTAGTGTGCATCAAGTAGAAAGTTAAAGACGAGATAGATGACGATCGGTGCAGACGGCTACTATATATACATATATACTGTGTTCGATCAAGTTTATTTTACGTTTACACGATTCTGCAACAACTAAGGTTTAAAAATATTTTATTTTATAATTCACGATGTGTTAGCTGGTAATTTAACAAAGTGACCTTTAAATAAAGTGAGAGATATTATTACGGGTAGTACACATAATGTTTATATAATATTGTTACTAATACAAACACAATGAACTTGTAACTATCAAAAAGAGTAAATAATATATTAGTGGTATTTTTTCTGTGTTATTACTAATAAAGATATTTATTTAAAATTCCGTCATGGATGATGATGATGATATGTGACTGATGTTCAAGCTACATAAATGATGGGACTTATTTTTTTTTCAACATCATCTTTAGACAAGTTGTTAACAGAAATATATTTAGTAATCAATCATAGTATAGTACACACACCGTCGACTGTTTAGGTCTAAGGCAAGCCGGTTTCATGTTAACTTACGTACGTACGTACGTACGATGTTAACTTTCACCGTTTGAGCGAATGTTAAATGCAATAGAAAAAAAATCTATTGGTGGACCACCGGGGATTGAACCTACGACGTCAGGGATGAGAGTGGCATGCATAAACCTCTAGGCCAACACTGCTAGTACTAAATAATATTTGTAATCGTACCGACATCGTGTACACGTAGTTTTTATTGGAGCACGTACTTGATGCGAACA
The DNA here is from genome assembly GCA_905332375.1 of Pieris macdunnoughi. Classification (NCBI taxonomy): domain Eukaryota; kingdom Metazoa; phylum Arthropoda; class Insecta; order Lepidoptera; family Pieridae; genus Pieris; species Pieris macdunnoughi. Next base: position 1,634,583 of record CAJOBZ010000020.1, read on the forward strand.
TATTCAGACATTAATGTAATCTTGGAGCACAATTGTGCTCAATTCGGTTACACTTAACTATTGTTCCATTCTCACTTAGTATAGTGCAGGATGCACTTACGCCAAATTATATTTAACGAGCCATTAATATCTCCATGCATCGCTTGGGGTGTTCACTTATTAAATACTTAGTTTGGGTAAGTGTGAATTCAAATTTTGAATTTCGAATTTCGTTTTAAATTAAAACAATACTGTTGATATAGAACGAAAATAGAAAAGCCTCGCAGAGATATAAAAATCAATGTGTGTTTATTATTCTATTGTTCCTTTTCATTCACGCTTTAAGCCACTTTAATTGGAAACGTATAATTGCGATTATTAAACATTCACAGAGGCAACTCAATTGTAGTAATTATAAAACATAATTATCTTCAAAAAATGGAAAGCGGCATTAACTTCCCAATAATAGTAAATATATTTAATAAATTCTATACATTATACATTAAAATAAATAACTAACCTTAACATAAACTAAAATATATTATTAAAAGGAGTCCCTTTAGGCAAGGTTCCGAAGATACTGGCAGCACTCCCCCTTTGAATAGCTAGACTTATTCTTTGTCCGAAGTAGCTGCCAGATCTTCGGTCTCCTGTGATGTCAATTAACGTAATATATAATTTGTATGGGTAGGTAGCATATTAAATAGTTCGACATGACACCAGTACAGGCATATAAGCACGGTCTAGAACAAATATTTAATTGGTATTAATACAAAATAAACGCTTATACATGCCTTGTTTAATATAAATGAATTCCTGAAACGATGAAATCGAACCGCGTAAAATGAAACGAATTTTTGCTCAAATTTACAGCCGATATGATGAATGGTTGATATCGAATGCAATGCAGAGTTTGAATATAACAAATATTTTACACCAGATCGCGAGTTGGCCATCGTATATTTATTAATTAAAACAAATTAACATTTATTGAGTAGTACTTATTATGCCACACAAAATTACATTAAAGGCGTGCCCTTGTCTCAATATTTTTTACATAAAATACAACAGACTAGCACTTGACTTACATTAGTTTATTGTCGCATAAAGAGAAGTGTTGGCCTATTGGCTTCAGCGTGCGACTCTCATACCTGAGGTCGTAGGTTCGATCCCCGGCTGTGCACCAATGGACTTTCTATGGGTGCATTTAACATTTGCTCGAACGGTGAAGGAAAACATCGTGAGGAAACCGACATGTCTTAGACCCAAAAAGTCGATGGCGTGTGTCAGGCACTGGAGGCTGATACTAATGCCTTGATCACACGTACCGAGGAAACCGGCGAGACAGTAAAATGTTTCTCGGCCGAGACAGTGTAGTAAGCGAGTAGCTGTTCACACACATTTAGAAATCATTCCGTTCTATTGAGACTACAATTCGGACAAGATGGATCGTAAAAAGATAATTAAAAAATATACAAAGTTACTCATTCCTTAGAAAATTACTTATTAGAAATTTTCATTAATTTTCATTGGAAAATATAAAAAATTATCCCTATCCCATTTTTAATCCTTAACAACAGTAGAAATCTCCCAAATGTATGGTGAACTGGTATTTTTTCATGATATTTGGGCCGAAAACTACTCTCCCTGATATTATATAGAGTTGATTATTTATTAATTTATGACCGGAAATATATAAATAAATTGGCCTATTTCGAATGTTTGATAAATATTGAAATTCTCGAATTCTCGAAGCGCTCGGCCGAGCACTCGGCGCTATGTTTATACGTACCGAGTACTCGACCTAGAGTACTGTCTCGCCGGTTTACTCGGTACGTGTGATCAAGGCATTACCTTTTAGATTTAAAAAATAATCATGAAACAGATTCAGTTTTTTTTTTTAAGTTAGCTTTATTTGGTAAGTGGACTAATTGATGAATTTTAATTAGAATTAAGGAGTTTGCTAATGCAGGAAGCACAAGCAAACTCCTTAGTTTTATAATATTAATATGCTTAGTAGGGTAAATAACTCGGCGGAAATGTATCAGCACTGCACTCAGTTCACATATTTTGTTTACCTACAATTAATGCAACTAATTAGTAGATCCATCAGATGTGTGTGTCACATTAAGAGGTGGTGTCTCAATTTGTCGGTAACTGGTCGTTAACCTAGTTCCGGCTCAATTTACATCACAAACGTTATTACAAGTGCCTGTGCTATACGGACAACGCTTGCCTACAGTTAACCTAACCTCGTTTTTATGCTACTATGAAATGAGATGTTTTTCATCTATACACATGACCATATAAACAAGAACGAAAATAGGTTTTTTTTGTCATAGATCTTGGTGTTATATCAACTCAAAGTCTAATTCAGTTAGTAAAGAAAAGTAAAAAATCATTTAATCATATAGGTAACATAATGTACACTTATGACTCGTCAGTAATGAAATACATATTAATGCTTCTAATTTTACATTTACTGCCAGTTCTCAAATCAAGGGCGTAAAACGGAAGAGAAGAACTGGCAATAAACTCTCCACCACTCTTTTTAATCGCCATTTTTTTTTACACAACGTTTGTAAGGAGCTGCAACCATTACACTATGTTCCACATGACATATTAAGTAATTAATAAGAATAACATAAATTTAAAAAAAAACAAAGACTTGTCCTCTATCAGCAGGAGGCATGGTGAAATAGGAGATACATTCTCGTGGGAACAACACGCAAACACATAGTCACCACAAGTAGCACCCGTTCACGAGTAAGACGCATGGCCAGCCATCGGCCCCCTCGCCATATTTTAGGGAGAGAGACAACCCGACGCATGGACGCCACCACAAGCAATGACATTTAAGAAGTTACACTTTATTCACAAAAAACCTATGTTATGGAAATGATTCGTTATGGAATACAAGCTGTACTGATTTTCTTATTTATTATCAAGTGTCTAATAAAGGCTGATACGCGACTCGCGAGCCATTATGTAATATGAAATGAGCTTGCTAATTAACATCTACGATCATGGTTTGTATGTATAATCTAAATATTTAGACGACTTCTATAAAATCTGAGTTTTAGTCACATCATTTCTTTTATGTAACAGGAGCCAAACGGGCAGGAGGCTCATCTGATGGTAAGTGGGACGTTCATTCGGCCATGGCTTTGTCTATGGCCTCGGTACGAATGCCCACATATACGAGCTGGGGAACGTAGCTTGATTAGGGTGAAAATAACATACCCAAAGCAAATATGTAGGTTGAAAATCGCACGCTTAACTAGGCAAGCCATGCTCAATGTGACATAATGTAATTAAGGTATGTATGAAAAAACAAAAGCATGCATAATTATCTGTCATATCTACTCTAGATTTTACTCTATGGTATTTATATAATTTGTTTAAACACTATCGTGTAAATAGGTTAACTATAAGACAATATTCAACTAAATAGATAGTGAAGATCAAAGGTCGGCTATTGAAGCGATTTATACGACGTTTTAATTCAATTTCAAGAGCCTTCCCAGAGTTCATGTAACTTTTCATTTAAGGAAAACTGTTGCTTAGAAGTAGAGACATAGAGGTGACATCTGCATGAAAACCACTCACGGCCACACACGGCCTTTGGAACGTAATTAAAAAGCCACTAGCTCTGTCCGTATTTCGTATAAAGTAAGAATTCATAAACATCAAACTTTCTGTCTACATATGGATGTGACGAAAAATTACTGAAATTAAATTGATGCGACAATAAATATGTAGGTTATTTTTTCAAATCATTAAATATGTTTAACTAATATAGGGTACCAGCTGACCACGGAAGTATTTTGGAACTAATTCGACTTAGGGTCCTTCATGAAAAGAACGTGTCAATTTTTAAAAGACAAGCAACGAACTTGCGAGCCCTCTGGTATTAGAAGTGTACATGGGCGGCGGTATATTTTAAAAAATTGCAGTCATTATTTGCGTTAAAACTCAGTAAGTTAATTTATATAACATTTCTGAATCTTAAGAAAGAACAATAAACAATTAAAATTGTTTTAAACTCACTTCAAAAACTGATTGAAAAGGTTTTTTATAGAACATATTTATGATGAATGAATGATTAAAAAATAAGTTTAACAACGTGTTATTTTTTAAGTGAAACTTCTTTAGGCGCATGAGCATACGCGATACGCAATAATAATATTAGCGTCACGAAGTTGTGCAGCGTTTTTGGGACAGAGCGATTGAGCCATGGAGCGAGAATAGGAAGTAAGCAAGTGAGAAAAATCGAGAGAGAGAGTGAGATAGAGCGAACGTCGCATCACGCACAGTGCCATGGAGCGAGAGGTGAGCTATAGTGAGAAAGATTGAGAAAAAATACACGCTATTGGTTGATGTATTCGTTTAGTAGTTACATATTAGAACTTTAGATGGCATTTCTGTCGCATAACGTCTTGTGGGCTTCAATATTTCACTGAACTATTAAACACTGGACAATGCAGCATGTACGCACCATTATGTACGTCGGTGTACATGGCTGTTAGGCAACTTATACGCTGTGGGTCAATGTACTTGCAAAAATTTATTGAAAGATAAAGTAATATCATATCGTAGCTTTAAATTAAAATTTTCAGTTTCAGTTTAACCATGTAAATAACATCTTCTTTGGTGATCACGATTGCTCTCCATTCGCAACGTCGGCTTATCTTAAAAACGTATTAAATTAATGTTTGAGTAATTTTATTTAAATGTGTAGTACTCGCATAAACCAGATACAATATTGTATTGTATTTTATTGACATAACCTATACACATTTAAAGAAAACACTTTTTAACCGGATTGAAGTTATGTTTTATTATAAATTTACAATTATTTTACAAAATTTTAAATTTAACCGACGTTTCGCGCGCTTTACAGCGTGCGTGGTCACGGTGACTGAAGACGAAAGGTGTTGAATGTCAAAAAGTATCACAGCTGTAGAAAGAGTTGTATTATCTGTATTTATTTCCTCGGAGTTGGTATCGACTAAAAGATGGAGGGATGGAGGGTGGGAAAAACGAATTCGACAGGACTCCTCAAAACAAAAGGAAATATGGCCGCCCAATGCAGATCTGGCAACGACGCATTATATCAGAGGCGTATGAAGCTGGAATGACTCTCTAAGACCGATCAGGCTAGTTATCTATGCTGCTCCACCTGGGGGACATAGGCCCTTCAGTATGAAGTGGCTGGAAGTTTCTCGTATCTAACGCCAAAATACATGTTTGGTCGCAGAGCCAGAGCGAACTATGTATCGGCAACAAAGAAACCCACTGCGTCCAATATTTAAGAATTCCTCAATTTATTAAGCGGTAAAAGCTTTCGTAGTTGAATAGCCTAAATGATGATCGATCTGTGACGTCATAGTTATTATATTAGGTATATGTATGGTATACGACCGGTGATGTGATCATTGCATAGTCGACATGATGTAATGCTTAATTGATTCTCATTATTTATTTAGCTAACCAGCTGTGAATAATCGCTTGAATACATTAATAATGCCATTGTACCTTTGCTTTTGTGATACAAGCTGTTTCCCACCACTAGACTTGTCTATGAAAAATAAATGACAATATTTGGCAACACTAGTTTTATCACAGTGGTTAATTTAAAACAAATGTAGTAAGCAGTGTTTGACCCTCCTTTTGGACGCATGAACCCCTGGTTCCCCGCTGAAGCGACTAGTTACCCAGGATTACACAAGGGGTTGCATGGTGCAACGACGCTGTGGTCTCCTACGGTGACGCGGATGGGCTGCGGAGAGGGCTACGCTGTTACCGTGTCCTGCCTCGGGCAATTGCTGGTGGCGCTGTGGGGTTTTAGTGGGTATGCACAGCAGCGAGTGCCACATAACCCTTCCCTGTCAACCGTGCCGTGGGATGGTATGCGTAACGCATTTCCCCTCGAAAAATAAACGGCTTCGGAGTACGACTGTTATCCCTAATGTAGTAGGTTCGCTCTCCCTGGCTGTGCACCAATTGACTTTCTGTACGCATCTATCTCGATGGTACGGTGAAGAAAAATGTCGTGAGGAAACCGGCATTTCAAATTCGAACATCGACGACATGTGTCAGACAGAAGGCCGATCTAATTGTTAATAAAATAAAAATTAACAAAGAAGCGGAAGTAACCTGAGGCCAAGACTTATTATTATTTATTAAAAAAATTGTTTTATCTTGATTTATTTCAGTTTTTTATATTCATTTACATTTCGAATTTAAATTTCGTAATAATAAAAACTTAGTTTAATAAAATAAACAAAGAGACAATCAAAATGGACTCAGAAGTAGGATATTATAAAATAATATTATTTTGTAATCTTAATATTGATAAAGCTAGATAAGCAAGCAGTAGGATTGTTTCCTTACTCGTGAAGTCTTTCTAGTCCTATAAAGTCCTTAAAATTGTTTCACCTTTACCGTAGTTCTGTTTTACTGTTTTCATAAAACCCTGAGCTGCATGCGTTTTCAGTCCAAATTTAATACGTTTTCTAGGTGAGTGGGTTAAGAGCAATCAGAGGTAATTGAGGCGCGTAGTAGAGTGCACTAGAGAGTACAGGGCAGAGTACAACAGAGGTACAGCGAGTGTGGGTGTCGCTTTGACCATTCGCCCGTGATCCGAACGCTTGTTGCCGAAATCATTCCGCCTCACCGGTCGCAGTGCCGGATTTTAGTCGCTTATTGGGGTTTAAAACAAAGCCAAATCGCCGTCGAACGTGTTCAATATATATATCCGATCATAGAAAAGATATTTTATTTATAAAATTCTCGTATGACAATGTTCGTTCCCATACCCCTCCGAAACAGCCGATTCTTACGAATTTTTTTATGCATATTCAGTAAGTCTAAGAATCAGCTACTATCTACCTTTCAAACCCCTAAGTGATAAGGGGTGTCCACCCCAAAAAACTTTTTTTTATTTTTATAACAATTTTTTTTGTTTATAATTTATTGTGATACAGCATACAAAAATACATACAACCCCTAATTTTTACTCCTCTACGATCAACCCCTATTTTCATTATAGTAGATAGTTATTTTTATTGAACTAAAAAAATGTTTCCTAGAAATAATATATATGGCAAAACAACGTTTGCCGGGTCAGCAAGTAGTTTATAAACATTCAATAATTTATACTACATACTTATAATTTGAATTTGCGCCCTGTGGCAGTGTACCTTTAACGCTGGCAGCATTTTCTCGCTGTAAATACTCTTATCTTATCTATGATCGGTTTCACCATGAATTGAATAAGAATATGCCCCAAAAAATATCTGAAGTTCTTGTTGTCGAACTCGACGATATTGCTCCATGCAAATTACTATTTGTTATTACATTTTAGTATAACTGGTATAAAAAATACCGGTGACCCCAGAGCTGGTGCTTTGCTCAACGAATAAGTATCGCAAGTAAGCGAGGAAATGCTGCTAACAATAAAGGTACACTGCCATAGGAACCAAACTTGAATTTGACTTAATTGTCTATATATCCATTTTTATTTATTATTATTGCTATGTAGGTTAAGATTATTGTAAATACTGTATATTTGTGTGTAGAAATAAGAAAAGATAAACATATATATGTACATTTAATTTGATAAGGAATAACCAAGAAGACCAACTAATAGAAATCTTATTCTGGCCTATAGAATTTATATTTTAAATTCCGTAAATGAAAAAAGAGTTACAGAGCAAGATACAAACAAATTAATCCAAAGTAATTAATATCTTATGTCTATTTTAACCGAACAGAGTACCAATTTTTTAATTAAATTTCGAACTTCAGCCTTTGGACAAAATGTTTCAGTATCATTTAGCGATATTGAACGAGGTCGGTTGAATGACCGATGAACGATGATTAATTAGCTCATTGGAATCGCAGCCCACCCACCGCTATTCCTCTCACAACCCGCTCCCACTCTTTGGTCAATTATTACTTGACGGCTGATATAATTGTATTATTGGTATTAAACGAATGATTTGTAACTTAAGCATAGAACTTATATTTAAAACATTACCATCACCTAGTTAATGTGAGGTAATTTTTATTGTATAATTTATTCCTGGATAATATTTAGTTATACATTTTAAATATAATATTAAACTTCCTACTATTATTCTTATATAATACACGCTAATTGTTACCACAATATATATATACAAGAAATAAGGTTTTCTACTACTGTTAAATACGTCAACTAATCTTATATCGATTTTATAGTATTTGTTCTTAAATATTTTTTAAATTTAGATTATTTCTAATTTTATCAAATTATTTGTACTACAGCTCCTTTTAGTACCATGTGTTACAGGAAAGATATGAAAGTACATAACTGACTTATATTTTAATAACAGTGTTATAAAATAATGAAAGAGTTATGAAGAGTCATTTGTCATTCTCGAACAACAAGAGCGTTAATTAATTTGATCATTAATTGCGCCAAAACCGGATTCGGACTTCTGGGCCGTTGTGAGTACGCAAATGTAAATCAGTCCATTTGTCTTATCTTTGCTATAATAAATAATACATTAATTATTAATACATTTCATATTTCAAATATGGAAGTTAATAGTTTGTTTTAGCATGATAGAGCTTGTTCATATTATCTCAACAAAAAATTATTCGATGACGTCGACGGTCAGTTCCTTCGTAACGTCTAAATTATTGAGCGAAAACAATACTGCATAATAGAATTATACACTTTAATAGAAAAATAAATATGTACATACCTAGTAAAATTATGTGTTAAATTTATAGTTTCATTCCGAAATTCACGACTGAAAGAAAAATGGCGCCAAATTCCTTTCCCGCGCTACAGCCGACGCTGCCACAGAGTACAAATGCAATATACCATAGAGATCGTACGTATTTCTTCGCGTTCTACGCGTGATACATAATATTTCATCTGCATTTTTTACTAATTTAATTATACATTTTGTTCATAAAGGTTATGTATTCGCGGAATGTCTGGAGCAAACTAATCTTTGTATATACAACTAATAAAGCTGTAAAAACAATACGTTATAGTAATGATCTTTGTTATTATATATTTTCCATATTTAATTTCATTGCAATAGGAGCATGAAATCCGATAATTAAGCTATCATATAGGGATTTTAATATCATTGTCGCATACTTAGTCGGAGGAATAACCGGGTGAGGTTAGGTTCGGTTACTAAGAATTAAATCGTTAAATATACACTCAAAAAATTAAATCTTATAAAACACAAAAAATAAGAATTAGTTGATTCATTAAAAGACAGAGCTCCATCTACTTAATTACAAACAAGACACTAACTTTATTTCAACAACAATATTTTTTCTCCTTCATGTTTAAAATACGTACATTTGGTTTTTCTAAATAGTTCTTGCTAGTTATGTTAGATGTCGCTTAAGCAAATTTGCCAAATTTATATTTAAAATTAACTGCTCTGTTAGATTGCGCCATCTAGTGACGTCAACCTGAACTACGAGAAAAGCGTTGACGAAATTGTTGTGGCAAGTAACCGACTTCTTATCTTTAGATTTATTTGATAGATGGCATTGCACCTCGCTTTACATATTAATACAGACTCATTTCTTGAGTTCGTCAATAATATTACATTATTTTATATTGAGAATTTATTTTTCGAAAAGATAACTTATTTTTACAATAAATATGTGGGTTTATTGATACGTTTACTTTTTCGACGAATAAAATTTGTTGTATATCATTTTTAGACAGCAATGGGTTTTCAATTTGTAGATGAGTATCGACAAGCCTGCGGGCTTTTACAATTTGTTAGATGTTTCTGTATTGTTACGTTAAGTGGATTGTATCCAGTGAAACGAAATCATCCCTATTGTGTTGAAATGTATTTTATTTTAAAATAACAAAGGATAGGTCTTGTCTTTGGTTTCGTTATGAAAATATGGTATTTTGGGGAATATTGTTAAACAAAACTTTTAATAGCCTACCTATTAAAAGTTTATAATAGTTATAACTTAAAAGCAAGGCATCTATTATAACAATATTACTCTTAGTCAAAGTTTGGTATTTTGCTAAAACAATCCAGTGACGTTACAGCCCATTGCCCTCAGATTGCTGTTCCTTTATCATTCTTGTTTATAGGCCAATAGATGATCAGCCGTTTAGGCCTGACACCCCTCGTCGATTAGATCGTTGGCGTGCCTAATTACTTAATATTCTTCGTTTTCAATTAGATTAGCTTCGATTATAAGAAAATCATTAGGGCTAGAGTTCGTACCTTAGAGTTGAGAGTCGCGCAGCAAGTCTGAATAGCTGAATCTGTATTTTTATAAGAATACTAGTGTTTTAGGCGTAACATTATAACACTTATGTAGTTGGGTTTATTCGGATAAAAAATATGGGTGTGAAACGTGGAAGGTCACCAAAGCCATTTCGCACCGACCGCTGTCTTCACCGTATTCTGGGCATCTGAAAAGATCTCTAACGAGCAACTTTGGGAGCGATGCCGAGAAACCCCGATTAGCTAGCAGATCAAGCAACGCAAATATAAAATATAAATGAATAGGCCAAACACTCCGAAGGGATACCAATCATATTCCCAAGCAGGCGCTTGATTGGTCCGAGGAAAACCTGGCGCCGTACAGTTGCAGATGAGGCAAAGAGAGCCGGAAAGACTTGGAGCGAGGTGAAATACAAGGCTCAGGATCGAACGCGATGGGGACTCACTGTGGACGCCTGCCCTCATCTAGGGGTTGTAGGACATTATGTCAAGTTGGTTTTATTCATAAATAAAGTGTGTCAGCTAAGCGATTTCACGGCTAAACCTAGTATAAATTCCAATGGTACATTTTAGTATTAAAACACAGAAATATATCAAGAAATATGCTTATACGAGTATAAGGTGAAGTAACACGTGATTCGTGAATGTTCAGAGTAAAATATATGAGCCGCGAGTATTGCCATGCCCAGTCAGGTGAAAGGCTTTCGAGTTCGATGAGCGAACAAATTTGTTTCTAGGATCGCAGAACTATTTGATTGTGTCCAGGAAATAGGCGAACATTACGTCTGTTCACCTATATTATACTAGCTGCGTCGATTTGCCATGTATATAATTTCTAGGAAACATTTTTTTTTTTCAATAAAAATAACTATCTAGTATAATAAAAAAATTGGGGTTGATAGTAGAGGGGTGACAATTAAGGGTTGTATGTATTTTTGTATGCTGTATCATAAAAATATAAAAACAAAAAATTTGTATCTAAAAAATAAAAGTTTACGGTCTACCCTTAACATTTAGGGGTTTGAAAGATAGATAGAAGCGATTCTCAGACTTACTGAATATGCATAAAAAATCATAAGAATCGGTCGAGCCGTTTCGGAGGAGTATGGGAACGAACATTGTGACACGAGAATTTTATTTATTAGATTAGTATTACGCGCTGTACTTTTAGTTGGAGGAAACTTGAAAATATTTTTTTGAATTTTATTTCTGCTAAACTTATTTGTTACCACTAAACCTGATTTTTTAGCCATTCTTCAAAAGGGTATATCGTATATTGTATTTACTAAAATCTTCATTGGCCTCTGTCAAATTTGTCTTAGTTAATATAGTGTTAGTAAGTTTTAATTGACTTGTATTTGAATGAATATTCATAATATTGTCTTTGAGCTGCAAGATGTTGTCACTAAGGCCTTCTTTTGTCATAGCTAATCTCCATTTATGTATAACCATTATAAAGTTGTTCGTCATATCATAAAAGCATTAAATAAATTTGCTGAATGAAATCAATTTTTATAGTCAAATCAACGAACATTAGAATAACAGAGTTATACATAATATAGGATAATAGAATTCAGTTTACTTATAAAGCGTCCTAATATTTACTAGAATTATTGGAGAAGGGGGGCAATGTTGGCCAAGTGGCTTCAGCGTGCGACTCTCATCCCTGAGGTCGTAGGTTCGATCCCCGGCTGTGCACCAATGGACTTTCTTTCTATGTGCGCATTTAACATTCGCTCGAACGGTGATGGAAAACATCGTGAGGAAACCGGCTTGCCTTGGATTCAAAAAGTCGACGGCCGGCGTGTGTCAGTCACAGGAGGCTGATCGCCTACTTGCCCATTAAATTAACAAATGATAATGAAACAGATACAGAAATCTGAGGCCCCAACCTAAAAAGGTTGTAGCGCCACTGATTTTTTTATATTTTTTATTGGAGACTGAAATAGTTTGGAGGTCGTTCAAGTATTACGTAAGCAGATTTACTGCAAACTGCAATTTATCCAAATAGTGTAAAAAAAGTAAATAATTACTGTTGACGTAATCACCAAATAAGAAAACCAAAGAGCCCCCTCCCCCCTATAGTGCTTAAGTAATACTTGACCGGCCCCTTGCCTGGTTTCCAGCTGTGACATGAAACTTAAATATTATAACATTAGCTTTTTATTTCATTGATTTGGTTATGCAACTCTTGCAACCTTAGTATTACTTTTTTTCCCTACTAGGGTTGCCTGGGATCGCTTGTTAGCGATAAGGCCACGCATCCCTCCCATCCCATCATCATTAATGTTTTTATTTTTTTGAAGTTTAAATAAAAATAAATAGTTTTTATTTCAGCCGCGATTTCAGCAAGTTAAATTTAGTGGCCCTCCTTAGAAATTGCGGCGCGTCAGCAGCACCACAGAATCCTTGTGGAGTGACGTGCTTATAAACCTGGATGCTTTTGTAAAATATAAATATTTTTAATACAAGTATTTGCGTCGTAACATTTTTTTATTACATAGTAGCCGTACTTCTTTATTTATAAGTCCTACAACAACGGGATTGCTTTTAAGATACAATAAAAATGACGTCACAAATTTATAAATAACATCAATTATATAAGAACATAAAAATTTCAAACTAGAATTAAGTTCGGTGGCGGCTGTTGTATGGATATGCTCAAATAAAACACTTTGTTTGAAGCTGGGTAACAACTGGCTTTAATTGTTGAAAACATGAGCTTTTAACTAAGATACATTAGGGGTAGTTGTGTTGCGACGCTAGATAAACAAGAAACTGACTTATTGAAGAGTTCGTAAATCTATGTGATACTTATGTTATTGGACATTATCGGAAACGAGAATGTTAAATTACAATTTATGACTGTGGTAAAAACTAAAGGGCTCATATGGATTATTTACATTTTGTTTACGCTTATACATATTAACTGAAATATATATATGTAACTTAACTAATGTTAGGTTACATAATTCTAGCAAGGAATAAAAAAACATAAGCAAACAGTAAAAACTAAAAATAAATAGAAACTTAAAACTCATTAAGAGTATAATAAACAAAAGTACAGTCAGTAGGATGATTGTCGTAATTAGTTTGCAACACAACTTTAATAAATAAAGTAAATAAACAGCAGTATTGGCTAAGCGTGCGACCCTCATGCCTGAGGGTGCTTTCGAATGACGGCTATGCACCAATGGAATTTACTTTCTATGTGCGCAATTAGCACTTGCTCCTACGGTGAAGGTAAACATTCTGAGGAAACCGCCACGTCTCATACACATTGATAACATGTTTACACATTACGTGTAGTGTCTGTGTCTGACCCGCTGTAGCGCATCAAGCATAATAGATTAATTTCCCAAAATATCGAGGGATAAACAGTAGACAGCGAGAGATTTTCAAATGAATCTGACAGGTTACTATTTGATATTATGATTAGTATCTATTGAAACATTGGGTTGATATGGTATTGCAATAGTTGTAGCTTTAACATACTAAAACAACCAATTGATAACTACTACTGAAGATGGTAAAAAACATAACCGAAAATATATTAAAAATATGCTTGGAACCGCTTATAATCCAAAAACGAAATGATTTATGGCTCTCATTGAGTCTATCATCAAAATCTGTTGTTCTAACAAACATGGTAATTTAAATTACCATAAACTAAAACAGCTACGCTAGATTTCCTCTGCCCCACCTGGCGGACATAGGGCTTTAAATCAAGTAAGTCAAAAAGCCTAATTCACATTTTCGTATTTAATGCCATAGCTTAAAAGCTTTAAAAAAAAGCTCAAATTAATATTTTTTTAGCTTTTTGCTATCGTAAGTACCTAATAGATATTTGCTTCTCCTCAACGTGGTTATAAATTTATGCTTGCCTATTGTATGTACAGATTGTATTGTCTTCAGACAAGGACCTCTCTAGGTAATAATGAAGTCCTTCGTACTGAGTTGAGTATCCTCTAAGTACACTCAGCAGCGAGATTGAAGAGAGAAATAAACAGTAGTTAGTCCGTGGATTTGTTAAATTTAAAGTTTTATTTGATAACGTATAAGTTTTGTCGCAATTTTGTTACAATATAAGTCACTCTAGCGCATATAAAATATTTAAATTTGTAGTTTAAGTTGCGTATTGGAAATTGAAGGAATAATACTGATTATAATATATTTAATAAAATATACATGAATTATATAATCCATTTACAATTTAAAAAATTACAAATAGACGTCAAACTTTAAGTGTATTTAGGTATTCTACTCATTCTCTTTAAAGTATTGATGTTTTAAATAATAAAAAAAGAATTGCGGAAAACATAAACTGTAGAACACTTGGCCAACAAACTGAACTATTAAAGTATTATTAGGCATACGATAGTTAACAACATGTGACTTTAAGATAAAAAAAACCAGGCGCTACATAGCCTCTTAATAGGCCATTAGTGGGTACCTACTTCTATTCCTAATACACGCCGTCGTTTTTTGGATCCAAGGCATGCCGGCTTCAATAACGATAACGATATACCTTCAGCGCTTAAGGGCGCACATACAATGAAAGGTCTTTTGATGCACAGCCTGTTTCGAAGATACGAAATAAGGGTTTAGATTTCCTTGCTTAACCACCCAACGTCGCTATTTTTATGATAAACTCTGTATATTACAAATCCAAAAATCCTACAAATGTTAACTATAGAAAGAAGGCATAAGATGCTGCAGCCATCTTACGCCGTCACCAATAACAATTGCAATAAAATAAAATAAAAAAATTTAATTACATATTTGTATTTCTTAATCTTTCTATTGTCATTTATTTTTGTTGTATTATTTATATTCTCTTTTATAATTGTAATGTTTCCCTTAAATTGTTGTGCACATGCATCTAAATATTATTGTTTTTGTACGTTTTGTGTTCTCTGTAAGTGTCTATACGTGATTCATTAGAGTGCCTTTTTAAAATCACTAAACAAACACAACCCTCGTAACAATAAAACATATAATTATGGAATGAAAATATTATTCGATTATTTTAGAATTATTGAAAAGCAGTGATTTATTTAAGTCGATTCTGTACCAACCCAATTTGCCTGGATATGGAAAACTCATGCTTATTTTAATGAGACAATCACGGACCAAGGAATAAGTTTATCGATCAAAGTCGATAAAGCCATTTACCAAGTAAATACACGCGGGATTAGCCCGAGCTAGACTGAAACTCGAGCAAATTAATTCCTATCGAAGTCTTAGCAAACGGATTATGTGTCAATGACTACGTTTTACACTGCACTCGGTAAAGAAAAGTTTCGATCTTGAGTGTTAAGATGATTAGTTAAGAAACCCAGACTGACGGAGAACGAACATGTTTTATTACTCATGTTCTTACATTTCATACCTTCAGAGTTTAGCAATTTATTAGTTGGTATTTTTCAATGGTTATTTAAGATACAATATAGTTCGGTAGGCCATATCGTAGATACCAGGACTGGATAAATCCTCCTGGATTACTACTAATAGTAAAGAAGGGACCCATAACCGACGAGAATGGACGGTAAATGTCATGAAAGTGGATAATGGGAGACCGTGATCTCTGCCTACCCCTTCGGGAAAAGAGCGTGATATTATAAATAAGAAATATTTTAGATCCTTCTTGATTTATCATCATCACCCGTACTCTAACCAAACATAATAATATAAACGAAACATATAATTTCCTTTATTTAAATTGCATGTTATTTAACGATTTCTTTCAAATTTAATAATCATTTAATCATCTAGGTAACACAATGTACACTTATGATCGTCAAAAAAAAAGAAATGTATATGAAATGCTTCTAATTTTACATTTAGTGCCAGTTCTCAAATCAAGGGCGTAGAACGGAAGAGAAGAACTGGCAATAAACTCTCCGCCACTCTTTTTAATCGCCATATTTTTTCCATCACCACCCGTACTAACTAAACAAGATATATGTAATGTAAACGAAACATATAATTTCCTTTATTTAAATTGCATGTTATTTAACGATTTTTTAATAATAAGTCTAAACTAACAAACTTGGTAATAAAAAACAATCCAAAAATGCAATTACTACTCATATTCGAAAAACGAACTTCTCCGTAACGTAAAGTAAAAATTTAATATTCATTTTAATTTCGCGTAATGGAAGAAACAATCAGATGAAATTTCAGCGATTGTTGAGATGTGATATCCGACCATCATGATAAATTCATGTATTTGCGAATACCCGCAGCATATTTTCTTTTAGGGCTGGCACTTTCATTTTTATATAACAACTGAGTTTTGGCATTTTATTGAACTAGTACTATTTCACTGAGGTACAACGTATGCAGCTCTACAAAGCTCATGTACTACACCATATGGAATACTGCTCACGCCTCTAGGCCGGTGCTTCCCAGCATCTTTCTTTTGACCAAATTCAGCAAAAAGGCTTGTCTCATCAGTTGATTCTCTCTCTCTCTACGTAGAGACATATTTCTCTATGCCTATTCTATAAAATATACTATGGCCAGTGTTCTGAAGAGTTGTTTGGGTTGATCCTCCTATAACCCTGTAAGAGCCGTATTAACTCAAAATTTCATCCGCTTCATCGTGATTGAAGCTGTAAAAACAATTTTAACTCATTAAATAAATGTAAACAGTTAAAATGTAAGTTCGATCATACAAAATTAAAATATGAGGCTGATATACAACACCTTCAGTCAGAGATTCTCCGTTTGCAGGAATCCTTGAACAATATTAGTTCTAAATATGACACCTCACAAAAGGAAATAGGAGAATATATACTGGCAATGGATGGCTTGATAGATCTGTGTAGTGAGAATGAAAGGATGTTCAACTCCTTAGTAAACAGTCAAACATCAGACTGTAAAACAGATATGTCGGGTTGTTCACAGCCAGCTGTTTCTCTGGAGTCGTTGCCACCTGTGACTCATTCTGCGGAGTTGTGTAATAGCCTCACAAGTACTTCCTTCGCCACACATGTAAACCTGAATGTTAAATCTAATGTAATAAACAAAAATCAAATAATGATTTTTAGCGATGAAATGGGCAAAAACATATCTCATAAGTTATACCAAAATTTAGGTTCTCAGGTCATAAATTGTTGTATGCCTGGAGCTTCCTATAAACAAATATTAGATGAAATAGTAAGTAATAGTTATTGCCCATCCACAACTATTGTACTTTTAATTGGGAGAAGAGGTAATGTAACAGTTAATATGTTAATCAGTTATTTTGAAAAGTTATCAAAACTTAATGTAAATAAAGTTGTCTTATTTGCTTTTCCTTATGGAAAAGGTATGTCACAGACCGAAAACAATGCTAGGTACAGATGCAATAATAAAATTCATACAATGACACTGTATAATAAACAATTTGAATTTATTGACACTAATGTCATCATTAGTTATAATTACTTTATGACAAAAGATAACTATTATCTTTGTAATTATTATATTGGACAAGTAGCAAATTCGCTATCATATTGTATTTTGAACGCAGCCAAATGTTTGGCTAACCAATCTGCTCCTATTGAGCAGGTAGAAAATAGTACCTTTATTCAAGATACCTTGGAATTTGTTCCAAGTAATTTAAATTAGATTTTAAGACAATAGAGGTGATCTCTGGCAATAGTTCTAGTCATAGTTGTTTATTAGGAGATCCATCAAATTCCTTAAATGTCAATAATAAAATCAATAATAAGCATATTTTAAATTTAGTACATCAGAATATTCAGGGTTTGATGGGTAAAGAATTGGAGTTGGAGTTGTTCATGAACTGTAATAACATTGATATCTTATGTATTACTGAACATTGGTTAAAGGACCACCAGTTCATGTTCAGCTTCAACAATCATCTGGTAGCCAGCTCGTTCAGCAGAGTTAATTTAATACGTGGAGGCTCTTTAATTATTGCTCGGAATAATCTTAAATTTAAAGAACGTACAGACATAGTGAGCCTGTCTGTTGAGCGAGTTGCTGAGATAGCATGTATTGAGCTTGAGCAGTTCATTTTATTGAGTGTATACAGGCCCCCATGTGCTTTATATGATACTTTTGAAAAAATCCTAGAAGATGTATTAATAAAAATATCTAATACTAATAAAACAGTTGCCGTCTGTGGAGACTTTAACATTAACTTATTAGATAAATCTAGTATTGTTAATAGATTTTTAATCTTATTGAAATCATATAATTTATATAATATTTTCCTTGAGCCAACTAGAATAACTGCCACCAGTGCCACTTGTATTGACAATGTTTTTACAAATGTGAAGCCAACTTTCTATTCAATTATTAATCTGTTAGATTCAGATCACTGTGGCCAGTTGGTTTCATTTACTAAAGACATTGTTAAATCAAATCGAAAAAATGTTAATTTTGTTCCAGTAACCAGTTATCGTTTAGAACTTTTTAAAAATAATTTAAATGAAAAACTGCCTGGTTTGCCTTATCACAATAACCCTGACCAAGCTTACTCTTCATTATTTAACATGATTAATTCTCAGTTTAAGAAGGTTTTTACATCTAGATCAGTTTCTGTAAGTGATCGAGTTTTGTTTAGTGACTGGGCAACACCAGGTATTTTTAAAAGCAGAATAAGATTATTTGAATTATATAATGAAAGGAACCATGATCATAGTGAAAGGTTTAGGGAGTATGTTAAAAATTACTCTAAGACTTTTAAGAGAGCCTGCGCTGCCGCAAAATCTTTACACATTAAAAACAAAATACAATCTTCTGCAAACAAAATTAAAACTACTTGGAATATTATTAATTCTGAAATAGGAAGAACCACAGTTAAGAATAATGATTTTCATCTTAAAATTAATGATATAGATGTTAGGGCGGATTTGGAGGTGGCAACCGAGTTTGAATCTTTTTTCACTAATATTCCTGTATTAACAACTCAAACTTTGTTGTCGTCTTCCGGCTCCGCATACAACATACTTAAAGACTGTGTCGCAGAATGTGGGACAAGTTTTGAATTTACAGTTGTTAGTGCTAAGGACATTCTAGATGCATTTAAAGATTTAGAAGTAAAAAAGTCCACCGATCTTTGGGGGTTGTCAGTTCAAATAATATCCTCAATAATTGAATGTATTTCCCCATTTCTGGCAATTGTGTTCAACTCTTGTGTCGCATCTGGTGTGTTTCCGGACTTAATGAAGTTAAGCAAGGTGATTCCACTCTTCAAATCTGGTAGTACAACCGATCCTACGAATTTTCGCCCTATCTCAATTTTGCCTACACTGAGCAAAATTTTTGAGAAAAATAATTTTAAAGCAAATGCTAAAGCATTTTAACAGACAGAATCTTTTTCATTCCAAACAATTTGGATTTACTAAGGGTCGGTCTACTGCTGATGCAGGTGTGGAACTACTCAAAAATGTATTCGAGGCTTGGGAGAATTCACAGGATGCTTTAGGCATATTCTGTGACTTGTCCAAAGCTTTTGACTGTGTTTGCCATGACACACTTATCAAGAAACTACACCACTATGGCATTAGAAATAAGGCTCTTAGACTTCTCAGTTCATATTTAGACAATAGAATACAAAGTGTAGATATTAATGGCAAAAAATCAAAAGGATCTGTGGTAACTATGGGTGTTCCGCAGGGTTCAATTCTAGGTCCTTTCTTATTCCTTATATATATCAATGATTTACCTTTTTGTGTAAGGGATGATCACAAAATCCTATTATTTGCGGATGACACTTCGCTTGTTTTTAAAGTTAAGCGTCAACTTGAAAATTTTGACCAAGTTAATTTGGCACTATCTAAGGTTGTCCATTGGTTTAATGTTAATAATCTGCTTTTGAACTCAAGCAAAACTAAATTAATAAAATTTTCTACGCCTAATGTGAGGCAGTTAAGCACCAATGTACAACTGAATGGAGTAGAGTTGGACCCTGTTGAGTCAACTGTTTTTCTTGGCATTACTGTTGACGCCAAACTACAGTGGGGCCCACACATTAACAAATTGTCTGGAAGGCTCAGTTCAGCTGCTTATGCTGTAAGGAAAATTAGACAAATTACTGATGTGGATACAGCCAGAATTGTTTATTTCAGTTATTTTCATAGCTTGATGACGTACGGCATTCTCCTTTGGGGAAACTGTGCGGATATTAATACAATCTTCTTATTACAAAAAAGAGCTGTCCGCGCTATATATAACCTGGGTCCTAGAGTTTCTCTCCGAGAGAAATTCAAAGAGATAAACATTCTGACTGTAACTTCACAATATATTTTTGAAAATTTACTTTATGTTCACAAAAACGAACCTGATTTTGTCAAATTGTCTGATCTTCACTCCCGAAATACTAGGAACAAAAATAATTTAACAGTTCATGCTACTCGCCTTCATAGAATAAGCAACTCGTTCATGGGTCAATGTATACGCTTTTACAATAAACTTCCTATGGATGTTCGTAAACTTCCCCTTAAGAAATTTAAATTTTTTATTAAATCAAAATTATTAACTAAAGGATATTACAGGATATCCGATTATTTAAATGATAGAAACGCCTGGGATTGAGCTGCTCGCTTATACAGCTATCGCTTGTGTTTTTTTTAAGCTGTCTTTCACTTTTTTTTTTTTTGCATGTTGTACATATTTACAATCTGACATGTCTTGTGCTTTTGCATATGCATTTTATTTTATTCTATTGACATGTTTGTGCTTAGTGCATATTCATTTTTTTACATTTTTTTTTCTCTACATTACTGACATGTTTTGTGCTTAGTGCATATTCATTTTTTCTTTTTCTACAATACTGACATGTTTTGTGCTTTTGCATACAATATTTTACACTTTGACATGCCAAGTGAATAATGTTTATATTACGATTATATTTTTCAATTTCATTATTTTTTCCTTGCTTTAAGGTACACCTTAAAAATACATTTTGTATCCATTGTAAGTGTAAACATTATGCGGGTATATCATAAACTCTTTTGCTTGATTTATAATTTGATACATTTTAGTATATAGTTATTTTGGGCTGGCGATCTGAGTGAGTTGTTGCCCCACATATTTTTATGGTGCCACTGGCGGTATTGCTGTGTACCGGGTTGTGCAGCTCCCTCAAAAATGGTTGAGCTGCATGAGCTATTCGGGGCATGCTTGCCGTCTGCTGGCACAGGCTTGCTCAGATCGATCTGGTTCTTTCTTCCAAAGACCAGTCCAGTAAATACTCTGCATTTGTTTACACCAATTTATTAATTTATTATTGTATTATGGACTGGACTATAAAAGAGACTAAGACCCCCGAGTTTGTTTCGACATTTCTTCTCAGGGCAGTCAGTTAGGAAATGTCGACTTCATCTAGTTTAGGATGACATTGTAAAAGTGATTTATATAGTCCTACTTGCAAGAATAAACTATTTCATTTCATTTCATTTCATTTCATTGCTGGAAGTCTTCCACGGTCTGCTTCACAACACATTCTTTTGCGAATTAGCGAATGTGGAATCGACTCCCGATGGGACTCTTACCTTGGAGACATGACCTTCAATTGTTTAAAAAAGAGCAAACTCCTCTCTCAAAGGCCGGCAACGGATCCACTAAAATGGGTTTCCATGGGCTGCGATGACTGCTCTTTTTGGGCGTCTCGTAGGCTGATTTGCCCCTTTCCTATAAAAAAGATTTGAAGCTATAAGATAGAAGTAATAAGTTTGTAGGTTATGATAGGTATTTAGTAGTCAAGTAGAAGCTTAGGATTAGTATGAATGGTATACAACCTCCTTTAATCAATATGAAAAAAACGCAGTGTACGGTATCCATCAATAGCTTTCATAACGTCAAACACAGTTAATAGTGTTCGTAAAAAAATATTCAATAGTGTACTAAATTAAATATATCCAAGTAGATGACATTTTAATTTTTTTTTAAATACTTAAACACATACATAAAATCAAAGAAGGTTTAATATATGTATAAAAATATTAGTCAACCCTGCTATGAATCAATATAATGGCCGATGATTTCGGTAAAAGCTACTCTATGAAAACCATTTACGAGCTACGTCAATCTGACAAATTAATCTCACATTGAAATTATTCGCGAGTATAACTCAAACTCAGCAATATACTACACTTGCTGACTGCAATTTCCCATGGTTATTAACAACTGAGATTTATAGAGAAATATGAAATATTTTACTACGTAATGTACTTTAGTATTACTTTGAAGATTTCACCTCAATCCTACGATAAAGTCCCGGTTTAAACCATTTAATTTTTCTTTGTGCACAAATTTCACTATCTCGGAAGATAAAAGTAAATATCTTGTGGAAATCACTGCATGTCTTACACCTGACAATTTACTGTGTCACCTACTTGTCTATAAATCAAAAATGATCAAGATAACATGTCTCGGAAGATTATTATCATTATACTTTGAATTATATTATAAATCAAATTTTGTAACAGTATTTATGTCACGAATAAATCAAGTGCCATACGTTACGTTATTAACGTTACGTTACGTTATTAACGTTACGTTACGTTATTAACGTTACGTTACGTACGGTATTATGTTAAACGGCGTAATATTAAACGAATAGAATTAGGAATTCAAATATTTACCTGATACGTAAAAATACATGTCCTAAAACTTAATTTAGAATTCCAATAAGTCCACAATTTCATAAAAGTCAAACAAAGTTAGTTAATCTCATAGGATATAGTAACTAGACTTATGAATGAGTCATACATTCGAGACATATTAGACCAGTCAGTCAAGACAATTAATTCATAATAATTCCAAAAGTTTTCAAATTTTGATGTAAGGTCGGGAGTGGTATTAAAACAAACTATAAAATTTTGCAACCTGCTCTGCGGTCCGGAACATTGTTAAAAATAAGTTTTGGTCGTGAAAAAAATTCCAAAAGTTCTGCAAACTTGGGGAAGTTTTCGATATAATATTTCATATCACGTATAAAATTTGCAACCAACCTAAGTGTACGGAACATTTTTTGTTATTAAAAATTAATGTTTTTCTTTATTAAACTGAAGGAAAACGTTCCAAAAGTTCTGCAAATTTGACAGATATATCGAAAATAAAATAAATAACAAAAAATGTTCCGTACACTTAGGTTGGTTGCAAATTTTATACGTGATATGAAATATTATATCGAAAACTTCCCCAAGTTTGCAGAACTTTTGGAATTTTTTTCACGACCATACAGCAAAAATTATTTTTAATTGCAATTTTAACAATGTTCCGGACTGCAGACAAGGTTGTAAAATGAGATTTATTGTCGTCCCAATGTACCATTCACTTGACCGAAGTTTGAAAACTTTTGGAATTATTATCAAATTTTCGATTTCGAATGTCTATAATGACTGGCCTATATGGTAGTCAGTATAAGCGTTACATAACGGTTCTGAGATATAAAAAAATACTAATATTTTGTCTTTTATTGACATAACTTTTACACATTTAAAGAAAACACTTTTTTACCGGATTGAAGTCTTACATAATTATAAATTTTTCCGACGATTCGCGTGCTTTACAGCGTGCGTGGTCACGGTGACTGAAGACAAAAGGTGTTGAATGTCAAAAAGTATCACAGCATAATAATACATAACTTCAATCCGGTAAAAAAGTGTTTTCTTTTACTAATATTTTATCGATGAAGCTTTTTTACGGAAGGCGTTTATATTATTATGCAATGAAGCGTGTGGAAATGAAGATACAAAGTGTGTCGTTTAGTCCCTACTTGATACAATTAAAGAAACGACTATTGCAGTGCAACGCAGTTGGGTATTAGCGTGAAGTCGCTGCCACGCTTCCGGAAATGCATTATCTTAAATGAAAATCCTGCACTAGACAACTGCATACAAACTGACTTATGGGAAACGACACGATATTTTTTTCGGTTTTAAGTGATATTAAAATTATATTAAAGTTCTACCTGAAACCACCATCGACACGACACAAAGATGATGTATGGTTATACTTAATTTTTTTGTTTAGTTTTTGTACTTTAAAATAGACCGAATCAATCAATCGCATTGCCCCCCTGTGTAGCAGCGTGGGCCCCTCGTTGGGAAACCCTGGTATAAACTACATAAGATACTAAGCGTTTATTTCTAGCAGCAGATTACTATCTGACTTCTTTTCAGACATAGACAAGTCTCATAGCGAGCTTTTTTTCATTTTTAATGGCCAGAACATATTATATTTGGAAAAATTTCAAACCGTAGTAGTGATACTAAATAAAGTTACCAGATGTGGAGGCGTTTTTCGCTTCACTGTCATGCATGTAGTGTGAGATGATTGTATGACTTATATCAATGAATATATAGAATTAACTAGATGCCCCCGCGAACTTCGTTTCTCCTTAATGTGATTTTACGTGGAGTACCTTTTTAGTACATACCAACATAAAACATTTGGCTATGCTACCCCAGAGACTGTTCGGTTTTCTGGAATGAAAACTTTTAGGTTTTTCTGTGAGTTTTTCTCAGTATCAACCTCAGAGTTCATGTCATAAGATTTTAATTAACAAATAAAAAATAAGGGCTAAAATAAAAACAAAAAATTTTGTCTACATAATAAAAAAAAATTGGGGTGGACACCCCTTATCACTTAGAGGTTTGAAAGATAGAATAGTAGCTGATTCTCAGTCCTACTGAATATGTATAAAAAAATTCATAAGAATCGGTAGAGCCGTTTCGGAGGAGTATGGGAACGAGCATTGTGACACGAGAATTTTATATAATAGAGATAACATATTTTTCAGAAGCCTCATAAACCTGTAACGCGACATTTTATACTATCCTTTATCACTGTTGTTTAACAAATAAATAAGCTATAACATAAATGATAATGTCGTTTCGTATAGTCTAAACATACGCGGAAATTAATAATCTGTTGCGTAGTGCGCGCGGTCGTGTCGTGTCGTAATTGAATCCGCCACTTCGCTGGAGTAGGCGCCGCGTTGCTGCTGACGTTGCTCAAATAAATTCCACACAACAATTAAGTATTTTATACTGTTCAGCGAAATTTTAATTAATTTTCATAAGTTCCGGTGACGTCACTTCTTGTGTTACCGTCCCGTATTGTATTAAACGGTACATATTAAAAACAGTCTTGCCTCTACAAATTGGAATTATTGTGTAAGTCACCTTTATACTTTTCCAATCTAATTGCAACACAAACAAACCACTCCATACTCAGTTAAATTTTAAACGTATATTAACAATTAAAAACACACAACAAAGAAGAAAACATGAATTAATAGACTTTTTTATTCCACAAATAATCTGCAATACTTTGATTCAAAAGAAAATTTAACGCTTAGGCAATAAGAAATTCCTTAAAGCATTGTTATATTTTGAGCAGATTTTAATTCAGCTAAAAAGCAATAAAGGCTTAGAATGTATATAGTTTCCCGGAAAGTGCCGAGCGATAACAATCTAGACACAATAGAGTTAGGATCTTAATAGAAAATCTTAAGAGCGCGGCGAGAGCAAGTGTTCTTTTGAGTATCCGAGCAAAGCCGAGTGGAGGCGACGTGTTTCGCAATTTGTTGTTATCCGGCTTATTCCTCCAATCTCCTTTTCTATCCAGAATATAGTAGTTCTCAAAATTCGTGTACATAAGACAAAATGTATGTACAAATGCAATATTAAATTCATTAAACACATTGTATAGAACAAAAAACAGTAGAAACCTGATTAAAAATTAGGATTAATTACAAAAACAAAAGATTTTCCTTCATGATATTACTGAAGATATTACAATTTTATTTTAAATTATCATTTCATAATTTTTATATGTGATTATCACTTTTGTCTATCATCTTTGTTCAAGAATAAGTTCTGGGTCTTTAGTCTGTAATCAATAGTGACAGCGATACCGAGGCCAGTGTTTTTGTATTTAAGTACGATGTAGTTAATAATAATAATAATAATATAGCCTTTTAATTTCCGAAACTCTGTGATTGTATATATATGAACTTTAATATATTTTCACTCCAGTATATCTCGGAGTTCGGTGTGCCTCTTGACAAAGGCCTCTTCTAACCCTTTCCACTGTTCTTTACCTTTTGCGACTCTTCTCCAGCTGTAGCCTGCTGTTAGTTTCAGTTTGTCCTCCCATCTCTTGCGTGGTCGGCCTCTTCTTTGTTTTCCGTCTCTAGGGTACCATTCCGTCAATATTTTGCTCCATTTTCATGGGACTTCCGTAACATATGACCCGTCCATCTCCATTTAATTTGGTCTATCTTAGTGAGAATGTCTGTCACACCTGTTCTAGCTCTTATGTCTGCGTTTATTTGTTTATCTAATTTTCTTATGCTCAGCATGCTTCTTTCCACGGCTCCGTGGCAGTGTGCTGTAGTTATGTCGCAACATTTAACACGGTACAAAAATATTGTAGTCAATTTCGTAATAGCTATTGTGAGTAACAAAATACAGGTCTGAAAGAATAAGCTTAACTTGAACATTTCCCATTATGAAATGAATACATGACCCATTCCAAAGTATTAGCCTTAGTATCACATATGTTTCAAATTAATATATTGACAGTGTTATGAATAAATAAACTTCATTTTACTTATTAAAATGTGTACAATTATATAAAAGTTCTGCCGTTGGAAAACATTTTGTAATATCTTGTACATAAATTTTCTGACTTAAATAGAAACAAAAAGGTTTTCCGTGCGAGTGAGTTTGTAAAAATATATCTTTAAACCGCGGGACAATTTCAGTAAAAGCAACCGCATCTGCACTTGTATTTGCATAAATATCGGCCGTGGTGAGGTCAAGAGGGGTGGGGAAAAAAATAAATGTGTTGCATAGTATTTTTTGAGGCAATAGATGGCGCTACAATCATAGCCTCATATTTCTGCGTATATTCAGTTAGTTAAATGTGTATTTATAGTATCGTCAGCCACTCCAATGTTGTGTAGCACGCAATTAGAAGATTGCGACGTTAGTGCCACGGATATTAAAAGAAATATATCGGATTTGCATACAAATCTGTTTGTTTTGTGCTATAAAAACGACGTCGAAATTTTATTCGTACTTTGTTTAGAACGTTAATATCTAAAATAGTAGTTGTTAGTCCTTGACAGACAAACATATTTTTCGGTAATAGCTAAAGATATTTAGATACATTTTTAACAGAGTTCCAAAAAAGCTGAAGGAGGTTATCCATTCGACTAATTTTTAAAATACTGACTGCCCTGGGGAAGCTATGTTTGCGGTTGGTGAAGGATTAGGTACTTTATAATTTACCGTATTGCGTTAACGTATGGGTTTCATATTTTATCTTTCTTTGTTTCATATATAGAGGCTTATATAATTGTTGAAATACTTGAGAAATTAATAATAATTAAAACCACATAAGACACAAAGAGCAAAACAAAAGAACACCACAAAGGACTCGTCAAGATGGTTCGTGTTATAAACATACCGTCAGTTCAATCATACAACCGCTCACTTGACTTTGTTTTGTTAATTTACGCAATATCAGATTAGACCGTTGTTGCAAATGATGCACATCATGAGAAGTGCTTTTCAATAGAACGGGGCGCAAGCGAGCAGGACGCTCACATGGTGTTTAGAGATTGCCGCCCATGGACGTGTTGATGGAATTGGCCGTTAATGGATTGAGGGCTATAGGCACATATAAGATATGTATATTTTTTAGGGATCCGAGAAATATACTGCTACGGAGGTGGGCTACGGGGTGGGCGAAAAGTATTTTGTCCGTAGCAGGGAGTTTTAATGGAAATTCCACAAGTTATTGTCCTCTACGTTTTGTCTACAGCTTACACCCATTTAAATTAAAGTGGTGTTCTCTCGCCGTTTTATCGCAATTATACTTTATCTAAACGCCTTGGTATTATTTAATTATCTTATTGAGTGTGTAGTTAATTTGGGATAATTCCGAAATCAAATATTCCGTAGTGAGATAAATTATTTTGATACTTTTTACCTTTGTTAAATGGTTAAAATTAATTTAATAAATAAAAAATCAAATACTTTCTCATGAAGCTGGGCTAATAATGTCTACTTTATTGATGCTATAGGTGGCTAGTGGCTTAAGGGAAACGCCCTTAACTTTGAGATCCTGTTGAATGTTGAATTTTCAATCTATCACAATCAACACTTGCTCCGACGATGAAGGCAAACATGAGGAAACTGGCATATCTCTAAGTCATAAATCGATGGCATGTGATACAGAAGGCTGATCACCTACTTGTCTATAAAAAAACAAAAATTATCAAAGAAACGGTTCCGATCTGAGAACAAGACTCATGTAGATTATTATTATTTATGAAATGTACAGTTATTCTGCTGCAAATAGTGGTATCTATACTTATACGAAAGTGCATAATTCATAGCCCAAAGGCCGCAACCCGCAGGCCGCATCCCAGACTCGTTGAAACTTTCCCAAGTGCACTCAACGCAACAGTAACTTATCAAGTGTCGGACGATGCACTGATATTAATTTTGTTCCAGGATTCATCCATAAAGCGATGAGAATATTCTTCTACGGCTTACACGCTTAAAATCGGAAACATTTTATATAAAAATTTATAGATAATTTCGACTTTTTTTATTTTTATTAATTTCATTTTTAGCAAACATCGAAAAAGCAACTACAATCTTTCCCTTGTATTAATAACTACTGTCAAGTAAAACTACCTATTAAAATAAAAAGGATTGTGTGGTTTTATGAAACCAAGGCAAAAGTGAAACTTTTTTTCACATTATAGACATTTAACTAAAAATTTTCGGAATAATATTCCATTAAGGGTATAGAAATCGCTTTATCAATCTTAATTTTATACTTGGAAAATTGAAATATAATGGGAAATAATAAAAGTAGACTAAGTCTCCAACTAATATTTTTATTGAACTCTGTGTCTTAGAGAGTACGACATACATAATACTTTACAATTATTTAGATTACATATATACACATATTAATAACAAATACATATTTAGATTACATACACATATTAAATAATAATCTATACACTACACGGTCAGCTGCTGCGAACTATAGGCAACACCATATTGGCCTTGGCTGCTATGACTAGCGCCTTTCACTTTATCCCTACTCCGCGGCCGACCGTCACGCGACATGCAACACACAGACGAAAAAGTTTGAGACGATGTAATAAAAGTTTCACTTTAATAAGTTGTCTATAGTTTATACTGTATACTCTATGGTAAATTTTGCGCTTTTCTATGACTGTTAGCAACATCTTTGCTCAATGACATAATAAAATACAGTTCGTTGTACTGCAAAACTTTTATTACCCAAAAGCAAATCCACTATTGTAACACTACCTTTCATATTCATAGCCAAGGAAGTAATATTAAAAGTATCATGTGGAAACATGGAGATAATCAATGGTATCGTCGTACTCTAAATTGCGCTAACAAAGTTATTTCGACCGCTAAGCTATATATACTTCTCGACCCTAGCCTCTGAGGCCTTCGGGCCAGTCAGTTGTTAGACTGGTCGACGATCGCCCCTTTATTCCCACCCTCTCCACTCCACAATACTATATAATATTTTCTATATGCGCTCTTAGAACTTGGCCGTTGAACACAAAAATCGACGGTGTGTGTCAAGCACAGAAATTTGCTACGAAACTAATTATCAGGAATACAGAAAACTAAAGACCAAGTTGTTTTTTTTATGATGATAATAGTGTTTTTAATTTCTTTGATTCGTTTTAATAAAAACCTAGTCGTAAGATCTAACATTCTTTTGCAATGATATAACAGTATTTGTTGTAGTACATTTATAAAAGTGTAATTCAAATAAATCTCAGTGCAGTAGTACACATTTTTCACACTGTTCTCGTGATACATGGCAGCATCTTGACGAGTCCTTTGTGGCGTTCCTTCGTTTCGCTCTTTGTGTCTATTCCCCCTCCTTCGCACGTCGCAGCCTTAATATCCGTTCCCGCGTAATTAATTCCTGTCTACACTTTTTCATTTCGAATTAACAAGACGAAAATCCAAGATTCATTTGAGTCTTGGTAAACAAAGAAGTATTAAGAAAAAATGTGCGAACTTTTAGTGTACAATTTGTTTTTATGAAATGCAGTTTTCGTTTAAAATAAAAGACATACTTTTAAATTAAATTAAATAATAACCAAGATAAGTCTTTATGAACGATTTATCTACAATATCACATCAATGTCCTTTAATGTTTAATTAATGATTATATATTACACTTCTTACAATCGTATTACTAGTGTTCATCCTAAACAAATTTTATTATTATACACTAGTATCCTGTTACAACCTAAATGCTGATTTGATGCTCATTATTTTAAAAGAACGTATTATTTTTTTAAAGGCCGGCATCGCACTTGCGAGCCCTCTGGCAATGTAAGTGTCTATCTATGGCGGCGGTATCACTTAACACACTTGAGCCTCCTGCCCGTTTGCTTTCTGTTAATTATTTACAAAAAAATACGATAATTAATAGAATTACAACCTTTGCTTACACAAATCCTAAACTAAAATTTGTACTATGACATTATATTATACTTAATATAATTTGCAACAATACTTATTATTTCCTATTACACAATGCGTATTGTAAGGAGTTTCTTATCAAATAACAATCGTTCATACTGAGATCACAATGAGAACGGCAGTAACACGGCTGCCGGTAATTCCACCATTGTGATGAGCTCCTCATTCCATTATCTCCGGACCCTCCCCCTCCCCGCTAGAGGTCATGACTCACCCCCGCATTATTTACAGGCGTTTATATACCTAGATAAATAATGTTATAATTAAAATATCATGAGTCATACAAACTGTGAAAGTCTAGTGGCTTGAGTCTGAGGTAGTATATTCGAGCCGTCCCAACTCCCATGGACTTTCTGTCTTTGTTTGAATTTAAAACTCGCCCGTATGGTGAAGGAATACATGCCTTGGACCCAAAAAGTCGACGGCGTGTGACAGACACAGAAGACTGATCACCTATTAGAAAAAAACAAATGATCGCGAAAGAAATACAGAAATCTAAGGAACAAGACCAATATTAGTGCCACTGGATTTTTGATGTGTATGGTGAAAAAATACAATAAAACACACAACCAAACCAGACTTAATTTTACGACGAATAATACGAACTTCAATTGAATAAAATAAAAACACAGAAAATATTTCGTGTTACGCGAATGTTAGGAATATAAATCTTAGGAAAATAATTAAACGTCTAATTGTAATATTGTTAAATAAAAAGTTATTGTTAAATGATTAATCTTGTTAGTATTTAGCGCTAAACTGTCGATTTTCTTCTTGAAATACAATTTTTAATATAAGCTATATAATTTGTTTTGATAGAATAGGTGGCAAAGAAGGAGGCTAAAAGAGTCGCAAGTGCGTTGCCGGCCTTTTTAGAATTGGTACGCTCTTTTCTTGAAGGATCCTAAGTGGAATCGGTTCCGAAATAATAGCTGGTTGCACATAATAGTGGTACGCAGGATAAGTGCCTTAAGAAACGCTCAATTCACACAAATAGTTTCACTTTACAAAGGGCAAACATTACGTCATATAATCAAGGTGAAGTTATACTTGAGCTGAAAAGCAACATTCCCCGTTCAACTAATTTCCTGCTCTCCAAACGCCGTAATGCCTGTACCGCAATTTCACACTCCGCCGCCCGCTCCTCGGTCAAGCTCCCTCGTAATATTATCCTCAAATACCCTACTTACATTGTTATGATACAGATTTATTTCCAATAAATGTTCTTTACTATTTAACGGTATTTGGTTTACGCAAGAACTATAGAACTTCTTTAACAAACGAATTTATTACGTTGTTTTTATGATTTGAAAAAAAAATTGTGTATCATGTTGGTTTTTAATTTGTTGGTGTCATAATGTTTCAATGACTTACACAAATCATACTTATACATATGATGGAAATACAACTGTTTTTATATCCGTACATCCTAAATCAAAACAAATGACTATTATTAAGAAACTTTATTCAACACAAGAATTATACTCATTTTGATAACGTCAAACTCTGAAATGCCGCTTGAACATTCAGTGGTTATTCTGGTCTACGATTCTCCCTTCATGTTGTAGGAATTGTTAACCATCCATCCACCAAAATTTTTATGTAATTTGCGTAAGAAATGTGTAAAAACCTTATTATTATTGTATCGTTAAGAAATGGGATCGTATTCTACACTAATGGAATGTACACACGCTGCGGCGCGTGATTGCTTCCCTTCTACACGATATTATTCTTCAACTAATGTTCTACCAGGATATTGCGACCGAATTCTTGCACCCACTAAAGCTACGTTTAAAATATTTATGATTTCTCGACTCTACGGCAAATACACTTTATACTAAATTCAAACATAATATAGTGATTTGAAATATAAATATATTTTCGGTTTATAACCTTTTTTTATGTATGTTAACCTTTTAAATGTAGAAATGCTTTTATAGACAACTTTTTTTTTTTTTTTTTTTGGACAATTCACACCAATTGACCTAGTCCCATGCTAAGCTGGTGAAGCTTGTGTTATGGGTACTAGGCAACGGATAAACATACATATTATAGATAGATAGACATATAAATACATATTTAAACACCCAAGACCTAAGCACAACACCAAATGCTCATCACATCGATGTTCGTCTCAGCCGGGGATCGAACCCGGGACCCACGGATTCGCAGTCAGGGGTACTAACCACTAGACCAATGAGTCGTCAAACTATTTTTTTCTTGTCATAAACATCATGGGAAAGACTTATCTGAGATTCTTGGCTGTCCTTTTCTAAGGTCATGTATGTATGTTTTTCAAAATAAATATAGAATTATTTTATGTTTTAGTTAGTGTATGCTTTTATACTGATTGTCATGTTAAAGATAATTATTATTAGTTATTCAATGTTGATAATAATAATGCATAACCTACAGTCGCACGTTTCATAGCCTCAAGTTTATTAGCGCTCGTAAATACCGAGGCGATGAGCGCAGCGCCCGCCCTACACGTGGAGAGTTTATACGGTTCTCTATACAAAATGGTGAAACAAATATGTATTGGCGTTTCAACGTTTATTTCATAATACAGTTCATAGTCTCAGCGACTCCGAGCTGGTTACAGCGATTAACTTTTCATTAGAAAAGTTTGCAGTCTCAAATTATTTTCAAAATATGTAGAATAAGGAAAAACTTTTTTTTTTTAATTTTTGAGTTATGACCTCTACCATTTTGGAAACGACTTTTAGCTCTGATGAATATTTATTATTTTGGTTCTGCACCGTGTTTGGGTGAGTCTACTACGTATCCCCAGAACACGTCTTCTTATAAGAACTAAGTTTATGTTTTAGATGGAATTCTATCACATACAGGTATTTTAAAATGACGAAAAATTCGAAATTTAAATATTTTACACGACGAAATGTCAGTGCACGGCTACAGCGCACAGTATATCGTTGTATGCAGTTACAATTTCAATATTCCGATATGAGACAGCCCGCCGGCGGAGCACGCCGATACTAGTTATTGCGGCTCTTTATTAAACCTTGCACTTTTATGGAATATTTCACTTTATTACATCCAGCGAAACACTGAATATGCAATAATTTTATATTTTTAAAAATATTACTTTCTAGATTACATTTGCAAATTTATTAGTACACTAGTGGACCCCACAGACGTTGTCCTGCATGATATTTCAACCGATTAAGATATTAAACAAAGTATGAAAGTACCGACTGCAGCGCCATCTGTCGGGCTGATTTGTGAATCTAAACCATTCCCAGATCCCCTTGAACACACACAAAAAATTTCATCAAAATTGGTCCAGTCGTTTAGGAGGAGTTCAGTCACATACACACGCACAGAAGAAATATATATATTAAGATTAAGCTACTTCAAAAAAGGATGTGTCTTTACTGTACTTGTACTTTGAACTGTAGGTATTTACTTGTAATTGGTAAATATTAAAGTTTGATATATGTAGGCAATTTGAAGAAAAATTTTCTAAATTTTTTTTGTTTATTATACTATATTATATTTCTAGACTATATTGACTATATCTACACTATATTGTGTATTGTGACTATATTGATCTATATTGACTTAACTTAATTCTTACTATAAAGTTGTTTAATTCATAACATAATTTTATAATACATTTACTTTACACAGGGTAAAGGAATAGACTTAGGGGGCTTCATGAAAAGAGTGTACCAATTCCTAAAAGGCCGGTAACATGACTTCTGACATTGAATGTCCGTGGGCGGCAGTATCACCCCATTGCCCCCGTAAAAAAAAGAAATAATATTAAGATACACTTTGACAGGATTTTTGACATTTGAGGGGTCTGGGCTCTGGAGATGAGGGGTTATTTTAAAACACTAACTTCATTGTTAATATATATTACAAACACTATATATATATACTTTTACACATTTACAATATTTTATGTTTATATGACCCTAGGATGTTTCACTCACCTAGATGAGAAGTGAGTTTTCATAACAGAAAACAGTCATCTATTATAACATTTGAATAAACATTCCGATATTTGAAAAACTGTGACAAGTGTGGCCTGCCATTACCATTACTATATTTACTTATACGTACATATTCAAAATTCAACAGGTAATAAAAAAAAATTGTAAAAAATTAATTATTATTATTACAATGATATTAACACGATACTAACTAAATAAATGGTTAAAACCTTTGCAATCCTTTGAAAGGGTATATTCTCGGCACTAGTCTTCAAAAACTATTATCAGATTATTATACGAACTATAAATCTTAAACAAATAAGATATTATATGTACTACAGATGATATCGCGGGAATCATTCGAACTATGTTTTCCATTTAAAGATACGTACCAAAGTCAGTTTTAATATAGTTGTAGTATTGGGAATTATACGTGGAGTAAACCGCTGTGCACTAAGTAAACTCTGTTACTCTCAGTGACCTGCAAACAGTCCGTCTCCCGGGAATCAGTGCTTACTACTTACTGCCAGTACTGTATTGAGGAGATTAAACTTTATTGAAGCTTGAAGCCCTTGAGACATATATTGAACTACGATTTTTTTTTATGTCTTCTGCGTTTGTATTTAAACAGATTAGCTGAGTTGGCTGTACCGATTATAATAAATTTTGTTTGAGAATCGTTTAGATTTTAATTTATTTTGTAAATAAGACATGTGTACATGACGAAATTCGGGTCCGCTAGTAAAAGTTTATCTCACTTCCGTTTATTTTTAAAATTTCTTAATTAATAGATAACACCTGAAAACTATACTCCTTAACTTTTATTTATTAACTCTTAAACGTCTTAGAAGGTTAATTGAATAAAAAATTAACATTTGTTATTTTACAAATGTTAACTCTACCGAAACGACTAAAATGAGATGGAGTGTTTGGAGGCTCCAAGGATTCCACCGTCTATAGACACTCTCAATGCCAGAGATCTCGCGAGTGCGTTGCAGGCCTTTTAAAAATTGATACGCTCTTGTCTTAAAAGAGCTCCGAGCCAGAGGTGTAAACAATGGCTCCAAATTTGCGCTTTTACAGTTGCAAGCGATGGCCCGAAGTAAAGTTCCTACCGTCTCGTTTTTTTTACACCAAGCATCTTGGAGGCTTAATTATATATTTATTAGTTCATCATATGTCAATACTCAGTTCCCCGATGTTGGCTATGGCTTTAAGGAGTGTCTTCGAAGAGAGGAGTAGCAAGAAAGGTTTTTTTACAACTAAAGCGACTTGAGAAACTACAAAACACACAATTCTTAATAGTGAGCTGTAATCATTACTGTACCCGACTTGACTTCCTCGAACCGACTGAATCTAATTGGTATCTTTCCATTAGTTTAAACACACAGAGCGCGGGACGTGATCGCAATATTTCATTTCGAAGAAAGCCAATTTACTGGAGCCAATGAAACTGAACTAACAAAAGAAATCTATTCCTCAGCAAAGCTAGCGCAGTTTAATCTAAGACGGGACCAGCAAAAACTATTCTATTGATAAATCGTCCTCTCGCTATCAGCGTTTCCATTCATTAGTTTTGCCTTGCTCAACCCGACTGTGTCATACAAAATTGCTCTACCTATATTACGTTAAATTCACCTGTATTTTTTAATATTGGCATAATATGGAACGGTGACTAAAAAGTTCTATATATTTTTTTTATATAACATTTGGTTATGCAACTCTTCCACTTTACTCGTCATATTTATTTTTAAGTTTTTCCCTAACTAGGGTTACCTGGAAGACATCGCTTGTTAGCGATAAGGACGCCCGTTGCATCCCTTATAATTTTTATGTATTATGTTATTTGTTTGTCTATAAATGTACCGAAGTGTTAATAAATAAATATTGAGATTGGTTTAATGGTTTCAGGCTTTAAAATAAAAAAATCTTAGCTAAATAACTAAATCACCTTAATATAAAAGTATATATTTCAAATTATATCCATATATAGTTTTAGTTAGAGTTAGTAACGATTCGATCTTATTTGCTTTGATAATTATTAGTAAGCAAATCAAAAGACAAACAAGAAGAATCTTATAGAAAGGCATGGATAGCATATCAACGTTTTAAGATCTGTCTGTATTTTGTGATCATCACATATAATACGATACATCAAGGATGCTTTTCCAAATGATGGCATTACGACCGTCAGTTCGAGTCTCGGCAAATATACTCACTTCAGAACAAGCCCAAGAGCGACCTGATTGTTGTTATATGGACGGTATTCAATGGCTTCTGGGTAAAACAGGGCCATATACTGTCTCGTGATTTAACTTTTTCTTAAAAGAAAAACACACTTCTAGAAATCAGGACTAAAATGTGTTTTAAACTTTATTCTTTATTTTCTAAATAAGCCGACGATTAAGTGTATAAAATGCCTTTAATATATTGAAAAAATACTCCCAAATTTCAGGGTAGCTACGACGACTTATTACTGCAGTATACAGTTCCAATCGCAGTTTATTTAATTAAAAATGTAAACACATGATTGTCCCAATCACATTAATTTTTTTAAACGTAATTAACAGTTTGGCACTCCATAAATATATTTACGCATTGAATGGTACCAATTTCATTAACTATGCGAGCGTACTAAGCGAAAAACAATTACTTTGTTATGTTACGTTGTTGTTGACGATATTAAAGGTCCATATTCTAATTCGTATCTCAGGTCACAACTACGTCTTAATGTCAAACGTCAAACAGGTTTGACAGCTCCTGAAACTAGATTTAAGTTTCATTGGCGTTAACGACATGGGACGTTATTACATTGTAGAAAAAACCTAAGTAGTAAAAAGGCATTATAATAGTCGGTGAATTTTTGTATAGGATAGAGGGCAAACGAGTCTAGAGAGCTGTCGGCCCATACTACTCAGTTTAGTGGATGCATTGCCGGCTTTTGAGGGAGGACTATGATCTATTTAAAACAATTGCAAGCTGCATCTCCAGGGAAAATCGATCGACCAGTCGATTCCACAGTTCGCTAGGTCTAGTGAAGCGGACCACGGAAGACTTCCATCAAGGTGATGCGGATAGTATTTGGATATATCGTGAGTTTGGAGGCATCCTATCTTCATTTAACAAAGTAAACATCTAAGTAGTACTAGCAATCGATAGCTAGCTTTATTTCAAAATAAGCCTGCCAAAATACCTACTGTTAATCCAGCGCTACACATTAGTTGCCGTCTCATTTGACACGCGATTTATTGCCGACCACATTCACTCTGACTTCACTAAATTTTGCCGATCCCTCGCAGTTGCTTTTATTTTCTCATTTCAATATTAAATAAATAATTTATTTGTAATAGCTTGTTTAAGGGATACGAAGACCTGAAAAGGAATAACTAATTTACGTTTGAGTAATACAAAATTCTTTAATAAAATTGTAAGTTTGAAAACCATACAAGTGCGGTACATTTAATGTAATCCTTATAGATATGAAGAGCAGTGTTGGATTAGTGGCTTCAGCGTGCGACTCTCATCGCTGAGGTCATAGTTTCGATCCCCGGCTGTGCACCAATGGACTTTCTTTCTATGTGCGCATTTAACATTCGCTCGAACGGTGAAGGAAAACATCGTGAGGTAACCGTCATGTCTTAGACCCAAAAAGTCGACCGCGTGTGTCAGGCACTGGAGGCTGATCATCTACTTGCCTATTAGATTGTAAAATGATCATGAAACAGATTCGGAAATCTGTGGCCTAGACCTAAAGAGGTTGTAGCGCCACTGATTTATTTATTTTAATATAAATAAAAAATTATATACGTAGATAATAGGATGCTATCTACACACATCCTACCGAACCTTATTATATAATGTCGTAAAGTTTACCACATACAACAGATTGTTAATTTAGTATTCTATAATAGCCACCTAATTTGAGGGCATTTCCCAAATCTAAAAAAAGAAAAACCTTTCAGATAGCTTGACAGCAAAATAAAACTAAACCTTAAAATAATCATCAAAGAAAACAAAGTTATAACAGAAAGAATCCAAAATTTAATATCACGCACAAGACTCAATCTATGACTCAAAAAGCGTCCAATACACGGCAATCACACAGTCTCTCTCGTTTTGTCCCTACCCTCATCCTATTATAGTATTGACTAGAATACACGTGTTTTCAGAATGGAATAAGCATATAAATATATTGAAAATCTAAAACAATGTAGCTTTACGAAGCATTAGAGTTCTTTATCTCGCTTTACTGCGGTGGTCCGGCGCGGTTGTAAATATAAATCACTAACAACAGTAAGTTACAACTCAATATATCGATTACAATTTATGTTTAGTGCTTCAGTCACGCTCTTCATTTCTGAAGGTCGTGTTGTCCTCCTGTATTCGACAAGCCTCTGCGTCTGAGCGATGGTATCTCCGTAGATCTGTAAGGGCATTTACTTCATCGGTCCAGTGAGTGAATCTCGAGGTCTGGTACCATGCACTTGCTATGAATTCCAATTTTTTTTTAAACCAACTAACGACCCCCCATCTGCCTATTAGTCATAGGACTTTGAGGGATTAGAAAATCACGGTAAGAGCCCGTAAATAGCGATTCATATACTCCAAATCAGTAATTTAAATATAAACTTTCGTTTAACTGTTCATTTTCAACGAACATACAAAAATACTCTTCTACTAATAATACTTCTTCGTATGTTCTATATATTAAGGACATGAACAATTATAATCTAAAACGCACTACAATTAAAAAACTTTAAATATGGCAGTTTGTTAACATGTAAAAAGCGTAAAGTTGAGTTTTTAATTCAGACCTGTTTTGAAAACTTTTATGGAAATAATCAAACATAATTTAGTACAATACACGTTTAATGTCATTAACGAGGCGGAGCGCTCAAACGAAGAACAATACGCGCATTCCGTTCGTGCGTCGCTTTTGCTAATTACTCGCGTGATTGCGGGCGTACAAGCGTGTAAGGCATAGACGGAGACGGAAGCGGAAACGTTTAGGTCGTGTAAAATATAAATAAATATGTAAGTGCCAACTGCAAACTTAAACATAACGTAAGTAAGATACGGTGTGGTTGAAAGATGCTTAACAATTTCTCTAACCTACCTATGTGAGACCAGTCTGACTGGCCGGTCCGAAGGCTAAGATCGAGACTTTAATTAGCACGTTTCGGGGAATGAAGTCATCGCAGTGATTGTAGCCGTGATTATAGGTGTCGCTACAACGATATTGTATTGCTTAAATATGACCTCGACATCGAATAGGGTTAATTCAGATTTAAATTTGCTTACCTACTCTTTTATTCCTTGTAATACTTATTTCAGTTAAAAATAACTCATATGTGAGTGACGGTAAAAGATCCTTTTGAATATTTTAAACGCGAACGAAATAGCTATAGAACAATTCTAAATTTAAACAATTTCCTCTGTCTATACCTTGTACCTTGCATGCCATTGTACACGCAGCACAAAACGCTTTTCCATCGCAGCGCGCACCGTTCTCCCCTGAGATACACCCTTTCCCCCTCAACCAAGTACTGTCATCGAGCCTGATGGATGAGACGCTTTATTATTCCGACTCTCTCGCAAATTACATAGCGATTTGACTCCGAGCTTCAATACGT
Organism: Pieris macdunnoughi; assembly: GCA_905332375.1. Taxonomy (NCBI): domain Eukaryota; kingdom Metazoa; phylum Arthropoda; class Insecta; order Lepidoptera; family Pieridae; genus Pieris; species Pieris macdunnoughi. The sequence goes on from CAJOBZ010000020.1 coordinate 1,674,971, forward strand.
GTGAACGTAGTTAGACTTAATTAATGTGGATATTAATTTGTTAGGGCAATATTATTGCAATTATTGTTTCCCACAGGCGGCGCTGGGGTCGCGATATTGCGAACTGTCTGAATTATTAAGTTATAAGCCTTGCCAGGAGTTTCGTTTTAATAACCAAGTTACCTTTTATACTTGCTAGCTATGAAACGTTCTTTTTGATTAAATTACTTTTGGGACGGAGTTAATATAATACCTATGAAATAAAAATATTGACAAATGTATATATAAATAAATGCACACCAGTTACCACAAAATATACCTATAGGTAAATATATATAGTACAGATGTTCGACTATCTAATACCACATTCTAGGTACATTTAATCCGTACAATTATCTTAGGTTCGATTCAAAGCAAAACAATTGATTCGATAAGCCCAATCACTTTAGAAATCTTATCAGTAAAATACATGCTTGCAACTTCATCAATTTTCATATAAAATATATAAAGAAGTACACCTTTATAAGATTAAAACCAATTGAATTGTAACGGTTTTTGTATACAAAGTTTGTGAAACAACTTATAAACTAAATTGTTATATAACTTCCTTTTCCGACCCACTCTTCATTTCTGAAGGTCGTGTTAGTGGTGCCGCGCAACTTCCTCCACTCTCTCCTGTCTTTGGCAAACCTCTGCACCTGGGTGATAGTAAGACCTGAGTAACAACATAGGTGCAACATCCCTTGAAACAGCCGTTCTTATATAGAGGGCTCATCACTGTACCTTTGTCACTAAGTAGACGATTGTTTAGTCGTAAACATGCGTCGATAATGTAATGCCAGTAATTTACATTTTCCAATTCAATTTGTATATACTTCAAGTACCATTCCAATGTACTTTCGTAAACAGACGCCCATGAAGCTGTAATCTCGTTATCTATACAATAGTTTGTTTATTTTACCCTCTGTTACATAAAAGAAACTATTTGTTTTAACGTTTTGTTTCTTCTACAGTACATAAAGAATATAAAGATATTCCCAATGACGAAATGCTATTATTGGATTAATATCTTGTTACAATCTTTGTAATGAGTAATGCATTTTCCATAAGATATTGATTCCATTCAAAAAAATTGCTCCATCGCTTCATCAATTACTTCGAATATGGACTATTCTTACATTTAGTATAATAATTAAAAGCTGTGTTGTAGGCTAAAATAATAAGCACTTGAAGCTACCAATGAAGCGATATTTGCTTGGTTGTGTTAGGTCAACATGTCTAGTTTGCGTTTGTTGTTTGTTTCACGCGAAAAACTTATACTCAACATTGAAGCCGTTGAGACCAACTGTACTTACTGAGTTACAAGAGTATCTATGCTGGATTTTAAATACAATTGTCGAAAGATTTTCGTCAAATCGATGAACAGTGGCTACAAATAAATATAATTCACGGCACATTTGACTTGTGTGGTTACACTAATTTGACGGCATTGCGTTACGTATAGAATGCACCGCAGAACCCAAACAATGCGATTGTAACAAATAACTCTTTCAATTGGTTTAAACATAACATTGGAAATAATCTAGACATTTGTTGACCACTATTATTATTAGTTAATTATGCGAGTATCACGTTAGTACGAAATTAATAATTATCAATTAAAGTACAGAATAAAAACGCGTCCGGTTTTCAAAATTGTACAATTATTTCTTTCCAAATTCTAGTAGTTATTGTTAAAACTATGTTTTTTCATTAAATACATTATGAATTTAAAAAATCTGGATTATCCACTTTGATCAGACTACATATTTTTTGTTACAAAACACGGACTGTATTTTGGTTGTATTGTTATGGTAACCATTAGACATCGAAACTATGGTAACAACTATCTTAAGTCCATAGAGGGATAAAAAATACTAATATTTTAGCTTTATTAGACCGTACTTTTAAATTATGGTTACCTTTTCCATATTTTTACCATTCATTCTAGAATCAAAAAATCAAAATCATTTATTCAAATAGGTAACACAATTTACACTTATGAACGTCAAAAAACAAATATATATTAAATGCTAAATGCTTCTTACTTTACATTTACAGCCAATTCTGGGGTGTAGAACGGACGAGAAGAACTGTCAATAAACTCTCCGCCACTCTTTTAAATCGCCAAGTTTTTGTTTTACACAATGTTTGTAAGGAGCTGCAACCATTACATTATGTTCTACATGACCTCTTAAGTAATTAAGAGTTTATTAATAATAATAAAATAAATTAAAATCAAAGATTTGTCCTCTATCAGCAGGAATTAACCTATATTGGTTGTAGCTGCTATCATTCGAAACCAAAAACATATTGTCATGTATACAGAAAATAACCTTTTAACTCGTTATTCTGAGATGAATTGTATGCAGTGGTTAGTGATTGTTGCTGACCATGACCGCAGCAGCAAATGAGCAACGTAATTGTGCTCGCCGATGTTTGAACTTCCCGCTTTGATATCACGCTTATATGTGTTCGATAAAACAAGTTGTGTATGGCACTTACAGCCATTGCTTGGTCTGTTTGTGTTTAACTAACGATGATTTTTATAGCTTATAATCCATAAAGTTTATTTAAATACTTAAAAACTACACTTACAGATAACAAAGATAGATAACAACTTATTTATTTATTACAGAAATACATACAATATCGATGTCGAAAAACAGCTCTTGTGGTATTATAAGTGAAAATTTGACAATTAGAAGTTTTGGAGTTGAACGGTTGATGTGTTTATTTCTATTAGCTTATCTTGCCGATATTATCATTAACAATGCGATCGAATCTTTCCCGACAAAGCCGTAATTTAATAAATGGGTGGACCGATTTCGATGAGCGTTTAAGTGGATTCGAGAATAGGTCGGAAATTTACAAAAATATGTTTTTTATTGGTTTTACAAAATTTAAATTGTTTTTAAGATGTGTGTATAGGACAACATCTGTCGGGTTCGCTAGTTATATATATATCCAATTTCTTTAAAGAAATTTTCATAAATTTCCAAGTGCGGTGTCCCAAAGTGCAATTCTTCGCTGAACTTCGTCCATGAGGATTAAAAATGTATGAAACTTTGTCCCACAATGTATTCTCTCTTTGTTTTTACTGCTTTAGTAAAGTTACTTTGAAGAGTATTCTTTTTTATCGATTCTGTGAGATTTAGTGTGAGATTTAAGTGCAGCAACATTTTAAACATGGTTTACACATTTAGTCTATATTTTTATTGCAAAAACTTGGGAGAGTCAGAAAAAAAGTTGATTATGTTTGCCGAATATTGTATATGCCGGTCCAATAGTACACATCTCACTTAAAATCAGGTGGGATTGGGGACAAAAGTCTAACCAGTTCTGAATAAAAAAAAAACTTGAACTTCTCGTGTACCGTGACCAAGTCTGTGGCCCAGTAGATTTTTTTAATAGGTATATAGATAGTTATAGATAAAATAGGCTTGTTCGTTATTAAAAAACCTTCTTCCACACCTTACAGCACCTTAGTAGCTTTTAATTGTAATGAAGGCCGAACTGTGACGGAGCGGTGAGCTTAAGTGAGCCTATCCGTTTGACCGCTGTTCTATAAAAAAAATCTTCAAGAACTGGCGCAACTCATTTCCAAGTATAAAGACAGTTCAAATAATGTAATAACTTTTGAATAGTATGCCATAACTGACCTCACCGCAAAATTATTGTGCTTTGGTCGACCCATACTGTGGTTATTATTAAATTTCTTGCAATGCGTTCATAATGTAGTTTTCTTGATAAACAATTTTACAAATAGGTATAGTGCCCAAACACCTATTCTAGCGAGAGGATTCTATTCCCAGCGAATCAATAATTGTTTCAAGTGGGTACATACCTGGGCAGGTAATGATTATCCTGTGAATGGTTAGACTTTAAAACAAATTGCATCAGGTGACGGTGACGCACTCTAGTGTCTGGCATTGTCTATGGGCAGATATATAAACCCTTCTTTACGTCAGCCTCCTGCCAGTCCGACCCCCGTTCTGTCTAAAAGTCTTTAATTTTAAGTATGTAAGCAAATTTTTTGTGTCGCATATCATTGTTATTAAAACTCAATACGCCAACCCCATTGTGCTAATTAAAACATAATATTAATAAATATCAGTATGGAGAAACTGCATCAACTACATAAAGATTACTTCATCAAATGCTGTCATGTCAATTACGATCAAATATATTCAAACAAGTCGTCAGAGCCACAATACATCAGTGTCACAAGCGGTGGGGCTTGATTGATTAAAGCCTTAATTAATGATTAACCTGAACAATTCGTGTATTTAATTATTTTGCAACGCGTATAACATTGTTTTAGTAATGAAGGATTCGTGCCTTGTTCGATATTACAGAGTTTGATTTTAAATTTTTAAGGGAAAGTAACATTAGTATAAAAAGGGAGCGTGTACTTATGTACGCGCGTAAGAAGTTATACTTCTTTGGCATTATTAAAAATAGTTTTTGATTGCATGCAAATAATTAATTACAATTAAATAATCAAAGACTGGAAAAGGAGTCATTATAGTCAATAAAGTTCAGTTTACATTTGAAAAATTAAATAAATAAATATTTATTATTATTCTCTTTTTCTATTATTATTCGAATGTTGTTTTTAAATTATGTCCAATGCCGTAGCATCTTCCGTGGGCAACTTCATTCTGTTAATTTTGTGTCACGGTGCGCGCGCATCGTAAAATTTCACTCTCATCAATTTTTCATAACGCGCCTAAAGAAGTATAACTTCAACAATTAAGAAAAATCCTCCTAGTAAATAGCACACAATACCTATAATTTTCAGTTCGCTTTACCTACAGTTTATATAAATAAATGACACACATATTTTACGTTAACTATACTACTATCTGAACAGTTATTATTACCAAGAATGCGATGTGAATGATGGTGGTAAAAGTTACAATTATAACCCACCAATGTGATGGTTGTGTATCTTAAGAATTATCTAAACAAAACTAAAAAATAAACGCAAAATATGTTGCTAAGTGCAAAGTGGGAAGACGGCTGGAACAATTCAAGGTTTTTATGGAGAGTAAAATAAGAGAAATATAAAAAAGGGAAACTGTTTGTTTGATTTAGGTTTTTATTTTGGAAAAACGACAAGTAAAGGACCTTTTCGAGGACGGATGCTATCGCAATTCTATTCTACACAGGCAGTGTGAACAGATTTTAGTTGACCACAAATGGCCATGATTTCAGAATAAAGAAATCATTTTGATATTAGTTCAGAATGATGATGAGTAAAATATATTATTTATATAAAACTACAATGTTTTCATATTTATGAAATTATATAAAAACTCGAATTATATAACAGTTAACTCGTAGTAACACCTGTGTGTTATGGTGGCAGTTTTATTTCAAATGGAAAAGATTATTGATAGTTATTGTTATATGAATTGAATGTTTTTGATGTCTCAAATAACATAAAATTTCAACTGCAATTGAAATTCAAATTATCGTATTAGCCCCGGTACAATGATTGACTCAATAATTCCTTAATAATAGTCTGAATTGGCACTGCAACAGAGAACCCTAATGATATCATCAAACGACCGCTGTCGTCGCAAATTTGGAATTATATGGTATGAAAAACTCCATACTGAAATCATTTACGTGGTGACCTCACAAATCACCGTTTCCTTACAAAAATATCAATAAACTACATAGTGTATATATATCTACTAATAAGAGGTTGTCTGTATCTTTACATGTTGCTTTGGTTTTGGTATTGTTAAAATAATACCTTCCAAACATAAGTTTTTAAGCTATTGCATAACTTCTATCGCGGGCCTTGAGCGTTGAGACCGAATCCAGAAATTTCGCAACGAAAATAACCTAACACACGATGACGTAACGTGACGTCTCACATCGGGTGCAGCCGGTACGCGTTAGAGTGAGATAGACTATATAGGCGTGTTAGTCTAAGTCTGGTAGAGTGGTAGATTATCAAAGAAAAAACTTGAATTAATATCAAAGAATAAAAATACTGCATAAATAAAAAAAATAATAAATAATTATAATTGCATAAGTTGATAAAAAATGCTATGCAATAGCTTTACCGCGGCAGTCCCCGAGTGCCACGCATTTTTTGTAACAAATACGGATGGAGGACCGTATCCTTATTAATATTAGTTTTGGTTAATAAAACTATAAAAATAATAAATTTAATTAATAAAATAACGTGACGATAATAATTAAAACATGACGTGTTCACAACGCGTGGGCTTCAAAGGTGTCTGTTACTGTTAATATATTTTAGGAATTATCTTGTCTTTTTGTTTTTACTATGCTTAGCAAGTTAAACATAAGAATAGTCGGAGTGAGAGTAATAAAGAGTATTGAGTGCGACGGTACGAGCCTTGGCCTCTCGCCAGATTCTGATCTACAGCGTGTGGTTACAGCTTTGGAACTGCGACAGGCGCCAATTGTCTTATAAAATTAGAATTATATTGAAACTTAAACCAATAATATAAAAATAATCAGTGGCGCCATAAATCTGAATCTGTTTTATGATCATTTGTCTAATAGGCAAGTAGGTGATCAGCCTCCTGTGCAACACACGCCGTCGAATTTTTGGGTCTAAGGGAAGCCGGGTTTTCTCACGATTTTTTCCTTCACCATTCGAACGAATGCTCATATAAAGAAAGTTTATTGGTGAGCCGGGGATTGAACCTACGACTACAGGGATGAGAAGCGCACGCTGAAGCTGCTAGGCCAACACTGCTCTCAAACCAATAAAACACTGCGCGTTATTTCTTATAAAATATTTTTATACGTTAACTTCTCAAAAGTTTCCTATGAAAACAATGTATTTGGTTCTTAAAAACACTAACTGGTCTGAAAATTATTTTGGGTATTCAAGATAATAAAGAAAAATAAACTCGATTAATTATTATTATTGAATATTTAATAATACTACAAACGTCAATCTTGAATTAGAAAAATGTTCTCTAAAGGAATAAACAAAATACACTTAACTTGTCATTAAATATCAAATAATTTATTAATTTTGAATTATTTTATGAATGGCATCTATGTTAATAAGCGTCGAGCGATGCGTTGAATACGGACAAGTGATGGAAAGGCTTTCACTAAACCATTTGTACTCGTCTCCCTCTCACGGGCATTAATTTCTGGCTTCTAATTACAGTACTATCAATCGAGAATAGTGATTTAATAACGAAATAAAAAATAGTATCCAAACGTGGATTTTTGTCACAAAAACTAGATAGATCTTTAAATTTATTCTTGAACTTATTTTGGGTAAGAATATAGCTTCCAATTTAAATGTGATAATGTCTTTTTTTTTTTTTTTTTTTTTATAGAACGGGGGGCAAACGGGCAGGAGGCTCACCTGATGTTAAGTGACACCGCCGCCCATGGACACTCTCAATGCCAGAGGGCTCGCGAGTGCGTTGCCGGCCTTTTAAGAATTGGTACGCTCTTTTCTTGAAGGACCCTAAGTCGAATTGGTTCGGAAATACTTCAGTGGGCAGCTGATTCCACATAGTGGTGGTGCGCGGCAAAAACTGCCTTGAAAAACGCTCAGTTGTCAGTTGTATGTCTAGTTGTCAAGGATTTTGATCAGAGTTTCTATAGACCGTAAATATTTGTGCATGAAATAATTCTTCAGTTATATGAATTTTGTACGTAGAAAGAGCTTTCAGAGGGATTATGGTTCCACGTAACAAATAAAAACAAATGAATATCGAAACAAACAAGTTGTCTAAAAACTGAAGCCATAGCCTCTCCTCAAAGAGAAAATATTTGTATTTTTGTTACGAATGAACGTAAAAACTACTGGATCACAAAAAATCTTTCACCATTAGAACTAATGTATCATACATTAGTCCCGAATGACATAGCTATATTTCTAAAATATTTAAAAAAAGCCGGACTTCTCTCGTTTTGTATAAATAATAAAGTCAATTGTTTCCCATTTTAACTAACATACATACAATATTTTGTTGTATACTTTAATAGATTGATACAAATATATACATCAATTATTATAGAATATTAACTACTATTTGGATTGATTAATATAATATGCTGTATAATATTAAAAATAAATAAATATTAAAAAGAAAATCAAATCAAATTTAAAAAGTTTGGTCCCTATGGCAGTGTACCTTTAACGCTGGCAGCATTTCCTCGCTGTATTGCGATACTAATTCGTTGAGCCAGGAAAGTACTAGCTCTGGGGTCACCGCTACTACTAGGTGCCAACTTAAATCTTTAAGAAGCGCATATATAAATATAAAAAAATAGCTTGAGATTTATTGATTAGAGTGTGTTAAGTGTGAAACTCATTTCGTACAAACATACTTACTAATTACGCAGACGTGAAACCTAAATTTATTTAGACCGTTTTTAAAAGAGCATAGATTCATCTTTTTACATCACAGCGTAAATTAAATTTGTCGTGATACATAAACTGTTTTACAAATGATACCAACATGTCTGATGATACAAGTACATCCTGTACCGTGACGTAATATCCATTTGATGGCCAGTTGAGCCCTCTCGTGCGGTCGAGTGGGCTTGGATCTCCTCCAGTAAATGTACCTGTGGAAATTTACAATTTAATAGGCAGCCTAAAATCTTGTAAAAGGGTATTTATAGTACTTTGAGGAACCGAGTATATACATAATCCTTCGACTTTCTATAATTAAAACTCAAAGTTATGGTACATTATGTTATTAAAATATTTTCATACATTCAATTACTACTTCTTATAATAACTATTTTTAACTAGAGCGAATTTTTCTACAAAGCAGTAAATCATATTATTTGGCGTAAAAGAACAACGTACCATGATTCTTTATAATTCTTACAATACGGTATGGCACTTCTGATAAGTTTTGTGATATAAAGTATAACGCTTTTTTTTTGTAATAAAGGTAGGGTATGTCCAACGTAAATATTCATTGTACGAAGCTTCCTAATGGACCGCTGCATAATTACACTTTTAAAATACACTTGTAAATCACGTCGCGGTCCGGCGCGCTATTATCTGAGATGTTATCGAAGAACGAATGGCCAGACTCCCGAACTCGAACTTTTAACTCGCTCATAAATTGACTAAAATGGCTTGCTCTGGTGTCCCTCGTTACATTACAATTACGTAGTATCATAATAAAACCCTTTCTCTGATAATCCTATTTTATTAGCGCTTTGGAGACTGTCGGATTTTATTCAGAAGTATATGTGTTACTAGAACGGTACGAGTATAGTGTCTGCATCTAAACCCCTCGTGAGTTTAAACCGGCTATGGAGAAATGTTTAATTATTTTTATGAGCGCAATTAATACTTACTTGTAAGATGAAGGTAAATTTCGTGAGGGAAGTAGGTATGTCGACGCCGTAAGAATATATCACCTACTTTCCTACAAAAGAAAAATGATCCAAGAAAATTGCAATTATTATTATTGTGCCCTACTTCGTGTGATTAACACATTTAGAATTTTTCGGTTTGAACTTTGATGAACATAACTGTTTCATATCAACCAATTCACGCTATGTAATATAATTCACTAGGGTTCAGTCTTGACTTCGTATTAAATTAGTAATAATTAGACATATGGTATCGGGTTTTTATTGATGTCTTCTATAAGACTGTACTACTAATGACTGTACATCACTTTGCTCTATTGTCAATAGTTTCCCTAGCGTACGCGATATTATATTATTGGTAGTTTTGGAGCCTGCAATACAAACATACAATTAAATCTCCCTCATAATATTAATGTAGATATGCTTACAATAGAATCTATATCATGCTATATTGCTCGGTTTAACGTAGATTAATTAAAAAGCGAGATTGTTTGTGCGTCCGTGGAGCTTTCTGGTTGGCAGACTCCTTCAGCCGGATGATAATATCCGGCCGTCTCGAGATGACCGGACATTGTATCCGCGTCTTCTCTTTACAAACTTTCTCAGTATAACTTAAATTCTTTGTTGTAAAGTAAATTTTCTATTTTATTGTCTTGATGTTGACACGGAGAATTTCTTGGTTTTCTACAAGTTGTTAATACTTTGTATAATAATACTTTAAGTTTTAGCTTCTACTTAGACGAGGTAATTTCTTTTTTACACAGTTTTACAATGTGCTATTTATATTTTTATCAAGATATTTTTAAAGGAGTAACGACAGAAAAATATAATGAAATGATAAACACAAATATAATTGAATACAATGGGTGCTATTATATACTATTCAGAATAACAAATACAATATATAAGGCCGGTGAAGTTGCGACTAGAAGGTAACAATATTATGTTCTTCCACATATTTTTTGGCGTCGGGACGTGACGACCCCATCGCCCACTGGTGAAATAACCTGTGACAGAGGTTATTTCATCAGCGCAATCAGTCAACCCCTTCCTAGTGGGAGTGCCATGCTGTTGCCTTCGGGCTTCAGCCAAATGGGCAGGCACGACCGGGGCAGTACCACTGTCTCTTAGAAAACCGGCGTGAAGTGAGGCAATAGGTTCGCCTTATTGTACTCGCGTTTCGTACGGTGAGGGAGACTCCCGGAGCCCATTTCATATGGGGGGCCCCCATATGAAATATGAAGGTGCAGAACAAACAGAATCTACCCCAGGGGGTACCACACGCGAACGCGGTGGAGAATCCCCCTCTGAGCGTCCAACACCGGGACACTCAGCACCCGGTGGTGGACGCACAGGCTGCCCTTCGTATTCTGGGGGGGGCAATTCTGCGCTCAACAAAAACAGTTATCGTTCTCGAGGCAAACGGAGCAATTCAACAAAGGCACCCCCGTCCACGCTCGCCGTGGACTTCACAAATGTTAGGGGGCTCAATTCCAATATCAACGCAGTCCACTACCATTTAGAGACTGCGAAGCCGGCCTTGCTCTTTCTTACCGAGACTCAGATTTCCTCCCCGGCTGATACTTCCTACCTCTCCTACCCGGGGTACAAATTGGAACATTCATTTGTGCCGCGGGCGGAGTTTGCGTGTACGTCAGAGAGGATATCTGTTCTCGTCGCCTCGGGACGCTTGAAGGAAGGGACCTATCTAACCTCTGGCTGCGCGTTGACTGCGATGACCATCCGCGATTCTACGCATGCCTGTATAGGTCCCATAGCGGAAATACCGAAACTGACCGACTCATTGAGCACATCCAAATGGCTACAGATTCCCTGCTCGAAAGGGTTCCTACCGCTGAAATCGTGATACTTGGCGATTTTAACGCCCACCATGCCGATTGGCTCGGCTCTGAAACCACCGATCACGCGGGAAGATCCTTTCACGACTTTGCTTTAGCCTACGACCTGACACAAATGGTCCCTGCGATTACGCGAATACCAGATGTGGATGGTCATAAACCCTCTTTGTTGGACCTTCTGCTGACTTCACATCCGGAGAACTATCAAGTCTCTGTTGACCCGCCATTGGGTTCATCGGATCATTGTGTGGTCCGGAGTACTGTGCCATCTACGCGCCCTTCACAGCCCCGCTTTATGGGTTGTCGCCGTATTTGGCACTATAAGTCAGCAGATTGGGACGGGATGCGGTCTTTCTTTGCGTCCTACCCTTGGGGGCCTATGTGCTTTTCGCCGGAAGCTCCAGATTCCGTCGCCGCCTCTGTCGCCGAAGTGGTTCTGCAGGGCATGGAACTCTTTATTCCATTTTCTGCGGTGCCGATCGGTGGCAAGTCTCAGCCCTGGTTTAAACGTTCTTGCAAGGCGGCCTCGCGTCGAAAGCGAGAATGCTTTAAGGCATGGGCGGAAGCGGCGAAATCTCGTGATGCCAATACCAGCGAACTTAAAACAGCATATACTCAGCCTCCAGGTTCTTCAAACGGGAAATCACTAAGGCAAAGTCAGAGCACATTGCCAGATTTGGCGAGAGATTGGCCCAGCTCCCTTCAGGGACTCGAGCCTTCTGGTCTCTCGCCAAAGCTGTCCAAGGGAATTTTTGTCAGCCCGCCATTCCGCCACTGCACAGGGAGGATGACTCTCAGGCCCACACTGCGAAGGAGAAGGCCGACCTTTTGGGCTGTCTCTTCGCGTCCAACTCGACTTTGGATGACCAAGGAAGATCACCACCGACCATTTCGGATGTGGAATCAGCTGCCCACTGAAGTATTTCCGAACCAATTCGACTTAGGATCCTTCAAGAAAAGAGCGTACCAATTCTTAAAAGGCCGGCACCGCACTCGCGAGCCCTCTGGCATTGAGAGTGTCCATGGGCGGCGGTGTCACTTAACATCAGGTGAGCCTCCTGCCCGTTTGCCCCCCCGTTCTATAAAAAAAAAAAAAAAAAAAAACATATCACCAGACTTCCCTTCGGTACAATGCCTACACCCCTGAAAACAATTACACAGAGAGTACGACACAACCCACGCACATTGTCACAATTTACTCCTGCCACCTGTCAACTGTCACGCGTGTACACAAATTGTCACTCTTCACTTTAATTGTTAATCCCTTTCAAATGTATACCTCAGAGAAACCTGTTTTAACAAAGGTTCAAAATACGGAAATATCTTCCACCCAAACAATTGCTATATTTTTTTTATTGTTCGCAGGCTAAACTTAAATATTTTTATTATAAATTGCTTTAAAGCTTAAGGAACGCCTTGCTAATAATACTTTACTGCTTCGATTATACGTGTCATACAATTAATTTATCCTATAATAATTTATATAACGTGTTTTAAATACTAACAAGTATAATTTTTTTTTGAGTTTGTGGCCTGGTATCTAGGCCATACCTTTAGGCCATTTTATGTGTTCTTAATATTGTACCATAGCTAAAATTTTATTAGCCAGCATTTCTCTTTCAGAAGCATTGCTGAAGCACTAAATATCCGCTTACAACTTTATTTGTAAGCAATCGTGTGTAAATTTTGATTAAACGTTTGGCCCACATTTGTGAGTCACCTCTATCCGTGTACCCGGCTAGGGAATTAATATCCGAGATCCTTTCCGGGTCAGCGCACCCGGTATAGCGGGGGAGAGGCACCTAATAATTAAACTATTCCTGCGAATCGATTCGGAATCAAAACGATATCGTCTTGTTGTTTCAATTCACACGCGTTCACAGCAAAGGAACAATCGATAAATGTCAATATGACTATTTATTTAGATAATGACAATACTCCATTATCTAATGTCAGATTTATGATGTAACTGAGTCTAATAAGAAACTTAATTTAGTATCAGAACAAAGAATAACTAAACAAGGGAAACCTATATGATCTTTCTATTACGGAGTTGAACAGTGTACAGTGGTGATAAAAACTAAGCTAAGGAATGAAGTATATTAGTTAGCGCCTATATGGAATTACTATTGGGGCACTGTTGATTTTTAGTACGGTACATACGTTTAAACTCTATATTAAATTAGATAATATTTTTACAGTAGACTTTTTCAATTTCATTTCGATCAAAAATCGACTACCAATTGACAATGAGGTAGGCAAAAAGAGAAGGTTTAAATTATCAGAGCAGTATAGTATCAGTGTAGTATATCTAGTGGTTTCAGCGTGCGACTCTCATACCTGAGGTCGTAGATTCGATACCGGCTGTAGACCAATAGACTTTCTGTCTATGTATTAAACATTCTTCATTCATTTAATTTGCTTTGCTTGAACGGTGGAGGAAAACATCGTGAGGAAACAAGGCTTGCCTTAGTCCTAAAAAGTCGACGGCGTGTGTCAGGCACCGGATGCTTAACACCTACCCAAAAAATTACAAATGATCATGAAACAGATACAGAAATCTGAGGCCCAGACCTAAAAAGGTTGTAGGGCCACTAATGTATTTTTATTACAGATATTAGTCACCATATTAATGTTAGTTATCTCATAAAATGTTCGACTTGTATATATCTACATCTTTTATCATACTGTACAGTATGAAATTTCAGACTTGCTATTGGATACAATTTTCAAACTTATATACAGATATATTTTTTAATAAAGTACGTAAACCTTAATGAGTTTCATTAGCTGTACATCTAGATTTTAATGTGGCAAAGTTGAAATGAGAACACAGTAATTCACAAACAGTTCAATAAGTAAGGTATTTATTATTTATTCTCACATCACTGTTTACTCGTACATAGAGTACCGTGTATTCGAGAACATGGCGATATTTGCTAAGTTAAATAGCAAACAATTATACAAAGAGGGGTATCACCGTTCACGTACAGACATAGATATCACGTTCCCTTTGAGCACAAAGCGGATAAATTTACTATTCGTGTTTGTGTTGCTGCTTGCTGCTAGACGAGTCCTTAGCACGAGTATTCACCAACTTCTAAGCTGAAACTGGAACATGTTACACAAAGTGTGACAGTTATTTGCAAATTAAGGAAAACATTCTCCCTTAAATTCAAATAAAATCTGTTAGTCTTCAGTTCTTAGTGTCATGATTCTAAAAATATTTTTTAATGGTACTGTCGGTAACGGCGCTAGCTTCAGCAGTATTGTCGGTAATGTAGGTGATGCTTGTAAAATGGATTTTTACATAACCATCTGCAAGCAGGTCAATCAGGAATCGAACTGTGCAGTGGTGATAAAAAACTATGGTAAGATTTCATGTTAAATTTACGTTATTTGATATTACTGTTGGAGTACAGTGGTTCATCTGTGGTTATTTATAATTTTACTTTTGTAAATTAGTTATGCAATATATTTCTATAATAGTATTTATTTTTTCCTTACTAGGGTTGCCTGGAAAAGATCGCTTGTTTAGCGATATGGCCGCCCGTTGCTTCTTTAATAATTCATGTTTTCTGATTGTATAAATGCAACAAAGTGTTAATAACTAAAAAAAAATAAAGTACTGCATTCGAGGCTCTAATAATGATAGATAGATATGATACATATAGAATTTTAACAAACGTTAATACTTTATGGACAAACAATTTAAGAAACACTTGAAAGTGAAGTATTAGCTATTTTGGTAGTAACAATTGTTAGTTCTATATTTTTTATATACGGGAACCAAACGCCTTACTTAGTACTAAGTGCTATCACCGCTCATGGACACTCACGATGTTTCTGACATCAAAAGTACATTACCAGCTTTTTGAGGAGTTCCGTGTATTTATTAAAACTACAACGCTTTGGCAGTTCGTATCTGGAGACCCTAATTCAAACTTTTGGCCTTCGATAAATTAGTCCTTGGAGTATTATCGGTGTAAATTCAGTCCCAAAGCACTTGCCGTAAGAGCCAGCTCTTTGTTACTTGACAATTAAAGTCTTTGTAATCCGCATTTTAGTCTGTTTTACGTCGAACAATAGTATATTTTCATGAGAGAGATTTCAAGTCATTTTAAAACCCTCGCAATAGTCACTATTATCAAAACAATATTCTTGATTTTACCGCGTTCTTCTTATTCACTTCACGTAGCCGGCTTTTATTATTACAGCCGGACATTATTATAGTTCACTCAAAATATATGTTATGTTCTAATATAATTCATATGTATGTGTATTTGTGTAAAATTTGAGATGTCATATTTTCTTGTATAATTTAAGGCATACACGTTGTTTAGTACTTATAAATAAATAACCTACTTAGTATAATAATAATCAAAATACGCAATTATTTATAATTGAAAATGAATAAATAGAAAATTTAAATTATTATTATTAATTAGTTCCAACTATACGATATTGCAGTGAAAAGCGATCTTTTAAGGTCTTTTAGTAAACAATGAGTTCAATAGCCGAAAAATGCTAATTGCGATGATGTATTTAAAAATAAATTTTTTCGATTTCGAATTATAACACTATGCTATTTGTAATATGTTAAAAAATTTGATCACATACGAAAATATATGTGAACTTAATGTATATTCGAGTAAAAAAACAAAGAAAAAATTTATTTTGATAAAACTGGTAAATTTTCAATGTTAATCCTAAAATTCACTATAAATAGTTAGTTACATACTTATATAAAAAAGCTCGTATTTTCATTGAAAGAAGTTGTTCCCAACTCTCTGTAACTCTTGCGAGCGGCACTCAATCAAGCAGGCAGCGACCGCAGGTAATATTTAAGGCTCCATCCATACATTCGTCTTGCTTTGGCCCGTACCCGCTTCGTTGCCGCGTCGCCTTTCAGTAGACATTTTATGTGGAAAACTAATTACTCTCTATATCACGGAGTGCTCGACAATTTAGCAAGCAAGTAAAATACGGGAACACACTTGTAACCTACTTAATTTGTTATAATAAAGTTTGTACAAAATCTGTATATAAAATAGAAAATAAATAAAATATGTTTATTATGGAACATAAGATAACCGGCGTAAAAAACTCTCGGTACTCTTTTAAAATAGCAAATCATCTAACAACACTTATTTTAAAACAAATATCGCAAATTAATTAGACTTCTTATTGGTCGTTCCACAATTGACATAATGTCCTAGAGATTGGGCAGAGGGTGTCCACAGTGAGTCTCTATCGTTCGGCTTTGAGCCTCGTAGTCCACATCGCTCCAAGTCTTTCCGACTCTCTTTGCCTCATCTGCAACTGTACGATGCAAGGTTTGCCTAGGATAACCTCCGTTCTTTGTTCCTTGCTACAGAAACCTTAACTAACTAAAGTCCGACTATGCACTTGCGAGCATTTCTGCAGTGTCCAGGAGCAGTGGTATTACCATCAGATAAAGATCGTACACGTGGGCCTCCTGTTTAATAAAATAATAATTAATTCCATACACATGATGACACGAAAGTCTCGTACATTCACATGTTTTAAATATATTTGCGGTTTTAAAAACTTATAACAACTAATTAATGTTTATAGCATTAGTTTCAAATAATTAGTACTTTTGAACAAGAAAGGTTGTTACGTTTTAACCATTGCTTATCTTAAAATATTCAGTTTCACTCTCATATTCATTTTTGTTTTGGCCTCACAGATAACGATTTTATGGACTTCACTATATAGCACATTATTTTGTATAAACAAAATTCATTTATTTAATAACACAAATACAGTGTGTTCATATATAGTAATCATAACAATAATTATCATTAGATAAAAATACATTTTGTGTTTTATTTTCGGTGAGTGAACAGTTTTTTCGTACTCTTACATATTCTATACACTATTTTGACCATATACACGAGGTTGTAGTAAGAGCGGCAATAACACTTAACTCAAATTAACGAACAAGAAAACTCCGTAACTAGACAGTTAATTTAGTTTTATAGTGGTGAGCCGCGGGGCGGGTATATACCTCATTCTAGTACATTACGGGAGAAAGCTTTGAAAGCTCGGCGTAACTCAATTTATAACAAGTGCGCGGGAAAACACGTGTATCGCTCCGTTTTATGTTAATTATCCCTTTATTTTTCTTCTGTTTACTCTTATTGTACGTGTATTAAATACATTTTATTGTGTATTTACTCAAATAAAAGTATTTTGAAAGACCTCTGGCAATGTGAGTGTCTATGGGCTATCACTTAACATCAGGTTTTCCCCCAGTTATATAATAAAATGGAACAAATAATGGATGTACGAGTAGCATATCTTTTGAAATATTAGGTCCTTACATATGAAATTGGCGTATTTCGTACTGGCCACTTTAATCACGACGTTCTCCTCTTTGGTAAGGAATTCCAAATTCAAATTTGTACAGCTATTTACTCATGTATTTGTGCTTCGATGACCGTCAATCATTTCTTTTTTCTTCTGTTTTTTTCTGTTTGCGTCACTCATTTTACAAAATGGAAAACTTAAAGTATCGCATTACTTACGAGTACGAATTCCGCCGTGGCACTAGTGCTGCGGAAACGACTCGAAGGGTGAATGATGTGTATGGCGGTCATGTTGCAAAAGAAAACACAGTTCGTTTTTGGTTCCAACGTTTTCGTTCTGGAAATTTCGACCTGCAGAACAAGCCCCTTGGATGGCCTAAGACCCAAGTTTATAATGAAGTATAGAAGGCTATTGTGGAAGCGGATCCATCGCAAACCACGTCCGAGTTAGCTGCAGGCTGCGGTGTTAGTGATAAAACTGTTTTAATTCACTTGAAGCAAATTGGGAAGATTAAGGAGCTTGAAAGATGGGTACCTCACGAATTGACTGAAGCAAACCGGCACAATAATGAAGGTATTTTAAACCGAATCATTACCTATGATGAAAAATGGATTCTTTACGATAATCGGAAGCGCTCAACGCACTGGTTGGATCCTGGCCAGCCAGCCAAATCCTGCCCCAAGCGAAAATTAACCCCAAAAAAGTTACTTGTAAGCGTTTGGTGGACTAGTGCCGGTATTGTTCATTGCAGTTTTCTCAAATCTGGCCAAACTATTACGGCTGATGTCTATTGTCAGCAATTGCAAACCATGATGGAAAAGCTAGCGGCTAAACAACCTAGGCTGATCAATCGCTCCACGCCACTGCTACTTCACGACAACGCTAGACCACACACTGCACAACAGACGGCTACCAAATTAGAAGAGCTTCAATTGGAATGTCTAAGACATCCTCCGTACTCCCCGGACCTTGCTCCAACAGATTACCATTTTGGTATGGGATGGATGAGATGACATAAGTGCATAGAAAACAATGGTTCATACTTTGATTAAATAAATATATTATATTTTAAAATATTCGACTTTTTGTTCCTCCCATACAAAACGCCAAATTCATATGTAAGGACCTAATATCTCATTGGGTACGTATATATTTTTTTAATGAGACGTTTCAAGTTTACGCGATTCTATTGCTTTGTATTTCTAATATATTTAGTAGACTAATTTCGATGCGGTATAGTGATTTACTTTGCAAATACTCACTCATATATTTATTTATACAGCTTGATAAAATACGAATTATTATATAATAAAATATAAATTACCCTAAGTATAGAAAGGATATGCTGTATATTCGCGCACATGTTCGTGTGTTTGCTAGTAGCATGCATCTGTCTTACTACTGCCATAATCACTCTTCTGTCCAAATGGGTTCTACCAAGGCGGCATTTTATATTATTTTAACGAAATTAAAAAAAACAATTTGGAGTAATTCCAATGACTTTCAGTAATGAAAAGTAAAGAAAAGGCATTGTAATTAATGATTGTTCGATTTAGAATAACATTGTGCGCTGGGCTCACCTCACGGGGTAACTCTCGAGTTAGGGAGAGGGAGGTAGAAAGATCCTTTATCATTCGACCCGATCGAGCCCACTCCACTCCTCAAAGGAAAAATATTGTCTCGCAGATTTTTAATTATCTTTATTGTGTTTCGAGGGAATTCGTATCTTCGCAATACAAGTATAATTTGTAGTCTCGAGTGACTTCAAGATTACTTTGTTATTTAGGTTTGAAAACGATTTATAGTTTTTTATAAGAGTTTATATGTCATATTATGTTTAAATGTAGCAGTTAGATACTGTATGTAGGGACGTAAGTGATATCTTCAAATAAAATATGTGATTAACATTCTGTCCGTGACAGTCGAGTTTATAAGACTTGCCGATTCATACAAGCGGTGCTCATACAAAAAAGCCCCTTTGTGTATAGGATTCAATTGCGCGACCTCGGGTATGCAATATAAAAAATAAACCCTGCTAAGAGGCTTAGCGCATATTGAATTGAATTCTGTGCAGATTAATTAATCGGTCTTCTTTATTCATCTATTATTTAAAACCCAGAGTCCGTCCATAGTATTCACAATTTTTTTGTATAAAGACAAAATCATAGTAAAAAAATATCCCGTTGCAAAGTCGCAAGATTAAAATGACAGATATCAAATTAATGTAGATTGTAATTTTTATAAACATTAATAAATAATTTATTACGTTATTCCCATAATCTTTCAGATTCGGCTTCAACTGTAAAGTAGGCATTGTCAGTGACATCAGTACCTACTTAGCTGACGACTCGACACGTTGATATAAATGTAACTACAACAATAAATGCCTATTTATTTTCGTCGAAGATTAAGAAATAGTTATTTTTAATTGTAGTTAGGTGTAGTAACCCTAGTTATAAAACATTAAAAAGAGATCAACACATACTTGACACTTGCGTGGTATAATTGCTTCTTGCAAAGTTGCTAGAAGGAAGTTGATGAGCGCACAAGCCGCCGGCGGCTCAGCTGCCCGCTAGTTGAAAACTTTGTACTCCCACTTACTTTGATCTCAGATCTCTAGTACACACGGCAATAAAGTGGCCCTTTTGCCGCAATTTTTATGTTTAACGTATGTATAGGGTGAGTTCTACTATACACTCTAGTTAGCCTTAACTTATTTGAGTAATTCCTCAGTCACAAAAAGTAAATTTTCTGGAGATCGAAGCGTCTTTGGGAGAAATATATTTTTGAACACATCGCGAACACGTCCCTGAAACTATTGTAAGAAAAAAATTTATACGCTAAAATGTTACAGGTTTTATAGATTTTTCTTGTTGATATATTTTTTACATACTACATAGTACATAGTCATAATTAACAAGCCCAGTAGTCTCACCCGCTAATTCGGTCATAGCATGAATATTTTTCCAATTTGAACCAGTACCTGAAATTAGCCCGTTTGACCCAACATACAAAGTTCTTTTTAATATTAGTATAGATCCGTGCGTGCTTTAGTGACGAAATGTAAAGTATTTCAGAGTGTTTGGTCATTTAAAGGGATTGATAAAATACTTTAAATTAAGAATATTTGATATTTATGAGCATTCCAACCCAGGTTGCGAGAAGTAAAATGCTTACTAGCAATTCTGCCGTTTACTGTATTTGAAATTATTATGTAGATTTATTTATACAAAATTGAATGTATAGCATAAATTTTTTTTAAACTTGGTGACATGTGTCAATATTAAAATAAAATATTCAAAGACGCATCTTACAATAATCTATAATTTAATCTTATAAAACGGTTAGGATGTACTTTAAAAATACGTCTGCAGTCTTTAGGCTTTCGTAAAATTTGGCATTAATTACCTAGGCGTAACCTATTCTGCCATGCGCTATCCATCAAAGGGAATCATTTAATCACCGTTAATCAGCCAAGCGTCTGACTAAGGCAATAAAAAGCCATCAGTGATTTCATATTCCAATCGTGCATAATACAAGAGCTCTTTAAATTATTCCTATCGTGATATCTTTCTGTATGTTTCTCGTATTACGGCTGCAGTAACATGATATGTTTTGACGCGCTCGCTATTTGATACTCAGGCAAATTGTGTTTACATTATATTCACACGGGGAAGCTGTGGGTCGCTTACCGAAAGTGTTCTCATGCATAAGTAAGCCTATTACCGAAATCATTTTAGCCTAACAAGATTATAAATAGACGCCGTAAGAATACAAAATTGTTCACAGATAATCCTCACGGTGACTAAATATAGTTGGATATAAAATAATAAAAGTATGAATAAAATAACGTTTCAGTACAATAGAATATTCCCCGCGCGACAACAAACGGAATACAAAAGCAATTAAAACAGGATTACACTGGCCTCGATTACTTCTGCGCATTCTGCGAATGCTAACAAAATACTTTTAGATACAGAATTTTCACATAACAAAATGTATTGAAAAACTTGGAGTATTGTGATGAACGTATTGAAGTGATTCCACCCGGCGTATGTTGAATTGCGAATGCGCTGTTTTCCATCTACAATGATTGTTTAAAAATGTCGAAGTTTATAAATGAACGAAGTGAAGAACAATTTGAATTTGTATAGATATATGGGGTAATTAATTAAATTTATGTAAAAAGAGTTATTTGATTCAAAAGATAGATTTTTTATCGGTTTTAACTTTACTTCAAGAAAATGACGTACCTACCCTCGCGTGCCTTCTGGCATTTTAAGTGTCCATGGGCGGCGGTATCACTTAACATCAGGCGAGTCCCCTGTTCTATAAAAAAGGTGGATTTATCATTTAAATTCAAGTTAAAAAAATGTGAAAAACATTCTCGACGATAAATTATTGTAATATACACATCTCGAGCATTATATTCGACAATATTTTCGCTCTTATTTTTGCATATCGTTCAATGAACACGTATAGTTATGTGAGAAATGAGCGTAATAGACATGACTGCATAACTGTTACGTTTTAATTAAATACATCTTTTTTAGATTGAAATAAGATTGTTGAAGAATTTAACATTCCGGCCTACAGACGATACATAATCCGTACGTATTTTTTCCGAGCAATTAACTAATGGCAAGTCAAGTGCATCTTGACTGACGGCAGCTTAAGTTTACTAAAGTGTAAGTGCAACTTTTACTAAGCGCAGGCTTATTTTACCTTTCCAACTTTTATAGACTTAAAATTTACTAAGACTTCATTTTGCTTAAATAATACACACAATAAAAACCCTTGAGAGGTATCTTCATCTGTAAAATAAGTTATTCTCAAACTCATGATCGACAATAATTTATATCGGCTTACTTATTATTTATTTTAGTCAATATTTTTTAGTCCTGCGTCCTTGCGTGTGTTTCAAGCTATTAGGAGAGCCTACGCCTCCCAAATCGAAAAAAAATCTGTCTGATTTATATTATAAATGTAACTTTTTGCTTCCGCTATGTAGTTCTCTCTGAACGAATACGGCTTAATACTTCGAGAAAATTGCGTACTGATTATTTTATGGCAAACAACACACTTACGAGTCTTCTTGGCATTGTAAGTACCAATATTGAATCCCATTTATTGGAACAATATGTAAGCAACAAAGCAAAATCTATTTGCATCGCACAAAATTACAACTAAATGAAGTTCGTAGCAATGGCGAGTTGGCTACGCGCCAATGTACGGGCTACGGCGTTCGCCGCTCCGGCCGCTACAGAAAATCGTAGAGGCATTACAGCTCCATTTACATGCACATCGCTTCACATAGAACTCACAAGCGTCGTTGTGTAATGGTCGGCTATTTTAAATTGTCAAGCCAATATGCAATCCCAATATATAGATTTGCCAATAAACATTTAAATTTATCAATTATGCGTTCAAAATTTGTGTTATAATTAGTTTATTTTCCTATTTAGGACGAAAATATTATGAGAACAGTTCTATATCATGTTCAAGGAAAACGCAAAACAATACGGTAAATAACAATTAATAACGAATCAGACCACATCTCGACAGCTCAATATCCGAGACAAAATCTCTATCACAATAACTTGTCGTTGAAATAACAGCTCCGTATTTTACTAGTATCCCGCAGGAGAAGGCTTTTTCAGGATAGTATACCTTTTCGCTAACGCATAGAGGCGATATTTGCATCACATAGTGTCTATTCTATTTAGATCTAATGAACCGTAATCCGACGTAATAAAGGGGTGTTTTGCTTGGCGAATTTGCCGCGTAATTGAAATCTAGACTTACCGTGATGTGTATAGAATCTATTTTATGTGCATGTAATAATTCACTATAATGTGTTTGCTCGGTGCATAGTGTAGGAGCTTAGTGTTTGATCATTAATATTTATTTCCTATGGAGGGCTATTTACGTTGCAACATGAAAAATATAAAGCGAAACGTGAAAATACGTTTTTGTATATTATACAAATATAATTGAGAACTGACACTAGAGGCATAGGACGAAGCAATAACTCTGTGAACCTAATAGAACATAGTGAGGAAAAAAAATTAATAATGCGGATTTTTGTATAAAAGATACAGGTGATTAAAAAATAAAGGAATGCTATTCAACCTTACAAAGTTTGGCGTTTATAGTTACATCGGATAACTGATAAACAGTCAACTGAACTTTAACAAACTCATGTTACAGTATCGCATTAAAAGCATTATGTTTCACAGTAACACAACTACGCTCGTGACGTTGTCTTGATCTCGTTTGATATTTGAATTATACGTTATTTTACTGCGATTGGGTTTAATATTTAATTTGTTTACAAAGCAACATTTTACTATTTTATATTTATGTCTCATATTTGTTACATGATATTCAGTTGCTCCGTTGGTGCACCACTTAGTATTCATAAAATAATTATTAAAATAGTTATTAAACGTTTTACATAGAACAGCCAAATATTTAACATGTCACGAAAACAGACGCAAAAAACAAAAAGCAAAGATAACGAGCATTCTCTATACTTTAGAAGTTTGGGTATGGTATACATTATAATGCACACTCTCTTTGAAGGTGTCAGTTATTTTCGTAGCAAATACTCAAAAATTTATCCCTTTTTTTCTCTCTGAGGCTAGATGCATATAATAAGTGTGCTGGAGCGCAGTCAACAAGCAGCTTACAGTCGCAAGCCCGGCATTAGAACTTGATTTCTCGCTATCATTGAGTGTGGGATGGGAGGTAAGATGAGAGAAGGGGGAACACGGGCTAATGAATTAACTTCTTTGTTTACTTGGCGCTTTGTTTAGACACGTATTAGCCGGAGTTATTAGCTTCGAGCCGGTGTGCTCACGGTATTAAAGCGTAGCAATTTTGTTAAAATACCTTTTAATATAGACTTTTTGTTCATGCTTTTTTTGGTGCCAGTTACTTGCGTGAAAGGACGGTTTTATACCATAGTGCGGTTCTCAAATAAATAAATGTACGTAAATGACACGTGGTAGGTATCTTATAGAAATATATAGCACCGGAAAGTACTTTTAATTATTTTATTTATCTCCCTGTACACCTTTTATGTGATCATCTATATACCAATATTAATAAAACTTATTTACTTTTATTATTACTAGTTTCGGCTGAAATATTTGCGACTTGCATTACCACTGCTGTGAAGAGAGAAGTGCTTATAAGTAGCACAATGAGAGGCGATGTTTATTTAAATATGTATTACTAGCATACAAAAAGACAATTGTTATTCACTGATTTTTGAAGCGTTCACTCAATTGAATGAAACGATTGACTGAATTGCGATAATAGCAAAATTATAAAACTTTTATCGAACATACTCAAACTGCATTTGCTATATAATTTTCAAAGCTGGATCATATTAATCTCTAATAAAATTGCACGTTGTTTATAACTAGTAAGTCGCTTTCAGCGCCCGTACTCTGTAACTTCCAACAGCGATACCGATCTCGACGATTTTGTATGCACAATCGATGTAGTTCTCTCAATATCCGTAGGGCTAATATCGCAACCTTGGGATCGAGTGGAACAAAAACTATTACAAGTTATAAACTGCCCTGGAGTAAAATTAAGGAAATTGTTTGATCAGAATGTTCAGCCCATAGATACACATCACAGATTTGCGAGCGTGTTGCGGACTTTTAAGAAATGCTGCACTTGTTCATAAAGGTATTTTTTATTGTAGTCTCACCACTAACACGTAACACGTACATGGGAGCAAGTTTGTTTGGTTTTCTGTTGCTTCTAATTTGTTTCGTAAACTTACGATGTACAATATTCACTCGATTTGATAGAGCATGCTCTAAAATTAAATTTCCTTGTATACTAAACAAGCACAACTTTCATGAACAAATTTATCCGCCAGAGCTTTTTACCGTTTCAAACGGTCTGCATTAGCGAAACGAAATATTTACTGATAGAGATCGTAAATCATGAATGATGAATCCATGAATAGGTACATCATCATGTTAAATCCTGTTCTTTGGTTTTAGAATTGTTTTAATGTAGTATTATGTTTTAATGATAGAAATTAAAAAAAAAATGTGTGCGTGTACTAGGTGTACACACGTAAGAAGTGAAACTTCTTTATGACCTTATTAGAAACTATTTCTTTAAACACAGTAAATTTTGATACACTGCCTAGCATACAATTTACAAATTAATTGCTGCAAATTGCGATTAGCAAATTTCAAGTCGAAAATGTAATCCGTTGTCAAACTTCAAAGTCAAAAACATACTATATGTCATATTTTAACGCCGATAAAGAAGTTTGACTTCGAAAATGTAATCCGTTGTCAAACTTCAAAGTCAAAAACATACTATATGTCATATTTTAACCCCGATAAAGAAGTTTCACTTCAAAAATCTAATATTAATGTCATAAATTTTGTTTGCTGTCTCTGAGTACTTTTATTTTACGTTTAGATATTATATTGAGAAAGTCAAAATAATTTAAGTTCTTGTCACGGATTACCATAAAATAGGTATTAAATATAAAATTTGCACCAACATTTTTATTTTGAAAGTAACTATACATTACACGCGGTCTGTAGAGCAGGGTAACAAAGCATTCTCGTGGGAGTCTAGATGTAGAGCAAATTCACGTCTATCATTTACGAAAAGCAGCTTTTTCGTACTTTAAAAATCTTTTTTAATTAGTGTATATAATTCACTCTATATAAATAAAAAACTGATCGAAGCCAGATCTATTTCATTAGATATTATTCTTTGTAGGTTGTTTGTAGGCTGGGGAAATGATCAGTCGTCGTACACTTGTGATATCATATTTGCTCACATCGAGTAAATGTTAATAATGCATACAGGATATGTAATACATAAGTACTATGATTAAAAAAGTTAAATACTGCCTCCATAACAATCGATTTTAATAATTAAAAAAAAAACTACAATAATCGGACGGTATTAAGTTCAGTTGCGCCTGTGGTTTTTTAAAATAATTATTAAGATAGTATTGTCTTTGATTTACATAACCTTTACACATTTAAAGAAAAAACTGTTTGACCGGACGTTACAGCGTGCGTGGTCACGGTGACCGTGCACGCGAAACGTCGGATAAATTTAAAATTATGTTAAATAGTTGTAAATTTATAATAATACATAACTTCAATCCGGTCAAACAGTTTTTTCTTTAAATTATTAAGATTCACCACCACCGTATTCTTGGTTATAACTACGCACAACGCACAACATACCTATTGAGTTTAAGTGCGGAAACTGAGTCCACAAACCAACCTGGTAATAACTGTTGATAGTTGAGAGATAGTTGGTAATAAATAAATAAGTCACATAGATTTTATACCATCACTGCTGTGTGCGATAAAGTATTTACATTATTTACTGCTTATTAAACATCCTCAATTCCAATCTCTTATACATTAAGGAAATCTATAGTAAATATCATCGTTACAAATTTCTAAGTATCATCAACATCATATCATTGTAAAAATTCTAGTATCCAACTTATTTTCAAACGTTAAGTTGTTTTTGAGTGAGTGAGGTGTGTGTCGACCCTCGTCTCGCTGTTGAGGCTGTGTAATTGACAGTCTGCTACGGGTCAGTACCAGCCCCTGAACTGGCCAGCGGTGACCTTTTGTGTCTAGGACGTAGTATGTTGAGAACACTGTATATTATGTATACCGGCTTAGCCTGGGAATACAGAAAAAAATATTCGGCCATAAAGAGGCTTACACAGAAGTGTAAAATTTTACTTTTGCGTCTGAGATGCCTATCAGTGACATATTTTTAAAAGTAAACACCGTATGACGTAATAAAAGAGGAAATAGATTAAATATAAGGAATCACAGGAACGAGGGTAACCTAAATAACAGTACAGGAAGATCAAGGATTATGCTTGGAGGTAAGGCAATAACTGACAGTAAATGATATCAATATACGTCTAATTAAGGAAGGCTGATACAAGAACGGGTTTCTGACAAAATAGCTTCGTGTCCAAATAGTCGTGCTTTATCTTAACAAAAATAGTAACTGCAGATAAATTATCAAAATAGGTAACATTAGCATTACTGACATCAAGAATTAGTTTGTGGCTACCAGCTTCTTAATTTCGAGTAGAAAGAGTAATCTACTTTGTAAAGGCTTCTGCTTGGTTGGCAGTTGTAGCAGCTGACAGTAACGACAAAATAAAGTACTTTTAATTATAATTATGGAATAAGTATTACTATCGACCATTGAATAGTTGTTAATTTATAGATACTGGAAAACCAAATAAACTACTAGTGATAACGGTTTTGAACTGATTTAACTTTGATGTTGTTAATTTATAAGCTCTGTGACATATGATGACAATGGCATCTGATAATAACGACATTGCTCCGATATATTTACACGTGAGCGAATTTGGTACGAACAAGTTAACCCATTATTCATACATATTTAATATATTCGTGTAATATCAAACCAGCCCTGCGATTCTGTAACTCACTTTTGACGACTGCTTAACAGCTTGACGACTGATTTGAGAGCGACCGCCGATGCGAAAACCGCTGTGTGAGTTCGAAAAGTGAGTTACAGAATCGCAGGGCTGTTCTATAATTTTAAATAATCTGTGTATTTTTTTCTCATATTCGTTTAAATAACAAATATTGAAACACAAACGAATAACAATTAATATACTTCGCTAAGAATTTTGTTTGAAGCAAAGAAAAGAATTTGTATGTAATAATAGAGATATATTGCTACAAAGTTTTTTATCTTGAAATTATTTACCTACAACTCCATAAGAAACAAAATATATTCTTTATCTACGTATGTAATAAATCGTTTCATGTGATAATCATGTCCTATGAAATAACTACTAAGAATAAAATTTAAATCAGTACAACAAAGTGTATCACTTACACTTATCACTTACAATTAATACAAAAAATAACTTAAATTAAAAATTAATTTTACATAGCGTGCAATTGTAGGTCTAGTTTTTAACCATAATACTATTGCATTTTTGCCTAAATTCTAAGTTATTTTCTATAGAGATTGAAGATAAATTTTAAAAGTATATTTGTTGATGTCAGCAGCGTGTTTGAAAGGTGCGGCTACTCGAGCCAGGTCAAAGTTCGATAAGGATCTCCGATAAACTGACCTGGATCCGTCCGCCCTACACTAAACTCTCAGGGCGGCATCGTGTTTAAAGCACTCTCGAATCACTTTGTGACATGTATGAAGATGTTTTATTATTATTAAAGAAGACACTTTTTTTATTTCAATAATTAGCTATTAATAGTGTGTTCCTAAGTGAAAACATTTATTATATATAAAACCTTAAACTTATTTAAACAAATTTAAAACAATTGGCATGTCTTACATTTAAGACATCAACTTTAGAAAATCTCAATGTAAGAGGCACATATGAATCAATAACTTGTAAAAAAGTAGATTTAGAATTCTTAAGGCCCTATCCCTTTTTCTGAAATTCTTCTTGGCTTGCGATAAAATATATCGTGTAAATTTTAATATCATGTTCTATATACATTTTCGTCTTATAATGAATTCAACGTGTCAAAAATTGGATATGTTTGGATTATTTTTCTATCGAGTGAAGTTATTTAAATCGTGTATCGATATTTCAAATGGAAAATGGAAAGAAACAATGTACTTTTTAGGAGTTTAGCGACCAGATCGGTCCTTAAACCAAAACCTGGGTCTGCCCCACTGTATAAATATTCATATTATTTTTAAATCAATCTGCAAATCAATCAATTTCACAATTATTTTAAAAATACTGTCGCTGACTATTAGCAACGTATTGGTCCTCCAAACACCGTAACAAACATATTACTATACTTTCCATTTACGCTGTTTGTGAAAAAAACATATGTGAATAATATAGTAAAAGAACTTAAGGTATCGAACTTTAAATAAAAATTTCGACAGTGAGTAGTGAAGTGCATTAAAGTGCAGTGTCTGCAAATCGGAGTCTCGGGACGTGAGCACGGTATATTGTAGTCAAGTCACGTGACACTCTGCTCTCTCTCTATCTAGTGAACCACGTCTTTTTCGTAAAATCTTTTACCTAAAGCAGTATTTCTACACAATCATAATCATCTACCTAAGATAAAGTGAAGAATATTTAATCCTTATTACTTATATCCTGATCAAGTGATTACAAAACTAGTGGCGCTACAACCTTTTTAAGTCTGGGCCTCAGATTTTTGTTTTGTTTCATGATCAAGTGGTTCGGCCAGCGAATATCTATGAGGTCCTGTAATAAACCCCGACCGTAATTAATTTTTCTTTGTACCACTTTTATCATAATCTAAAACATGATCTCAACAACTTAAACATGAAAATGATATATTTCGCGAATCAAATAATACTTAAAAACTCAATTTTTTCAAAATAACTTCTTAAAAGGACTGTACGGTTCATGTGTCACCGGGGTGCTTAAAAAAATAGAGGATTTAAAGAAAAAACTTTTTACCGGATTAAAGTTATGTATTATTATAAATTTACAACTATTTAACATAATTTTAAACTTATCCGACGTTTCGCGTGCTTTTTATATACGCGTGTTTATAATAATACATAACTTTAATCCGGGAAAAAGTTTTTCTTTAAATGTGTAAAATCCTCTATATTACCAACTCGCATATAACAATAGAATTTAAGCGAAATAATGAATTGTTAATTGCTATGAAACGATTGAATGCAATGTTGAAGAGAGTACCTACGTCTGGCTATACTCTCGGAGCGTATCGGACGATTTAGGAAATCCTGAGTGAGCAAAATGTTCTTTGCCTTGGCTCTTACAAGGACATTGAAAACTGTAAAACCTCAATTAATGACGTGTTATTACGTCTTACAGAGGAAAAGTTTTAACATATCGTATTCGATTATTTAACAGCGAAATATTGGATTATTATTTCGTTCTGATATTTCAGGGTCCAATGAATGTGCAGCGATATGAAGGATCGTAACATAAATCATTTCCTTACATGATCGTCGCTTAAAAGAATATTCTATATAGCCGATACTCGCGCTTATGGGTACGTTAATAAAGGTCCGTTTTGCTTCAAACTTTTAGTTATTTCACGTGTGAGTGGAGAGTCCAGTCTGCCATCAACCGTAGCCGTCTCCGGTCACACTGTAGCGAGCACAAATGTATAGCGTATAGTTCAGCGCTCTATATTCTTTATGATTTCTAATTCCTATATCCAACTATTTTACTTAGACTAATAAATGCATCAAAGGGCAGATACGTTTCATTACGTTGTAATTGTTAATATGCAAGTAGGAGAAAGTGTGCGTTAGCTTAAAAATAATAATTACTTCACCGGTAATCTAATTCAGCCCCAATTAGATGGAAAACCAAGCTGTACATAATCTAGATTTAAATATTTATGCGCTGTTTTAATTATAATTGTACCATTTTTACATATTTGTAGTTCAGAGACGTTACTTTATCCAACTCATGGTAGTTATTAAGATGTATATATACTGTCTATACTTTGCTTGACATCGACGTTTTAACGAGGGCCACGTAGACCCATCAAAAGACGCCTCGAGTCATAAATCTGTCTGAAAATGCAATAAGCGTCCAGTCGACCCGACCTCTACTATCATATATATTCACACATATTATTGAACTTACTAACAAACTTGTACAACAAACGTAAGAGCCTTTTTAATAATGAAATTAAATGACTAAAGGCTGTCTAAATCATGCAGCACCGCTTATTCAAAAAAAATTACGCCATGGCACCTTCCAAGATGTTAAAGATTAGGTCGCTTAAGATTACATAGGTTTTAAGTATTAATTATCATAATTTAACAGTTTTTAATTATATTTTTACATTTTCATTTGACTTGGCTGATTGTGTGGTTTTCAGTAACACATTCATCTTGTGTTCCACTTTCTTTGAAAATAAATGGGTTTTTAATGTTAAAGACATATAACACAGATATACGGATACTGATAATAAACAATAAACATTGCTTACCAATTCATAGCGAACACAATTTTATTTGGCAAATCAAGATGGTAGAAATAAATACTTAGTAGAAGTAATTACCGAATAAACAAGGACGTTAACATTAAAATGAGAGTTCTATGGAAATTCAGGACCATTCTTGAAATTGCTTGAACATTTCTTGTCAAATAGTAATTTTTATGTTGTGTAGAATTGTCTTAATCCTAATGTTAATTCAATAACATCTGGAGTTCCACAAGTCTTGCAAATGAACCATACGCTGTTTAACTTTAACATTAACGATCTTCCTACCGCAATGCTTAGCTATTTTATTACGCAAACGATAAAAAACTAGCGACATTCTTAAAATTTATGTTTTTGCGTTCTTTGAAATATCTTAAATAGATTATGAAATTGTTGTAACATTAATAAGATGAGCCTTAATTAAAAAATCGTTTTCACATAGAATTAACATGAAAACGTTATATAAATTTATTTATAGCCGCACCAATAACAAAAAAAGGAAAGAATCAAGTTATAACC
Organism: Pieris macdunnoughi; assembly: GCA_905332375.1. NCBI lineage: Eukaryota > Metazoa > Arthropoda > Insecta > Lepidoptera > Pieridae > Pieris > Pieris macdunnoughi. The sequence continues at coordinate 1,707,069 of CAJOBZ010000020.1, forward strand.
AGTGTCTCGATAATAAGAGCGGACGGCGTTCACAAATACAATGCTTATAATTAATGTTTGCAAAGATAAATACAAAAACAAAAAAATACACTAAATCACAAAACAGCAATAAAACCCAAGATAATGATAACAAACTGCCCTTCCTATAATCGGATTGGCGATTGCACATTTTGGGCCATTCTGATTAGTGGAGCGTAAAACCCTTAATTAGAGCGCTTAGTGGATATAAAAATGTATCCGCTTTTTTGCAACGTCGCAAACCTCTAAGAACAGAAATGCACAGTAACAAGACATGTGGTGAGTCCAGCATATTGTTACACAGTTTATAAAGAAATATAGCATGTGATCGATAAAAACCAAAGAAGACGCCCTCCACCCTTTTTCTGTAGACTTCACAGTGGAGGTTCAGCTGAGTAATAAATGAGATCTTTGCGATCGAACGTCTTTGGCCCACACACTTCGAACTATATTCATTGGTGCTGCCTCTGCATTTGTTTAATTTACCTTTTTTCTTCGTATGCGTAAATTTTCATGCCTTCTTTACTATAAGAGCAAGTGAGCGTACGAAAGCGGGTTTTGGAGGATCTCAATATTGTGAATTTTAAAGGACTTACTCATAATATCTAAAAGAAAACATTCCACATACGAACGTTGGCCTATATAGAACATTGAGCAAGTACTCTCAAATTAATTACAATTAAACAAAACAAATTGCCTGTCAACGGTGCTTCGAGTGTTCTACAGTTAATTAGAGTCTCTGTCTCCGAAGGGAAGGGGGGAGGGTGGACGTCTCGGATCCCATTACGAGCCGCGAGGGCGACGCGACCAAATTAAATTTCGTCTCAAATCTACGAGCTCCTTTTACATAATGGAAAGTCCACTTTTAAAACGGTACAGGAAAATTTATAGTACGTCTCTTGATGACTCTCCGGGCGCGAGAAAATCACATTTAAAGTCGCCGACAGTTGTTAGAGTTTTTTTAGCAGGCCCTCTGTTTTGTGTAATTTCAGATATTAATCCTAACTTAAAGAATATTCCTAACTTAAAGACCCGGCAAATGTTGCTTTGCCATGTATATTATTTCTAGGAAACATTTTTATAATTTAATAAAAATATCTATCTACTATAATAAAATAATGGGGTTGATCGTAGAAGGTTGAAAAATAAGGGTTGTTGCTTATGCTGTATGTATCATAAAAAAATAAAAACAAAAAATTTTGTCTAAAAAATTATAATTAAATTTAAAGGGGTCCACCCCCTAGGGGGGGTAGGGGGGAAAATAGATTTAGTCTGATTCGCAGACCTCACCGATATACACACAAAATTTCACGAAAATCGGTCGAGCCATTTCGGAGGATTTTCATATTTATTTACCGTATATTCGTTTAGGTTCTAATCTTTCCTAACCGTACCTAATAAAGATTAAGAAAATTAAACAAAGCTTTGTTGTGGTTACCTGGAAGGCGAACCAATCGCTTCTTAATTATTTGTGTTCTTATTGTACTAGTAAATTTATTTGTATATACGAGAATACAAGTTCTTACGTATAACTAGCCTTTACTTCACTTTTCGAAGCGCGATGACAACCTCGAATCGCAATTTTTTTGTACAATCCGTAGTGAACACATATTTCCTATCAACTATTTGCGTACTGATTCCAAAGCTCCATGGCAATTTCGCTAAAAATTTTAGAAAAGTTTTTAACATATTTTGAATATTCCATTGGTTGTTTGCATGAGGTCATTTCTGTGCAGTGTATCTACCTCGTTTTTATAGATTAAATACTTAAATAGAATTTTAACAATCCGGTAGAAGAAAACAATTTTCCTCTGGGCTAAAGTTGGGTCAATGAGGGTCGTGGAATCAAGTTCCGGGCCCGCTAATTGGGTTTTTGCTAATTAAAACTTGTGGTGTTCATTTCGACCCTTGTGCGTTCTCTGACCTCAACTATTCAAGCTCATAGATCGTTTAAACTGAACTGACTGAAGTTATATGTTTCCGTCATGTATTTATGTAAACAACATTTCACCATTTTAGGCGAACAGCGCAAGCGCAACTACAGCACAAGGAGTAATCGTTCGACTATTCGAATCTACACGCATTACACGAATAACTCATGTAGTAAACTATACAGAAATGCTGATCTATTAGCTTAATGTGTAAATCACGGCGTTCTTCCTATGCGTAATTAACTGTTGCTCTTACGTTAAAGACAAACACCGTAAGGAGACGGGCATATTTCAAATCCATAACACGACATGTACTAAAGACAGCAAGCCTAATGAAACAGATGAAAAGCGAGGACAAGACCCGTATATGGTTGTAGCGCTGCTGGATTGTAATTATACAAATTGTATGAAAAAACCATGAGAAAGATCTATCAACCCCTGATATTGTCGTATCCACGTATACGAATTCAAAACTTATCCTTATGAAAGAGACATTTGTAAAGTTCTAAGGCCTCTAATATTTATGTAGAAACTTTTAAATACAATGTTATATTGCAGACTGAAACAAAAAAGTGGTTCAAACAATTCCTAAAGATCCGTTCCAACCACGAGATACATTACAATATTGTTAATAATAAAAATTCTATAACAAGCTTTTTAAACACTTGTACAGTGCTCGACAGTATAAAATTGAGCAGCCGGCGCAGCGGTAGTGAGAGCACACTTAAGTGTGATACCGCTCTCAAGCTCGTGTCGCGACTGACTCGTTACAGCGCCGAGACTCGAGAAGGGCACTAACTCAACGGCTGTGTTAATTTTGATCTCATACATCGCCTACTTATAAATGTGAAAATTTTATGCGAGAAGTATAAATAAAAATTTAAATTTATCGGTTAACATGCATTTGTACATATTTTTTATGTCACGGAAATAAATGTCCTCGTGGTACTCGCCCAAAGTGTATTTTCCTTTGTTTTCAGTATTGAAACAATGTTTTATAGGTATTTTTGTATCTTTTCCTTTAATAATTTGTAAGCATGGTGATTAGCCTTCTGTATATTACACACGTCGTCGATTTTAGGCTTTAGGGATTTTCTTTTTTTTCCTTTATTGAATAAATAAAAAGTCAATATCGTTTAAAATATTTTGATTGTCTTACAATACATGTAGGTTATTCAGCAATTTTTATCATTGAAACTAGGTTTAGGACTATAGGTTTATGGTAACTGAAATAAGAAACATAAGTTTGACTTGATATCTTCTAAATATCTTGAAAATACCGCTTCAATGGTGGTCCCATAGTTTGTTGTGGATTCTTGTGGATCATTATTCATTTTCAAATTGAATATTTCCGAATGAAAAGTTGTCAACGGATCTGATTTTTTATCAGCCAAGTTGATGTTGAAATCGCTTGGTACAAAATATTACCATTATTTTGTACCAAGTATTTTCTACCCTTCTTCAGTGTACTCCAGTAAACGCATACCGGCTGCACCGACTGCGCTTACGCTACGTCACCGATCTCGTCAGAGAGATATGAATACGCAGTATGCGTTCTGTCCCACTCTAACGCACCTGCGCTACGTCACCGATCACGCCATACCGATGTGAGATGCAGTAGGCGTTCTGTCCCGCTCTAACGCGTATTAGCCGCACCTATATTACGTCATCGTGTGTTAGGTTTTTGTATTTCGTTACGGAATTTCTTGATACGGTCGTCGCGCTCAAAGCCCACGATAAAAACTGTGCAATTGCTTAAAAAAAGGATACAAACAATCTTTTTTAAAACTTGCCATGCATCTAACTTAAGTGATGCGGCTTATTACGGAGCTGTCTATCGCTGTTAACAATTATCATAGTACAATCAGATGTTATGGGATTAATATACATTACCTAATTACTCCGACCAAACGTAAAATAATAGTAACATTTTTATTTTTATATTGGCATGACCTTCTATAGAATTTACGCATTATTATACTCTATATAAATTACGTTATACATTTATTTAAATTAATTTAAATGGAAAATTGTCTTTTGTTTTCTCAAGATTTGTGCGTTTCGTTTCTTTGACTGAAAAATTGTCACATACTATAACTAAAGCTTGCAAAAGACGATGTCGACTGTCGAAGGCCATGTCGTAAATAATTTTGAGAGATGTTGGAATTCCTCATTCCCGGAATAGAGCAGTGCCTTCTACTATTTAGTGCTACGACCTCTATTTAAAATATAATATACTTAATTAACAACAGTACTGAAATTGTAGATTTTCAGTTGTTCCTGATTAAAAAAATTCTAATAGGCCAGTAGGTGACCTTCTGCATATGACATACGGCGTCCATTGTTACAGTCAGGGATCGAACCTATTACCTCAGGGATTATAATAACATAAAACACTTTTCCGTATTACTTATTAGGATAATTGAAGAAATATCTCTTTACAAAGCAAAAATTTATAATAAACTTTCTTCAAACTGAACCGCACTTATAAATACACAGAAGATCACTGAAAAAACCAATCTATGTATGTCGATAGTATAATATCTCAGAATACAATATCTTGTTAATGAAATTATATCAGCTTCGAAACACACAGATATGGGATAAGATTATTCGCTTTACATATCTATATATAGCAGATATTATGCACCTTATAAGCATGTTATAGGCATTGAGCTATTGTCTATTGATGTTACATTAATTGCATTATTAACTCATGGAATATGGAGATTTGGGTCATGATGATATTAGGTCATACCAGAAATGGTTGTATAATTATAAAAATGTTATGATTTTTATAGTAATACCTGATATAACTCTCCATGACTAATTGTTTACCAGTGAAACTGTTTTAAAGACAAAAATCTACGTTTGTCAGAAAAACAACAAAGAAGCTAATGCAATCTGAGGTCGCCGCTCAGTTATTACAAATGCGATAGAACAACACAATAATACCCACACCGATTATCCTACATAAAAAACATTTAAAAAATTTATTTATATACCTAAATCTTATAACTAACAAAATAGCACGCAACTCTCATGAACTCAGCCAGTTACAGTACAAACAAATAGGTCTACTTCGATAGAAATTCTGTTTATTATTCGTATTGCTCGCGAGAGTGGCGCTTCGCTAACCAAGTTGGAATGTGCGCGCCGTATATACAAAAGTGTAGACTTCCGCCTTACTTGATATTATCCTGGTCAATTACAATTTTAGCCGATAGCTTGTTTTTAATATTTTCAACATACCCTTTCGGCATTAGTAGAAGCAGAAAGGAGGTAGATTTTCGAAAGTTTTATTAAGAAAACCTGACTTTTCCCTACTATAAAGTCAGTCTTTTCATAAAGTAGATCTTATTAAGAGAAAGTAAATGAAGTAAATATTTACGGAAAGCGCTCTTTGATAAATTATAGGAGAATCAACAACTTGTCTCGGTGTGCACTCAAGAGGAAACTCTGACCAAAAAACACTGGACAAGACTGATTAAGGAGGTATATATTTTTTGGTTAATAAGTAATATTTTGGACTTATTTTCGTATAATGCTAAATAAAAGGCGAAATATTCTATACAAAAGATATATGTATCTCCAATTGATTAGAGTTCATTCTTATTGCGTGTTTATTATTATTATCTCATAATATATGCTAATCTAGATCTTATTTTATTAACACGAAGAGCTAGAAATGTATGAAGCTAACAACATATTGTGTGAAATTCGAGCCGCCTGCTGTCATTCAGACAGAGCTGTTTGGCGATTTCCCTTTGTTCTTGAGAACAATGAACACATTTTCCCTTCAAGAAGGGACATGTAGATACTAAGAATATCATACTATTTTATACATGTTTCAAAGTTATCCATAAAATTCCTATAACAAACTTGTGCTTTATACTTTATAGTTATAATGTTTACTGAGCGTTTTTTAAGGCAGTTTTTGCCGCGCACCACCGCTATGTGGAACCAGCTGCCCACTAAAGTATTTCCGAACCAATTTGACTTAGGGTCCTTCAAGAAAAGAGGGTACCAATTCTTGAAAGGCCGGCAACGGACTTGCGAGCCTTCTGGCAATGTGAGTGTCGATGGGCGGCGGTATCACGTAACATCAGGTGAGCCTCCTGCCCGTTGGCCTTCTATCGCATAAAGAAATAAATGTCTAGAACCAAGTTTTTGAAGTTATACTTCTTTAGGCGCGATATGAAAAATTAATGAGAGTGAAATTTTACGATGCGCGCGCACCGTTACACAAAATTAACAGAATGAAGTTGCCCACGGAAGATGCTACGGCATTGGACATAATTTAAAAACAACATTCGAATAAAAATAGAATTTATGTTACACTTAATGTAAGAGAATAATAATAAATATTTATTTATTTAATTTTTCAAATGTAAACTGAACTTTAGGCTATGTTCACATGTAACGCGCGTTAACGCGCGTCAACGCGCGATCAAATTTGAAGAGCGTTCAGATGATGAGCGCTACCGCGCGTTGCGAGAGTACTCGTCAGTCTAGTTCGGTAGAACGTAGAAAATGGACGTGGAAGAGGCTATTATTTTGTGGTTATATTATAAAGAAAAATATAGAAAAAGAAAACGTACACATTGGGTTTATCCAATTTTGAAAAAAAATACAATTTATATTATATTTTTTATACAAATTTGCTATATTCCAACTTGCTGACCTTTTTTCTACTTCATCGATTAGTAAGTCGATGTCAATATCTTCAATTTCACTCATTTTAAAAGCGAGAACAAAATATAATTACGAAAATTAATAAAATTACATGCGATCGCGATGAAAGCGCGCGCTCATCTGAACAGCAAACGGACATTACATTAATATCAAAGCGCGCGTCAACGCGCGATCACCTGCGTCTAGAGACTTTTTCTCTGAGCGCCGCGTTGACGCGCGTTAACGCGCGTTAACGCGCGTACATGTGAACAGTTGTATGAAAAATACCATAATCTCTAGTCGCGCGATTTGAAAACGCGCGTCAAGTTTTTGCCATCTGAACATAGCCATATTGACTATAATGACTCCTTTTCCAGTCTTTGATTATTTAATTGTAATTAATTATTTGCATGCAATCAAAAACTATTTTTAATAATGCCAAAGAAGTATAACTTCTTACGCGCGTACATAAGTACACGCACCCTTTTTTTTGTATCTTTATTGTGTATAATATGTGTCGGTTTCTTGATGATGTTTTTATACTATTTGGTGCATAAGTTCGAACGATTCTAGGATTTAAAATCACACGTATAACCACACCATCCCCATATACTATTAAAAGTAAAATTAACAAATTAATTAAATTCTAATTAACTCAATAGAGAAATTCTGCGTTGAAACGTCGCAAAAGAGCTTTCGCATGAAAGACCGCAAACAAAACGAGCATCACTCCAACTTCGCTCCATGTTCCACATCGCTTCACTTATACGCGTTCACACCCACTAGTATGAAATATAAAAATATTCTTTTAGATGCTATGAGAAAGAAAAGAAACAAAATCAAAACCGTTTCCATTATACGGAAATTAATCAATAAAGCTTTTTATAAATTTGAGGAATACTTAAATGATCCTAATCCTTGGGAATGATTTGCTCCAGTTTAAACAATTTGTATGACAATACTTGGCGATTAAAAAGAGTGGCGGAAAGTTTCTTGTTCTTCTTACCCGCTCTACGCCCTTGACTTGCGAACTGGTAGTAAATATTAATTAACAATTACTTTAACTTGACAATTCATAAGTGTACTTGTTTACCTACATGAATAAAGATATTTTGAGTTTGATTTTGAGTTTATAAGTAAATATAAATATAATTAATATTTATAAAGCAATTCCTAAGTATTCGGATAGCAAAAGAAATATTTCCACGGGTAAAAAAAATCTTTATTAGTTAATTCTTATGCTATTGATGCATTTATAGACGCTGGTCCAGACTCTTCCGAGGTATATTAACAAAAACTCTCATCAACCAAGACCCACCGCTAGCATATATATAGATTTAATTGAAATGCTTAACATAGTTTCCTTAATTAATTAAAAATGTCAATTAACAAAAATTAACAATAAAAAACCAAAACAAACCATCTCGATTTCACGATACCCCACTCAATTAAATGCTAGAAAATCATAAATTAAAAATGTATTTAATCAAAGCCAAAAGTCAAAAATAATTTATTAATGTAGGTAACACAATGTACACTTATAAACGTCAAAAAAGAAATATACATTAAATGCTTCTAATTTTACATTTTCTGCCAGTTCTCAAATCAAGGGCGTAGAACGGAAGAGAAGAACTGGCAATAAACTCTCCGCCACTCTTTTTAATCGCCAAGTTTTTTGTTTTACACAACGTTTGTAAGGAGCTGCAACCATTACACCATGTTCCAAATGACATCTTAAGTAATAAATAATAAAATGAATAAAAAACAAAATGTGCTCCAATACAAGTTGCCCTTTCACGAAATCACACACACTCACATGCGAATGAAGTCGCAAGTTGTTTGTTAAATTCCGCGTGAATGTGGGAGGAGTCTATTATCCTCTTAACTAACAAAATAGTATCGTGTTTCCCGACACCGGCGTACAGCCTGTCGTGCAACTGAGAATAGTCCCTCGCAAGGCGTATTGTATTTGAATATCAAGTTTTATTCATTGTCACATTAATGTAGCTGTGCTGTTTCCTTACATGCACGAGACTCGACACATGTTGTTCATGTATAACAAATACTTCTTACATAGATGGAATTATTTATAAATTGTAAAATAAACTGCTTTTTTTAGATGGTGGTTACAATTCGACGCTTTTATTCACATATACATTTACAGATACAACAGTGAGTCCGTAAGTATAATAAAAATTTATGGCTGATGTTAAATGCTCCTATGGGGACGGAAATTAGGTCACCTTCACAATCTACAAATAATAATAAAAATAAATTTAATAATACAGTCTTTAAGAGTCTTCCTATCATTTCCGTGTGCTGCACACCTTTTACAGTTGTACTTATTAATGAATAAATGAATTTCATTATTACAGTTTTAGCTAATAGTATCTAATATTAAATAGAGCGTAATATATGAAAATATTATCGTTTATATTAAAGTGTTTTACGTTTAGCTGTTTCACGAATATAAAGCAAATCCTGGTCTAAATGAAAGCCATCCTTGCTATAATAACCAGACGTTTAAATAATTTATCTTCCATCAAGGTTCCATACAATGTCAATTTTCATTATTGATATAGTTCTTCAATACAAGGGAAACGGCAAGATTGGATTAAAATTGATTCAAGCCGAGAGCGTAGCGCGATAAATGAATGCAGCTCTGCCTACACAATCTCTCTTTGTGTTCTGGCCCGGGTTTATTAAACTTAAATCTTCAACATTCAGGTTATGCAAGACAGATTAAGCAAATTTGTTAATAAATATTTAAAAACATTTATAAGATATTAATTCTAGTATTATAAAAGAATAGGTTGAATGAAAATTGCGTGTTGCAAAACGCAACGATATGCGCGAGGCCGTTATTATAATAATAATAATAAATCAATATAACTAACATAAATTTGGTTCAATATGTTGCATTATATATACATATGAAGTAACAATATTCAACACTTAAGATTTTTGTTAAAGCTACGTATTTTAAACGAGTTAATACGTTATATATATCAATGATGTACCAAAATTTGTTAAAAAAAGTGGTTAATCACTTAGATATATAATACAGTATATATAGTATGTATGTATAAACTATTGTTGCTAGCATAAAATTCGTTATATAAATCAATTCTTTGAGATCTTAAACCATATTGTTTATATATTTTTTTATAGCACAGAGGGAAACGCCCATGGACACTCTCAATGCCAGAGGGCTCGCGAGTGCGTTGCCATTTGACCTAAGTTTGAATATTTCAATACAAATACTATACGCTATAGTAGTTACACTTAATTCCTGTCTCGTCACATCGTAGACTCCGCAATTAAGTGTTGCACGAAATGCATTTCTTTTAATTTTTGTATCACTATTCCCGGCCCACCCCTGGAGGCTCTACACACAATGCAGAGCAATCTCGTCTCGCATTCGTCTTCAGATAATTCCTGTACAGAGGACTCATCGTGTAAAACGATATTGTAATTTATTATTTTTTTACACTTTGTTGCACAAATATAACAGTGTAGTTTCAGCTAAAATTATGTTACGTACGAGCCAAAATATAGTATTATATATTTACACAATTAATTAAGATGCAAAATAATACTTAACATTAAAACACAGAAATTAAGAAGTGTCGCGTCATCGAAAAGACTACTGAAGTTTCTTTTTTTTTTGGGGAGGGGATGGCCTCCGGAAATCTCTCTCAACGCACGAAACGCGAGTACTATAAGGCGAACCTATTGCATCACTTCACGCCGGTTTTCTGAAAGACAGTGGTACTGCCCCGGTCGTGCCTGCCCATTTGGCTGAAGTCCGAAGGCAGCATGGCACTCCCACTAGAATTAAATTATAGATGCTTGCATAGATAAAATGTTTATTTAAATATATGAAGGAGAATTATATACGTTTGAATAATCATAAATAATTCTTTTTTTTATATACTTTGAGTAATGGATGTTTTTTTATCTTTTTCATATATTTTTGTAATGTCTCTTTATGTGTTGTGGCTCTAGCGCGAAGCCAGCCTTTTCAGAATTTGTACGTTTTTCTTGTAGGATCCTAAGTAGAAATTACGGAAATACCTACACGGTGGTTTTACTTAGTCGAGGTCACTAATAATTTGATTTTTGAGCAAGTTGATATGCACATCCGATTAAAATTAGAGTTAGATCCCTATAATTATGTAAAAGGTATATAAGGACAAGACAAAAATAGAAAAGAATAGGTTGTGTGGGTAGTTGAATGACGTGAAGTACCATAATTTCTGTGGGACGGGTACTCTGCGGTTGACAGCGCTACGGCTTCAGGTTTCATTTTCTTTTCATCAAGGTATCTTCACGCTCCGGCAACGACGTCTCCGCAACTCGCGACACCCCCTCCCAACTCCCTGAAATAGCCATCCTACCGATTTGAAAACTGCTTAATTTACCTTTCAAAAGAATCAAAGGGATTATTGTTTAAATTCGAAAAGTTTAATGTTTTACTTAAGACATTAATTCTTAACGAAATAAATGGCCGTAATTATGAAGTTTTATGCTAACGTAAAAATAAAAATGAGCACAATATAAATACGTTGTTAAAATAATCGCAATAGTTCGTTTGTTATTCTTTCACGTCTAAATCGCTTAAAGGATTATGAGAAATGTCGGTACATTGATTTACTAGGTTCAATTATAGATTACTTCCGGTAAAATAAATGATGCAATCAGCAAAGTCATAGGGTAGTTTAGTAATTTATAAATCTTATACTAATCGTTAATAATCAAAAACTATTGAACTTCTTTATACATACAATATTTTATTCAATATCACTTTCAAGGTAAATCAATTTTGTTAATTAATTTTGATGAAATAAATCATTGTTATCGAGAGAATCTCTCAATCGCCGGATTGCAAATAAATCTCAATTGAGATGCAAAGTTTCATTTCAAAGCTATCGCTATATTAACAGTAGATTAATTCCAATTCTTGCCCTCTACAGGCTGCCTCTACGGTTTTACAAAATACACTCCTATGCAATGTATTAGCTACGCCGTAGAACGTAGAACAATGAAAATACTTCTTGGACGTTAAAAGACGAATTGCGATTGGTAATGAGATTTTCATTAATATATTATTTATAATAATAGTAATACTTATATTTGTTAGATTCATTTATTTTCAATATTTAATATGTATATTATAAAGAAGTATTTAAATCTCTCAGACAAAAATCGTTCCGATTTGTGGTCTTGTATTTTGTTAGCAAAAAAACATAAAAACCACAAAAAAAATCCAATTCTTCCCTGAGTACCATAGAATTATATTTATTCCAAAATGATAGAAATTTTACTGTTAAGTCTAGTAACGTAGAGTATAAAATAACGATGAATAAATTAATACAAAGAAATCTTCAAAAAATCTTAGAGTAAGAGTAGTAAGCGTGGGCCTTTAATTATAATAACATGTTTAGTATTGAAACTTTAATGTATAAAAAAATTACATTAAGGCTTTTAGGCTTCGGACCGTAGCCTAGCACGATTGCGCACAGTAGTTAGTAAGAAAAGCTCAGTGCTCGTTTAGACCCAAGAGAGGTGTGACGTGAACCGCTCTACCGTTCCGAGCTTCCGAACGAAACTTATATAACTTACGCGAGTGTTTAATTAATAATGTTACTGTAAAAAATGTTTGGTATATATGCCTTAAGGATTGGTCTATTGATGGTTTCATAAAATTGTAAGTATTTCTTTACCAATTTAACAGAATGTTTTCCTGGGCTTAAGAAATACTGCATTTCTTTTAAATGAAATTTATATAATAACTTTTGAAAGTTAACTTTAGGATCGTTCTTTAAAATATGGAAAATGTAAATGATTTTTTAGATAGGAACTTAGAATTTTTTTTCTTAAGATTTTACTTTATGTTAGTAAGTGTTACATGTTATTTTGTGTTCTTTATTGTTTATTATTTTTGCACTTGTACTTTACCCTCTGTAGGTGTTTCTTTTTTATTGTTCCATATGTATATGTTTTTGTATTAGGGACCGAAGTATAAATAAAACAAAATAAAACATTTCGAAGGATAAACATATTTTTTATCTTGACAATATTTTTATTTATTTAATGTACATGTATTTTCCTAACTCACGATCTATTCGGGATTTTTGGACAATATTTAGGTTTCAGTATGGACACCCTAACTGTAGCTAACTTCAACGTTTGTTATTTGCTTATGTTATACATATTACTAATACATTATGAATGCACGTATTCTATTCACAAATTTGTTAGAACAATATATCGTAAAACCTTTTTAGATTAAACAAACCAATTTAAAAAAAAACAAAACAGAATTTGATACACTTACTTTGTGGTATTTTTATGCCAGAAAGATTTCAACGGGAGTCAAGCGCGACTTTTGCAGTTGTTCAAACTAATACACACATGAGTTTATTTGATAGACAACTCCACTTAGATAAGACATTTATATAACTCATGAACATTACTCCACCGCTGATCCCTTGTCAGAACAATAGTGTGATGTACCCAAATTTTCATGCAGTTTCCCGATACAACGGAGGCTACATAATTCTAAAGACTGAATTTTTCCGTAGACTGTCATATACAATCAGCTGTTGAAAATAATTAAATCTAATTTTAATTTCCTTTTTATTTATTTATTTATCCCACATCATTATTCTATCTTAACAGTTATTAATTCGATAGAACGACACATTAATTATACCCACACCGATCAACCTACATAAAAAAACATTAAAAAAATATATTTATATACCTAAATCTTATAACTAATCTATTTTAAATAAATACACTGACAAAGCTAGCTCTCTTCTACGGCGTAGCTGGTCATAACCCACCATACCCAGAACAAACATAGTCGGGTACATAAGTGGATACAAGGGATACACAGTCTCTTGTAGAGGTAATGTGTGTAATTTTATGTCTTTCTATATAACATTTTTTAAAAGCGGCTAAACCTTTAATTATTGTAATGAGTCTAGCTTGAAGTTTAATCTCTGAATCTATCTCTTGATTAGACAAACTTATAAAAGCTCATTAGTGTTATGTGTTAGAACTTCAAAGGATTATATGGCTCATAGTTCACTTTGACATCATATATTTAGTATTTACTGCAGTGCAATTGCAACGCAGACTACTCCTGACATCAGTCTTATCAATTTAAATAGACTATTAATACACTAGATGGCATATGCCAACTGATGAAATTAATATAGAACAGATACACGATGAGAAATAATAAAATAGAAAAAAAAAACAGAGGACGTAACCTCTTTTGACCCCAGATTTCTGAATCTGTTTCATGATCATTTTTAAATCTAATAGGCAAGTAGGTGATCAGCCTCCAGTCCCTGACACACGCCGTCGACTTTTTGAACCTAACACATGTCGGTTTCCTTAATGTTAAATGCGCACATAGAAATTCCATTGGTGCACAGCCGGGGTTCGAACCTACGACCTCAGATATGAGAATCGCATGCTGAAGCCACTAGGCCAACACTGCTCACGGGAAAGAATAAGTTATCCGAATTCTTAGTAGATAACATGGCATTATCTATAAAAATGCTTTCACGACTTACTACGAAAAGCTTATTCATTTTCTATATTTCATAATTATACCAACGTTATTTACAAATGTAATCGATGCTATAAGCTTATAATAAGTACAAAGCAAAGTAGTAACTTCGCTCCGTCTTCGCCCAACAAGTTTCCATCCAAGTTCATTTAAGTTAGTTAAAGATATAATGTTTAGAATATTAAATCAGTGAAACAGTAAATTCAGAATAATTTTTCCGGGAAACTCTAATTAATCAGTTCATAAACAATTTTTAGTATCATTGGTTATCACACCAGTCATAGAGTGAATGGAGGAATAAGGGCTTGGAGACGTTCTCGTATGTAGAGAGTTGTAGGATGGGAAGGTCTGTGATTACCTTCCTCCTCGGGGAACCAGGAATAAGCTCTATAAATAACAGTCATTATTTGTTATAGAACGTGTATCAGGAGACGAGTTACTTATGTCTCCCTGCGGCGTGTGTATCCTCATGACGATATTATGCAGTAAGTCCTTCTTTCTTTAAAGTTTCTGTAAACTGCCTTGCGATTCTGTAACTCTGATTTGAGCGCGACCGCCGATGCGAAAACCGCTGTGAGAGTTCGAAAAGTGAGTTACAGAATCGCAAGGCAGTAATCGTTTTATGTTTTAGGTATTAACTTCCTATAACAGCCAATTCTTCCATTACCCATTGGCATTATCGAAAAATTAATTGTATAATATCGATTCAGGAACGAGGCTTAGCAGTTAGCACTAACTATGACTTCCATATGTCAAAATTCATCATTTATGTTCCTGAAATTAAAAATACAGATGATAATAATTAATGATAAATACATTAAATTAAAAATAAATAAAACTAAAACAAAGCTATTTCAGAAGTTATTTTATGATAACAGAACCTATACATATTTTTATTTTTAATTTCCATTAAACATACATAATTTGATTTGATGGCGTAGCACCAGTCTCTAGGACCTTCTGACACTGACACTTATAAACACTGTTGATGGTTTTGTTATGTGGCTAAGGAATGGAAATCAATATTTTAAATTATCGATTTGTGATAAATTTATAATTATTTACAAGTATATACTCTATGACGTTTTTGATAGGCACGTTAAATACAGATCATTTTTATTAACACTTAATTTTAATACTGTCAAAAAATCAATACATTTCTCCTTGCAATTCTACACTCTCTAATTGATGTTTCAAATGATATTTATATGTTCATAACTATTTTTTGCAATGCTTCACAGATAAATAAAAAAAGTTTACTTTGTAATCTTACCAAAAATATAAACAGGAACCAGACTTAACGCAGTTTGAAAGAACAAGAATGTTTTCGAAATATTCGATTATGTCAACATGGCCGCGTCTCGATTCGCGAACTACTTTAAATCTCACCCTTAGGCCATTACCTTGGTAAGTCCAGCGACTTCTTACAACGAAATACCTTTTGCCATCAGGTGCATGGTCAGAAAGCACCAGCGAGGCGCGTCTTGGGCCCATTTTTACCACAGAACCTCCGAGTGTTGTGCGATACGCACGCGCGTCTGGAGCGCGGGTAGCGTGTATTGCGGTCGCTGCTGGTCCTGCACCCACCATCACATGGCTTGCTGATGATGGGTCAACCCTTTCAGATTTGCCAGGTGTTAGGTATGCTATTTTTTTTTTATTTGCGCTATTCAACTATGGCTATTTTTTAAATTTATCTTAGTACGTACGTAAGACTTCGTTACTTGAACAAAACTATCGTAACTATGGCCAAAAAAGCGATTTAAAATAATGGAATGACACAACAAATGTAATATTAAAATCTAGTCTACGCGTTATTGTCATTATTTCATTATTGTTATCTAAAGAAAATGTGTAACCAAGATGCAAGACCACAGATGTAAGTTTTGAAAAGTTTAGAATTCAGTCTTTTTAACAATAAGTCTATGAGAAAATTACATTCTATAAAGCAGGAAGTATCCCTTCTCTCGCCTCTCAGTTGAAAGGGGGTGCGAGCCAGTGTCCTCTCTTAACGAGAGTCATTTCCGTAACAAATGACAATCGTTAACGGTGCACAATGTTCGTTCCTATGAATAAGTGCGAATATCTCATTGTCTTTAAAAATTACTTTTAAATTCACCAATTTGTCTTTGACTTTAACGAAATAAGTTAGGTTTAGGTTTAAAGACTTTATTTCTCAAAAAAGACAAAAAATGTCACTTACATGAGAATAATACTCTAGATAACATAAGTTCCCGAACAAACTAGAAAACTAACGTATAAATACCAGTTTAAGCGGAATATATAATGATACAGTTAATCATACATAATGTAAACTTTTGGGAGAGTTATTAATGCAAAATTTTAAAATAAAATTTATACTGAACCGTTGTTATTGTTATATACATAGAAACTTATAACGTTTGGCAATTTAATTTAAAGATAAGGACTGAGTTTATACAAAAAAAATTACTTTTATATAATTTAGTATGTAAAAATTAATGGGTATTAAAATTGTATTTATCTCAATACCACGGAGAATCAATTATGAACTGAATTGAACAAAATCTAAATTTTAATTTGGCATGTGTCAAGTTATACATCTTATAACTTTACAGACTACTAATGCCATGTATATCTATACTAATATTATAAAGAGGCAAAGTTTGTGAGGTTGTAAGGGGTAATCTGTGGATTTACTGATTTTGAAAATTCTTCTACCAATAAGTAGCGTGTGAGTGGCTATGTAATATATACTAACCCGAAAAATTAAGACATTTTCGTGGTCAGATTGATCGAATCAGATTTGAAAAGTTGATAAGCATCATAATGTCTACAAAAAGTTAGCAACAACATGTATTAAAGTTATATATTGTATAATATGTAACTTATAAATCCTCCGCCGCGTCTAACTGTCATTCTGCGATAAACTCAAAATCCACTGCATGGAATTTATTGCGGTTTTCAATATCTAGAATGATTCATGAGGTGTATAATGATTTTTCAAGGCTTACGGGTCACGATTGCTCGTGCGACGGGAGCTTCGCTAGTGATTGATAAACTAAGTAAAATAATTCACGGATTAACAGCTTTACATGAGTTATAGTATTAAAAGAAACTTATTATTATTCACTCAGGCTTTCTTAGTTTTATAAGCGTGATGATTACCTAAATCATTGGAGTTATGCCCCGAAAGTATAGCTAGACGTAGGCACCTTCTTCAGCATTTTAAAAACATTAATATATAGAGTGAAAAAATTATCCCCTATTATTTAAAGCCCATTGACCCAGGAACCATACAGTTAGAGAAAGTAAATGTTGTCTCTAACATAGTTATTACAAAAACAATCGACCTCCTGAGATTCCAGTTCATTAATTAGGAATGATAGCAAGGTAAGTGTCGGTCACAATGCAAGCAGTTTTGTTTTATACTTAATGTAGTTTATAAGTAAAAAGGTTTTTTGAGAGTGTGTGAGTGTTTTTACAGTATATTTGTAATGTTTTAGACGGATATACGCGAATGGAACGCTCGAACTGGTCCCATCTAGTGGGACCACGAGCGATGTTCCGACCACAGTCCGATGCCGTGCTTCTAATGCTCATGGAACGCTACTTTCTAGGGACGTACATCTAATGTCAGGTATTTTAAGTGATTAACTATTAACCAGTAATTTTCCACCTGCCTGCCCAGTGTCTTGTAGGGTTGACATTTCACATATCTCTAGTAGACAGACCTATACAAATCGGTGCCTAAAATACTTTCTTGTTTACAATTATTGCTTTAAACATTTAAGTAGTAAAATGTATATTAGGGAAATAAAGGTGTATTTTAATTTTATTTTATTACTAAGATATTGATGAGAAACCAAACAAATTCTACCTTTTGTTAATTTTAGTGGTGAAAAGTGAATCTTTTGTGTAGATAATATCTCAATATATATACTGTGCAGTGACAGATGGCGCATGGGAAGTGGCCGTAGAGACAGGGAGTACGAGCGTAGGTGGAGTGGCAGCACTACGATGCCGTGTCTCCGGAGCGCCAGCGCGCGTTGCGCTCTGGTACCGCGCTGACACACTGTTGGCAGTCGATTCGCCGTCACCCGGTAAATGTTTCTGCAAAGTAAAAATAATATAAATTCTAAATCAGTCGAAATACGTAGGGTGAATTCCTGAATAAAAAAGACTGTATATTTATATGGGCTTCAATTTACCCCCTGCAGCGACGATGTTTTTCCATAACGTTTTTATTTTCGTATACAGATTCCCGATACCTGTCTGCGGGTGATACTCTGTTGATTCGTGATGTGTCAGCGGCGGATGCAGGCGCATACAGCTGTGTCGCGCGACATGAGCTTACTGCTCTCACCCGTCGCTCAAGACCCGCGCCACTTGAAGTCATGCGTTAGTACTATTTAATTCAAATTTTGATCAATTGTATACAGTTAATACAGTAAAAATCATTCTTAAACATTCACTCGTAATTGATTTAATTAACATGTTTGTAATGGTGGCAGCTTCTTATAATATTTTCATAACTAAAGCAATATAATGGTGTTAGAACTAAAAACGTATCTTTTCAGCAAGTTCTGCAGTTGCGGGCAGTGCACCCCGTGTGACAGCAGCGAGTGAAGTTTCTGTCGCGCCCGGTGCACCCTTTTGTCTTCCCTGCGCTGCCTCTCAGTACCCACCACCACATTATACGTAAGAATGTTTGAGAGCATTATACTTGGAAAAAAAGCGTAAACGATGATTGCTGTTAGATGGTGTGAAGAAAAGTTGGAGGAATGGGAATTCCTCGTCCATGAGGTACAGGTCGTTTAGCACACTGTAAATCAGGATGATTCAGGAAAGTGAATAGTATGTTTATTTTAAATAAATAATTTTAATGCAATTTAGGAAATATCAATAAAGTACTTCTTTGCTAAAGTACTAAATATCTCACAAGATTTTTTTTTAATTTTATGAAAAATCTTAACGTGAGGGGCCTTTACTTTAACACTTTACATACCAAGAATACTTATCAAATTCAAAATACCTCAAAATAATGTCGGCCTATGTTATTGTACACATTTTTTTTTTTGTTTAAACTTGGTGTTGTTTGTAGCGGTTTATCTGTGATTTGACGCAGCTTTTTAATTTAATTATTGTTCTGTGTTGAATTTGAGGATAGATGGTACCGCGAGAGCGAAGGGCGGCTGCAGCCAATGGAAGGTGGTGATGCGTGGAGATGGGCGGATGGTGCAGCGTTGTGCGTGAAACGTGCCAACCGCAACCACGCTGGAGTGTGGCTTTGCAAAGCGTATAATGTATTTGGTGACGCCACAGCACAGACCCGCCTCGATGTACACCACGATCTTACTGTGGATCTTCAGCCACAAGTACTGGTAAGTTCAGTACCCAAAGTCTATTTAAAGCTCGCAAAGTGACGTTTGCAGTATGTCTCAATGCTGTCTTGCCTCACTCAAGTAGCACTTAAAGTAAAAGCTATGCCAATAATTATTCGAGTGGAAAAAAATTGTTTTTTTTTTAAGCTGTCCTAGACACTGGCTTCATAAAATATAAGAGAAATTGTAGAAATGGATTCCCTGGGGTCTCTTAAGTGGCTTATGGCAGACCCTAATATTAAAACTCACCTGTATTTTGTCAATTGATGATTGGTAGGTAGCAGAAGCGGGTGGGGCAGCACGGTTGCGCTGTACATCTAGTGCAACCGGTGCAGCGCTGCAATGGCTACATGATGGAGTCGCGTTAGCATCGCGTGGGCCCGATTTAGAGCTACGAGGTCTGACAAGAGGACAACGAGGAACTTACCAATGTGTGGCTCGGGATGGATTGCGTAGCGCGCAAGCTGCGGCGGAAATACGTCTTGGAGGTTATCTTAGTACAACTGTTAATACGTTGTTTTAAAAATAACTCATATACGTTTAACTAAGTAACAGTTTAATTCACGAATTAATTATATCTCATAATATTGTCTTTGATTAACATAACCTTTACACATTTAAAGAAAAAAACTTTTTAACCGGATTAAAGTTATGTATTATTATAAATTTACAATTATTTAACATAATTTTGTATCGACTTAGTCGATACCAACTCCGGGAAATAAATACAGATAATGCAACTTTCTCTACAGCTGTGATACTTTTTGACATCCAACACCCAAGTTAAGCAACGTCGGGCGAGGTCAGTACTTGGATGGGTGACCGCCTGGGAACACCTCGTGATGTTGTCTTTTTATTGTAGGGATAAGAAATGAAAATTATTTTTGGAATCACTTAACTAAATTAGTCTTGTTGGGACGAAGTTATCAAGCGTTGCGAAAGGGGGCTAGACGGAATAAATTAAGACCAAAAGTTGTAACGATACTTTTTGCTATAGTTGTTATATTTTACATTTTCGATTTAGCTATCGCCAACGTCCATACCACGTTGAATACACCGGTTCTCGTCCGATCACCGAAGTTAAGCAACGTCGGGCGAGGTCAGTACTTGGATGGGTGACCGCCTGGGAACACCTCGTGATGTTGGCTTTTTTTTTTCGTCGTAAGATTGGTGTCGAGAAAATCTATCATACTGTTATGATACCAATTAACATATAAATTAATCGAAAGGAATTTCGTTCCATCCGCGTGTCCCTTGACACCTCTAAAGTTTTTTCTTTATATCTCATAAACTAGAAATTAACATAAAATAATAAGACACTGTAACTTATTAATGCCGCCAATTTTTTTAATTTTTTTTGGAGTTTATGGCCAGTGGCCTGGTATCCAGACCTTTAGGTCAAATGCCGCCAAACGCAAAGTGACCACAGATAAATAAAAGTGTAATATGCCACAGACCATAGACCATAAGAAATAATATTCTTGGATACAATAATCTATCTGATGGTTCGGTCTGATAATATTTAAAATACACACCACACAAAAATCTGCCGTAAATTTGTATTATAGTTAAAATATTCAATCAATTATTTTCCAGCGGGGCTTTAATTTGAAGTTATTAAATTCTTATAAATCCTTCGAATATTAAGTACTCAGCAAAACAATACAATAAACTATATTAAAATGGCTTTAGAATTGTCACATGTATCAAACATTATTATTCACTCGTTACTATTACTTTCCGAAATAAAAAATATGAATGTTGCAGAGTCGCCACCAGAGCTCCAGTACACCTTCATTGAGCAAGCATTACGCGGTGGCGCTGCGGTCACGCTCCGCTGCGCTGCCGCTGCCTCGCCGCCACCAAGACTGCACTGGCAGCTTGATGACCAACCATTAGACCGCTATCTTGCACGACATAGGTACGCTAATGTAACACCATTTATAAATACTTACAAATATTTGTATTATTATAATTCACATATACATTGAAATAAATAACTAACCTTAACATATAATAACTAAAATATATTATTATAAGGAGTCCCTTTAGGAAATGTTCAGAAGATACTGGCAGCGTTCCCCCTTTGAATCTCTAGACTAATTCTTTGTCCGAGGTAGATGCCAGATGTTCGGTCTCCTGTGATGTCGACTAACCTTTTTGATATTTCTAATTAGGTTTTACGCTAATTAGGTTGTCAAATTAATATCTAGACCATAATTCGATTTTAATTTTAATTTCTAAGTAATACTAAAATACTCTTCTGGGAACCCTAACACAGGTATTTTTATACTTAAAAGGGTGCCCAAATCTTACACATAATAGTGAATTGTTGTCAAATGAATAAACACATTTTTAATAATACCAAATCTGTTATAAATAGAGTAATAAAATTCAGCTAACAATAATTGTTGACACGTCACACCTCTTAATTTTTATGTTAATTATGAAGGTAAATTTTATACACTGGCAACTCAAAAGTCTATAACAGAGCCTCTCTTTTTTCCCTAAAAACATGACTCAGTTTCTCGAGTAAAGAAAAACTACGTTACAGGTACTCGGTTCGCGAAGAGACATCTATATCTGGTGAAACAGTCTCAGTCTTAAATATATCATCAGCACAACCAACAGATGGCGGGCGATACTCTTGCCGCGCTTCCAACCCTCTTGGCTCTGTCTCTCACAGTGCCAGGCTGAATATATACGGTAGGTTTTGTAGGCGAGCACTAAAACTCTAAAACAAACTAATATTATGTTTATCTCCTTGTTATTATCTGTAACTGTAAGCCGGTAGCATAGCTTTACTATACTTTAATTGAGTTTTTTTATGTATAACCAATAACCATACTTGAATCAATAGTGGCTTAATCTTAGCTATATTCAAAATAGTATTTTCTCAAGATTTATTCCTATTTGACAACCGTGTTCCCTGCTTCCGTATAACTTCTGTTCATACACGCCGGATTTTATTTGAAAAATTGATATTTCCGTTGGTAGATACAGAAGGCCTAGCTATTTCAAAAATATTACCGCTAAAGCAAGCCAGAAATGTGTCCCATTGAATTTATAAAGTTCTTCAATACTCATTGTTTAATATAAAGTTCAACAGGTCTATGGCTCCCTGCCTCGCCCCCTAGTCATCTGCATAATGTATGCAGATGACTATGTATATAGGGGTATCTTGTATTCCTGTAGGAACAATTCTACGAAATGTATGATTCTTGTAGGTCCACCAGCGGTACGTGCACTGGAGCCTGTCAGAGCTGTTGCTGGAGACAACCTCACGCTGCTTTGTCCCTACTCCGGATATCCGATCAGGTCCATAGAGGTGCATTTGTACTGTATATCAATATTCTATTCAATTTTCATTATCAAATTCAACAGAAAATTCTTAATCACACTAATACATATAAAAAAAATTATAATCCCTCACTGCTCAAAGGAAAGTGATACAACTCAAAGAATTTCCATTATTATCTGTTGCTAGGCGCGCAATTATAACATAGTCTATGATCTGTCATGGATTTTTTTAACTTCATACATATTTCGCATTTGGTCCAAAAAAACACTTTTGAAATTATTAGAATACGTATCGCTAGGTCGTAAAACTTGAGCCTGCAATTTATTATATTAATTTATTCAATTCAATTCATGATCATTTATTCATAACAGCATAATAAAACACACACACACATATTCACAAAAATATTTTTCATCTAACAGTCAAAAATATAACTTACATATATTAAAAAATCTTGAAAAAAATATTATAATATTGATATGAAAATATTATAATTTTAAAAGAAAAGTGCTCTTTGATGTAGAATTAACACACTACTAACACCTTCTATACTGGAGAAAATTACAATTCATAGCAACTTTTTCTTCTTTCCCTTGCTGTATCGTAAGTCAATTCAGTTTAATAAACAATTTACACAAATCATATTTTATGATAGTAACACATATGTGTGTACGTAGCTCTGTACGGTGGAGCCGGCGAGGTGCACCTACGGCGCTAGAAGGTGCAGGTGGACGCGTCTGGGCAAGAGCTGCGGCCCTGAAGCTTTCACCTGCAATGGCTCAAGACGCTGGACACTATACCTGTACTGTCACAGCACCGCCTGCACCACCTGCTGCCCGGGATATCGAGATACAAGTCAGAAGTATGCTATCCTTTTGCTATGCTACATGAAGAAAGAAGTCTTCTTCTTTTTTATTGCCTAGATATAATACATCTCTTCTCTTGGCCATTTGCAGAGGCACTTACACGAAAATGCCTATATTCCTATCATGAAAAAGAAAATACTTTTTCCAGATCCTCCAAAGATATCACCGTTCATGTTCTCTCCGGAACTGACGGAGGGTGCAACAGTGCAGGTACTATGCGGCGTTTCGTCAGGAGATAAACCTCTATACTTCTCATGGTTTAAAGATGACCAGCCCCTGCCACCTAATTTGCAGGTGAGTTATTGCAGTCATAGTAATTTCTCAATATCAAAATTAGGAACCTTTAGATACAACTTCTTTAACGTATAAAAATGCAACTTTATTATATTTATCAAACATGTTATTTAAGCTTTAGTTCGTAGGTACGTGATCACTTAAGTTTATAAGCTCGTTTATAACATGATACGGTAATAATACAATTTCCTTAAATGTGTTTTAGATAGAGGAGAAAAGTTTGAACGAGTTTTCACTTTTAATGTTCCCCGAACTACGAGCGGCGCATAGTGGACGATACACTTGCCGCGTTGCGAACCGAGCCGCTGCTGCAAATTACACAGCTATACTTACTGTTAAGGGTATTTATTTTTTATAATTTACCATATAACTTACTAAGGTGACGTTTCCAATTGTACAATACATAAATTGTATACTAGCAAAATAAATAATAATAAATGACAGCTTTCAACGGCTGTAAACCGAAGTTTGATAAAAGCAATTACACAAAGGATTAATACTCATTATTACTTTTGATTGTAATTATTAGTAATTATTACTTATACAGATTTTTTTACTCACCAGTTGCTCCAAGTTGGGAAACGGAACCTCTTGACTCCGCGGTTCTGCTGGGTGCACCTCTAAAACTTGATTGCGCGGCGAGAGGCTTTCCCGCGCCTCTTGTGGCGTGGTATAAGAAAATTGGTGGGTTAAAATAACTAAAAAAGAATGTTAATTTTTTGTATTACTACTAAATACCTACACTAGGCATTTTACCACGGGACTTTTTTATTCCCAAAGTCAAAATAGCTATTTCAGAAAAAAAATTGTAAGATAAGCAAAGTAAAAAAACGTATGTATAGTGTGTACTTATGTACGCGTTAGAAGTTATACTTCTTTGGCGTAACAAGATAAAAACTTTCAAAATTTTTATTATTAAGGTATTTAATACATTGAAAGTTTTATTATAACGCATTATCTAGTTAAATGAAGTTCAATTAAATATCACAAAATAAAATGTTGACTATAGCTAACTTCAGGGTTTCGGTTTTTTGTGACGGTGTGCGCGCGCTCGCGTAAAATCGTAAAAATTTACTCCTATCATTTCTCCCTAACGCGCCAAAAGAAGTATAACTTCAAAAATTCAATAATTTAACTAAGTTAGATTACAATATTCTGTTAATTATTACATATTTTTTTCACAAGAGGGTGCAAGTAGTGGGGATGGTACAGAGCGTTGGGAAGCAACAGCTCCTGGTTGGGAGGGAGGCGAAAGGCAGTCTGAAGGGAGTCAGGCGAGCGATGCCATACGAGCCACGTTATCCGCTAGAACAGCTTTGCGATCCCACCAGGGTTTGTACCGTTGCAGTGCTGAAAACGGAGTTGGACCACCTCTACTCAAACAAGTTAATATCACTGTTCACGGTGAGTATCTGTTGTAGTATTGAGGTATTGAGGTATTTTGTTTGATTTATTTGTTATTATTTATATATATCTACATAGGGGTATGGGTATTACTGTTGCACTTTTTCTTACTAAACTATAAAAAGGAGTCATAATTTATTTTTATTTTATTTTAACCTAATTGTGTACATCGACACATGGCGCGTCAATAACAGATTCCTACAGTCGTACTTTATACGAGTACCTAAAAGTTTAAAATTGCAATAGTGTTTAAATTTTCAATAAGTAATTCTAGTAGTTAATTTTGTTTTTAAGTATTATAAGATTATTGTAATGTCGACGCTTCAGTGAACGGCGAAATTGTAACCAATTTTCGTTTCGCGTATATATTTTGTATTCATTATAATAAATTTGTAATTAAAAAAAAATACGTCTCTGTTGTCATTAAAATACTACATAATGCAATTGTAAAACAAACGATGCCAAATGTTATATGTAAAATAAAATAAATGTATCACGACCTAACTTTTTGTACAACATATGTAGTAATTTTTTCCGGTTTTTTTTTAAATTCGTGGCATGAAATCAGTTTAACCAGCCACGTAGTATAATAATTATGTTCATGTAAAATTTACCTCCTTAGGCTTTTAACAACAGAAGAGTCGTTTTTTACCAGAGCCTGCCAACTTTGGGACTTCGAGTGACGTGTCACGCAACACGTCAGCTGTGCTTGGGCAAAGCGCTACGCTTAGCTGTCTAGCGCATGGCGACCCTCCGCTGACTGTACATTGGACGCACCACGGACATAGACTGGACCTTGATAATTACAGGTAATTCTGCTCATTCAATTAAATTATAGTCTCAATAATAGCTTAATAAAACATTATTAATTTATAACAATAAAACTACAAAAAAGAGTAAAAATACTTCTTTGAGAATATTTAACTTATAATAATAATAATGCCCGTTTTATTTCCAATCATGACAAAAACAAATTATAATACACAGCTTAGATTATTTTAAATTTTTATAATTTTTTTTTCTTTTGCTTGTTATCCTATATCCTAGCTTCCTTCAGTACCGTCGATCGGAACCCCTTCACGGGTAAAGACCTCCTCCAACTTTTTCCAATTGACTCTGTCTATGGCTCTCTTTCTCGATTCGTTTCCTGCTACCGCTTCATTTCTTCTATCAACCTTACCAACCTTTTGGCCTACGTCTTCTCCTTCTTCCTCTTTTCCATACAGTTGTCTTTAAGGTCCACCTATTATCGGTGTATCTTGCTATATGCCCCGCCCATTGCCACTTCTGTTTAAGGGCACAATGTAAGGCATCTATCACTTTTGTGTTTTGTCTTATTTTTTTGCTTTTTATTTTATGTATTTTTCTTATTTTAAGTACGCTTCTTTCCATTGCTTTATGGCATGCTACTAGTTTAGTTTTTATTTTTTGTGTTGTAAGTCTACGTTTGGCAGCCGTATGTGAGAGTAGGTATTTAACTTATACTTGTATGGTATTCATTTATAACTTATATGGTATACAGATGGCGGGTAACAGAGACGCGTACCGCAGAAGGTACTCGATCGGCTCTACGCCTGCGTGCAGCTGAGCGCGCAGATGCCGGAGAGTACCGCTGCGTCGCGCGTAACGCCCATGGCCGTGCTGATCTCTTACTCTACCTGCATGTACACGGTGAGACAATGACTAATTATTAACGATATAATGTTTATTAGAGTATATATTGTGTCGACAATTTGAAACGTAAGATGTGGCCACGAAATTAGAAAAATATAATGTTTTCCAAAACGTTTCACTTTTATATTAAAGTTCCAATGCTTTGAATCCCAAAATTATATTTCACATGCATGCATATTTTTTACGAAATGTTGTTTTATAACAACAAACACATTATATCCATGGAAGGTACCTACAATTATTTTGAATTGTTTTAAACTGTTGGCAAACCTAAGCGCGCAACTTTATAACTGTATTACTAATTACACACATTTCCATACGTATTATGATTTAGAAACTTCAATACTACAGATTCAATAAAAAATAACATTTATATAAACGTTCTAAATATTAAAATCCACAGCAATGATATACATCGATATAAGTGGTGAATGTATATTTTAGTATACAGTATCTACCTAAATATGTAATAATATGTAGGTACGGAGTAAAACGAATTTAGAATAAATGTACTAGTACTTAGTAAATTTCTCAACACTGGTATATCATATTTATAGAGCCACCAGAAGCACCACGCTCCTTACAGTTAGTAGGACTAGGAGGAACGTGGGTGCAACTAAGTTGGCAAGCTCGTTCGCCACCCGGCACACGCTTCACTGCATTTGTGGCATCACTTGATCCCAGCACACTCATCCCTGACCAGTACAATCTTACTGTTCAACGTGATGATCATAGGTACTAGAATATTTTCTCTTATACATAAATTAGGTCAACACTTAAAGGATATAATGCTGAACATAACCCATACATGCTTTCATGTAATTAAAACGTTTTTTTTTTTAAACTTTTATTGACACAAATTTACTAAAGTAAAAACAGCAGCTTTACAATGGTCAACTTTACAAAAAAGGTCCTAAATTCTTACCTGCATTACCAAGTTAAGGTGTTCTTATCCGTAGAAGAGTCTTCTAACATTATTAGGAACTAGAGAATATATTTAAGCAATATATTGACAGCATCTGATTTCAAAAAACTGTGTACTTACTTGCACAGCGAAATTATGGATACGGGTCGGGATAAACTACTTGCGAGGCTTGAGGCACTACGTGCGGCACATGGATACTCTCTACGATTAGCAGCTCACAACCACGTCGGCACCTCACCACTCTCAGATCCATTGCGATTTACCACTCTAGAAGAAGGTAAGATTATTAATTTTAATGTATATGTCATCGTAAAACATACCGTTGCATTATTGATATAAGTAAATTTTTAATTGTGTGGTGCTGTCGCTTCATGGCGTTTTGTATTTCATTTTTGTAATAGGCGCGTATGGCGTTGGGATCAAATAATTAATTTTACTATTAGTATTTATTTTATTTATTTAACAAAACACTCGAGGTAAAACTAAAGTATATCACACTTGACATCTGTCTGTTTTACCTTTATTGGATAATACGGGCTTCAAACATATTATGTTTATCGAAATCAGTTATTAGGCATTGTATCGTAATGTTGCTCTGATAATGATTTTTGTATTAAGTTATTTTCGATTTGTATAGTTTCTTTAATTAAAATAATAATATATTTTATTTATCATCACCGTGTGGGTATTCATTTATGGTGCAATATTTATTGTATTTACATCTCTAGTGTTTAAATAATTGGTTCATTGACTAACAACAACAATTGACAGCTAACTAAGAAACTAAGTAAATAAGTAATTACATAAATAAAACAGAAAGTTCGGCTATTTACCTCGCCATTCGCTGGTGTGTTGACTTGTAAGCAAGTTCATCATGCCTGCTAGTGAACTAGTTGCAAGTATTTTTGGGTTTAGGCAGCCAGAAAACAAAGCAAGCGGAAAGTTTGGTGTGACAACTGACACTATCTAACTCGTTCAGTCGCTTTTTTTGAACTTGCTGGCTAACAGCTCGTAAACTAGCTCCGCTTAAAGCTTTAAATATAAATACACTAGCAGACCGGCCAAGCGTTGCTGTGGCTAAGGTTTTTGTTATATTACATAGTAGCAAACTATTCAAGGGAAACGGTAGAAGAACACCAGTCATGGGGATCACCATGCTGTTTTGATGGTTATGCCATTAAATTGTAGCTTATGTGAAACGTTGGTTCTTTATCTGTTAGAATTGTGACTATCAAATAATAAACATTTTGCAATAATATAATATTGCGGGTATAAATTGAGATGTAAACTATCCTATCTTTTAAGTTAGATGAAACTGCACACGGTGTGCAAATTTGATTGATATCGGTTCGGTAGTTTAGGAGTCCATAGCGGACAAACAACGTGACACGTAATTTATATATATTAAGATATAATCTAATCAATTGTAGCACCAGGAGGCGCACCTCAAAACGTTCGCGTGAGGCCAGTTGAGTCTGGAGAACTACATTTATCATGGAGTGTAAGTTTTTTAATATATTTCTTAAAAATACATAATATATTAATGACGTATTTCTCATCTACTGAGAACGTTATTGCATTTCAATTAAAATATTTTAGGATATACATTAAAATATACGTATTAAAATTATATATATAATGGTATCGATAGCTTATACGAGTACTGGGGATAAATAAGGCGCAACTGTGTTTCTCTGTGAATACAAAAGATTTATTTACTAAAGAAATATCTATTAATTTACATTTAATGAAAAATATATATTTACAAATTATTCACTCACCTGTGAATACAAAAGAAACAACATTTAAAGCCTCTATTTTAGGTTTTATAAAATAAAATAATGTAATGAAAAAAATTAAAACATCTTACATCTATTATGTCAAGTGACAAATTAAACATCGTCGATCAGACGGCAAAGAAGAAAAATAAATTATAAAAAGAGTTTGTATAGGAAAATATGTTTTCCTTACATATATACTAATATATTATATGTATTTGGAAACGGGTCTTTCTTAGCGGAAATGATTATCATTATTATATATATGATTATTATTAAATCTTTATTAATTAATCCATACAAGAATTGTTTAGTTTTCATTAAGTTTAGTTAGTGTTCTAGTATTTGTATGTGTATGGCCCTTTTAGGGTAAAAGCCTTATAGCGCTTATAGCCATAAAGCGGGAATTACATTGCATTAAATGTAGGCTTGACTATATGCTATTGTAATATATGAAAATAAAGATAAATTACAACTAAACCCAGTACTTAAATAAATAATAAAATAGGTTCCAGAACGCGACAGCTGGAACGGCGAGCTTCTAGGTTACGTTGTGTCATGGCGCGAATCTGAAGGCAGCGGGGCAGGGCGGGTGATAGTGCGGGGGAGGGGGCGGGGAAGCGCGGGTTTCGATTTGGGGAGCTAAAGGCAGACTGGCCTTCACCGTTCGAGCCTTTAACCGCGCTGGTGTTTCGCCACCATCACATACTGTATATGCTGCTGCACCAGCTGGTATGTAATTCTATCTACCACCAGTTGAATTGACAACATACCAGAATAAATATTTGGAAATAGTATCCAAAATGGATTAACGATTAAAATAGAGAAATTAATCATATGCACGTATCGTGCACATTTCAAATGCTGCGTGTAAAATATATGCTATAAAAAAATTTAGTTGTATAAAACCAAGACTCGCAACTTAGTTCTTCTACCGTAAACAGTTGTGAGATCCACGTAATACCCAGTCGGTTAATTTATTTAGTCTAAGTCTTCTGTCTTAAGTTATTACGTAATTAGCTGATCTAACTACATCTTATACTGACCATATACACTACAAATATTTTAAGTTTTAAATAAATACATTGACTTAGCCATAATTATTATTCTAATTCTATCCACAACGAAGTTATTGGGGGGTCAAAAATGCCCTGAACTGCTTCGAGAAAATAATTTTAAGACTTTGAAATCGCGTGCCCCAGATGGGTCAATTTTATTATCTGACTTCCTTCATCAATCGTGGTTGTAATATTAAAATATTTATTTCGTCTCTCCGGAGTGGCAAAAATTATCTTACTACTGAAAATTTACTTAATTCATTCATATTTAATACTAATATAAATATACCTTCAATGATAAATTAATTAATAAAGGTACCTACACGATTGATCAAAAAGTCGACGTCAAGCCAAGTTACTGAGTATTTTTTTTTTAGCAGGTCTAGTTCCGCCTAGTGCTGTACGCTGTGAAGCAGTATCAGCAAGAGCAGTACGAGTTCGCTGGTCGCCGCCAGCCTCCGCTCTTCTACACTACGATATAATTTACGCACCAATATTATTTTCACAAAGTATGTTAAAAAATATAATTCCTGTCTTTATTTGAATTGTTAAGAACAAAGTCTAGATTCTAGAACGTAGGAACGTTAAAAATGTGACAGAATACTCTTTTATAAATTACTCGAGGTAAAATTCATAAATATATCATAATAGTATCGTTTAACGTGTATTCATGTATATACCTATCTTCTACGTTTTTTTCAGAGTGTACCTATATGACTCTCTAAATTAAATGACCTATTGACGACAGGCAGTGTGAAGCATTGTTAACTAATAATATACGAGTATAATAATGTCTTAATTACTTAATGATAAAATTAAATTTAGAAGCATTATTTGTTTTACTCTTTCATAAACGTACATTAATACGTACTAAAATAAATGATATTTCGATTATGAAACAATGCAGCATGGAGCGGAGCGTCCCGCACAGCAGCAGCACAAGCCGATGGCAGTGGTGGTGAGGCGGTGGTGTCAGGTCTTCGAGCTGCTGTTAACTACTCACTCAGCGTACGAGCTCGGACCAACGGTGGCAGTAGCCCATTGTCAAATCCTGTTTATTGTCAAACCAAAGAGGATGGTAAAAGATTTTTATTTATTTGATTTAAATATATGACAATATTTATATAGTTTTTTAGTCTGAACTTCTAATTTTGTCTATTTACCTACTGGCAAAAGGCCAGATCAAGATTAGCATAATGATAGATAAAAATAAATGTATGCAAGTATTGATTTTTACTGTTAATGTCTGTTTTTGTATAAGTTCCTGGAGCACCTGAAGCAGTCCGGGCAGTGGCAGCATCAGCTCAAGCAGTGCGAGTGACATGGGCAGCGCCACCTCCTGAAGTACGAGGGGGACGCATCACTCACTACACGCTCTACACGAGGGAATTGGGCAAGTAAGTGATAGCACAGACAACCTTTTTAGAAACATTATTTTACTCAGTTGTAAAGCAAAAAGCGTGCACTAATTTCTATTGCATTTTCAGCTTACAATTTTAAAACTATATTTATATTTCAAAATTATAAATCATTTCATTTATTACGTCAAATTAGTAATCTTATATTTCTTTGAGCCAATTCGGTCTTCCAATAGCAGAGTTGTATGAACTCGATTGATATGCACAGAATCATTTACTCATTTATTATACATTAATATATTAACGGTTTCATACAGGCCAATTACGCCTACTGTACTCTACTTTTATACTACATATGCGGTTAAAATACGATTGGCGAGCACCGACGTAGCGGGCGCTTTCGGAGTCACGTACTATTTTCATAGTTTCGTTTCTATTTTATTTTAACGAACACGTTAGCGAAAGCTATCTGTCAAATTGGTGCCCTAGATTATATATAGTATATACGTAGGTATTCTAACCTGCAGCAACATAATTAATTAGAAAATAATTAATAGCATTTATTTGTGGGGTGGACTACTGAATTCTTCAAGTCACGTTTAGTGATTTTTCCACTGAGTCTCACGCAGGATTTTTGTATAGATTTATGCTTGTGTAGAGTGGGCGGGGAATGGGCTCAACGCGTGGAAACGGAGGAAGATGTTAGTGAGGTCCGACGGGAAGTCCGTGGTCTTCGCGATGGTGCAGTGTATGAGTTCTGGGTGCGCGCTTCAACCTCGGCTGGCCCTGGGGCTCCTTCGCGTGCCGTTACTGCAGCTCCTGCTCATTCTGGTAACATTAACATTATAACATTTTTAGGTTTTATCATAATAATGTAGTTTTTCTCCAAAGCCAAAGCTTAGGTAATCGAATAATTTAACTTATAATTTAAAATATAATATTTTTGTGCTAATCCTTGATCCTGATGATTAAAACAATATTTTAAAGTTATAGTTAGTATATACCGTTAACCGTTAACGAAGATACTAAATTAGAACTTACTACATATTATATACTCTACTTTTATACCATTGAAATATATTGCATTAAATTTAAAACAAATGTACATGAAACTGTGTATTTGTTATAAAGGCTCTATACACAAATACACACGCAACAGACACGATTGTGTATTAATATGTAATTATTGTATTTTTATTAAACTTGTTTATTTCGCAGTATCGGCGCGCATATCATCAGTGAGCACAGAAATAGTAGCGGCCGTGGGCACGCGCGTTCGACTAGCGTGTGCCGCATTGGGGGCCCCACCACTCCGACGCCGTTGGGTTCCACTACCACCGACACATACTATAACCGATACCGGCGATTTGATTATTAACAGTAAGTATTTATAAGCAATTGGCATTTTTAAAATGGAATGAAAAGAAAATGCATGAATAAAAACTAAATATCAAGTAATAAAAAAATATGTTTTATCGTCTGAGCACAAATTCTTAGACCTACAACGCACTAGCGGCTGGCCGCAATGCGGTGTGCCGCTGCGGCAGCACGCACTCGGCGCGGTTAGCCGCAAATACCACGTCCTACCCGCCTCAGTCATCGCTTGTTCCTTGCGCTAGACACTACGCAGAGATTTTTTGACGATATTTTCTACGATTATATAAATAAAAAACTGCCGCAACTTCTTCAACGTCCATCATGCGCAATATTTCAAGAAGCACTGACGAGTGACGATTGCGGCAGACCGCAATAGGGCCGCAATAGGGATGGTTAGCCGGAATACGGCATGCCGCTACGGCAGACCGTATATACCGCGGCCTGCCGCAGCGGCACACCGCATCGCGGCCAGCCGCTAGTGCGTTGTAGGCCTTACTGTCTAAAATGTCGTTTAAGGATAGTTCACCATTAAACAATAAACGAGTGCGTTTGTTTACATAAAAAATCAGTTTATAACTGATTCTTCAACGACCACCACCACCTAATGTACTGAACGTTAGGTTAATTTTTGTACACCCTTATTCACATGCAAACACACAAATGAAATATATTTAAATTGTAGTGTAAAATATAAGTGATGTGATTTTTAAATTTTCTTCTCCGTAATTTGTTCAATATTTTCTAACATTAATATTTATGATAAGATATATTAAAATTATCAACTTAATTTTGCAGAGCTAGAGGAAAGGTGGTCAGGCAACTATACTTGCTCAGTCCGCAACGCAGCAGGTACAGACACTATACGACACGGCGTTATAGCAGCGGCGACTCCAAGTACGCCTGTACCGCGCCTTTTACGGGCTGACACGCACCGACTGGTAGTCGGATGGGAAGCAGTACGTGATGGTGGCGCCCCCCTCCTTCACTATAGTGTTCAGTGGCGATCAGGATGGGGGCAGAAAGAAATGGGACAGCAAATAGTGGGCGGCGAGCAAGCCGTAGGAGTAGACGAAACGCGTTGTGAAGTTGGCGTGTTAGAATGCGGTGCGCGTTATACAATCACAATGCGGGCCCACAACGCAGCTGGGGCCTCCCCTTACTCCGCTCCTCTACAAGTCCGGACCAGTGGAGACAGTCAGTCATTGCTTTTTTTCTTACTCTAAAATTAAGCTAGCATAGAAAGATTTCCATGACCCATTTTTAAAAAGTTTAATCAATTTCGACAATAACATTATTAATTAGTTATTAATATTTTATATTCTTTACTTTATAACACATTTAATTATATTTTTAACATATAGACTTCGATGAACTCTTATAAGTAATATTTCAACCAATTTACCCCTATGAAGCATAAGAGAAGATGTCTGTGCGTAGAGGCTCTGGCGCCACCTGGCAGGCAGAGCATCTGGGCGAACAGCAGCGCGCTACGCGTTTCTTTGCTGGCGTGGGGCGGGCGTTGCGCAGTAGCAACCTGGCGCGCTGCGTATCGACCGGCGAAACAGCCAAGAACTACCTGGACTGCTATACACGTAGATGGGGAGACTCTCGAGGTGTGTGTGACTTTATATATTAATTAAAGAAAAAAAAAATTGTGAACATTTTCGCCCTTTTAAAGAAATGTTTAAGAACCAAAAAAATATATATATATAATACTCCAACATAAGACATAGTTAATTAGATAACGATTTTTTAAATATCGAAAAAAATTTAGCGACAACGACCATGCCTTGTAATGCACAAACTGTTACTACGGGTAGTAAGTAGTAAGTAGTCGTATTAGCGATCCAATCGAGCCTATAAATTGCTTTAAATATATTTCTTGCCATTATTATCAGGTGGTGGGCTTGGAGCCAGCTACGTGGTACGAAATTCGCGTCTTGGCACAGGCTCCAGCCGGCGAAACGCCTGCACTTTATCGAGCTGCTACAAGGTCACTTGCGGGAGGTACTGTTGTATTTTTAACCGACTTAAAGAATAGGAAAAAGTGTTTTGTGTATCTTCAAGCTTAGCTGTTCCGTCCGTAGACTGATCACGAAATCCAAAAAATCAGCCTAATAGGATCTGCATAACGAGTATATAAATGGTTAAATAAATCAGTTATTTTTATGCCGATCACTAGATGCCCCTTGTTTTACTAGAAATGCGGTATTCATACGGAACCTCCTCCGGTTGTATGTTAAAACTACTAACTGTCAAACTACTACAGATAGATAATATACATAGCATCAACTAATGTCCCATGTTTGAGGGTATTCAATAATTTCAAAACTTCCAAACCTGTTGCAAGCTATAAATACGTGATTTGTTTCTGATTTCCAGATCAGATAGGAGAACCAATAGACTTGCCAGTGGAAGCACGTCTAAGCGACGTGGAAGACGAAGTAGAAGTTCGGAGTAGTGGATGGGGGCGGACGGGGTTGCTTAGCGCACTCGGGGGCGGTGCGTTGGCCTTGCTTCTCGCAGCGGCAATACTCTTGGCGTCGTTACGGCGAACGAGTGGTCCAACACCGCCCCCGACATTGCACAATGGAAAGTCCATAGATCCACCATTAGGTATATTCTTTCCAGTGCTTTATTGTTTTACTACCTCGAACATGGTATATAAAATTATAATTGAAGAAAGAAATTAAAAATTGTTCAATAGAAAATAAAAGCAAATTTAAAAAGTTTTAGTTTTTAGTTAAGCGAGGAATTTGCCAGCTCTGGGGTTACAAATCTTCAATTAGCACTTGTGAACCCCACGCTACAAGAATAAGAATCCCTACACCAAAGGGAACAAAATCAATTTTTATTATTATTATTAATATTACTATGTAGGTTAAGAATATTGTAAAAACTATCTCAGAGTGTCACAACTCTCAAGACGCCTGAACCTGCTGTTCGCCGTGCAGATTTTAATAACAATATACCTACTCGTGAAAACGAGTGCCCAGTGCTCATTTTAAAATTTAGTTCCACTACACAGTACAAATAGTAATCATAGTTTTATTCACAGATGACTGTGACGAGATAAGCCCATACGCAACGTTTAGTATGTCGGGAAGTGACTCGGCGCGCGGGGCGAGCGCAGCGCGTGCGTGTTCTTTGCACGTTCGTTCTCTTCCACGCTCGCCACTCGCGCTAGCAGCGCCACCAATGCGTCACCATTTACTTGCTCAACCTAATGGTAAGTTGATATGAGTTAACTAAAATACTAACCCATATTACAGTATATATGTACATTTTTTTTAATACATAATACCAATATAGGATAACAATAAAAAGTTGTTATTGTTATCACAGAGTACGGGACATGCGGTAGCGTACGTGACACAGACAGTGAGTCCAGCGGTTCGCCATGCGCCGCGTGCGCCGCTGAACTCTACCGTTTGCCCGCTGCGCACCTTTCAGGTAACTCACTAGTGACCGCTTTCTAGACCAAATCTAGTTAAATTATTGTAAATAATATTTTGTTGAGTAATTAAGATGTTTCTACTTACTTTTTGTTTTGATATGCGAAAAGACGCAAATCAATTATTTTATTCTTTATAATTTGTTTTCTTGTATTGTTGTGTAATATCATTTTTTTTTTTTGTAAATTTGGCTTTGGGAAACTCTCTCAAATAGGGTGTACTAAAATAATGTATAATCCTGAACGTCAAATATACGGCAAACAGCGTCCGTACCTATCCTTTATTCCCTACACTCAACCTATTATATACTATTATGTATTTGTTTATCAATTTAATAAAAACTCTCATTTAATTTCTATACTAATTGGCAATATGCAAATTTCGCTTTCAGATTCAGTGTCGTACTGAGTATCGGTATAGTGAAAACATGTGGAAACTATTTAAGCCATATTGCAATATAACATATTGCAGTGTGTACATTATGATGATGTTAATGTATTAAAACATCTCTATATTATATATAAAATTCTTATGTCACAATGTTCGTTCCCATACTCCTCCGAAACGGCTTGACCGATTCTTATAAATTTTTATGCAGTCAGTAAGTCTGAGAATAAGCTACTATCTATATTTCAAACCTTTAAACAATACGGGGTGTCCACCCCAAAAAAAAATTTGTATGACAATTTTTTGTTTTTATTTTTTTATGATACAACACAGAAAAATTCATACAACCCTTAATTTTGCAATCTCTACGATCAACTCCTATTTTTTATTATAGCAGATAGTTATTTTTATTGAACTAAAACAATGTTTCTCAGAAATAATATACATGGCAAAACATAGCTAGTATTTGTGTAATATGAAACGGTTATATAACTTACATCATAAGTTAGTAAAGATTTTAATAATTCTGAAATTCTTGTCACGCCATTGTTTTGTTTTTTATGGTTATCAACTTATTTAAGCGATAAAGCTCTGTAAAAACATTTTATTTATTCTGTAAATATTTAGTATTATTTTAAATATTTTATTATGTTTAAAGATTAATTTCGTTTTTAAATTCCGGAACAAATGAAGATACACTACCAGCGGGTGCAACCACGGCTGCCGAATCCAGCACAGAGGATGGCTCATATGGCTCCCGTCACTTGCGTCCTCGAGATATACGTGACACAAATTCCCGTGACATCAGAGATACGCGTGACATGAGGGACGGGCGTGACACGCAACAGAGACGTGCACGTAGAATAGCGCGTCCACAGCAACCGACCATTAGGTAATATTCTTTTAAAGCCTTAACGGAAAAGATTATTAAAGATTCGATATTCATATGTTTTTGTTTGTTTCCTAAGCCACCGGTTCTAGAGAGAGGCGATGCCAAAATTCCGGTACGAGTAGCGCCTAGTAGTTCCTTTCCTTGAGGCCGATGGCTTATATTAACCCCTTATTCATAAAAAGTAAAACAATCTAATTGCCCCATTTCATCTCTTTTCATCACAGCGTAAACACAGTTGCACAGAAAGAGACGAGTTTAGTTAAAGATTGCAATAAGATTGATTTATTTTTTTGAATAACATGTTAAATACATATTTATATTCCTTATCCTTCATACAAAACTTTGCTATGAGTGACTGAAGAGTAGAATAGAGTTAAAATAAAATGCTTATTTGAATTATCCTAATCCTGAACCCCGAGCTTTTCCTACGCGTGTAGTGCCTTTATATAATAGTGGCGCTAAAAGAGCACCTAGGATTAGAGTAATAGATTTTTTCTTCAGATCTGACTGCAAATCCAGATTATATCTAATTTAATAATATTTTTTCGAACAGAAGACCATAGATATTTTCGTATTATTTAATTACTACGACTCAAACACCAACGCTCGCTATTTTTCTTTATATAGCAGGGGGCAAAACCTTTTAGTCAGTCTATGGTAGCGAATTCAGCTTGGCAACCCAGCTTTCTTTTTTCACAATAACTAATATGTAGTATGTAAAGGGGAAATCGTTTCATACAATCTAAACAAAACAATCAAATATTTAGTATTTACAATTCTCTTAAACTACATAGTAATAAATAAAATAATTGAAAATGAATAAAAATTAAAACAAATTTAGAAAGTATGATCCCTGTGGCATCGTATCTTTAACGCTGGCAGCAAATGTATGTGAAAACGCGGTTAAAATATATAATAAACTAGCAGGCCGGCTAAGGTTTTTGTTATATTACATGGTAGTAAGCTATTCAAGGGAAACGGTAGGAGAACACCAGTCATGGGGACCACCATGCTTTATTGGTGGTTATGCCATTAAATTGTAGCTTATGTGAAACGTTGGTACTTTCAACACAGCGCCATCTGTTAGAATTGTGACTATCAAATAATAAACAAATATTTTGCAATAAAATAATATTGCGGGTATAAATTGAGATGTAAGCTATCCTATCATTTAAGTTAGATCAAACTGCACACGGCGTGCAAATTTCATTGATATCGGTTCGGTAGTTTAGGAGTCCATAGTGGACAAACAACGTGACACGTAATATATATATATTAAGATAGTACCTACCAGTAACTACCACTTTGAAATATACAAAAATGTTACACTACTAATGCCTCCAATATTATAGGTATGCGGGAGCCGTCGCAAATTGTGCACCGGAGAGGAACTGTACATAATGTTATTATGTTTGGGAACTTGTTTTTTATTGACCGATGTTATTTTATTAAATAAAATACAACGTTTTCCATGTACTTGTTTTATTTGCACAGCTTTGCTCAGAATGTGTGTACTACGAATAATCTAGATATTAAATATCCTTTGTGACGTTTCACTACTTCGTCTGCCGAAGTACAGCATAGAATGTATACGAAGACTTGAGGATCTGAAATTTTTCTAAATATTCGGTTATTCCATAGAAAGTAACCAATACTTAGATATTGCAGTGTTCGCCTAGTGGCTTCAGCGTGCGAGTGTCATACCTGAGGCCGTAGGTTCGATACCGGATGTGCATCAATAGACTTTCTTTATATGTGCACATTTAACAATCGCTCGAACGGTGCTAGAAAACATCGTGAGGAAACTGGTTTACCTTAGACCCAAAAAGGCGTGTGTCAGGCACAGCAGGCTGATCACTTACTTGCCTATTAGATTGACAATTGATCATGTAACAGATACAGAAATCTGAGGCCCAGAGCTAAAAAGGTTGTAGTGGCACTGATTTATTTTATTTTACACCGGTTTATTTAAATTGCATTTAACAATTACTCTATATAAATAAAAATAAATGGCTTAATGTTTTTTTTAATTTTTATTTGAACTTCGAGGATAAATCATCCCCAGAATTTGGAGAGAAAAATTGGCAAAATTGCACGGAAAACCATAAAACCAGTTTCATATATTAAGGTGACAACGTTCGCGCTAGTAAAATAATGAAAAAGAAAATTTGTTTTGATTCCGATTTGGAAGTATTTACCCCTTATGTTAATATGAACCAATATCTAAAGCTCGTAAGTCACCTTCAGGAATGTATCAAGCGAGAGCGGAATAAGCGTAGAGGCGGTAAGGCGCAGCGGACGGCGAGCACACTCCATTACGATCAAAAGTGATCGTCTAAATTGCGCCGGCGCTCCGACCCACTGCATCGCATAAACCGAACCAGCCAGATGCGAACTCTGCGTATTTAGAAGGATTCACTTCAAGTCTCATTCGAAAACATACTTATACAGTATTTTTCAATCATATTTATTACATATAATTAATAATTATTTATAATGTTTTGTCACGCTTCGAGAGAGGCAAAAACCTTAGTTGTTTGAGGCTGAAGAGTTATGATGTAAGATATAAGAAGCGTACGTATTAGTGCATTCCTGTACCTGTTTCTACTATTACTTTACGTAATTACTCTGAAGATTTCCGTAAGCAGTCAGGAAAACCCTTGCAGCGTTCCCGAATTAATATCCACCGGGATTTTATACGTAATCAATTTCCCTAAGTTGAAATAAGGGCTTACAACAACGACAACAAACCCGTTATGTGCGCTTACGTTGTTTTACGCTTCTTCAAACTAAAAATATATACGCGAACTTTTACCCGCTACGCAAAATCAGACCACGTTATCAAGACGTACTGGCACCTTCTCAGCGTCTCCTTGTGATACTCTGCGAAACACAAGGAACTAATAAATGTTTAAATTTTAAATAAATTTTTATTTCTTACCTCCACTGACAACTCGGTACCAAAGTAGCAATACAGAAATAGCTCCGTTAGAATGCAACATATGAAGAGAGCCATTGACGCAAACTCGATGCTCAGCACGCCCAGCTGTTAAATGTGATGAATTTTTGTATAAATGGAAGAATTGTGATATTAACGTGTGATATAATTATTCATACTTAATAAAAATATGTAAGTAAGGCAAAAATAATTATCTAATTAAAAACTATTTTTATATTACTATTTGTATATTTTTAAAGTGATAAACACATAAAATGTGTGTAAAAGAAGGTCTTCTTCTCCTTCCCCT
This sequence comes from Pieris macdunnoughi, assembly GCA_905332375.1. Lineage (NCBI taxonomy): Eukaryota > Metazoa > Arthropoda > Insecta > Lepidoptera > Pieridae > Pieris > Pieris macdunnoughi. The sequence continues at coordinate 1,748,660 of CAJOBZ010000020.1, forward strand.
TCTTACCTAAAGAAAAGATCCGCGATCAGACTAACCACTGACTGGCCCGAAGGCCCCAGTAGCGAAGGTTCTGAACTAATATATATTCTATATATATACTCTTAGCGGTCGGAATAATTTTGTTAGTGTAATTCAGGGCATGAAGTAAACGCGGACTGATAATTACCTACTTTACAATTTTACACGATATTATATTTATTCCTTATAAATTCAATTTAACTATAATATGTGTCTAAAACATCATCGGCCATAATTGGGTTTGATTGAATTGACAGTAATAACAAAAATATATCTAAAGTGTAGCATATAGTTTAAAAAATTAACACTGTATTGACACTGATTCTATATTATATTAAAAAACCCATTCTGCATTAGAAAAATTAAAAAAAAACCACTCATTAATCATTAATACTTACGCTTACAAGTTTATAAGCCGCCATACATAGAATCCATCCTCCAATACCAAACTGAACCAAAATAGCTTTTCCGAATATCTTCTGGACTGACTGAACCGTCCTAAAAATATTTACTTTATATAAAATAGACCTCCATTTTTCAGAAAGGGTCGAAAAAAAATGAATTGGGTTTTAAAATTGAAAATTATCTAAATTAGCGTACTAATAAAAGTATGTTTAAATCCGGCTCGAAGGGTCAAAATTTACGGTTCCTGGGACCATGGTGTGCTTTAAATTATATACTATATTATTTCACTCCATACAAATTACTCACGTACAACAAAAAAATGTATTCAGTTTTTCTTAGTTTTATTATTAGATTACCTAAATCATCGGAGTTACAACCGAGAGCCAAACACAAGTAGGCTCTTAAGCATTATAGGCGTAGCATTTGACAGCGTTAATTTATTATTTTGTTATACGTGTGTGGTTAATATACATTGAAAATATTATTCTCTATTATTTAAAGCATCTCGTTGTCTGTGTTTCATTACCATGTAATATGGCGGTAATGTTGCAGCCGTTGCGCCAATTGTTGCGTCAGCGCTGTCTCATAAGCTTCTTTTCTAGCCTCGCTAATTGTCCGAGCGGTGTCTGGAAGTTTCTCTAACTCCATCCTACGTATAAAAAGTTCATTAGGGTATAGGCATATGTTTTAAATTTATAACTATAAATAAATCGCGTTATTTTACTGTTGTTCAATGATAAAAGAAAAGGTCTAACTATTCGGCATATTATCTTTGTGAATAAAAGTTTACATATCTACGATTTAGTGATAAAAAAAAACAAAAAAACGGTGTCAACGCTTACTATTAACTATGTGTTGGCAACTAGAATGTATTATTCTCTATTACTCGATCACAAGTCCAGCGACGAAAAACCAGTTATTGTAACTAAATTATTGTGACTGGATATTTTTTACTACATAGTATTAGATATTGAATTTTAGTAACCTCAAAATTCGGAATTGAGTTTGACATTGATAGATAATTGTAGCGATAAAGGCATCTACTGTTGTATTGGCTATCCCAACCAGCGTTGTTACGTAGTAAGAGTAGAGCAAAACCGCGGCAAACCTACAAAAAGATATACATATGAGTTAATTTTAATCTTTATACTGACCTTCTTGCAAAATTCTTCTTTGTAATCATAGTGTTACTAGTAATAAGAGTAACGCTACTTTTAATGCTCCTGTAAATAAGCTGTCTCGCTTTTACAATGTTATTACCAACATTAAGGAAAATATTTATATTCATAATAGTCTTTCTGGGGGCCTCATAGCCTAGCGGTCTTATTAAGTGGCAGCTAGGTGAGGGGTACCGGGTTCGATTCCCGGTTCGAGGGCAAGTTTTAATTTAATTTAAATTTGTTCTCGGCCTTTGGGAGGGTTGTGCGGTACCGGGCGAGTGCCTAAACCGTACATGGAGGACACGGTCGAATTTCTGAGGCAAAAAGAACGAATTATAAAAATCCTATACTTGACGCTGAGATTTTAGTTTTTAAGTTTCTAATTTTTAGATGAAATTTGCGTTTTTATTCTTGCTGTTTTGCCTATATTTGCCTTGTTTTGTGTGTTTTCTTCCTTACTTGTTTGTAATTTATATATTCGTGATTGATGTGTATGTGTGTAAAATTTGTAATGTCATATTTTCTTGTATATTTTAAGCATTTGATTTTGGAAGTTATAAAATAAATATATGTATATGTATAACAATCCTTAAACATTTTCTACGCATACATTTCGATAATACATATTAATATCACCCACATAGGCGATGCATCCGTGCTTTGCGGCGAGGCAAACGGGAATTCGACATGAAGACCTCGAGTATGATCACGTATTGGGAATGAAAGCCACAGAGTACACGTTAGCACGGCGCATCCCGCATAACCTGCTTCCACCCTCCAAGCGCGCCTTGTACATTCTTTTAGAAGCTGCATTGCCGCGTCTCCTTCGTTTTTAAACACCGGCTCCTCTAGCGCATCAATAAGCCGCTTAATAGAATCACTATCAAAGTGGAACACCAGCTGCTTAGCGAGTGACGTCACGTGACAAAGGAGCAAGAACATGACGCGCGATAGTTTGTCCAAGTCGCTGCGTACTTTGTAAGCGTATACGCATTCTTGTACTAGGTACAATGTTGTTACCGCTAGCACCCCGCGTCGATATAGGGCGTGAGCTGGGCCATTACCGCGCAAGAAGCCTGCAAATCGCAACACTCGCGTATGTATCGCTACGCACTCGCCTGCACTGGACCTGAACAATTCAACTTAATTAGATTCAAATAGCGTAATACACTTCAATATAATATTATTAAGCCGCTGGAACGAATAGGCCTTTTGACAATAGTTTTAAAAGCATTTCAGATAATTTAGTAACTAAAGAACCTATACAAATTGTTAAATTTTAATTCTGTTATAGGCTTCAAGTTACATTTTAAGGAATCCGCCAAACCGCGAGAACGCGTCCCACCAGTACCCTCTCGTCCCACAACACAAACAAGCTATGATGATTCGACTAATCAGTCACCGTTTTTTTTATTTGCCTGACGTATAAAAATCAATTATTTAGACTGATTATTTACAAGTTATATTAATCTAAAACTCTTTTAAAGCTATATTTCATACGGATCACTCTCAATAACACTTTATTGTTCATACTGTCAAATAGCCTATTTCATTTAGATTCAAATTAAACTAATACATAGTATTGCTTAGTAAATTATTTATTTTATTTAATATCTATATTTGTTTATAGAACATGGGGCAAACGGATGCTCATTTGATGATAAGTAATACCGCCGCCCATGGACATTCTCAATGCCAAACGGCTCACGAGTGCGCTGCGAACTAAAGGATTGGTACGCTGTTTTCTTAAAGGTTGAATTATTTAAGTAATTTGACAATAATTTTCCTTAATAATTTCTTTCAAACAGGTATATGGAAAACCGACATTTTACACGTCTTCAATATAAGAATTCAGGAGAAGAAATAAATCTTCCTAACATTCAATTAATACATCAATACGTCAATCACAATGACTAATTATTTAATAGGCGGTCGGACATGAAAACTCCGCCTTCAAGTAATTAATTACTGTAATTAAACAGAATCTACGATGTATGTACAATTAATTAGTATACTGTGTTTCAAGACATTATTATTCTTGTCAAATATACATTCATTTGTTCGTAACGACATGTCTATATAAATAGCATGTATATAACAAAGGTCAAAACTACAATAATACGATGCAAAAAAATTGATTGAATTATCGTAGGTAATCATTTCATGAAATTGATCATATATCTACGATTAGACCATGTATTTGGTAAATTTTTACCTTAGGTTTATACTACATTCTCACTTCCTTCACTTCTTCTAAAACTATAAACGGATTATAATACAGTTCTCACAATATATTATGCTTATTCTTATATCAGGAAAAATCAGTATTGAAATTTTAATTTATATCTAACATTTTACACTCTGTAACAGGTAGTTCGTTTTTAAAATCCCTAAGATTTACAATTCGACACTCATATTTTGTAACGTATGGTCCAAGATCCCAGGGCCGCCAGACGTCACGTATTTTCTGACGGATGAAATGTGGACGATTGGGTAGTGTTAGTATGTACTATGATCGTATGCCTACCTGCTAGCTTGGTCAAACGGCCAATTTCCAGGTATCAGGTAATCAAGGTACACAAAAACATTACTTACTTCACGTAAATTCTCATGGCTGATTTTTATATATGTTTTCGAGTGTATAGTTAAAAATAAATTGTCAATACTCCCAGACACTTTCCGTCGGCCATATTGCTTAACAGACGCTTTAAGGGTCTCAAAATAATTAGTCAACTTCACGTAAATTCTGACGCTCCATTTTTATATATGTTCATCCGACAACTATTTTAAAAGCTTTGACAAGAAGACAGACCGATCCAAGGGGCCAATCATCCCCTAAACTAAATTTTAATATCTCTATGAGTGAGAGAGCATTATCTACGCGCATGAGACTGAGTGAGACCGACTGCGCTGTTAAAGCCATGAAAATTACTTGAAAAATTATTATTATTCAAAAGGGCAAGCAAAAGCCGTTTAATATTTTGAAGAAAAATGAAGAGTACCAACAAAGCATTTCACCGTTTTGGTACGTTGGATTTTGTTGGTGATGTAGATGAAGAAGAACGTGTATTCAACATAATACAAAAATTTATCTGTGATGTTTACAATTTTCCTGGAATAATTGATGTAGATGCTGCCAGACTACAGTTGTTTATCATTTACATACATGGTATCTGATATAAATGAAGAATTCAATCGAAAGAATTTAAGAAACTTCGATGCCAGTAACTTACCACCTTGTAAAAGTGAGCTTTGACAACAGTTTCGACGGGCTAGCTTTGGAGCAATGCAAGTATGAAGATGATAAATATTTTCAACCCCGAAAACAATGGCTGGACACTACAAGATGGTAAATATGATTTTCATCGGTTCGATGGAGATCAATTACCGGGTTTTGTCAGTGAGTCGCTGGAAGAACAATCAGGTAAATTATTTTCGTTTCTCATATTATTTGTATCTTTTTAGTTTTTTCAGACCTTCATTGTTTAACTTGTTTTTTACAGAGGAAGAAAATAAGGATAATGCTGATGATGACGATCACGATTTAGATATTCAATTTCAAGATTGATATTTGATGATGATGATAATGAAGATTAAAAGCCACTGTTAAGAAATATTGAAGAATTAATATTTTTCCACTTTATTTCCAAATTTCCAATAAATAATTAATTAAAAAAATTGCTGCTATTTAAATATAAGTGGTATTTTTAAAAAATATTTTTTAGTTCTAATTAATAAATTGAAAAAAAAAAAAAAATGTCGGCTAACTTTAGTATTATTTATTATGTGTCAAATTTTTTTCTTATTTTTGTTGCTATAATTTACTTGTCAACAAAAGTTCTAAAAATTATAAAATATCTGTTCAAGTAATTTTCATGGCTTTAACAGCGCAGTCGGTCTCACTCAGTCTCATGCGCGTAGATAATGCTCTCTCACTCATAGAGATATTAAAATTTAGTTTAGGGGATGATTGGCCCCTTGGATCGGTCTGTCTTCTTGTCAAAGCTTTTAAAATAGTTGTCGGATGAACATATATAAAAATGGAGCGTCAGAATTTACGTGAAGTTGACTAATTATTTTGAGACCCTTAAAGCGTCTGTTAAGCAATATGGCCGACGGAAAGTGTCTGGGAGTATTGACAATATATTTTTAACTATACACTCGAAAACATATATAAAAATCAGCCATGAGAATTTACGTGAAGTAAGTAATGTTTTTGTGTACCTTGATTACCTGATACCTGGAAATTGGCCGTTTGACCAAGCTAGCAGGTAGGCATACGATCATAGTACATACTAACACTACCCAATCGTCCACATTTCATCCGTCAGAAAATACGTGACGTCTGGCGGCCCTGGGATCTTGCTCATATAATATAATCTAATAAATAGACAATGTCTTGTTTATGACCACTCTTCACAACATTTTCGTTTATTTTATAGAACAAAATGAAACGCCTGCCCGTTTCATCTCATGTTAAGGGACTTTACCTTGGACACAGTGTTTGTGAGTGCGAGTGCGTTACCAGCCTTTTAAGAATAATTGAATGCTCTTTTCTTAAAGGAGCTTAAGTCGAGTTGGTTCGGTTGTTTGTTGGTTGCTGTAGCAAAGCAAAGCAAAGCAAAGCAAAGCAAAGCAAAGCAAAGCAAAGCAAAGCAAAGCAAAGCAAAGCAAAGCAAAGCAAAGCAAAGCAAAGCAAAGCAAAGCAAAGCAAAGCAAAGCAAAGCAAAGCAAAGCAAAGCAAAGCAAAGCAAAGCAAAGCAAAGCAAAGCAAAGCAAAGCAAAGCAAAGCAAAGCAGAGCGGAGCGGAGCGGAGCATAGCAGAGCAGAGCAGAGCAGAGCCGAGCAGAGCTGAGCAGAGCAGAGCATAGCAGAGCAGAGCAGAGCAGAGCAGAGCAAAGCAAAGCAGAGCAAAGCAGAGCAGAGCAAAGCAGAGCAGAGCAAAGCAGAGCAAAGCAGAGCAAAGCAAAGCAAAGCAAAGCAGAGCAGAGCAGAGCAGAGCAGAGCAGAGCAAAGCTGTTATTATTTTTTTTCTTCTCTATAATTCTCTTTAATTATTTTAATTATATAGCAGAATTCAAAGACTCTAAGTCTAGGAGTTCAATTAAACGTACCATTTTTTATTTATTTATTATTGTATTATCTGGACTATAAAAGAGACTAAGACCCCCGAGTTTGTTTCGACATTTCTTTTCAGGGCAGTCAGTTAGGAAATGTCGACTTCATCTAGTTTAGGAAGACATTTTAAAAGTGATTTATATAGTCCTACTTGCAAGAATAAACTATTTCATTTCATTTCATTTCATTGAATTTTCAGGAAAATTAAACGTAAAAAAATTTATAAGACTTGAGGGTTTATTTTTCGTATGGCCAAATAATTCTTAAATATAAAAGCGATAATCGTGTATAAGTAATAATGCACTTTTTCGACGCTATGGTGGAGCGAATTCAAAATAAATTTAGTAGATATATTGGTATTTACTTGGCTGAATTCACAAGGATTGCATTATTTATAATTTGTTATATATATTAAGGTTTAGGTTTTATGCTTTCTTGTTTTGTTTATATGTAATATTAGGTCCTTACATATGAAATTGGCGTTTTGTATGGGAGGAACAAAAAGTCCAATATTTTTAAATATAATATATTTAATTAATCAAAGTATGAAGCATTGTTTTCAATGCACTTTTGCCATCTCATAGGTAGTTCATTGATCCCTTTACTAAAAAAAACAGTAGGACGGGAATCAATAAAATCTGTGAAGGCGATTTGGACTGCCCCATCAGAGAATTTTTTTCCCTTGCAAGAAGTTGTCCAAATTTCGAAAAAAATGGTAATCTGATGGAGCAAGGTCCGGACAGTACGGAGGATGTCTTAGACATTCCAATTGAAGCTCTTCTAATTTGGTAGCCGTCTGTTGTGTAGTGTGTGGTCCAGCGTTGTCGTGAAGTAGCAGTGGCGTGAAGCGATTAGGACCTAATATTATGTTCTTAGTTTAAATTTTGTAATTATAAGTTTTCTATTGTATTAGTATTATATTTACTGTAAGAATAGAAAATAGAGAAATTAATAAATAAACTATTGCGAATAATAATTAAACTGAACTGAACATAATATGTATTTCTTTAAGCAACAAAACTACAGAAAGTTCATTAAACTTTAACTAAAATGGTTTTACATTTTATAAAAAATGCATAGTAGTAAAAGCTATATATGTATATTATATTACTGAATCGTGATATTTTGTCTCGCTAGTTATCAAATAGTTTTTGTTTGTATATAAATTACTGCATAATATTTGACTCCTGGGATATTCTTTTAATAACGACATCTACTGATAATTTAGTGACTCGAGGTAACCTCTTTACTACTGATCTCATCTTTTTGAATCAGTTTCTTCCATGTGAGTTCAGAGGGCAGGGTTTGAATTTATATTTATATTCTTTCTCTTTGAAGAGTAAATACATTTAAGGAGAATAATTGTCTGTCAGGCTATCGGACATAGCTCTTCTAGGGTTTCTGTATAGAATATAGATACAAGTTATAAGAATTCCGAACGAAGCCTGTGTCATCAGCCTGTACATCCGGTGTAATAATTATTGACAGCTGTCCTAAAAATTAAAGCGTCAACTGGTAACACTGTACAGAAATCATCAATCAAGCAGTTTGTTTTTAGTCGTTGTGCGGGAGCTATGTGCGAATTTCAATAATTTATTCGATGTTTACGTAGGAACATAATGTAATATTTTTAGAGATCTGATATTAAAAATAAATAAAGATTAAACATGAGCGATGAAAAACAGCCCCTCCTCACAGGGCCTAGTATTTTAGTTGATAACCCAGAGAATCAAGTCGTAGAATTAGTGACCAGTCCCACGGGACCAACTAAAGATGAAAAAAATAAAAAGGAATACAATCCAGCTTCAGAGCGGTATTTAGAACATCCGACCTCTAATTTCGATACTCTGATCCATCTACTGAAAGGTAATATTGGAACGGGGATATTGGCGATGCCCGATGCGTTTAAAAATGCTGGACTTTTTTTGGGTATGTACATAAAATATATAGTCATAGTAAACTAATCCATTCCATCCATAATACACATATTTAGTATACATATTATTTTAGGTGTTTTTGGTACTTTATGCATGGGAGCTATTTGCACCCATTGCATGCATATGTTGGTACTTTGTTCCCATGAACTCTGTGTGCGTAACCAAAGACCAGCAATGAGTTTTGCTGAAGTTGTAGAAGATGCATTTGCTATGGGACCTGTACCTTTGAGAAAATACGCAAAAAATATTAGGTGAGTCTAAATATATTTCAATATAGGATTACTATACTTTGAAGAAATTAAAACTATATTATTAAAATAATATACAAAATAAAATTATCTGCCTTAATTTAATGCTATATATTTTTAAGCTAGTTTTGTAGAATATCAAATACTCTTAATCTGAAATCATCCACATTTTATAAAAAAGATGTAGATTTACTAAGACTAGTTACAACACCTATTAATTTTAAAGATAGCAACTTATCAGTTATATTTAACTAAATTCTGTCAACAATTTTATGCAAAAGATTATTATGCACTTTATCTGTATTATGTTAAAGACTATATATAATATTATTCAAAAATTAATATTAAATGCACTTGTTATATTTAGCTGCAAATAAGTAATGATAACAAGGCCTTAGCAGATCTATGTCAAATAAATTGCATGAGATTTTCTTTTTTCAGGAACATTGTCAATGTGTTTCTTGTAATAACTCAATTGGGATTTTGCTGTGTGTACTTTCTGTTTGTGGCAACTAACCTTCAAGACACTATGCACTTTTTCCATATAAATATGGGTGTCCACAGCTACTTAGCCTTATTATTTCCGCCGATGCTAGCGTTGGGTATGGTGAAGAATCTAAAATACTTGACACCGGTTTCTCTAATAGCTGCTATTATGACCGCTTGGGGCTTGGTGATTACCTTCTACTATATATTGCAAGATTTACCCCACACTAGTACTGTGAGGGCATTTGCGAGTTGGCATCAATTACCACTCTACTTTGGAACGGCCATTTATGCATTTGAGGGAATCGGGGTGGTGAGTGCTTTTCAATCTCTTGAAATTCTTTCCTTCCATTATAACTTTCCTTTTTCTTGGCACTTGAGGTCCTATTTACGATGATGCAAAGTTGTCAATGCAGAAACACTGATTTTTATACAAAATTTTTAATATTTCTTCCCTTATAAGACCTTATACTTTTTTGATAGTCATTATGAATATGTAGTTTCAGGAAATAAAGTTTCATGCATTTTTTTTTGTTTTAATGACTGACAGTTTAGTACTAAGGCAATTGTGAGGGTATGAAACTATTTTAAACATTGTTTTTAAATTTTTAAGTTACATTATTTCCTTACTATAATATTTCATTATGATTAATAGTTAAACAAACATACACCATGATATACTTACCCCTTAATTCGCTCATAGAGAACAGACTGGCGATCATCAATTAATTAATTTTAAATATAATGATTTCCCCTTAATCCAATTGAAGTCAATATCACTCAGTTTAGTTACTTATATGCAAAAACATACTAACCAATTCTGATGAGACTTTTAAATATTGCGGAAAAAAACATGTTATAGAGTCCTATCACAAAATTTAAAAAAAAACGCGTTAAGTGTTTCAAATTATTCATTTTGTAGTGACCTTACACGTATGCCAAGAACTTCTACATTGCGAACCTAATAAGTAACCATGCCAAAATCTATCGTATACTACCCTCCTAAAACTTTAAAATACAATTTCCAACGCTTTTACAACGTACACAACTATACTGAAAATAACTATAATTTTTCTCTCAAGTGTCAATAATTTCTTAGTTTAGTAAAGCATAAATGTAATAATATTTAATCGAGTATATTAATTAAACGTTGACAACTTAAAAACTGGTTCTACTATTTAACGTATTCACAAATCGTGAGAACTTAGAAGTATGCTTCCTATGTTACGTCCTACGTTCACGTAAAAATATCGCTAGATATTATATTCGCAATGGCCAGCAGGCTGTTATTTAAATAACTAATCAAGGGATCAAAACAAAACATTTGTTTAGGGGTCAATGACCTTGATGTTAATATTACATTCTAACATGAGTAATGCGATCGTTATATTAACTTCGTAATATACTCGTTTTTCTATGAATAATGTTGAGTGAAATATTATGCCTTTGTAGTCCTCTTTACATGTTTTTTTTTCATTTGTAATCAATACCATGTTACTTATGATATCGAATATCATACTAACATCGTGACGCATGCATTTCACGTATTGATTTTCTGTGGTAACGACGCAAATAAACCTAATCGGGTACGAAATTATTCCAGTACCAATAAAAAACAAACAACTTAACTAATAAGTATCTCATAAATATATTAATTAACTCGTTGTAAATTTCCGAAACGTCATAAAAGATAAAGATGTTTCACATAATGTATGCCTAGGTTATATAATAAACGTCGTCATTCCTATAAGTGTACGTTTTTCTATAAAGAAATACTAAAAAAATAATGATTTAAAATTGGCGGGCCTTTAAAAAATTATGAATAAAACAGTTGCAACAATGTCTCAGCGCCATGAACTATTGCAGGTTAAACTTTAATACCAATTTAAAATTATGTGATTATATAAATTTACGCAGGTAGAATAAAAAAAATACGCCAATACATAATTTTAATCGACAATCACGCTTGATAACAAAATTTACATTATATATTAAACGTGTTATAATGTTGTGGGAAAATAACTGTTTAAACATTAATGCCAACGATTTTTTTACATATCCTTAATTATTAATTTAAATAAACATTTATCATGTGGGAACTCGAGCTGGTTCTACATAAAATCCGACCGATACTGTACGGTTCCTGGGTCATAAGGGTCCTTTAAATAATAGAGGATTTTAAATTTACTCCATATTAACCACTCGCGTACAACACTAGAAATAAACGAAATAATGAAATGTTAATTAACGAATGAATGCAATGTAACAGTTGAAGAGAGTGCCTACGTCTGGCTATACTCTCGGGGCGTAACTTGACGATTTAGGAAATCGCCATGCTTAGAAAACTAAGAAAGCCTGAGTGCACCATATGTACACTGTACAGCCTAAAGACGTTTAATTGTCCAAATTGTAAATGACGCGTCTCAACGCGTTTCGGTTGAGAGGTGCTGTGCACCAATTACAATCAAACGCGCGGTCTTTTCGTCTCGTTACATTTACTCGCCCAGAACTAATAAAACAAAAAAAAATTGTTTATTATGGAACATAAGATATAGGTATCACTTATTCTACGTCATTAAATTTGAATCGCTAGTCATACATACTCATCGGCAAATAACAGAGGGTGTAGGCCGAGAGAAAAAGCAGGCGTAAAAACTCTCGGTACTCTTTTAAAATAGCAAATTAGACTTTTAACTGTAATAATTCTTATATGGCCATACAATAAAAGTTGCTCAGTATATAAATCACTATTAACGTAATTATTTCCTTAGTATATTAATACCTATTTGTGTCAATAGTCTGTAGACTATACATACATTACCCTACCTACCCTGTAGCCTGTGCATTTACTTCGTAGTCTAATATAATATTTAGAAGTTATTCGAAAGGTGTTTTATGTGTCTATAGGTATTACCTCTAGAGAACAACATGAAAACACCGCAGGACTTCGGCGGGTGGACAGGTGTTTTGAACACTGGTATGGTGATTGTAGCAGCTCTGTATACAGCGATAGGCTTCTTCGGATATCTCAAGTATGGGAATCATGTCCTTGGGAGTATTACTCTCAATTTACCGAATGAACCGTAAGTTGTTTGATTTTAATAACACAGATTCCTTTCCCTAAGAAAATAATTCTGTGCTGTAGTCTAGACTACAGCAGTCCTCCGCCCCATCTCCCCCCTTTTCTCGCGATAAACTCCTATGACTAATTTTATTCAATAAAGACATGCAATCACTTTTTTTTCCTCTAGAACCTTAATATATTTCTCATTGATAAGGCATCGTTCGTAAGAAATGTTCTCGTTTGACCGTTTTTCTTCGACTTTGCAAATAAGGTTTTTTACTTATCGGTTTGATGATTGACACTCAAATAACAGGCTTTCTATTGGGAGCCACGAAAGAATTTACAAAATCGGTTTAGTAGATCCAGAGATTACCCTCTACAACTTCACAAACATTACTTATTTATAATATTAGTATCACTAATATTGTAAAGCTTAGACTTTTAAATACTATCTGAAAGAATTTTATTTTAATCTTTAATCTTATATGTTAGCAGTTAGACCCTACAAGTGTATCTGTGTATTTAATAAACCCGTGCTAAACAAAGCTATCAACTGTTTATTCAACGTGTATTCAATAAAGTTTTTTATCTATGTTACCCCACTGATAACAGTCGTATAAAACCAGACGTTTCTAATAAAAACGTGTTTTAAGTTGAACGTCCGAATGGAGAATGAGGAAGCCGGAAAGATATAACTGGCTTTAACTTTACGATAATTTTAAACGCGTCAATTTTCCATAAATCACACGAATTCCATTCGCACTATAAAGAAACGTTCGATGAGTTCCAACTTCGACGTTTGATTGATTGATACATTCTTGGAAGATTGATTAGTACTAAGTGTATGACAAAAACGTATTTATTTCGTACTCCTACAGCTAACTTAAACTATACATAATAGAGAAACTATTACATGCCTATATCTTTATATAGCCAAAGAGGGAATACAAAGTACATAAATTAATGTATATGTACCTAATTCTGGTCTGTTGTATGTCAGGGTATGTTTGCGAGGTGTGCATTGGTTATACAGAATGTATACATGTTGCCCACTGAAGTATATCAACAGTATTGCCGAACCAATTCTTAAAAGGCAACGCACTTGCGAGCCCTTTGGTAATGTGCGTGTGGCTCATAAGTCATAACATCAGATGAGCCTCCTGCCCGTTTGTTATATGTATATAAATGGCTTCTTCCTTTATATTAAATATATATTATAATGATCAATGAATCTTAGAATATATACTTTGTTATATTTTTTGTAGATATAGGTGAAACTGTGCCTTGTTTATGTTTGAAAACTTTTGGCTTTTGTGTACAATGTAAGTTTTTGGATATTGTTTAGTGTGTAGCTGTAGGAATACTGTTAAGCAAATAAATAAATAAAAGTCATAGTAACGCGCTGCCGAATCTTATTCTTACACAAGTAAAACAGCGATCGAATCGTAATCCGTTAGACAACAGCCAAACATTACTTAGATTAAACTGTATTAATCCTAATATAACTTACTCCAATAATATAGGCTATCTAATATAGGCCATATTCAAAATAAAATTATCGTTATTGCATATGTCATGTATGTATATCAGCCATGTGTTACTATCAATGTTGTGTGTTTGTTTTTTGTAGATTAGCGCAAAGCGTACGAGCTATGATGGCGATGGCTATATTCCTATCATACGGCCTTCAGTTCTACGTGCCGATGAATATAGTGTGGCCTTTTGTCAAATCGAAACTCACATCGGAAAAGGCTCTCGCGTATGGCGAAGCGATAACAAGATTCATATTGATTTCGTTGACTTGTAAGTATATTCGTATGCCAATTTATCTTTTAATTACATTTTCTTGACCAGTGGTGGCTTAGTGGATTCAGCGTGCGACTCTTTCTCTGATTTCGCAGGTTCGAACCCTTTCTATATACACATTTAACACTCGCTCGTACGGTGAAAGAAAATATCGTGAGGAAACCGGCATGCATTAGACCCCAAAAATATTACAGAAAGTGTCAGGCACAGAAGGCTGTCTCTGACCCAGACCTAAAAGATTAAAGCGCTATTTTTTTTATATATTTTTATAGTGATATATAAGTGATAAACATAAAATAATATTTACGATGTGGACCTATTATGATTTTTTGGTGGCTCATTATGTTAATTCAAACAAAAAGACGGACAAAAAACAAAACGCGTCGTTTCATAGCTGTTACCTAAGAATATTGAACTTGAAAAAAAAATTTAAATTGTCGTAGATTTTCAGTTTGAAATTTTGACAAATTATATTACGTGAAATTGTGGTTAAAAATATACTGTACCTAATGAACAAAATGCTGTAACCTACTTTTGTGCATTGACCGCAAGTCCTTGTGGTTTATTACTAGATGATGACTTAGTAGATAACATTTTAGACTACGAATTTATAATAGTTACTAATTTAAAATATGTTAAATTTACTGTCTGAGACAGTTTTATTTAATGAAGTTAGTAATATAAAGTAAATAAATACAACATACAATAACTACGAATACAACTAGCGGACCCGACAGACGTCCTGCATGATATTTCAAGCGATTAGTATATTAAACAAAGTATGATGGTACCGACTGCAGCGCCATCTGCTGGGCTGATTTGTGAATCTAAACCATCCGGGCGTCACCCAAACGCATACAAAAAAAAATCATTCAAATCGGTCCAGCCGATATTATATATGTACCTACATATTAGCTTATACAGTTTTTTCTTGTTAGTTATAAGTATAGTCTATTACATATTTTCCTTTTTTAAATAAACTCCGATCGAAGCATTTTTTTTAAACGATATTCATTTTTCTTACATCCTCTTTGATGATATTTGCAGCACGCATTCTGTCAATGTTATGTCAAACGCCATAAGATTACATCAAAAAAAGTTTGAATTGTAAGGTGGTTAAGTATTCTTAAATTATCTAAATATCTGCGCAATCTTCTTATTTTTTTAACCTTCTCCTGGCAAAAAAATAATTAGCGAAATCGGTCCAGCCGTTCACGCGTGATGCCGTTACCAAGGGAAATAGGGATTCATTTTTATATATATAGATTAATAATCCCGTGAGGTTTGATACCTTCACGGGTTTTCTGATAGCAGAGTGTATGCATATGTAACAATATTCATTTCTCTTTATTGGTAGTCCTTTTTTTTGTGCCTCACATAATTTTTTGACATATGACAGTCATTTTTCGCGTTTAGTCTCTGAATGCTGCAAATATGCCGGCTTCCTCAGGACGTTTACCTGTAAGTAATGATGCATAGAAACTGTTGGACACCCGCAATTTGAACACCCAAGGTCAGACGAAACTAAGGAATATACTTAAAGAGATTAGGCATTGAATGTAATAAAAATTCATGACACAATATATGCATGCTTAGACGGAATGTCAACAATTTAATTTAGATGATAATGGAAAATTCTTGGGCGAGAAATTCACATTAATAGCAAATAACGACGTCGAACACAAACGAGTGTTCTAAATAAATTTCTTAAAGGTTATCAGTATAAATATTGACATTATTTCCGTGTCGTTAATTTTTGTTTACTAGATTTGATTAGTTTTTAACCGATCTATATGGAGTTTTTCAATTCGTCGGAATTTCGTATTTATTTCATATACATTTATTTACAAAATTTACGCAATTATCAGAAGTGTTAATTTTAGGACCGCTTTATCTTTATTTAAATCCATTCTAAGAAAATTTTCTTTTTAACGATTTTGGTTTTTTTTTTTCATAAAACTGGATGTAACGCCGATCGATCTATGATCTTATGCCCTTAAAATCACAATACATTCTAAAGATTGGCTTGTGATTAGTTTTAAAGGCAAAAGAAGCCTTTTAAAAATCACGGTCAGAAGCGGTTCAAAGACCGTAACGAAAGCTTCCAATAACGGTTCACCACAAAAACATCGACTTTCATTCTAATCGTCATATTATTGACCCCTTCAATTAGGAAATTTACGTCCCGATAACATACGCATGGAAAGAGCCGCTTGTGATATATGAAGTATGGACCAGACGGCATGAATCATTATGACTTTATCCAATACAATAAAAATAAAGTACCCATTAAATGGAGGCTAATTGCTTTGCAGTTTTTGTATAAGCGAGACCCGCAACTTTGTTTAAATAACATAATGTTACAAATGTGTTAGTAACATTCTAAATTTTTGAAAGGTATCCGTCTAATAATCTAAAGGGTGTGATCAGAGAATCTGTACAATAATACACGCTGAGCCAGTGTCAAGTATGATCTCGTACTATGTCAAAAACGTATTGTTTATTAAGCAATAAGTCTCGACTCTGACCTTACCCTAAGTGAGGGCAGACATACATTAGAGATATAGACATGTAGAGTACTCGAAGACAACTCTGTTTTGTATTGAAAATCTGCTCTGCTATTTTTTAATATAGGGAACTGCAATTGCGCACCGATGAAAGGGCGTGGATCTGCTCTCTGCTCAGACTATCTCATTTTAAAATATTACTAGGTATTGAGGTAGGAGCAGTGCTACATAGAGAGGGTTCGGGAGTCCCAGACGCCGACCCTCAACGCAAATAAAGGCCTGAAAGACGACGACTACTCCACTGTGACCTTCTCACCGAATTGGGCAACTCAGAAGTGGGCTCGCACAGCAGACGCTCATGACGGAGACACGGATTAAGGGAAACCGTTCCATAGCGAACAGATGGGGCTGTTGGGTAGGGGTCCATTGCACCATATGGACTGAACACCACACTCCCCGCGTCACTTTTAAAATCGTTGCCCCGGCGCGGGAGAGAGTAAATTTATTTCCCAACAATAAAAAAAGAAGCAGTGCTACATTACTAATTAATGTTTTAGTTCGACAGTAATCGTCTCCATATACATAGGAAACAAATTAGACTCTTTTGACAGTTGAGTCATGCAAAATCATCATATTAACCACGCCGGTTCTTCTCGTTGTACACAGACTCTAATTTATATTTCTTTATTTCAGTTATAGCAGCTGCGTTGATACCGAATTTAAGCGGTATTATATCTCTCGTAGGAGCATTTAGCAGTTCAGCCCTTGCTCTTATATTCCCGCCAATAATCGATATTATCACGTTCTGGCCCGACCGACTCGGAAAATATGACTGGAAAATGTGGAAGGATGTCGCCATTATCATTTTCGGTATAACCGGATTTGTGTTCGGTACATACGCGAGTATAGGAAATATTTTATCGCTTCCGTAATGTGGCGTATACCAAAGTTTAACCATGACAATAAATTCTTTGAGAATTATATTTATTATTAGACTATAGGCATTGACAAATCGATTAGGCTTTACCTTAGATAAGCGCTTGAAGTATTATTGAAAATTTAGAGATTTATGTTCCTGAAGTTTGACATAATTTTGGAGGACATCGCTGCATTTATGCGTACATTTATTTTGATATACAGTTTTGTATCTGTGTATTACGATTTTGATATAATTGTAAGATATGTGTACAATGTGTGTTGTGTATAGGGGACATGTATTAATCTAGTACAATTTTTTGTTAGAAAAATTTAGGACTAAAAAAATGCCTTTTCTTGACTTTGATCTTTAAAACATTAAACAGTAAATTCTCGGTATTTAAAAAACCAGTAGTATTCTAATACAGTATGACAGTCAATTTAAAAGAAACTCTTTGTTCCATAATCCAATAGTAACACCATAGACAAATATTGGACATACCAAATTTTGCAGTTGGTATTTTAAATATAGAATCCGGATGTAAGTTAAAGATAACTACTTGGTTTTTCAAATACAAACTTAATTTTGAAATATTTTTCATTTTATCATAAAAGAGGTTATCTGGTTCCAGTTCAAATAAGGATTAATATATCGCCCGCCTCTAGTGCAATATGATTTGTTTAAAACACGGCAACGTTACGTGAACTTTTGTGATTAATAATAAGAGTTTAATCTATTTAATGTTGCTTTTAATATAATTGTTTGTGATATTATTTGTTATTTGTACAATATCATATGGGTTGCTTAACAATTGCCAATATATTTTTTTATAATTTTATGTGTGTTTGTTTTATATAACGATTTACTGATTTAATTTTGTACAAATATTTTTTGCATAAAATATGCGATTTAATGCGTACACGTCATTTTATGTATGGCAGCTTATTAGAATTTTATGTAGCGTATCGTACGTAACGATTTTAGTAATGCTTTTTATTAGAACTGTCAATAGTTGAAATTTAAAATCTTATTAAAATGTAATTTAAATGAACAAATATAAGCTAAAATTTGTTGTGTACTACGTACAATATTTTATTACTTATTAGTAAGAAATTTAATAATGGATTTAAAATTTAATTGTACGAGTATTTAATTAATAAAGCTTTACTGTGACGTTGGTTTTTATCCTAATCCACCCTATACTATCTTATATCTTACTGGTTACATTGCAATGATAAATCAACATATTCTCTGTCTGTAAAATAGTTAATTAATGTGAGAACGTCTAAAATCTTCTAAATCATACTCCATCCACTTTAATAAATATGTAAGATATGCATATGGACTATATACTATAATCTATGTAAGGTATTACGTTAGATTCTATGGCCTTGTAGTACACCATAGTTAATAGATACACCTTAGTTTATCGTTTTAATGAAACGGAAAATCAATAATGTAAGTAAATACAGATTACTAAGGTGTGACATTTAACAAAAGGTATTTGCCATTTTTAAAAACAATACTTATTTACTGGATTTGATGTACTTATCTTTTAATTAGAATGAAAAATTATTTAAAAAAACTCAAAATTTTTACCCTAATTATTTTGTATAGCAATAAGTTTTTCGTTTCTGAACGAAATTGTCGCAATAGTAACTCTGGCAACATTGTAGATAAAATGTCATTCCTAAACAACAATTAAAAAATGTCGGAATCGTGTCAAGACGGTAATTGTCATGGAAATTACGAATATGGGCCCGACGAATCACCAACGAAGCTTATCGTCAATTACATTCCCGAAGTCATGACCCAGGATATGATGTTTTCATTATTTTCCACCATGGGTAAATTAGAAAGTTGTAAATTGATAGCGAACAGAGGGTATGGTTTCGTCGAGTACGCTCGGCCTGATGATGCTGTGAAGGCACGAAAGGCCTTTAACGGTCTGTTAATGCAGAATAAGACACTCAAAGTGTCTCACGCCCTGCTCAATCCAGAGTTGAAACCTCCCACCAAGCCGGAAGCAGATTGGAACCTCTACGTGTGTAACCTGCCAAACGAACTAACCTTACAGGATTTACATGGACTGTTCGCACAATTTGGTAAAATAGTCAATTCCCGTATAGCTTCAGGCATAGCTTTTGTATTATATGAACACCAATATGAAGCAGAGAGGGCCATCCAAAACATCAATGGATCTATACCTCCTGGCTTCTTGGAAGCTCTTACTGTTAAGTATGCTAATAAAAGTAATCCAAATAAACATAAAAACAATAATAATAATTTTTCTAAGAATCCACTTGTGAAACCTTATCATTGGATAAATCATATGGGTGCTATTGGTGACCATAATTCCCCTAGTACATGGTCTATTTATATTTATAATATTGCTCCAGAAGTGGAAGAACTGACTTTGTGGCAGCTTTTTGGTCCATATGGTGCTATTTTATCAGTTAAGATAATTAAGGATCATCAAACTAATAAAAGTAAGGGATTCGGTTTTGTTACAATGAGAAACTATGATCAAGCGGCGATGGCTATACAAGCTTTGAATGGCTATGTTATTCATGGTCAGCCCCTATCTGTAAGTTTTAAAACACAAAAAAGATAATGGCGCAAAATAATTAAAACCAATTTTACAATATCAGTACAGTAATGAATAGACAAATTGACTTTTTTGACTTTGATTGGCATAGAATAACAATTTAATATAAAATATTACTTAGGTATAAAAGGAATTTTAATATTTCCACAGCATATATCAAATGTGCAGCCTGTCATCTCTTGTTGAAAATATTATTTTGACCTATCAAGATTGTTAAGTTTGTTTCTTATTATGAATATTAATTTATTCAGTTGGCTCGTTAAATATTTCAAGTTTACTAGAGTTTTAAGATTTGTATTTGCGATGATTGTTGTTTGGGAGTTCAACATCAGTTGTGAGCTATATGCTTGACTCTTTATTTCTTTATCTATTTTATTATTATTATTTAAGTGTAATAAAATACAAGAATGTGCTTTATAAGATCTAATGTAACTAAATAATGTAAGCCACTGTGAGATGTTTAATCAGCTACTAGGATTAGTTGTACACTTTTTATAACATGATGTCTATTTAGGTAGTAAAACAAAATCTAGATTATATCATATTTATACATTTAGTATAAACTTGCTGAATTAAAGTTCATTTTCACAATTTTTATGGATTGTTTTATATTTAATCATAACCAATGTATTAATATTGAACGTTAAATTATGAATTCTATATTATTTTATTTTTACTAAATAATCTTTGTTTTAAAGTATTTAATCAAATTATTGTTTTATAAATTTTTTGACTGTACCAATTTCTGTTTTTTTTTATATCTTTATTGGCCTTAAAAAAATTTAATCCTAACAAATATTTAGTATGACCTATTTGCTACATTCTGGTAATCATCAACTACATATTATATAATATATTTGTTCTTAAAAATGAACAGGACAGTTTCTCTAATTCATGGAGTGCTATATAAAATAACAAGAAATAAAAACATTTATTTCACAAAATAATCTAATGTGTTTGTATTAATGAGATTAGATAATTTGTGATTGGAGACTTTAAATTGGTGCACTAATTTATCCTCATTATGTGTCTGTTTAATTTTTTTTCCGTGTACACTTAGCTATATGATTTATTATAAATTGTTAGTTACTACACCCCAAGTAACATAGTAGCATTTCTTAAAAATATATACATGTATGTTTTCTAAGAGACCAGCAAAACGTCAGAAACAGCTGTTTAATGTACAATTTCAAATCGTGCCGCCAATATTATGGGACACTACTAAAGTTATTTTCTATAAAATAATAGTTTTATAAAATATGTTTGAAATGTTTATTTAAGACTCGGAACACCTAATTTTATCGGAAGAAAACTTTTAAACTCGGTAAGTACCAACTTCCGGTTAGCACTGCGCATGCGTCACTGTCTGACATTTATGAATCAATATAACTAAACTTTGTTACGTTTTCATACTCGTATAAAAATTTTGGTCAGTGTTACTTCTTTATACATATAAGTTCTCGTAAATAATATTGAATCCCTGTAAGAGGCCGTGGCGGAGAGTGAAGGACCTGCGGTGGGGGCAGCTAACGGCCTCGCCGTGAATAGTAAGGTGAGTCCTTAACGGGAACCTTTGTGGTATAAACGAGTTAAAAATAAATATGTTTCCTGGTACGCTAATAATGCTACAAAAATGTAATCAATAGAAAAACTAGTTTTGGTGTGTCTTTGAAAATAATAACATTTTTTCCGAAGAATTTAAAGTATGTTTTTCTACCTACACTACAATCATTCATATTTCTTCGTATATCATACAAATTTTCCTTGGTATGAAACTTTATAACCTAATTTTGTATTTTAGATCAACAAGGCAACAATAAATTGTTGTAACCTATTAAAATCGATTTATTGCTTTGATCTACTTAAGTACCTAAGCTAAAGTTCAAAGTTACTGCATTGCAGTTCGGTAAAGATTATGCGATACATAATTTTAATTCATTCAATAATATTATCTTGTTTTGAGTATGTATATACCGATATTCGTAATAGTACAAATGTCATTTTAAAAAAGCGACTTAAATGAGATAAAAAATTAAACATAATATGACGTATATATATATTAGTTAATTTTTTTATTAACTTACAAGGGCATGAAGATCCTATGAATACAATTTATTATATGAGCACATTTCGTTGCTAAGCCGAATCATTTGACCCCTAATTCCTAAATCATCCAGCTGCCCACGCCTGAAAGACCCGCGTGAACATATCCAACCCAGTCGCCTCCATAATTTTTTTGACGTATAGTATGTTATTAAAATTTTAATCAGATCGGTATTACTTATACAGAAAACAGTAAATTGCTTATATAGACATAATAATAAGACTGATTTATCCAGGTCTATCCCAGTCCGGGGGCGGCGCGCGGCGTTTGGGCGCTGCCGCAGCCGCCCCCATGCACTATGGCTGCTGAGGAATCTCTACCTCCATGCTCACCAATATCTCCTGACGCACCGTCCACGCAGCCACGGATAACGACAAACCTAAACCATCACTCAGATTACGAACAACTTATATTCGAGGGAGTACGTTCAGGGTAAATATCTGCATATTTCAAAAGCATTTTGGACATAGCTAAGACGTGATAATGAATTACTTATTACGTAGAATCGTAATTATATTATTTAACTTTAATCTGATTTATTTAACATTGAACTGTTGACTTTAAAATCAATTCTCCAGATATTCACTATGTAGAAAATAATTCTAAATAAAAATAACAGAAGTTGTGTTAAGAGAGTTAAGAGAACTTAACTCTTCTCAAATCCTTAATGAAGTGGCCTACTTACAGATAATTGTAAAATGGTTTTAGTGAGGTATCTGAAATCGAGCGTCTGGTAGAAAAACTTGGCGTGGAAATTCTAAGTGCTCGAGATCAACATGGCTACACCCCAGCTCACTGGGCCGCCTTGGATGGTAGCGTTGCTGTCATGAGGTACTTGGTGGAACGTGGAGCACCTGTAGACCTCTCTTGCTTAGGGACTCAGGTATAAAGTAAATAGTATCAGGAGGGTGAGAATGTTAAACGAAAGGCAAAACGATGACGTTTCGTTTTATTGTGATTATTCAAATGAAAGACAGATCGTGGCAAGTCTTTGGCTAGATTTGCTGATGACCAATCGCAATGCGTCTCTGTCGTTTAATATCCTCGACTCCCAAAGAAGCTTACTGTCTACCCATGTTTCCTTACTTTATCCTACTTAGGACCTCCCGCCTAAAACCCTAAAGTACATTAAATAATCTAAGAATGTGACTTAGCTACAGAGGGATACTAGAAACTTTTGTACGCTTCTCCTCTGCGGATACTAGGAGTATTCATAAATGATACAAAAATATGTTTTAGGGCCCTCGACCAATTCACTGGGCTTGTAGAAAAGGGCATGCATCAGTGGTGCAAGTTCTATTGCAATCAGGCGTCGCGGTGAACGCAGCTGATTTCAAAGGTAAACAAAAAATATTTATTATAAATATTTGAAATCGATTTCCACGAGAAGTTACCTAATAAATTTGAATAGTTATGAAGATCCTTAAATCACCAAACAATGATTAAACCGCATTTGACTTGACTTTTTTAACTGTAATATTCTAAATTGATTAGCGGATAGCCTGGATCGCTAATTAGCTATAAGACCGCTTGTAACACTCAGCGGCTCCAATATTTCTTGTATTATTTTTGTAAGTCCAATTTTTCTTCTATACATTTTCCAGTCCACTCTTATTTAAATAAATAATGCATTTTTAAGGTTTAACGCCATTAATGACAGCCTGTATGTATGGAAAAACCGCGACTGCCGCATATCTACTTGGCATGGGAGCAGCAACGAGACTATCAGATATAAATGGTGACACAGCTCTCCATTGGGCGGCGTATAAGGGTCACGCAGATTTAGTCCGTCTATTAATCTACTCAGGGGTGCCTTTACATTGCACTGACAATTTTGGCTCAACACCCTTGCATCTCGCGTGTCTTTCAGGCAATTTGACGTGCGTCCGATTGCTTTGTGAAAAGGTATGTATACAGAAGTACAAGATTCAATATAAGAAATATTTAACATAGAAGCTGTGTGGTTTCAAGTACCAGGCTCCGACAGGATTATCCCGATATTATAATATAAGCTATATAAATATGCCCTTGAAGTGAAATGAAGTGATTTTATTTTATGACAAGCAGATTTTTTGAAGTGAAACTTCTTTAGGCGATGTGCATCGTTTTTTAAAGAAAAGGGAGAGCCCGATTGAGAGAGAGTGAGAAGGGTGAATTACCTTATAGAAATTATATTTTTAAATTAAAATTTCATATAGAGATTTAATGAAATATTAAAATTTTATATTTTACGCAAAATGATTTATTGAAATCTCAAATGACGAATTGTAAATTAAAATACCACGTGTTTTTTCGACACTTTTAATATTTTAATTACTTACAATTAAATTCATTAAGTTCCTAACATATCTTCCTTTTCCCTCCCTCTAAGTCTCAGAAATCTACAGTTTTAGATTTGTAATAAATATGAACAAGAGTTAAAAATTAGTTTGCCAAAGAAGTTTCACTTCTGACATGTGTACTTTGTATGCACACACTTTTTTTATGGCTAAACTAGTACCTACCTATGTTCAATTAATCAAACAAACATTCTTGTACATTGTAGAAGTAATACGTAGGTATTACTATAATTAGTCTATAATTAGACCGCTTCCAGAAACGAAAATAAGTTAATGCTACACAACAGGTCCTTTTTCAATGTGTAAAACTCCAACATTACAGCTTTGTTTTGGTTGCCATGGTAACCAAGGCTCTCTTTCAGGTAAAGGCTGAACTCGAGCCACGTGACAAAAATGGAAAGACACCCCTAATGCTCGCACAAAGCCACCGACACGCGGAAGTCGTGAAACTGCTGCAAAAGGAGATGAAACGCAAATCTCACTGGATGCCACCGCTTTCTGAGTTATGGGCCTTGCTGTTCGGTGGAGCTGGTGATTCTAAGGGACCACTTCTTTTCTTTCTCGGATCCGTTCTCTTGTGGGGTTATCCTATGTATATTATACGGGTAATTATACATCTTCCATGTACTTTAACTTTATTTATTTTCACACGGAGCTTGTGTTTCTAAAATTACGGGTCTACTTAGAACAAACGCATTTCTGCGTGTTACGTTAGATATTTTTAATATAGTTCTATTTAGATTGTATGGAAAAATGGTTTACTGGAAATCGAATACAAACCCAGGTTATATTATTATTTATTTATTTGTTCAGAGAAAATAATCCATCATTATGTTAGTATAAAGTTACGGACTAGTGTTAGTATATTATTATTAAAAAGATAAACATAAAACCCATGAAACATTCTATGCATACACTCGTCGATCTGAATCGACAAGTGTACGCACAAAATGCTTCCTGATAGGCGAAGTCTTCAAGATGCTGTTCCGACAGCCTCGTACCCGGCTCAACAGAGATCTTGTTTTAATTCTTATAATAGCCCAGAAGTCATTTGAACGGGCTTGGGCGAACATCTCCGAAGCACTGCAGAAACGAGGCAGTCCCAAGAGCATCCTATGCATTATGTTACCAACTAAAGTAAGGGTAGAAAGCTGTAATGTTTAAAAAAAATTTAAGTCAATAAGAAATCCATAATACATACGAGAATGTATATCAAACTCTGCGACAAATAAGCATAAAAGTAGGTATATAATAAATTTTTATAAATTAGAATATTTATTTAAATTAATCATTATTACACATAAGTATTATTATGAATGTAAAACAATATCGTCTGACATAAATGCGCAGTTTTATCCGAAATAAGATGCAGGCGCACTTTACAAACCTTATTTATTTGACAAACTAATGAACCGATATCTGATACGTCATAACGTAGTGCAACTTAATTTTTAAATCAATTTCGACACTTAACTTTTTATATAATGTAGTTTTAATGATACATTATAATATGTAATAAATACATTGTATGTGTATTTGACGACTCATTGGTCAAGTGGTTACTACCCCTGACTGCAAATCCATGAGTCCCGGGTTCGATCCCCGGCTGAGACGAACATCGATGTGATGAGCATTTGGTGTTGTGCTTAGGTCTTGGGTGTTTAAATATGTATTTATATGTCTATCTATCTATAATATGTACATACATACAGCAGCAACGGATATACATATATCCGTTGCCTAGTACTCATAACACAAGCTTCACCAGCTTAGCATGGGACTAGGTCAATTAGTGTGAATTGTCTTTTATAGAAAAAAAAGGGTAATTTAGTTTTAATACGTGATATTTATTTCCAGTGCATACCATTAACATGGAATACGCTACGGCTATCGCACTACTGTTTTCTTTATTGGAATGCGATAATGTGGATGAGTTGGCTGATTGCTAACCGTCGTGATCCAGGGTACATACCACAAAATTCTGAAACTTATTACCGAGCGATAAGACAAATACCGTACTACGATAAATGGAAGAAAAGAAATGCTATACTTTCACGTCTATGCCACACGTGCAGATGTCTACGACCTTTGAGGTAAATTGCCAATACCTAATTAATATAAGAGAGAATTTCATCACGTTTATTTTCCTATTGAACATGAGCTAATCTAATATTTGATTGAAACAATCAGATGAAGAATGTTTTTGAGCAGCGAAGGAAGAGTCCACTGCCCCTCGTAAATGAGCTTTAATCTTCTTAAATTCAGGTTTTAATTCATTAGAAAAAAAATCTTCGATGACTTCAATGTCTCGCGCAGATGGTGTACTGGAGGTCCAGTGTTCAATTTCCGGCGAAACAATATTTATTGTGGTAGGCAGAGAAGAGTGATCACCCATAGAAGGGCTACGGGACTGGGAAATCAACTAAAGGATCACGAACCAATGATTACATGTTATAAAAATAAAAACTGTGAACAATAGACAATGCAAGAAAAAAGAAACAAAACAAAGTTTAAAGTACGCTGCAAAATTGTTTTACAAAATATTAAATAATAGAAACATTTTCGTAACGATACCCAATCTTGTCTGGAACGCTGTCAGAAATGTCAAACTTCATCCAAAAAAATTGTTTGAGAGCTCTTGAAACTATTTAAGTTTAAAGACGTCCGAAAGAGGGCCTAAGACTCGAGGCCTAGTTTAGTTTACGATAAGTATTTTATACATCCAAGATTAAACTGCGATTGCGCATCACCACATACTAATGTGAGGCTCGATACCATATTCCCTGCGGCATCGCCATAGCTTAAAATTTAAAAAAAACTACTGCTACTCTTCCAAAAATACGTATTTTATTTATACTCCTAAACCTGTACCCGAACAAAACTATCAAATATGATTTATGCATATTTGTTAAGCCGGTTTATTTTTACAGGGCAAAGCATTGTCGTATTTGCAAGCGCTGCGTGGCCTACTTCGACCACCACTGTCCATTCATCTATAACTGTATCGGCGTTCGAAATCGCATGTGGTTCTTTTTGTTCGTGATGAGTGTTGCTATAAATTGTACACTTTCTATATACTTCGCGTGCTATTGTCTATACCTAGAAGGCTTTGGAATACTTTATATGCTGGGTTTGCTTGAGGCTATAACATTTTGCGCACTCGGATGGATTCTCACGTGCACTTCGGTTAGTATAATCCTTTATAAATTTAATTATTATTAATTAACACTAATATAGAGCAAGATCTACAAACCCAATTGTTATTTCGTATATTTTAATAAAAAAGGGTCCGTGTACTTAGGTACGCGCGTAAGAAGTTATACTTCTTTGGCAATATTAAAAATAGTTTGGCTTTGTTCCACCTCCAGTTTTTTATGTTTCACAGCGATAAGATGAAAACTCTTTTTTTGTATTCAATTTAGTGCAGTTACACTGATTCATCAATTGTTTTTTGTCTCTTTTCCTTATATTTGCTAGATAAAATCAGAAAAATTACATGTTTTGATTAAACAATGTGGTTAATTTTTTAATCAAAACATTACTCGATAATAATAATAATACATACGGATAGTTAACCTCAATTGTATTGAAGCACTTAAGAAGGTTGATGAGCACAGTTTTTTCACAAATATTAATTAGTATTGGTTTAAATATTCAATTTAAATCACTTCTGATTATAATTCAAAAAGCATCGCTAAATTTCTTTGAAAAAATAATTAAAACTCCTTTATTTGTTTAAAAGGTAAATGACAAATGTCATTATGGTCATTCAAAATTGTTGGAATACGAACTTCACGCATATTCTATTTCTTTTTACTTGTAGATTGTCTTATTCCTATCTCGCTCGCGCACGCTATAATCACACTCCTAATTTTGAGTCACGGGTGCGCGCGCATTGTAAAATTTCACTCTCATAAATTTTTCATAACGCGCCTAAAGAAGTATAACTTCAATAACTTAAAATTTTAATATTTTTAACGTTTTCGTTAAATTCAGTACTTTTTCAGTGGGTACGAAAATGATTTTTTTTTTTCATTTTTTAACATTATAAAACTATTCGGGAAACAAAGTTACCCTGAACCTGTATGTATATTATAATGAAACACGTTTGATACATTAAACAAATTTAAAAATTATTTTATTTCAACATATGATTTGAGTTTATAAGTCTGATAACATAATTCTGTCTATGGGACCTATGTATGCTGCAAAATTATTGAATATATATTAAAAATAAAATCCATTTTTAAAGTAAACCGTTCGTAGATATTAAATAAAGCTTCTTTAACTGGTAAAAACGAGAATTTACATGAAATAACTCATTAAATTTTTAGTAGATGAACCAAATATCGTATTATTGTGTACTTTAAAGAATGCAATATTTACTTAAATAGTAAATGTACAAAATATATTTGTTTATATGTTTTCGCGTAGGGGTTGGCAGACAAATCATATGCTTTATTAATAGTTCTCTTTTCTCAAATTCCAGGTGCTTCACGCCTGTATGAATTTAACTACCAACGAAATGTTTAACTACAAGAGGTACCCGTATCTACGTGACAAGAGAGGCCGCTATCAGAACCCGTTTTCACGGGGGCCTATTATGAACTTGATTGAATTCTTCGTTTGTTTACCGGACAAGTTTGATGAGCAAGACCTCTTTTATGGAGAGAATATATGAATTACTGATTTCGGAATAGATTATTTTCGAAATGGCTTCGCAAGCTTAGTAAAGTATAGTGTGATAATACATATTAAGGAGTCTAACATTTTGCTTTGAAAGTTACGACAGCTTTAAATGATGTATTCACAGTTTATTGCATAATATTAAAAATAAAAACATTACATAGTATCGGGCGGTCTTATCGCTATTAAGGATATCTTCCAGACAACCTACACTTTCTAGCACAAAATTCCACCAAAAGCTCTTTTTAACCTATTGTCTATTCCGTATGTACCTGCAAACTTAAGACTAAAGCTTGCTTGTTGCCATAGCTTCCATTTTTACAAAAAAATACACGTTTTATAATAATGCAGTTATTTTATTGCATAATTGTCCTTGATAGGTCAAGTTCCTTTTGAAACAAAACTCGATTGCACACATTTAAGCATTGCGCAACTGATACGCGATATTTTTAAACGGCGATCTTTAGATAACATGTTTTGATTGTATCGGACAAATTTTAACATATTATTGTGATATTGATTCTGCAAGCCCAAACTTTGACAGTGTCTTTAGCAAATTTTATATGCAAATTGTCAATTGGTACAAATAGGCTTCGGAATGAAAACTACGTACCACCGTGGTCACCAGATTTTGTAATTATGATGATGATATAATTATGATGAGATCAAGATAAGAATGCATTTGTTAATTAGTCAATATTTTATCAATTTTGTTTGTAACTCATTCTGTTTATATTTGTCTCTGGTTATAGGGGATTTGAGGGTATGTAAATAAAACAACAATTCGCTAGCACTGTTATATTACTACATTATGTCCAGCATATAAATTAATCAACACTGAGTGCAAACAATACATTGGGAACGCTGTTTAAGCTTTTAATAAATAATTTAAGATCGCATTGGTTTTATTTTCCGATCATCTATATACTAAATATCACAATCATTTCCACACATCAGTCCTACAACATCAGTCAAACTTTGACTGCATGACACCACCCGCTTGGAGTTCGCTATGAAGAAAACATGTTCTTTCAGTTTACGTAACTTGGGTAGATCATAAATAGTAAGTGTGGTTTTACAGTGACGCTTTCGCCAGCGCAGTTGGTAAGCGTCGCGGGCCACGAGCTTTGCGTCTCATGGATCATTACATAGTCACGCGGATGGCCCGCGTTGACGGCAATTCAGCCGCGCTTTTCAACCGCGTGCGGGCGAGGAGTCATTGTGTTCAGTGTGCGTTGCACAGTCTCGCCGGTCGGACGCGCGCATGCGTACCGTCGTCGCCAAAATGAATGCGAATTATATCGATACGGGTCGATTGATTGAAGAAGTTCGCTTTCGACCGTTGCTGTGGGATCCATCGAACGAATTATACAAAAACAAAGACGCAAAAAATAAGGCTTGGGAAGAAGTTGGAGAAGCAATCTTTGGAGAAAATTACATAAAGAAAGACAAAGGTATGTTTATAAAATTTGTATTTTTATCAATTACATTTATAATATAAAATTTATATTATGTTGGTATAAAAGTCGTCGTTAAACATATGTAGGGTAAGATTTCAATCGATATGTAGGGTAAGATAAGGTAAATTGATCAATTTTACTTGTTGGAGCACTATCTTTATGGATTTAAAAATAAGATTGTGGATTTTTGATGATTTGAACACTCTTCAACGGTTTACTTGCAGAAAAAACACATTAGATTAGTCATAAATGACTATGAATCATCACTATAGTCTATACTTGAAAGGACGACAATGAATTCAATTCCACTAATAAGTTCTTTCAAATAGGTACTAGGTAGGTACCTCTAGAATATTTGTCTGTCTTGCCACGAAACACTGCCAGCAGGCGATATAAAGTAATCGGCAAACACTTCGCGTAGTGTGTTTCCTGTTCTAGAAACTGGCTGAAGATTCATGTCAATCAAACCACTAATGCTTAATAAGTCATTTCCATTGTAGCCGTCTCGCACTCTGATAAAATTGTGTAATACGCAACAAGCTTTAACTATAGTTTTTGCGTTGGAGAAGCTCACGTTCATTGGAGTGTGAAACACTCTAAACTTGTTTGATAATATTCCAAATGTACATTCTATGTACCTTCTGGCACGACTTAGACGGTAATTGAATATCTTCTGTTTGTGGCTCATATCATTTCGAAGATAAGGTTTCATCACATAGTTCGATATGCCAAATGCACCATCACCAATTATTATATGAGGTGCCACAATATTAGATCCTTGCAGGTACTTTGGAGCCGGTAACCTTAAATTATTTCTTTCTAACTGTTGAAATAGTACACTGTTTTGGAATATGGTGGAATCAGAGTTTTTCCCACAAGAACCAATGTTGACATAAGTAAAGCAATAGTTGGCATCGCACATTGCCAGAAGGACAATAGAATAAAAATGTTTGTAATTGTAAAACATTGACCCTCCACCTGCGGGATTAACTATGCGTATATGTTTACCATCTATTGCCCCACAACAGTTAGGAAAGTTTGCATACATCTCAAACTCTGCACTAATACGTTGCCACATTTGCGTTGTCGGTTGAGGAATGCATTCTTCGCGTAGTTTTTCCCATATCTCACAGCAAACTTCCTTGACGATTTTGCTTATAGTAGTAACGCCCATTCTGTATGTGACATGTAGATCGGAGTAAGTGTTCCCAGTAGCTAAGAATCTGAAAAAAATATATATAATTATTAGAACTAGTAGAAAGTTCCAAGTAGGAAAGGATTCATAAAAAGTACAAGTGAGAAGGCGTGATACACAAAATATTATTTTTGCCAATTTTTTTTTGTTTCAGATAAGCTTTTACGTCAAAGATGGAAATCTGCAAGAGATGGATATTTCAAAACCAAAGCTAATATGAAAAAAGCACCATCTGGTAGCGGGGCAAAAACCGTTACAAAATACATTTATTTCAAAGAATTAAACTTTCTTGATCGTATCACTGAAAACGAAGTTTCAGAATCTATGTACAACATTAATGAACAATCAAGTTCATCTGAAACAATAGCTCACGTAGTAAATAACGACGAAATTTCTGGCTCTTCTCAAAACAGTTCTACTCCGGTGGCTGACCAAGATAAACCAACATGGACTCGGAAGAGGAAACATGAACGGGTACAAGAGAACTCCGCGTTTGAGAAAAAGTTGGTAGATTTGTTAGACAAAAATATGCCAGACATAAGCTCTGACGATTTGTCATTTTTTAATTCTCTAGGTCCAATACTAAAATCTTTTAACAGTTATAAAAAACTATTATTTCGTGCCAAAGTATTGCAAATCGCCATGGATCTCTCCGCGCCAACTTCAAGTGGCACTACGTCGACGTCCAACATCTTGTCACCAGAACATAACTCAAATTCTACTACAACATCAACAACCAATCATTCTAATGATACTACTACGCAACGAGGTTATCAATCAGCAAGTCAATATTACACCGTCATGTCACCAGAAAATGATTCTAATTCTTCTGTAATGTGTGCAACCAATTCATCATATTTTTCAAACCAAACGCTACCAGTCAACGAATCAATGTCTAGTACCACCACTCAGCAAGGCTATCAAACAGCAAATCAATATGATCCTCATTCAACAGTCAATAATTCTGTTCAGCAAAGCTGTGAAGAAATACAGCACTTTCCAAATATTGCATCAGAAAACGACAATTTCTATTAATTACATTTCAACGAGTTTTGTTTTTTGATTGTTTAAATTTGTAAATAAAGTAATTACTAAAAATTAAATAGTATTTTTCATGCCACTTACCTTAAGGTAATCGCCAACTTTTCAACTGGTTCTATAGGTGCTCGACGTAAACTTGATCTTTTTAAATTATGTTCTATCTTGCAGAGTAATTCATCAAATGTTGTTATAGACAGACGAAAATGTTTAAAGAACTTGTCACTATGTTCTCTTAAATCCGCAAACGATGTAGAGAACGCGCCTCTCAGCAATCTAGTGGCATTGTAAGGATGTACTTGTATACGTCGTCGTCGTTGCCTTTTTTTCCATAAGTAATATAGTATAATAAATACGAGAAGTCTCATCACGACTGTATGAGCCGGCAAACCGATCACGACTGTACGAGGCGGCTAACCGCGCGACTAGCTTTAAAACTAGTTTTAAGTTTCGAGCGGGTCATCCGCGCGCTTACCACCCGCGCGGACAGAAGCGTCACTGTAAAACCACACTTAAAAGATCCCGGAATTTTATTATAGCGGGTCAATAATACAAAAATATGTAATTTAACGACTTAGAAGTATTTGGCATATTACTACGTCTTAGAGCCGATTAACATGATCTTAGTGTTTAGTACAACTTGAAAGGCAAGTTCTTTAGTGCTTTAGTGCGTTGCGAGTGAACGTTTACATTTCTTCCAGTAGAGTATCATTACAGCGCCACAATGAACGCGCAACGTCGGCAAATACGCTCTATTCTTCGCAAAATACTAACTATAGTTATGGAACAAATAGAAGACGAGATTTATACGAAATAAATAAACTAAATATAAATAAAGTAGCTTCTTTTAAGGCAGTGTATGCCGAATGCCTAGCCTGTTTGTTTTTGTATAAATTGTTTTTAACGTTCCACAAGCACTCGTGAACAACATATTCAGATACAAATTTGATAGTTTTATCTTCCGACCATTTAGCCATCTTTAAAAATCTAAAAACACGCACGCGTTTCAGTGCACTTGTGCACTCTCCTAAAGATTTTACTAAATTACGTGTTTACACACAACGAGGGAAGATCTCGGGGGTTGGACGGGCGCGGGAGGGGTATTATTTGAAACAAAAATAAAAATTCTATTTTGATTCAACTTGAAAGTCAAGTAGAACCGTACTAAAGCAAGTAGCGTTTACATGTTTCAACTAAAGTACTATCCTAAAGCACTCTGCTAAACACTAAGATAATGTAAATTGGCCCTTATTTCAGATACGACACAATATTTAGAAGACAAAGGAAGGAGCTTAAATGTTTCCATAAGCAAATTCAAAATAAAGTTAAAACAGCACCTTATTGGTTCAATACGTTTTACGATTCATATCCCCTAAAGATGTTTGGATATCTGTTCTTCATAGCGAGCAACAAGTTACGATAAATATATTATGCCAACATTCGTCGATTATCATACCTTCTGTAGATAGTCCTTGCAACAATCCATTTCAATAAATAATGTGCGGATTCAAACCGATAATTCAAAACATACAGACTAGTGATTGTGTATCTAGTGCGTAATACTGATGTGTTCTACTGCGTAACATAAATTTGAGTGAAAATAAATGTGTAGGCAAGATTTTGCTAAATTAGGAAAATGTAAAGATTTGCCAATGAACGTTACGGAATTACTATGGGGCATCCAGTTAGAAACTTTTATTATTCTCGAAAAGGTTGAAATTAAAAAAAAGTTATAAATTTACGATTCCCCAGAACTATTTAATAGTATACGCAGTAAATAAATATACAAACTTAAAAACTATTTCGTTCACAGTCTCACAATTCAGTGCGAATAAGTAAAACTAAAATTAAGATCTATCTTTTAGATTTGACCTACAAAAAAATATTCGTTATAACAAAAACTAAAAAGATTGTGCCCATTTGAGCTCAAACAAGCGAAAAATATTCGAAAGATACTTATAACCTAAATAGTGGAAGCTTCATCGCTATCATAGACATTAATTATTAAAATAAAAAGGGTAACATTGTCTCATGTTCCCTTTGTAGAACATCTATCGAATTTTAATTGCGATTCTCGGATATCGTGTGCATTTTATTCATCTTTAGGGTTGATTCTGATAGCCGCGTCCATTTCTTCTTTGGAGTGATCTTTATCACCCCATCCCCATAATGGGTGCGTACCGTCACCGGTACGTTTCACCCGACTTTGGACTATTTCATCGGACACAGTTTTCAGATCATACGCCCAACCGAATCTCGCGAAAAAGTTAATAAAAGTGGTTGTAAAATTGATTTTGTTGTTTCCTAGTTCAGCAGTTTTGTAATCCCACGGGAACGTGTGGTGGTAGTTGTGGAATCCTTCCCCGAGTGCAAAAATGGCGACCGATATATTCTCTGAGGGCTGAATGCTCTTGTCGTATGGCTTGTCACCCCATTTGTGGGCAGCGGAGTTGACCAACCACGTGACATTGAGAATGAAGGCGTAACGGAACATCGCGGCTACAAAATAGGCGTTCAACCAAGTCTCACCCCAGCCGTAGACTGGAATCACAGTCGGAAGGACGAAGCAGGCGATTGGCATCAAAATCATGTAGTACCTGGAAAGAATCAAGTTTATAGTAATGTCGATCTGTTTAACATGAATAATACAAAGATATTTCTGTTTACATATTAATCTATATTTAACAAATTGCTTTCAATATAAAATACTTGTAACTCACAATGGTAATTTTTAGTACAGAATATAAAGAAACCGAATCAAATAAAATTAAGGTAAGAAAAATTTAATTTTCATATCTTAAGAGTAACTACACTTGGTTATAATTTTGACTACTCGGGTACTATGTTAAATGTTACAATAAAATACCTTGTGACATAAAACTAAATGAACGAAAATTTAAATGTTTTATTATTACAATTTAGCGAATTATATTCAAGATAATAGACTATAGATATAAGTTTTCTCCTGTTAACAAACTTGAAACTTGAATATAAAATTATTATTATTAAGATAATAATGCTTGGAAACATGCTGGTCTTGCTCCATAGGACAATCATAGACTCTGGACAAAATCAAATTGGTTGGGGGGCGTAAATTACGTGAGGTGTTTTTTTAAATTTTCTGTACCTCCCTCCCCCCTGTTGAGATGTCGTGAGATTTTATTCAACCCCCATCCCCCAATCTCACGTGAGATTTTTCAAAACGTGGGTTTCTTACGTAAACGCTATCTTTTTGAGCTCGGAGAACTCAAAATAACACAGAATTCGTACTATTGAGCTCTTCGAGCTCAAAAACAAAATATGTGAAATGTTGAGCGTTTAGGTATGGAGTTAGCGGGAAGTTGCAGAGATGACCTTTAGTTTTCCTAATTTTTTTTTTCAATCAGAAAAAAAATTGCGTGATATTTGCCGAGACCCCCCTCTCCAAAGTAAGATTAAATGAGATTTGACTCGACCCCTCCCCCTTAAACACCTCACGTAATTTATGGACGCCCCCTTGCTGATTTTTTGCTTTTACATTTTTTGGTATTTTTTATTTTATAATACTACAAAATTTAATTATGTTATTTTTATCTCACACACTGTTTTATTATGTTTTTTGTTAATTTTTATTACTCTTTAATGTATAATATTCTACGATTTCGATATTTGTAAATATGTGAGGAACATGTATACTAACAATACAATAATTGACCTATTTGCTGCATTGATTTATTTGTAAGTAATACTTGGTGCATATTTTAGAATAGTAGTTTTATTCTAGGAGTACATTGACTTCACATATAATTATTTAACTAATGTATACAAAATATTGTAAACCTATTTTCAAAGAGTAAGTGTGGAGTTTCTTGCCCATTCTTCTCCACACGAAACTACCTTTTGGAAGGGGCAACTAGAATCATCTTTATATTTTATTTGTTGTTCAAAAGTGCCATTTGTAGGTGGTCTAATTGAAATAAATGATTTGACTTGACTTGACCATAACATTTAATAGCTTTTAAGCGGGCCATAGACGGACCGCATGTTGCAGTCGGTCTTGACGACCTTGCGGTCGCCGCACGGCGATCTGCAGTTTCCATACTAAATTCATATTCGCAATACACGGACCGCTCGAGCAGTTCCTGAGGAAACCGCATGTTGCAGTAAAGACCGACTATGGCCCGCTTTAGGCAACATGTTTAGTTTTTGCAAAGTTTCCACTATTAGTCACCAACATATTGTAAACAATGTTCAGCCTTATCATATCTATATCAAACACTCATACGCATTGATAAAACTTTCACATATAAACCACAATACAGATTATACCAGTTACAAAATCCTATTAATATTGCACTTACTTCTTTTGGAAACGAAGGATGGGGTCAGCGTAGAGGTCACTAAGATCTAACCCTTTCCCTTTCTTCTTGAGTTCAGGATGTTTACGAACTAAAAGCCAACCAATGTGGGAGAAGAAGAAGCCACGGGTTGCATTATGAGGATCAGCATCTGTCTCTGAATATTTGTGATGCATGCGATGGTCCCTTGCCCAATCTATTGCGGAGTCCTGTAGATAAAGTCATGATATTGTCGTAAAATATTTCGTTTATCATTTTGATAGTTAATACTATGGAACTGTGTAAATAAATTTGATTATTATAATAGAGATTCTAAATGTATTCATTACATGTGTTAACTCTACCATCTACATAATTTAACTATAAATTAGTAATGAACATCATGGTGTCATGAATAGATGTTGATGGTAGACAATTTTCTTATATATTATTAGCTGACCGGACAAACATTGTTTCGCCATGTATAGTATTTCTAAGAAACATTGTTTTAGTTCAATAAAAATAACTATCTGCTATAATAAAAAATAGGGGATGATCGTAGTGGGGTGAAAATAAAGGGTTGTATGTATTTTTGTATGTTGTATCATAAAAAAATTTTGAAAACAATTGTTTGGGGTAGACACCTCTTATCACTTAAGGGTTTGAAAGATAGATAGTAACCGATTCTCAGACTTGCTGAATATGCATAAAAAATTTCATAAGAATCGGTCGAGCCATTTCGGAACGAACATTGTGACACGAGATAACAAAATATTTATATTATGAATATAGAATTTTGTCCTTGATTAAATTTTTAATTTACTTACAAATATCACCTTGAAAAAACAAAAACTAATCTAATAACGTATGCCTATTAAGAGAGCCTATTAATTAAGAGTATTATTTCTTAAAAAAAAAAAAATTATATACATAATTATCTTTTTTGGACTTTATTTTAAAACACTTCAGATAATAAAAGTTCTTCAATTCTAGAATGTTTTTTCCTCACATCAACTACTAGTAAAGTATAACTTATTTATTGTAGTAACAATAATTTAAATTCTTAATTTAGACAAATTAAAATCACGACTTTCACTACATAAGTTATAATAATAGAAATATTACTATTTAAGCAACTTATTAAGATGAGTAATATTTACTTGTGCTATATCAGTTATCTTTATTTGGCATAACTTTTAAATCCATTATTTAAGCAAATATTTAACAGTTTTTTTTTAAATTTTACATACAATTTAGCATAATTACATGATAATACCAATTATACACCTAATTGACTTTATAACTACTGTTGGCATATATTATTTAACTTATAAATCAATTAATATTCTTTATTTGAAGAGTGAAGTATGTAACTTGTAAGTAAGTGACTTGGCTACTATATTGGCTTTGTATGGTACAGACTCATCTTAAATAATAAGATGATCGTCATCTTAATTATTGTTTTACTGAGAATCAAACTGAACAATCAACAAACACTGTAGTTTACTACCAATAGATTCAATCAAGAATTAATGGTTCTGGTTTTCATGCCAAGTAAATCTTCTAAAAATTTAAATAAAAGGTTGCACATACGAAAGTTTATGTTATTAAATAATAAACCCGTCATTACCTGAAAAGCCAAAGTGTTGAAGATAACAAGGATGAGACGCAGTGGCCACTTTGCTTTGTATGACTTATGAGCCCATAGTCTATGGGCACCAGCCGTGATTCCCAGTCCAGACATAACATACAATATATAGGCTGAAATTTTTTTTATGATAATTCACAAATAAATGATGTAATATGACTATGAATTATTCATTCATTCATAATAAAAACTGTCTAGAGGTGAATTATTCTGACTAATTATAGCATTAAGGTAATTAATAAGGAATTTTAATTGAAGAAACAAACTTTTTATACTAAGATGATATTGATAATATAGAATAAATTACCAATTAAGTTTCCTACTCTTTCCAATTCAAATAAAATTTACCCAACATTACTGTATGGGTAAGCAAGAATTATTCATTGCATTAAGACCTATAAGAACAAAAATATAGGTTGGCAAGACAAATATGCTGGATACTTAAGGGCAAACAAGAATTACCTTTAAAAAAAATTGTATGACAAATTATTGTTAAATTGATGAGTAAAATTAATATTATGAAATATCTAATAATAGTGACTTACCAAATACATCTGTTTGCCATTTAGCCGAAAACAAAAACAAGTAACCACCATAAATTGCTGCAATATGTAGATATGCAAATGCTATAATGTTTCTCCAAACAAATTTTTTTGGATAGTTATCAGCCTTCATTACTGGAGTATTTGGAATCGCCATATCTGGAGTGGCTGCATCACTTTCAAATAGCACTCCATTCGCATCTGACGAGTTCGGAGCCATTTTAAAGATCCTTCAAACCTGTAACAATTCATTTGTTTGTTACATAATTACGATTGTTTAAGTGTGAAAGTCAGTAAAGGTCGCGGCAACAAATCACTAACCATATAAGAGAAATATTATATTATTATGTTTAACCATATCTCGATAATGTTAAGAGACAACTAATACAAGCATCGATGCATTGAAATTGGCAAAGGAATAATAACAAGGTCACACGTGTTGGAAAACACATGAAAATATTAACACTTAATAAAAAAATACCTAAATTTTATTTTATTTTTCCTAAAGGAAAGTAAAAAGTATAACAGTGCACACTTATATGAAATATCAATTATCCCTTTAATAATGTCCATCCATTATTCAAGGTTTTGTAAATTATAATGATGAGCACACGTTACAGCACCGGAGAATTATCGATTCCAGTAATTTCCCTGTACTTTAGAAAACTATTCTTTATTGGATCCTAATAATATTGTAGTAGTTAGCACAATATAACTGAATTCTTAAGGGGGAAAAAATTAATTACCTCCTGATTCCTGAACAATGGCAA
This sequence comes from Pieris macdunnoughi, assembly GCA_905332375.1. Lineage (NCBI taxonomy): Eukaryota > Metazoa > Arthropoda > Insecta > Lepidoptera > Pieridae > Pieris > Pieris macdunnoughi. Next base: position 1,789,031 of record CAJOBZ010000020.1, read on the forward strand.
CGGGACAAATGTAAAATTTCCCTTTATTTGTGTTTTAATTTTTGACACCTAACATCTTGAAAAGCATCAAAATGTGTCAAATGTCACAAACTTTAACAATTTAAAGTTAATATTAGAAATGAGTTTTACTCAAATTATTAAAAATTAATAGAATAAAGGCTTTTACGTAGTACAAGAAATTTATTCATAGTTATAATTATTATATTTGTAAAAGTAGGTTATGTACTTGTGGCACTGGTACAACTTACAAGTACAAAATATTTTTGGTAATGAGTAGCAAATTAAATTACATAATATATAAATTTCAATGTGAATTAAAAATATTTATTAAAACATAAGGTAATTTAAAGACTCACCGTTATAAGTTTTTGCGCTAAGGTCCAAAATCAATTCAAAATATTTTTAAAATATCAAAATCGACACAACTCACAATACTTATATGTTCGTTAATTAACACGCAAATGTAAGATTAATCACCATTGAATTGATATTTATACTTTAAAAATTATTGATTGTTTAACATCAGAGGTTCACGTGTGATATTTTATACCGTAATGTTTAACTTTGACCGGCGCGGTATCGTGATTCGTGATGCAGTAGCCAGTAACTGCGAAATGTCCATGTATATTGTAGAGTCTACAATATGTACTGAAGTGATGGCAAAGCGGCACGATGTGGAAGGAACGCAATATGCGATTCGTGGATTGGATGACAAAGTGGCGCGATACTAGGACCACGTCATTTCTCGTCCACCGCGCAGTCACGAAGTTAGCCTGTGATCGGCCCATTTCACCATGAGGCAATAACGGATAACCCAAACCTCAGTAAACAGACCTTGTTGACTGAAATTAATTGCGCATTGATATGATTGACCCATGCGAATAACGTGCATGTTTGTTGCGTGGAATCATTTCATGACCTATTATTAAATAATTATATATAATTTTTATATATGTATAATATTGTTAAAAAGGAATTGACCTTAGTCACCATATGTTTGTTGTATGAAAGAAGAAGGAATCTTGGGTATCTACTCTGGAATAAAAATATTTTTCGAAAGGGATTAAGTATTTGATGATTCAAATAATGATTAACGAAACAGGCATTAATTTTTGTTTCAGGCTTTTAAATGCTCCTCGAAATAATACGACTTTGCTGCTTTGAAATGAAAAACTGGTTTCGCAGACCTTGAACTTATTATGATGTCGCTGTCAATCGTATATCATGTAATATAATAATATGATCTCTTCCTATATTGACTCATATTATGCTTAAAGCGGAATAATTGGCTTGGAAAATATTTTTTAAATCTAGCGCAAATGTTTACTTAGCGCTAAAGAAAAGTGAAATACTTAGACAAAATAATCTGACCCTTGTAGCATTACACGACTTTAACACCTTGATGCTTATAAATTTAAGTAACCATAACAAAACTATTGTATTATTGTTAAAAGTTTCATCATCATTTTATTGACATTAAACTGCGAACATGTGAGTCACGTAAGCGATGTTCGCAGGTAGACCTCAATGACCCTAGGAGCAAAGTCCTAGTGTCTGTGGTAACTTAGGTCGCGTGAAGAACACGTGCTTCAATCCAGTATTACTAGATCTCACATTGAATTATAATGACATCACAATCCTACGGTCCAGTTTGCAATTAGCTGGAAAGTCGGAACTGTCAATGAAGTGACATATAGAGAAAAATCTTGATTATATAGGATAAGCGCCACAAAATAAATGATTTAGGATAGTAATGATTCGCTACGCAGCCAGTGAAAGTATTTAAGAAAAATATTGAATTAAAGTTCTTATTATAATAATAGCCAGATGATCAATATTATTTTAGCTGTTTCAAATTTGTTTTGTTTTCTATGTTGTTTATGGAACAATGTATTTTAACATTTTTTGAAGTGAAATTTCTTTAGGCGCATGAGGGTAAAATTTTTACGGATGAAACGCAATAATATTAGCGTCACGAAGATGTGTAGCTTTTTCCTCGAAGAAAAGGGACAGAGCGATTGAGACCGATTGAGAGAGTGAGAAGGGCGAATTAATTTATAGAAATTCTATTTTTTAAATTTCGTAAAGAGAATTTATCAAATATTAGTATTTTATGCAAATAATTTATAGAAATCACAAAAGACGAATTGTAAATTAAAATGCCACGTGTTTTTATTATCGAAGAAATAAATTTAAAAAATTAAATTGTTTTATTTGTATTAATTTTCGACACTTAATATTTTAATGACAATTAAATTCTTAACATTATCTTCCTTTTTCTCTCCGTCTAAGTCTCGGAAATCTAAAGTTTTAGAATTGTATAAATATGAACAAGACTTAAAAATTAGTTTGCCAAAGAAGTTTCACTTCACAGAATACACATGTTTTTTTTAAACATAAATAGAGGAACTAATGAATGACCATCGTGTCTCTGACTTTTTATCAGATTTACCGTAGTATTTGTTGTGTACAAGAGCAACAAACATACACGTAAAAACGTTCTTTCATTTAAAACTTTAAAATTTTGAATAGCATACTTAATTATGTCATGTGGTTTTCCCATTGTGTTGCGCGTGCGTCTAGTACCTACCGGCTAAATATTTTGGCATATTTCCATTGGATAAAATTTTTCATTTGGCGTAAAGCCACGTCGTTTAATCACGCGGAAAAACCAAGCATACCTACTTATTGAATTATTTTAGATAAGCGACCTATAATAAATGTGAAATAGGCGATTGCCTCCAATTATAAAAGTATAATAAGTAGGTACTAAAATAGTATAACTCATACATAATATATTATAAGTGACTTCGTGTTTTTTTATTTTAAATGACACAAGGACATTAATATAGCCTCAACGGAGAAACCAAATTGCCAGAAGCGCGCCAAATTATATTATATATTCTTCTAAGTAACAACAATCCACTGTATATGAAGAAAAAAAATATACAGCAGCGGAAATGCTTACCCAATTATTTATTACTTGGAAAATCAAGACATGATAAAAAAGCGATGAAGGCTGTATCGCGTATCACGCAACTATACGTATATTTTGACCATATCATCATCAAAGGCAAAAATAGCCTACATTATGAATAAGGTTTGCAAAAAAAACATATTACTACCCATTTAATAGTTAAAGAATATTATGGATGTGCGATTCTAATCTCTAAGGTCGTAGGTTTGAACCAATGGATTGTATATGCGCATTTAACACTGACTCGTAGGTACGGCTAAGGAAATCATCGCAAGGAAACACGTCTTAGCCCCAAAACATTTAACGGTACAGAAGGCTAATCACCTACTCTAGTAGAAGAAGCAAATAATCATGAAACAGAAATCTGAGTCCAATACCAAGGGTTTCACAACATACCTATACATAAATTGTTTTTAATAAACATTCACGGACAATGTAATAAAACACACAAATAATATTTACATTATATTTCTTAATAAAGTTAAAAGTAAAAATTAATCGTCAATCGAATCTTGTGATGATATAAGCGCGCGGGGCCACTTCATTATGACCTGAGGAAGCAACGACTCTGGACACAGGAGGAGGTCAACGATGGTGGCTAACGTGTAACAACCTAGACTATTGAGGACCCACTCGTAGTTAACTGGTACGACGCTTAGATGCGCCGCTAGTTCTGAAAGAGACTTTTATGTATTATCCTTGCAACTCCATTGTTATGATATAGCCTTGGTCAATCAATGGCGTATTTAATGGTGAGGAAAAATACATCATTACATACATATTTAACAAATTTTCCTTATGCAATGACAAATTTGTAATCATTACTTGTATAAAAATAATCAATATAAAATAGTTTTAAATTATTTATTATTAAAAAAACTGGCAATGATTTGTTGTAGTTCACTTGCAGTTTTTATCTATACTAATATTATAAAGAAAAAATAATAATTCTACTCTGCTAATTGCTATGCCCCGAGCGACATGGGCTATATTTCTTTACAAAACGTTTAAATGTCCAGACGTGCAAAGCCTGAACTAGTTGATTTTAAATCTACAATATTTAGCATTGATATTATGTAACTACAGTCAAAATCTATTATAACGGCATCGAAGGGACTACTCAAATTTAGTCGTAAAAACCGATGGTCGTAACAGCCGATGACGTTGCTTAATAATAACCTATATGGTCGTCTAACTCCAAAAAAGTACATCGTTTCTTTCCATTTTTCGTCATCATTTCTTGAAGTAGGGAGAATGGAAATAATATATGGTGGAGTTGAGTAGTTTATGTATCCATTTCGATCGATACACGATTTAAATATCGTCGCTCGATAGAAAAAAATCCAAACATAGACACCTTGAATTCATTTTATGACGAAAATGTATAAATATATAATAATAATAATAATAATAATCTTTATTTTCTTCTCTCACATACATAAGGTTTTTATGATTAAAGTAAGATTATAACATTAGGAAGTGTATGTGAGAGACTGGTCTCTGTAACAGGAGACCTGAGTGACAGATAACCAGCCTCTCCACCACCGGACCGGAACGCGTACAATCATGTCATTGTCAAAGGTTACAATAGAAGAAAATAAGTATAAAGTGCTAAAGAAAACATTGTAAACGGAGTTTTAAAAATAAATTTGGTGTGTGTTTGTGTGTGTGTGTATGTGTGTGTATGTGTGTGTCTCTCTCTCTAAGTGTGTGTATGCGTGCGTGGGTGTGTGTATATGTGTGGGGGAGTGGGTGAGTTACAGAATGACAGTTATTAGATCCTCTGTTTCATCATAACTCAACGTCTTCAGCCAAGTAGTAACCTTTTTTTTACATTTGTATTTGGGTAGTGGGTAAATGTTAATTTTTTCGTTTAATTTATTATACAAATAACAGCCTAGGAAACCAAAGAACCTTTGCGAGAAAGAAGTTGTCCATTTTGTAATACAACAGCAAACTTTATGTTTTATCCGCTTGTTAATATTTAAATCGGGGTCGTAACTAGTTTTATGATGTTGTTTTAGAACTGTGTTCAGAATAAATAATTGACGAATTGTTAATACATCGGCTAGGGCATAAAGCTCTTTGGTGGGAAAAAGAAGCGGTAAGGAGTGGCTTACTTTTAATACTGCTCGTTGGGCTCTTTCAAGTTTTAGGAGATTGGTTTTGAAAGTACCTCCCCAAACAGTGATACAATATCCTAAAATTGATTGACATAAAGACTGATAAACTACGTTAATAATTTTTTTGTCTGCTATAGACCTTAAAGTTTTGAAGATATAAATGAGTTTACGGGTTCTGCAAGAGAGAAGATCCACGTGAGAATTAAAACTCAAGTTACTGTCGATAACTACACCCAAATACTTAATACTATGGGCAAGGGAAATGCTTTTGCAATGGCAGAGTTGATTTGAAGAGCAAGTATGGGCTATGATAGAAAAATTATTATGAATGTGTGAGGGAATGTTTTTAATAGAGAAGGGCATAAATTTTGTTTTATCAACATTTAGCGTAAGGCCGTTGCCTCTCAACCATTCATTAACAAGGCCAAAACCAGACTGAGCAGAATTATAGACCTCATTCCAATTGTTGCCAGAGAATACAAGGGCCGTGTCATCTGCAAAAGATATTATCTTACCATTTGGCAACTGGAGGTTACATAACTCATTAATGAATGCTAGAAACAACGTTGGGCCAAGTACGCTTCCCTGAGGGACACCGTAAGTTATTGGCAAGTCACTACTTACAAGGTCACCGACCTTCACCCTTTGAAATCTATTTTTAAGGTAACTTTGGAAAAGACTCAATTGAGAACCACGGATACCCAGAGATTCAAGTTTGTTTAAGAGAAGTGGGACAGAGACTGTGTCAAATGCCTTAGCAAGGTCCAAAAATATTGCTATAACTTTTTGCTTTCGGTCAAGTTTGGCTACAATGTGATCAGTAAGTTCGTGAACGGCGTCATTTGTAGAACTACCGGAACGAAAACCAAATTGCGAGCTAGAAATGAGATTCTTGGTCTCAAGATAGTGAACAAGGCGTTTGTTTATGAGTTTCTCTATTACTTTTGCAATCGTGGGTAGTTTAGATATTGGTCTATAATTATTGACACATTCTCTGTCACCACTCTTGAAAATTGGAACAATGTCAGCCAGCTTAAGCTGATCCGGAAAAACGCCTGTGGAAAAGATCAAATTTACAATGTATGTCAATGGTGGGACTATTATTTGATGATACCGTTTTAATATAGCGCCTGAAATATTATGCCGTCCAGTACATTTGTCTTTTTTTAAGTTGAGAATACAGTTGCGAACTTCACTTTCATCGGTACTATCCAAAACTAAGGATGCTAGTGGCTTGGCCATTGAGGATTTACAACCCCTACCATAGGAATAAGCCCTTTCAGCAAGATCCTTACCCACAGAAACAAAGAATTTATTAATATAATTGATAGATTTAGAGGGGTTATCAGGAGAAATAAGTTGCTCAGCAGGTCTACTAAGTTTTGATATATGCGTTAATTTTCTAATGGTGTCCCAGAGTGCTTTATTATTTGTGTTCGCCGCTGCTTTCAACTCTTTCTCCTCATACTCCCTTTTTAGTTTTTTAAGGAGCCAGTTGCAAAAATTTCTGTACCTTTTGTAGGTTATTTTCTTAATTTCATTGTTCGGGTCTTTTTATATCTTTTATGAAGTTTATCTCGATTTCGTACACATCTTAGAAGACCAGCAGTCATCCAAGGCTTCTTTAGCCTCTTGCGATTAGGTACGGTGTGAGTTTGAGTATTAGAATTTATTTTAGCATTAATCTCCGAGATAAGAAGAGAAGTAGCAACATTTGCATCTGAAACCTGATAGATCGGTTCAAAGCAAAGGTTTTTCATATCATTATCTAGGCCTACATAATCAATTTTACTATGAATGAAGTCCTTGTTTTGTTCGTGAGATTGCTGGTCTTCCAGTATGAGAACTACGCTGTCATGATCAGTTACAGATGATTCAACTACATAGCAAGCGGAAGAAAAAGTACTTTTCATAAAAACATGATCAAGGCACGTCTTGTTGTGAGTGGATATTGTATGTGCGGGCAACAGACCATGAGAAGCTAGTAGATTTAAATAAAATTGAGAATTCACATCCTTAGTGTTTGGCATAATATCGATATTGATATCACCAATAATTATGACTGAAGATAATTTTAGATCGGTAAGAATTTCGTTTAGCGACTCTATAAATTGGGAGACGTCTTTATATCCTGGCGGTCTGTAAATGGCAATGACGGCAGTATTGTCATTTATTTTTATTACAAGACAATTAGATCCGAGTACTTTCGGTTCAAATATTTTTACGTTCAGACAATTTTTGAAGTAAACTATAACGCCTTCATTTTGAGTCAGGTTGTTTTCGGTAAGGGCATGATAATATCCGTCAATATGGGGAATTATATTTGTGTGGCGTAGCCAGCACTCAGTGAGCACAATAAAGTCCCATTCAGTTTTAGATCTATCTAATAGTGTTAATAAGTCTGGGAAGTTCCGATGTATACTTCGAATATTTTGGTGAATTATTTTCAAACATTTTTCAGGATGTTTAATTAAGGTCTGGAAGTCTTCTATTTCACAACTAGAGGAATAAGCTACGGTAAAATTATCAAGATCTTTTAATATTTCATTTGTTTGATCGAATTTTGGTAGGTAAGATTACAAGCAAGGATGTCTTCAGTGATAAGGATTCTTTGGTGCAGGTTTTGTAGCGTTGCATAGGCTGTTGAGCTATCAATTTTCATAAATTTGTGGAGTAATAGGTTATAACTAATATATTGTTTATGAATGTGTCCAAGTGTAAACTTAAATGAATGTTTTTGGAGTGTAAGTGAATGTAAACGTTGAATAAATGAAATGAGGGAGTCGATTTCGATCTTTAAGAGGAGTGCAACACTGTTATGATCGGTTATGTAAGATTGAATTATAAGGCAGTGTGCTTCATTATCTGATTTAAATATAATATGGTCCAAACATGTTCGGTTGTGGGTAGGAACGTTATACCCGGGGTGGCTGTTAAACTCTGCAAGCAGATTCAGATAGTCCCATGAGCGCTGGTCACTTGTCCCTTGTGCAATGTCAATATTTATGTCACCTATGATAATTATGTTTTTATAACATTTCAATTTATTTAAAAGTAGGTTTAATGAATTAATAAAATTTAATGGCTCTCTATATCCTGGTGGACGATAGATAGAAATGATGACAGTAGAGGGATCAAATTTAATTACTAAACAGTTAGCGTCATGAGATTCTTGGGGTTCCTCGATGAGTGGACTAGAACCTTTCTTATAATAGACTCCTTCATTTTGTGTTAAGTTATTTACAGTGGCAGCGTCGTTGTATCCTTGTATATTACTGTGATTTAATTGGGTCGAACTGTGCACACAAATAGGACGTGGATGTAAGTTAAGTTTATTTGTACTTAGGATATAGTATTTAGCGATAGTTCTAGCAGGCATAATAGGTATACTAGACTGGCTATAGTTGAGTAAGTGGTGTATGATTAATGTATATGTTTGTATAATATATGTGTAGTAGTTTTTAAAAGTATAGGTTTGTGATATATGCGGTTTCCGTAATCTCCGCTCACCAGCATGCACAAAAAGATAACAAAAATTATATAGCACTAAAAACAATAAATTAAAAGGTATAAGGTACAGTAACACGTGAGTAAACTTAAAGTATATACTAAGGCTGAATTCCGTATTTCTGTAAGTCTTCCTCTGAGTCAACGCGCATCGACGGTCGACCCTCAGCCACCCTGATGTAGACTTTGCTGTAAGATGTCCAGCATGCAGCAATCTTCTTACCTTTGACAAGCCCTCTGGCCAGAAAAAAGATGTGTTTTGATTTTAACGGCAGGTGTTCCGATATATATATAGTGCAGGCGGGCCCAGGTATATTTAAATGGGACGTATTTAGCAGAGGCATTTTCGACCCCTTCATTTCCTTGTTGAAGGATTTGGATTTAACTAGGAGTGAGTCTCTAATTGATGTCGTGGTGAAGTCGATGATTATTGAAGAGGATTTCGTACGGTAAATATCTCTCACTTCACTCGATGCCAGGGTGGGGTTTAAGCCAACGGCAGTACCAATATTTTTCACTATACGTGTGAGGGTCTCTTTGTTCTCTTGTCCAGACTTAGGAACATTACGAATTTCAAGTTTTGTAGCGTGGGAGTTTTTTTCCAGCATGTCTATTTTAGTCTCTAGTGAATTTATCTGCTTCTTGTATGACAGGTTTTCCTCCTGGAGCTTTTGCATTGTTATTAACATTTCATCATATTTACTAGAAATAAACTCAACTGATTTTTGGATGTCTATATTTTGTTCTATTACAGTGGTAATAGAAGCATTTAAGTTTGCCATCTTTGTATCCTGTTTTGTTGAAAATTCATTAAACATGCTAAAAAGTTGAGACATTCCGTCTGTAATTTCATTATGTTTCCTCTTTGTTCTCCTCGAGATAAACGAAAATTGGTCAGTATTGTCTATTTTACATCCTGAAGTGTCCAATTGTGGGTCAGAGGCGTAACGGTTAAGCGGTGTCGTTGTGGTTGCAATCAATTTAGTATCGGGAGGCGTGCGAACAGTTGACATTTTGCAGGACTAAATAATTAATATAAATGTATAAATATATAGAACATGATTTTGAAATTTACACGATATATTTGTCGCAACCCAAGTAATCCATTTCAGATTTTTTTTATATAAAATTACATTAATTTATTTATTATTACGGGCCGGCGGCGTGCCTCAGTGCTCCAGCTCTCCACTGCGCCCCGCAGTCCACCCCGCACATATGCACCGTATATATGTGTCAACGTAAAATTGTAAAAACCGTTAGATTGTAAACTATCTCGCGAGATTGTAAACTGTCGAAAGATTGTGAACTCAACGTACTGCTTACAATTTAACGTATTATTATTCGGTAGATTATAATCTATCGAAGTGAAATCGTCAAATTGTGAAACGGTACGCACCTCGCGTGCTGATTGGTTGAACGGAATATGCCACGCGCTGATTGGTTGAACGGAATATGCCATGGTGCCTACCATATTTGTTTGTTAATTCGTTTGTTGTCGAATGTAAACAAACGGTGTTTTGGTGAATGTAAATTGATGTCGTCTTCAAAGTAACTCACAGCTATAGGACGTTGAAAGTGAACGTGAAAAGTTATATGAAAATGTTGTGGAAGTAAAATTAACCTGTGATTGACCAAAGAAGTGCAGTTTGAATGATAATTAAGTTAGTGTTGGATTCCAAACATAGTCTAAATTACATACATTTTCCGTGTTTTAATATTTTTTATTCGCGTGAACCTTTGTGATGTCGTATTTACAATGTCGGATATTGAGCCTGTCGATCAACAAAACTCAGAAATATTAGGTATTGTTAATAAGGAAGAATTTACCATAGAGTTACAAAACTATTACAGCGGGCATAATGAAAATAGTAAAAAATTTAATTGCAAAAAAATAAAAAGAAAGCTAATGTTCTTTGTAACTCCAGATGCCACAACTCGTTGACGTGCTACAATAATTGAACATTTTTATTGGTGCAATTTACTTTCTTATTTTTTATATAATAGACAATTTTGTTATTTTTTCAAAAACGTTCATATGTTTTCGATTTGTTTTTTTTTAAATTTTGATTTTATTTTGTGATCGTTTTTTTCTAAAAGAAAATTTCATAAATTTTTCAATTTTAATTTGTGTTTGAAGAGAAAATATTGTTACGTTTCAGATTTTTTTATTTTGATATATTTTTTTTTCATCATGTGATGTCAGAATTATTGATTACCTACTAAGTAATAAATACTAATTTTTGAAGTGCATTCATTTTATTTGACCGATACCCTTGTTTCATTCCTAACTCTATGGACATTGGACATATAATGGTCTACTATAAAGCCGACCAATCAGCGGGCGAGGTGCGTACCGTTTCACAATTTGACGATTTCACTTCGATAGATTATAATCTACCGAATAATAATACGTTAAATTGTAAGCGTTAAGTACGTTGAGTTCACAATCTTTCGACAGTTTACAATCTCGCGATATAGATTACAATCTAACGGTATTTACAATTTTACGTTAACATATGCACTTGAAGTGCCAATTCTAATAATATACGTCATATAAACATAGATAACAAGAGGTCACTAAAATTTCATTTCTCCTAATTCTATTAAAAACATAATATTACTATCAAAATAAAATCGTATTAAAATTATACATAAGATGATATTTATAACAGTAAAACAATTTTTATTATGAAAATGCCGCGGTTTTAAACCGGTGATATTGTTATTATATTATTAACAAATAATATACATTTTTGTTCTGTAAGGGTTTTGTAAGACACATTTGTGTCGAAACGAAACCAAATTTGTGTCGAAAATCCACCATTTCATTATACATGAGCACTGAGGCCTTGATTATTTATTAAAATTATGAATTATAATCGCTTTATAGTCGTTGATAAAGCCCATTTAGTAGCCGTTCATAACAAAAACGACTTGTAAGATACTGGAACCAGGTGTGAGACAATCTCTCCTGTATAAAAAAGTACTCACTTATAAATCTATCTTCTTGTGTGCTTTCAGGCTCTGCCAAGAGTAAGGAAGGAGCGTCAGTTGCCTTAACATCTCTAACGTCATTCACCACTTCCCCACCAGCGTACACCAATATCTCCTTGAAATTATAGTTTTTTTTTATACTTCGTACTCTTATACAATTAAAGAAATATCCTCTTTGAGTATGAACATTGAAAAAAAATCATAAACGATAAACGCGGTTTACATAGAATTATCGAGTTTAAAAAAAATCTATATATTTATTTTTATATTTAACTAGCAGACCGGCCAAGCGTTGCTGTGGCTAAGATTTGTGTTATATTACATAGTAGCAAACTATTCAAGGGAAACGGTAGGAGAACACCAGTCATGGGGATTACCATGCTTTTTTGGTGGTTATGCCATTAAATTGTAGCTTATGTGAAACGTTGGTACTTTCAACACATCTGTTAGAATTGTGACTATCAAATAATAAACAAATATTTTGCAATAAAGTAATATTGCGGGTACAAATTGAGATGTAAGCTATCCTATCTTTTAAGTTGGATCAAACTACACACGGTGTGCAAATTTGATTGAAATCGGTTCGGTAGTTTAGGAGTCCATAGCGGACAAACAACGTGACACGTAATTTATTTATATCTAACCATTTATATATAACCCATTTACTGACTCCCCGCGCCGGGACTTTTTTTATTGTATTGGTTTTTAAAACGGCGACAAAAAAACTTTTCTTTCCCTACACCAGGTTCGAATACACCATAGAGCATTGCTCACGGTTTGCACTAAGAAGTTATTACAAAAAAATTACTTTTAGACTTTACCCGAGAACGAATCAGCAATATTGCGGCCATATTATAAAACATAAGACTAAAAGCGTTTGTTATAGTAACAATATTTAACCGACGTTAAAAAACCAGAGTTTATCAATTCGACGTGTAATTTGTGCAATTATTTAATAAAATTACCGTCTAATATTCGAAATCTTAGGGTGTTTAATTAATTTAAAAGGGCATTAGAGATGCCAGAATAAGCTTAGAAAACTAAAATTAGGCTATCGACGGCGTCGTGCATTTTGTTCGTATATGAAGTTTCTCATGATAAAAAATTATCAATAATAAAAAATAAAAGTTCTTTAAACAAAAACTTAAAAAAAACCACTTATTATTGGTTTTTTACGCTATGGCATAGATTTTATCGCGGCGACCGAATCAAGAAATTCCGTAACGAAATAAACCTAACACACGAGACGTAATATAGGTGCGGCCAATACGCGTTAGAGCGGGACAGAACGCATACTGCGTCTCACATCGATTTAGCGTGATCGGATAGGCGTGTTAGTCTGAGTCTGGTAGAGTGGTAGATTTAATTAATTTCAAAGAAAAAACTTGAATTAATATCGAAGAAAATAAATAATTATATTGCATAAGTTTATAAAAAATGCTATGCAATAGCTTTACCGCGGCAGTCCCCGAGTGCCACACGTATTTTTTTATTATTTAATTGTTATACATATATATATATATATCGTTTTACCTTGAGTGTTTCAATATCGAGCTGTCCGAATGGTGGCATGCAGTAGAACTTGATTCCGTTGAACAACTTCTGGCGAGCGAGTCGCGACCTGCGCGGACCTGGTTCGCCCGTCATATCCAAAACTTCGTGAGGTTCCTAAGTTAAGACCCGGTAATGTGGTAAAAAATTAATTAATTCATTCATTCTTCATTTAGAAAATGTTTAGGGCAATGTAAACAATAATAATATGTACTTTACAAACATGTTAGTTTATGATAAATTTGTACTTTATTATAATGTCTAAAAGACTTGTATCTATGGTCATATTAAAAAAAAATCTTTTTTATAGCAAAACGTGTATTATTATATTTTTAAGCGATCGTGTTCTTTTTAAATCGTATAAATAATTTAAAAAATTACCTCATTCACGACTTCTTTGCTATTAATACATTTATGAATCCATTCCATTGAAAGTATCCATTTAGACGCGGCCAGAGCGCAAATAAATTTTACCGATCTGGAATTTCATACTAAAGAATTGAATATTCTGTAGATTCGCATTGTGATTTAGTTAAATTTCCTCTGAGGGTAGGAAAATGCACTCGCGAGCCCTCTGGCATTGAGAGTATCCATTTGCGGCGGTATCATTTAACATCAGGTGAGACTCCTGACCATTAACAAAAATACCGAATTAGAATCTATTATGCTATCTATGATTGACAGCCAACTTATAATTTTGCAGATATCCTATTAAATTGTATGAAACTTATTAATACACAGTACTTTGCGGTCTTTTTCAGGATTGTGTTCACTTACGCCCGAACCCAATAACATATCTCAATCTATAATCCACCATCTGAGATAGTAATCTTATCCAAATGTTGGAACAAGACGTGTGCCAATGACAGTTGACGAAAGCTCGATTTCAACAGTTAATTATTTTAACAGATTTTAACTTACATCAGTTTTTTAAATAATTAAAAAAACTGTTTGTTATGTTTTAAACATACACATACGTATATTTTAATGTTATTTGTACGGTTTTATTTACTTTATTTTGTTTACATTGATTATCAAATATGAGTGAAAACTCGGTAAAATGGAACGACACAATCTTTATCCGTCGCAAAAAATGGATTGTCTTCGTAGGGTTTGGTTATTGGGATGCAGATAGGAGATCGATCGACTGTCACTATCTGATCTCAGATTGTTTCAATCTGAGATTGTGGATTGATTTTTGGGTTCGGGCGTTATTTAATACACTCTATTAAAATCAAGAATAGTTATTTTGAAGTATTTTTTATTTTATAGATAATAAAAACTTACCGCTGAGCTCTATTATCATCCGTAACACTAACAATCAAATGCGTCACATCCAGTGTGAACTTATCAACGAACGTCCATTTCCTTTGCGTGCAAAGCAATTTCACCTTAGCAACATCTGGCCGTGTCAAACACGAAACGACCAGACAATACTTTTCTATTTTATTTTCTGGCTTTAACTGTTCAAACGCTTTACTCATAATTTCTCTTTCTTGCGTATTAATAGCGCACATTTGTTCTGGGTAGTTGAAATCAAGCGACTTCTTCGCCATTGGGGTGGATTTATGATGCAAATTATTCACGAATTTGTACATGGAGGCCGGTGTTTCGATGGATCGTTTATTTTCAATGACAGACACTTTTGTGTCCTCTGTTACATCTATGGTAACCACAGATTCTTGTCTTTTTGACTCGCGCCTTGATTTAATTGAATCCATTTGTTTGTGAGAAATGTCTCTAAAAATTTGCTAATTAGGAATTAATGATAACTCAAACTAAAAATTTCGACCACGGTGCCTTTATGTTTGTATTGAGATTGGCATGTTCAAGTATGTGTAGAGACAGCGACAATTCTAAAACTTTGTTCAATTCTTCTTTGTGACAAATCAAAATTTCAAAATTTAGGTATTTTGATCCTAATTTAAAATAGCTTATAATTTAAACAGTCTGTACCAATTTGAAGAATTGGATTAAATTTTACAATTTTTTTAAATTAATCTTCGCAGAACAATAATAAAGGGTCGTAGAAAATTTTTTAGCTGTATATAAATAAAAATGAATAATCGTAATGTAAGTAGGCGAATAACTTCGGAACGACTACGCCAAATTAAATTCTGTTTTCGTTACTTTCAGGACAAGTTATGATAGAAAATTAAAAAAAATAATATAACCATTCTGCATTTAAATCTCATAAGTGAGGGTTTTTCAATATATTGACAAAATAGTGCATAGACTATTTATTGAGAAAGGCAATAATATCATGTTATGACCAAATTAATTCAAGTGAAACCGCAGTGTGCCAGTATTAAATAATTGTAAAAAAATGTGTTAATGTAGAGCAGTGTTGACCTAGTAGCTTAAGCGACTCTCAACCCTAAGGTCGTGCGTTTGAATCACGGCTGTGCAGTGGAATTTTACTTTTATTAGCTTAAAAAACACTTCCTTCTACGGTGAAGGCTAATCACCTATATTTCTTTAGATACTACAGTTATGCCCTCAGTAGGCGAAGCATATATGGATATATCGCAACTGGATTATTAATTATTAGTATTAGTGTTAATGCTCTAAAACTAATTCTTAAAAGACCAGCAACGCACTCGCGTGTCTTCTGGCAGTGTGAGTGTCCATAGGCGTTATCACTTAACATCAGGTGGGCAGCCTCCTGGAATTAAAAAAAGGGCTGACAAAACAAATACTTACTTTTGTGGAGTTTCTTCAACAACACTCTTATCAGAATCATCATTTTGTGGCGTACTTGGAACAATGGCCATATCGTAGTCTGTGCTTTCTAACTGTGTGTTAATTTTTTCAGCTATTTCATTTGATTTTGTTTTCTTAACATCAATAGATTGCTGTAAAACAATATTATTAGTGTCATAAAATCTTTTTACATTTAAAATGGTTTAAAGAAAATTTCGAATTTTAAATTATTAATTTTTGTGGTGGTCTGTTGCATCTGCAAAGCGCGCGAAATTTTAAAAGATAAAATATTTTTAAATAATCTTTAACGAAAATAAACACGGATTAAGTACATCATTTTTTATATGAATCAATGTATAATCTGTTTGCTAATGTTATAAATATCCATTACAGATGTTTTAAGCGCAATACACACTGAGCCCGCCGGGCCGCCGACGAAGTTCGGCGACACAACCCGGCGGCCTGTATGAAAAGAATCATGTCGGCAACATGCGCCTGCGCGTGTTAAGTCGGAAACACACTTACGTGTCGTGGCGTGTCGTGACGCGCCAGAAGCATATTTTAATATGATTAGACAGAACGTGTTGCGACACGACACAACATGCAAATATGTTTCTAATCATATTAAATGTATGAAACCAATATGCTTCTGGCGCGTCACGACACGCCACGACACGTAAGTGTGTTTCCGACTTTACCCGCCGACATGTTGACGGCTTGGGTACGCACTACGCCTGCGCTCAGTTGCCCGGCGACGCTCGACCTGTAGTGACGTGCTTGTATTTTTTTACGACAAAAAATTTAATTTTATTTTTTTGGTTAATTTCATGAATGTTTTAAAATGTATGAAGTCATCTGCTTTCAAATCTCTTAATCTGTCATGATTGCTATAACAATTGCGACTCAGTAAACCAGGTCTAACCCAACAGCTTCGTTCCCTTTGGAGCGATCCAGCAATAAACATTTCACAAGCTGCTATCAACAGATCACTGCCATCGTCCTTTTTTAAGATTATTTATATTTACTGAATTATCGAAGATGCACCAAAATTATATGACACAACCACACAACCTTTATCGACACGCGGCAATCACTGACTAGTGACTGCCACATAAATCTCTCATCTCAAGCCGCCGACCAAATTTTCCGACTTGTAATAAGTGAAGCCGCCAACTAGACCGCCGACAAAAAGTTCCCAACATATGTCGGCGGCCCGGCGGACTCAATGTGTATTGCGCTTTATGTCTACTCAGGTAAAACAAGGATATATCCCTTTAAATACTAATAATATATCTTTACAATTCTATTCTTAACTGTTTTCTGTAATTAGGGTTGCCTGAAAGTCATCACTTATTAATGATACTATGTCCTATTGCACTATGTAATTGTTTTTTTTTTACACTATTATATGTGCAATTGTAAATGAATAAGACTTTTAAAATATGAAGAAACTTACATGCTTGCCTTGTGATTTATCTAACTCCAATTCATGTTCAAATAAAGAAAAAATATTTTCGCTGCATTTTTGTGTCGGGTTATCTTTAATGTTGCTTTTGATTTGAAATTTATTTGGTTTCTGGGTACTGGTTATAGGAATCTTTTGCGTATTTGAAATATAATTTGCACTATCTGTAGCTTTGTCTCCTTTCATATCCTCCTTTATATTGGCAAATACTTGATCCAATATCTCATTATAGTCACCAGGTTCACTTTCGTTGAGTGTTATCAAGTTTCTTTTTCCACTCATTGTTGGGGTAATTTTACCTTTTTTATTTGGTACATCAATTTCAGATTCATCGCGTTCCCTCTTACTACTTTTTGTTTGGGATTTAAGTTTGGACACATTGGATGGCATAAAAATTGCTGATGGAGTTTGTATCGTTCTTGAAAGTGGTTGTATATTACCATCCTTAACTGATTCACTGTCAAACATATCAAAATCATTCAAACAGTCTTTAGGATCCTTATTTAATTTAGGCTGAACCAGCTCTGGACAAGATTTATTAGTGTTTTTAATTTCTTCAATTTCATTTATGGAGCTTAATTGTCTTTCAATAGTTTTCTTAGCAGTATTTAAGCTTGAGGTATCAGCAGAGGCTGTATTTTTTTTTTTTACTGAGTCAATTTCAACAAAAGCTTGTATGGATTGGTTAACCAGCTCAGTTTTTCTTTTCTCTTGTAAATTATCTTTAAGAGGTGAAGTAGAAACACTGATTTTACTAACATTATTTTGTGAAATAGATGATTGAATTTCACGCTCAGAATTTACTTTGACATTAACATTATTATCTTTTTTCTTAATACAAATATTGGCTACAGTTTTTCCAACTTTGATTGTTATCTCAATATCATCAGTGTTCACTATTTCACTAGTCTGATTTTTTAAATGCTCATTATCTTCAACTTTGAAACCTATTTTGCTACTCCATGGACTTCTTTTAAAAAAATTTACATTGTTTTTACTATGATTATTACCCTGAGAATTTGATGCTTTTTCTTCTAAGGCTTTACTCAAGTTAGTCTGCTTATTTATTTTCAATGGTCCCAGTGAAATCAAATTCTTACTAGAATCTGTAGTTGCTTTACAACTCTCTTTTCTATTTTCTATAGTATATTCATCAGACTGGTTTTTAATAATGTTTTCAGAATGTACCTGAACAGTATTTTTAATAATATTATCATTTTCTGTAAAGGATGATACTATATCCACATCACTGATTTTACAAGTGTTTTCAAGTGGCACTAATTTTTTTGTACAACTTTGAATTGTTTTAGTCATTTCCACTGAAACATTCAATTTGTTTTTAGCTTGTTTGTTTAATTTGCTAAACTCTTGCTTCATGTTTTTTACAGTTGACCAATTATTTGTGTTTTTACTTTTAATAATTTTAGTTAAAGAGCTACCTGTATTTTTTTCATTACTTAATAATATATCTTTATTTCTAGAACTTCTACGAGGGTTGTCTGTTGAATATTCTTCATACCCATCAATTGTCTCCAATTGTTCAATGTCCATAGGGCCAATTATGTTCTCTTTATCCTTACTTAATATGTCTTCTGACTCAGGAAGCACTTCAATTTTGTCCCAATCATTTTGATCTATCAATACAGCTTTAGCAGTTATTTTATTCTCTTGGTGGAGTTGAATATCCTTATCTAAAATTTTTGAAGGTATTGTCAATTCTGGAATAGATTCTGGTGTTGTAACAGGTACCGAGAAGCGGTTCTGTGAACTTGTTAACCATTCATTTACATTTTTTATAGAATCCTGTAAAAGTCCATTGTCCATACTTGACATATTATAGTCAGTTGCTGAAAAAATATATTTTTATTCTTCTTTAATTGTACTGTTATTATGATGTAAAGAGAGATATAAATAGGTATATTACTAAAGCATGTCAAATACAATTTGTCATTACTTACTTGGGCCAAATATATCTTTTGAAACATCCTGTAAATAGTGTATACGTTCAGTCAAATTTTGTAGTACCATGTTCAGTTTTAAAGACTTACGATCTATTTTAATTCTACAATTTGGACATGTTTGCCTTCCATACCAACATGTGTGACATAAAGAGTGACCGCAGGAAGCTGTAGTTGGTACTACATAATATTTACAGCTGAAAATATAATACATATCATCTTTAAATTAATATTACATTAGTGTTACAAAACTTTAGAACAGTTACGGACTAAAAACGGTCTAATAACTAAAAGTGTAATAAATACTAACCATTCCAAACAAGTAACATAATCCACGTTAGTCTGTACGATTTTGGAAAATAAATTCGAATATTTTTCCTTTAGTACAATATCCATTGTGCGATCGAATTGTGTTGAAATGAATCACAGTAATCGTAAAGTTAAAAACTATGAAAAATATTTGAATTGAACTTTTAAGTTTTAAGCATCTATTCAAAGAGTAATATAAGTATAAGGGAAACTGTTTAAAAATAATTCCAGGGGGTCTAGCCAAGATGGCTTAACAGTAGTGTATGTAGAAAGTCGAAAACTAAATTTGTATGAAAATGACAGCTCGTGTCGACAGTCGGTAGCCTGCCTAGGCCCTAAAGGCGTGAGTCGGGATACAATAAGCGACGCCATGACAGTGCTACGAAAAGACACACATTAACGCTTACGCTATTCGGTAGCCAACGGCCAATTGATGTTTCGGCTGTCGGCAGTGTAGAAAAAACGGCGTTTCTCCGCCGATCTCAAAAGCTGCTGTTTGCAATAATTCAGTACAACTATTGCCATCTTTAATGGCTACCGTTTTAAAAACATGTCATATTTTGGCCATTTTAACGAAATGGTTTTAATTTGTTATCTGTCTTTTTTTTTAACGTTCTCGTGTAATTATAATAATTTAATAAATTTAAACCAGAGTTAATATTTTTAAGTTAAGAGTTTTAGTTTTTCTATGAATCAATGCGAGGATAACATAATAGACACAGATAAATATGAAAATATCAAGAAAATCAGCAAATTAGTAGAGGTAAATCCTAGTTATATTGGATATCTTTTATTGATATTTATATTGCATGTAAGTTCATGAAATTGTTCTTTAATTTGAAAAATACATATACATATACCATTTAATATTGCATATATTATGTAATCACAAAGTAAAATGATTGTACATTTTATTTGTATATTTCAGATGAGAAAGCAGTCACTAAAGAACATAATTAAAAGTTCTAAATATATTTTATTGTAATTATAATAGAAGCTGATAATGATATAATATTGATGTAAATTAATCAAATAAAGTGGATTTATACTTTATGAACTTTGGAAATATAAAATCTAGTGAGCAATACTAAGTAATGGTAAGCAGATATTTTCTTTAATTATTTACTAAGTCAATATACTAGAGAAGTTATTATAATATTGTTAATGAATGAGAAGTTTGAATTCAAGTCCCTTGGGAGTTACTGACATTGTTTGGTTATTAAAAACTTTAATTGACAATAAGCAGCAAAGTGACAAATTAAGTATATTTTTAAGTTTAGAATTAAGTAAAGAGTTTTAATATTAAAGTTACCTATTGAACAAACCTTGGACCGATCTTAGTTTAGTTTGTCAGTTTTCTATTTGATCAAAGTACTAACTAAAATATTTTTTTTTTCAGAAAAAGAGAAGCTAATAAGACAACTAAACATATTTAAAAAAACCACAAATGGACAAGTTTTATTAAAGTCTTATCTTTTAATTAATTTAAGTGTTACATTATGTACCAGAGAATGGGGAATGAAGCATTTTATGAATAATGTAAAAAATAAGACAAGTGGAGTATGAAATAATGGTTGGTTAAGTAACATTACCTCATGAACAGGAAACAGTAACTGAAACTATGTTCTTCCACATTTAATCTTAATAAATTCAGCAGTTTCAATGTTAATGAGATATTATTATAAACAAACTGGATTTATAGATTTTGGGAAGAATTATATCTTTAAAATAACTATTATTATTTATAATTGTTGTGTTAAGGAAACAATCACTGTTTTTTTAATCGCCCAGGATGTATTCATAGTAACTGTAGGTATCATAGTAATTTTATGAAATCATCACAACATCTAACGTTAGGTTTTATGAATTGAACAATTTTTGAAGTTATACTTCTTTAGGCGCGTTATGAAAAATTTATGAGAGTGAAATTTTACAATGCGCGCGCACCCGTGACACAAAATTAGGAGTGTGATTATAGCGTGCGCGAGCGAGATAGGAATAAGACAATCTACAAGTAAAAAGAAATAGAATATGCGTGAAGTTCGTATTCCAACAATTTTGAATGACCATAATGACATTTGTCATTTACCTTTTAAACAAATAAAGGAGTTTTAATTATTTTTTCAAAGAAATTTAGCGATGCTTTTTGAATTATAATCAGAAGTGATTTAAATTGAATATTTAAACCAATACTAATTAATATTTGTGAAAAAACTGTGCTCATCAACCTTCCTAAGTGCTTCAATACAATTGAGGTTAACTATCCGTATGTATTATTATTACTATCGAGTAATGTTTTGATTAAAAAAATAACCACATTGTTTAATCAAAACATGTAATTTTTCTGATTTTATCTAGCAAATATAAGGAAAAGAGACAAAAAACAATTGATGAATCAGTGTAACTGCACTAAATTGAATACAAAAAAAGAGTTTTCATCTTATCGCTGTGAAACATCAAAAACTGGAGGTGGAACAAAGCCAAACTATTTTTAATATTGCCAAAGAAGTATAACTTCTTACGCGCGTACATAAGTACACGGACCCTTTTTTTTGTATATAACAGCACACAAACAAGATATTGACTTTGCTGCAAATTAACACTTACATTTATTAGTTAATTATCTACATATATAAATATGAATAATTGAATACATCTACATTAGGTAGTAATGCATTGAATTTGGTGCACCTGTGTGTGTTCAGTAGTAGGTAATGTCTGTATTGTTTAACAAGTTGTTACATATGCTTTTTTTTCTATGTAGACTGCATTATTTTAAGGAAGATATTTGGTGCCTTATTTTAATAAAAAATAACCATAACTGAAACATTTTTATTTTGCTACCTATTTGTTTAATATTCCTAACTATTAGTAGGTATGGGTCATTCATATATGCATTATCTGTATATTCTTGTAAAATAAACTAATATTGTTAACCACTTTAATGGCTTTTCCTACTAAAGAAGACATAGGTAAATTACCAAAAATAAAACTGACAAATACATAACATACAATGTTTATTCATTTCTTACTTAAACAGATTTTGCATTTACATATTAACTAGTAGCAAATCACTGATATAACCAAAAGTTAATTGACATAAATATTAACTTAAAATCAGCATCAAACTTAAATTTATATCTAAGATGTTAGAGCATCAATATGGACTCAAAGGTTGAGTAAGGCTTATAATTTCATACCAGACTAAGTTTCTATTTTATAATTTTTATTAATCCCTCTTTTCATTTCATTGAGTACTTGCTGCTTTTCAATTCTCACTTTCTAAAAGTATAAATTTATTATAAACAATCAACCTTTATGACTCTAACTTAAACTAAAATTGTTTGTTGGACATAAACAGAGATAATTCCAACTAGCAAATCACTAATAAAATCTGATTTCAAATTGACATTAAAAATGTTCAAGCACAAATACCAAACCTAATTAAAGCTTAAATCAAACTCTAATTTCAGTGTTCACACTAGTCTAGGTTTTTTTTTTCTATTGTTTTTTAATTTATTGGACTATCCTTCTATTTCTTATCAACTTCTAGTCAACCTTATTTTCACTCTTTATTTATCAATCCACAGTACTATTTCTATTGTTTCTTCTAAGCGGTAACAAAATATGTTGCTTCTTCATTTTGCAGATTAGTTGTGAGGTGAAATCCTAAAAATATCAAAGTATGAGTACTACTAATTATTATATATCGCGATTATGCAATTTCAAAATATTGTATTTATTTGTAGCCTTAAATTTCTGAGAAAACATGAAACAAACCATAAGTAATTTAAACATGCAATTAAAATGCATATATTCACTTTACACCTTCAGTAAATTCCACTTAAATCGAAAATTGTTCCGACCTTGCTGACATTCTAATGTCCCTTTTGCAGCTTCCAATAATTGGAATTTGCAATTATTGCAAATTAACAATAATATTGTAGTTTTAACTTTTATTTGTTTATAAAAGTGACATTAGGAATACATTTAATCCAGAGACAATATGACGGAATAAGGTGCTACGAACAGCAGCTCGCATCTACGCTGTCGACTTTGCGGTAATGTATCGACATGCCTCTTGGCTACGAACGAAGCGTTTTCGACAGTACAATTACGCAAAAGCGGTAGTGTATGTAGAATACTTTTCGACACCAATATGGCTAGACCCCCAGGTCCACAAAATACAGATAACAAATTACACTGTGCAGGGGGTCTAGCCGAGATGGCTTAACACTTAACAGTAGTGTATGTAGGAAGTCGAAAACTAAATTTGAATGAAAATGACAGCTCGTGTCGGCAGTCGGTAGCCTAGGCCCTAAAGGCGTGACTGCGTGAGTCGGGATACAATAAGCGATGCCATGACAGTGCTACGAAAAGACACACATTAACGCTTACGCCAACTAATGGAAAACAGTTTTAAATGTCACCGCACTTTTTTGATGATACTAATTATGTAGTAGTCTCGGGGGACCTTCATTAGAACACCTCCAAGTGATTTTTGCTGCGGAAACGCGTCTAAGTATTTAAAAAAAAAATTGTGTAATGTATTGAAATTTGCGAATTTCGTCGCACGAATTGGGGATTTTGGGGAGTGAGGGGGTGGAGGAGAGGTGTAGTACCTAATCACAAATTAGTGTCTAGTATGAATGTAAAGCCAAGTTTCAAAAAAATGCAAATAAAATAACGCACATTCACGTGAAAATAAAAAAGTAACGGATTTCTAACGGAAATTTTGCACTGTAAAACTGTTCACACACTATTCTAGCAAGATCCACATTCGAAATGGCCGTTTACGTTTATAAAATTAATAGGGATGTGAAAAATAATCGATTTCTTTAAAAGTGAAAATAGATTTTTGTATTCGATTTTAATATTAAAAATAATTGAAAATCAATCATAGTTGATCAGTTTCAGTTGAACAGTTATTTAAAAAAAAATTAATATACTAACCTAACCTAACCGAACAATAATAATAATACATTTTTGGACAGCTCTTTAAAAAAAAATATTAATATACTAACCTAACCTAACTGAACAAGAAGAATAATAAATTTTTGGACAGCTCTTTAAAAAAAAATATAAAAAATTCAAAATTTTCGGAACCCTATAATCTATCAACACGAAATTAGGTTAATTTCAATGTTGATTATTCTATAACTTTAAATTAATAAAAAAGGGTGCGTGTACTTATGTACGCGCGTAAGAAGTTATACTTCTTTGGCATTATTAAAAATAGTTTGGCTTTGTTCCACCTCCAATTTTTGATGTTTCACAGCGATAAGATGTCAACTCTTTTTTTGTATTCAATTTAGTGCACTTACACTGATTCATCAATTGTTTTTTGTCTCTTGTCCTTATATTTGCTAGAGAAAAATTACATGTTTTGATTAAACAATGTGGTAATTTTTTTAATCAAAACATTACTCGATAATAATAATACAAACTGATAGTTAACCTCAATTGTAATGAAGCACTTAGGAAGGTTGATGAGCACAGTTTTTTCACAAATATTAATTAGTATTGGTTTAAATATTCAATTTAAATCACTTCTGATTATATATAATTCAAAAAGCATTGCTAAATTTCTTTGAAAAAATAATTAAAACTCCTTTATTTGTTTAAAAGGTAAATGACAAATGTCATTATGGTCATTTAAAATTCTTGGCATACGAACTTCACGCATATTCTATTTCTTTTTACTTGTAGATTGTCTTATTCCTATCTTGCTCGCGCACGCTATAATCACACTCCTAATTTTGTGTTACAGGTGCGCGCGCATCGTAAAATTTCACTCTCATAAATTTTTCATAACGCGCCTAAAGAAGTATAACTTCAAAAATGAGGAAATAATCGATAAATATAAAAAAACGATTATTAACAATCGATAAATTAAAAATATGATTTTTAAAGTCAACTTCACATCTCTTATAACCAATAGAAAAGTAGAAAATGGCGGATTGTTTACAAATTTTAATACATTACACAAAACTTTTTTTTTTCTTAAAAATACTTAGACGCGTTTCCGCAGCAAAAATCACTTGGAGGTGTTCCAATGAAGGTCCCCCGAGACTCCTACATAATTAGTATCATCAAAAAAGTGCGGTGACATTTAACACCAACCCGATCATGAAATTATTCTTAATTTGAAAAATACATTATGTAACTTGTAAGTTACTTGTTTGTTGTAAACTTTATACCATTTAATATTGCTTATAATCACAAAGTAAACTGATAGTACATTTTATTTGTATATTTTAGATGAGAAAGCACTAGATTTTATATTTCCAAAGTTCATGAAGTATAAATCCACTTTATTTACAACTTACAAGTTACATAATGTATTTTTCAAATTAAAAAACAATTTCATGATCTTTCATGCAATATAAATATCAATAAAAGATATCCAATATAACTAGCATTTACCTCTACTAATTTGCTGATTTTCTTGATATTTTCATATTTATCTGTGTCTATTATGTTATCCTCGCATTGATTCATTGAAAAACTAAAATTCTTAAGTTAAAAATATTAACTCTAGTTTAAATTATTATAATTATACGACAACGTTTAAATAAGATAGATGGTAACAGTTTTGAATACCATCGCACTTTTTTGACGATACTAATTATTTAGGAGTCTCGGAGGACCTTCATTGGAACACCTCCAAGTGAGTTTTGCTCCGGAAACGCGTCAAAAATTTTATAAAGATTTATAAAGTAAACTTTGCACTGTAAAACTAATTACCGCTAGTCTAGCATAAACCACATTCAAAATGGCCGATTAAGTTTATAAAATTAATAGGGATGTGAAAAATAATCGATTTTTTTAAAAGTGAAAATCGATTTTTGTATTCGATTTTAATATTAAAAATAATTGAAAATTCGGCGACCAAATATTCATATACTAACTCTAACCTAACCAATCTAAATAATATTTGTTTTTGTGGACAGCTCCGATCTAAATAGTAATTGTTTATTCAAGCCTCGGCTTCTCGGCGTCCTGGTCGCCTTCGGCGACCAAATATTCATATACTAACTCTAACCTAACCAATCTAAATAATATTTTTTTTTTGTGGACAGCTCCGATCTAAATAGTAATTGTTTATTCAAGCCTCGGCTTCTCGGCGTCCTGGTCGCCTTCGGCGACCAAATATTCATATACTAACTCTAACCTAACCAATCTAAATAATATTTTTTTTTTGTGGACAGCTCCGATCTAAATAGTAATTGTTTATTCAAGCCTCGGCTTCTCGGCGTCCTGGTCGCCT
Source organism: Pieris macdunnoughi (assembly GCA_905332375.1). Classification (NCBI taxonomy): domain Eukaryota; kingdom Metazoa; phylum Arthropoda; class Insecta; order Lepidoptera; family Pieridae; genus Pieris; species Pieris macdunnoughi. Next base: position 1,815,888 of record CAJOBZ010000020.1, read on the forward strand.
TCGGCGACCAAATATTCATATACTAACTCTAACCTAACCAATCTAAATAATATTTTTTTTTGTGGACAGCTCCGATCTAAATAGTAATTGTTTATTCAAGCCTCGGCTTCTCGGCGTCCTGGTCGCCTTCGGCGACCAAATATTCATATACTAACTCTAACCTAACCAATCTAAATAATATTTTTTTTTGTGGACAGCTCCGATCTAAATAGTAATTGTTTATTCAAGCCTTGGCTTCTCGGCGTCCTGGTCGCCTTCGGCGACCAAATATTCATATACTAACTCTAACCTAACCAATCTAAATAATATTTGTTTTTGTGGACAGCTCCGATCTAAATAGTAATTGTTTATTCAAGCCTCGGCTTCTCGGCGTCCTGGTCGCCTTCGGCGACCAAATATTCATATACTAACTCTAACCTAACCAATCTAAATAATATTTGTTTTTGTGGACAGCTCCGGCGCTACGGGAAATGCAGCCCCTCCACCCTTGCGTACCAAAGCACAGGCATTTTATTCAAGCCTCCGCAACCTCGGCTTTTTGGTCGCCTTCGGCGACCAGCCTCAGCCGCTACAGCTTTCATAATGCCTGTGCTTTGTTACAGCGGGTGGGGCTGCTCTTCCTCCGCGCCTCCGATTATTTATATACACTCTAGGGGTAAGACAGACAAGACCACGTGGATAGTGGGGTGCTCTGATTCGGTTTTGGGTACTTTTTGGATATTAAAGTAAACACTTTATTCTAGTAAAAATTAAATAATATAGAAAGTTGCAAACAATGAAATACAAGTACTAATTAGAAAATACAGACGAGTAGGTATCGATAATTTCAAAAAATTTCGGAACCCTATAATCTATCAACACGAAATTAGGTTAATTTCAATGTTGATTATTCTATAACTTTAAATTTCAAAAATGAGGAAATAATCGATAAATAAATAAAACGATTATTAACAATCGATAAATTAAAAACACGATTTTTTTAAGTAAACGTCACATCACTTATAACCAATAGAAAAGTAGAAAATGGCGGATTGTTTACAAATTTTAATACATTACACAAAACTTTAAATTTTTTATAAAAATATTTAGACGCGTTTCCGGAGCAAAACTCACTTGGAGGTGTTCCAATGAAGGTCCCCGGACACTCCTAGATAATTAGTATCGTCAAAAAGTGCGGTGGTATTTAACACCCAACCCAAACGTCCAAAATATTACATGTTTTAAAACGGTAGCCATTAAAGATGGCGATAGTTGTACTGAATTATAGCAAACAGCAGCTTTTGAGATCACGCAAAAACATGACGGATAAACGCCGTTTTTTCTACACTGCCGAAACATTACTTGACCGTTGGCTACCGAATAGCATTAGCGTTAATGTGTGTCTTTTCGTAGCACTGTCATTGCATCGCTTATTGTATCCCGACTCACGCCTTTAGGGCCTAGGCTACTGACTGTCGACACGAGCTGACATTATCATACAAATTTAGTTTTCGACTCTCTACATACACTTAACACTACTGTTAAGTCATCTTGTCTAGACCCCCAGAATCCAGAATAACATCTCTACTATTATGTTATCAGTTGTCAAATGCCAATTGTCATTCGTATTCAACTGAGTTTTATTGGTGGAAGTTGGTAGAGAAGATAGAAATTGACCAATTTGGATTTTATAAAAGGCCATTTGCCTGATAAATTCTTGCAATTTTGTAGTATTGAACTCTTCTTAAAAGTAAGTGCCATGTTATAACTGCATTTCTATAGATATAATTTCATTTTCCATTAAAAAGTGATCAGAAATTATTTTATTACATAATCGAATGTTTTTAAGTTTTGGGTTTCGTAGTCTAAAAAAATAATTGTATACTTTATTTACATTTTTAGCTGTTCTTAAGCAGTTTTTGCACTAATATATAGGTATATGGATTTATTACTTATATATACATTAGTCAGTACTATTAAAATTCACTAGGTTATGTATTTCCAGAATGACTTCAGCTTTGCGTTCTTCGTTAAGAAGTGTGTTCCGGAAGGTACAACTTCGTAGCTATGCTGATGCACCAGCAATTAAAGAGGGTGAAATGGCACTCACATTTGCTGCTGGCAACAAAGTAAGTATCTGGGAATTTATTGTTGTTTCAGGTCAGGTGTATTTTTTTTATTTTATTTTCTTATTTTTAGGATGTGTATTCGATGAAACTTATGCTTTGTGTTTCTTTTCTCTCAACAGTCTTTCCAGAAACTAAATATAGTCATGGAAACAAGTCATGTTAAAAAGTAGCCTCAGGTTGAATAGTAATTGCTTAGTACATACTACTATATATGTACCTGGTATATATCTTAAATACGCACTTAATCTTTGCAGGTCTTCTACGACAAGCAAGCTGTAAAACAAGTAGATGTACCATCATTTAGTGGTGCTTTTGGTATCCTCCCTAAGCATGTGCCCACTCTTGGTATGTGTTATTTTGTAACTTTTTAAAGCCTACTGCAGCTCTGCAATGAGTGGCAATTTTTAAACCTTAACATTTCTATGCAAATGCATTTTTATAGACATAATCTTTCAATGTTACAATACAATCAGTATTGTAAAAGTAGAAATTAAAAAAAAATATTTTAACCGGATTAAAGTTATGTATTATTATAAATTTACAATTATTTAACATAATTTTAAATTTATCCGACGTTTCGCGTGCTTTACAGCGTGCGTGGTCACGGGGACTGAAGACAAAAGGTGTTGGATGTCAAAAAGTACAGCTGTAGAGAAAGTTGCATTATCTGTATTTATTTCCCAAAAAAATATTTTATAATTAAAAAATTAACCACAAATGTTTAGCTGTGCAGAACTTTCTTACCACCTAAGCCTTTTAACCTTGTCATCAATGTTTAGTCTGTGCCACTGTTAATGGAACACCTACCAGGGTGTTATATTGTTAAACTCTGATTCATTAATCTGGCCCATTCATCACATACCCAATACTAAAATATGGCGACAATAATGGAGTAGTCAAGGTGGTAGAGCCACTGGTGTTGCAAGTGCACTAGAATTAAAGCTGCTGCCATGGCAGTAAAGCGTAATGTAATGCTTGTTTGTATACATCATTTCATTTACTTAAAAAAATTGTAAGTTTTATTTTGGTATACTACATATTTAGATCACTGTCATACTATTATGGTGTTGTCAACATAACAAAAAGGTTATTTAACACTGCATTCCAATCACATGACTGTTCTCTTTTCTTCCCATACAGTCTAACACATTATGCAATTTGACAATCTGCTAAACAAAAGATCAACTACTCTTACTTTACCTACTTTTTCATACTCTACTTTAAATACCTATTTTTTTATTTTATTTTTTTGACAGCGGTTCTCAGGCCCGGTGTTGTGACAGTGCTAGAAAACGATGGAAAACAGAACAAAATCTTTGTGTCATCAGGAACAATTACTGTTAACGAAGACTCATCTGTTCAGGTAACATTTAATTATACTTATACACATTTAATTTATATATTTTTAGGTTTCTTAAAAAAAAGTAGCACTACAAACTTAATCATTTGTTTTTTTTTATAATAGACAAATAGGTGATCCGCTTTCTGTGTATGACACATGCTGTTGAATTTTTGGGTCTATGGTAACTCGCTTTCATCATGATTTAAATCCAAATGAGTCAGTGTTAATAGCGCATATAGACAGAAAGTGTAATGGTGCACAGTCAGCGTTTGATCCTTCGACCTAAGGGTTGCAAAGAAGATTAATCAACCAATAAGTTGATATTGCCATCGCCATTGGATGCATTACAACCAAATGTTTCAACATATTTGTGACTAACTAATGTAAAATCTTGTTTTATTGATTAGGTCCTTGCTGAGGAAGCCCACCCATTAGAAAACCTTGACAGAGCAGCAGCACAAGAGACCCTAAGCAAGGCGCAATCAGCATTGAACTCTGCTGCCAATGAAAAGGTATATTTCCCAATAAACCTCTGCGAATCACAATACACACACTCATTGTATATAGTTTATTTTTGTACTTATGCATATATGAGAGTGTGATAAAACAATACAAAACAAAGTTTAATAGAATTGGTTCAAAATTGAAAGTTTGATATTTAATTCCTTAAAAACACAGCAATTTAATTTCGAGTTCTGTTCTATATTATTTATATAACAACACATACAGTAAAGAGACTCATTTAGCTTAACTTGTATAGCTTTAATAAACTCGGAATTGATTACTATGTTATAAGTTTTTAATGAATAAAGTACTCAATGTGACTGATGACATGACTGAATCTCAATGTCAATGTCTGTTAGAATCTCAATGTCTGTTAGAAAATTTATTATATTTATATATTATACTTTTTGGCTAAAGAATTAAATATTAAAGATTTTAAGAAAAATGTTGCGACGGGCGGCATCTCTTCCAGGCAACCAGAATTATTGAAAACAGTAAAAATAAATATTAATTGCAAGAGTGCAAAACCTTACAGTACAAAAAGAAAATAATGTTAATAAAAAAAAAAGAAATAATATTAGCAAAGACAACTAATAACTTTTAAACTTACCAAAACAAAGAGAATAAATAAAAGCAAAAATAAAGATGGTTATGAAAAATTATTAGTAAAAAAATTAAGTATACAATTCTCACAATCACCTCCATTAGTGTTTAACCCGTTTTTCATATGTCCAGTTATTAAAAAAAAATGATTACAGAAGACGATAAGGCTTGGATTTCACTCCTTTAATTTATTTGCAGGCCAAAGCCGAAGCAGCGATCGCAGTGGAGGTCGCCGAAGAAATTGTTAAAGCTGCAACTGCGTAAATGGTTTAAAATAATTCTGTGAACTATTTAATGTAACAAATTATCAATGTGAATGTAAAGGTGAATCGATACGAAATAAAAGTCGATTTAGTTGACATTGAGTACTTTATTTCAACACAAAACACTTTGGTACAAACGGTTAGTTGCAAATAGCGAATGACTTTTGCAAAAATCCAAAATCGTAAAGCCGCAAATGAAATTCGTATAAGCTAACCAAAATTATTAAAAACTCAGTCACTTAGCTTAACTTCAAACCTGATTTCGAACAATCTAAATTTCGAATAGTATTCCTTAAATTTTAATTTATCCAAAGTCTACTTGGAAGGTTTATAGAAGAAATCGTTTGCTAGGAAGTCGCGAAAACCTATCTAAGAGCCTAATTGCAAAGCTTACACGACACAACACGAAGGGAGACATCTAGAAAACGGCACTTGAGCGCCTTAAACCTACGTCATTTCATAGAACGATTAATATGATTAAAAAATGCACCTTATTGTGTATAATCGATTAGGGTAATACATATTTTACATAATTTTGTGATTAGGGAAAGAAAATGCTAAACCGATACGGGCATAAGTTATAATAACCCGAATATTAAATGCTTACAAACTAACTACCGATTATACAGTATTATTAAGAGTTGATTAATAATTACGAATAAAATGCTTAAATCTATCCTTACTAGTAGTGTTTGTGTACGTAAAACAATAATAACGCAAATGGTAAAAAGCACTATTAAAACTTAAACATTTAAAAGGAAGCATTAATATCGACCGCGGTCGCGTTGTCTGATAACTTACAAATATATAAATAACGTTAATGTTAGTTCACATAAAAATGGGTAAATACAAAATATCACATCGTTATTACATGTTGAGCTTAATTAAAACACCCCAAGAGCCTCGTTCAAATTAAGCTAAACAAATAAGATCAAAAAACGTTTCGATTGCCGTCACAGCACAAGGTCGGGAACACCTCGCCAGTTGAATATACGTCACGATTCTAAAGGAATTTAACAATTTGAAATATCTAACACAACCATAATTTTCCGATAAGCATGGCAACGCTACGCAATGACGTTTCGAGGGTTCACTACGGGAGAACGGTCGTTCCCAACTCTGTAAGACGCTAACGAATGATGGCACCACAGTGCGTTAAATCTGGCATTTTGGGATACAAAAATCACACACCAAGTAAGAAAAGACACAACGACCCCGCTGCTCGCTGGCGAAATGCGCAAGCAAAGCAACTCGCTTAAATGCAAACTATTGGTTAAACTCATAGGCAAGAGCGTACAGCGCGGTCGTGATCATCTGCAGAAAAAATATTGGGCGTATGAGAATCCTATAAGCAATTTATAGGTTACACTGCCACAGTATCGTAGGCTGTGAGTCCCCGCCCGTGGACTGCTTGCTGGGGGATTGGGGTGTTTGCTTCTGGTCTGTAATGTTTAACATCAATTATTAAATTATTCTAACAAGGCGTACGGGGGAACACACAGGTTAGCTAATGGGAAATGTCACACAAATGAGGTATTGGATTTGAGTTTTTTAAGTATTTCTGGTACTTACAAATGATAGAATACAATTTCCATAAATCTACATGTATTTATGCGCTCTATCAAAAAAATGCAAAGTTTGAGCCATTTTCTTCATTCGCTAATAGCGAAATAAAATCGTGAAGAAAAATAAGCTGGCTAAATATTGATTATGTACTATTACTATTGATTATATAGATCTAAATAAATGATTATGTAATCCCTGAGCGCAAGTGAAACAAGTATTAAAACAATGACATTTACCAATGTTAGCGAAACAAAATCTTAGTGCACGGTCGGTTAAGTGTTAGCCACAAAGGTTAAACAAAAATTTCAGGCAAATGAACATTCAGCGAACTATTTTGTGGACATACATTGACTTACTGTTTCCTGTTGATCATGGATGCAGAACATAATACATGCTTAATACATACTCTATACACGATGCTTCGTCAGTTAAAACCTATTGTGTTAGACTATCGTCATTGCGCTTTTGTGCGCACACGCAAGGAGGCAGTTAACATACTAAAATTCGAGTGCAAGTGTAAGTTAGATTATTGCACAACAAGTTATGGTAATATTCTTAAAACTTTTAAATTAGTACTGTCGTCAATAATTGACAGTGATACCAGTGTAATCCAGTGACAATCGGTGGTACAAAAGTAGTCAAAAAGACACTCAGTGGGACAAGTCTGGTGAAACTGACCTGTCAATGAGTTTTCTCATTTCCTCGGTGTGCAAGCCGTCCTTGGCAGTGTGAGCCCTGACTGTAACAACATACAAGTCACGACGCATCTACACTAACACGACTTGACCTGCCTTCTACGCAGACATCGCATACAGTACCCAATATTTTAAACCTCTATGGCTCTTATAAGGAAGACAATAGGCTATTTGACAAGATTTCAAAATATAACCAATTTAAATAGTTATTTTAAATTGATGGCTCAAAAATTTAAATAAAAGATTTCAGGAACCCGCCAAAACGCTAAAAAAAAAGATGGCGTCGCACTAGTTTACAGCGTAAACTGACATAAAGTTTTTTACTTGTTAACTACCATTTTTAATATACAGAAATATTTATAACAAAAATTGACTCCATGGAAATTTAAACTTCAATACAGTATTAGGATTAGACAGGCGAAGACATTATTTGCATCCTACGTCATCGTCGATTCGACTAATCTGTGGCCGTTTCGTGTCACATGACGCATAAAAATCAATATTTTGTTTTTTTATAAATGATTGATTATTAACAAGTAATTATACTTCATAACGCTCATTAAAGCCATGATTTAAACGGACAATACTTAATGGTACTGTCAAATAGCCTATTTTAAAAGTAAGGTTAATATTTGGATATTGTTTGTGATAATTCTGAAACATGAACTAAATCTACCAAACCATTTTAGAAAGATTTAGTAAACACAATCACATCTAAGCGTGACGAAACATTTTAGGAAGAAATATTAAAGGATCCCGTAATTCTAAATATGGCGAAATTAGTAAATTTAAATTCTTACTAATCTTGCCATTATAAAAAAAATATAAAATTTTGAACACAAATTTAAGCCAATTGCCATAAAGTCTAAAAGCTGAAACTTCACGTAGTTAAATTAAACAATTGCATGCGGTCAGTCACAAGTTAAATTAAAAGGGGAAAAAACTATTATTTATTTTAAAACGTTACCGTCTTCTGTTCACGTGTCGCCCATGTGCGCATGGACCAATTCAGTTAATTATTTGGAAAAAGCCTTAAGACAATTTATAGATTTATATTAAAATAAGTCATTTAATGTTTAACATTAAGTTAAAAAATTATCTGTTGTGTTTGTTTCATACAGATTTTGATGTAATTTTGTGGCAAGTTAAGATAAGTTTTCTTAAAAAGACACGTCAAAGGATTTAAAAAATCTAACTGGTAATTTTATCCATGAATCCATTTTAATACATCTGAGCCAGTGTGTCAGCTATACGTACCAGGGAAGTTCCGTGGCTGGTCGCATTCGGCTTCAGAGATTTCGTTGGAGTCCTTGCTTTCGTTGAAGGAGGAAGAGCAGTTGTTGTCGTTGTTCGCGTTGCGGGGTGGGGGTGGGGGAGGCTCGGGAGATCCGCCGCATTTGCGGGTACCTGCGATTTATTGCAATATGATTTTTTATTGTGTGCAAATAATAATTTATCAATGAATCGAGATTACACTGTTAAGTCAAAATTCAAAGTAGGCTCCGTGTATACTCTTATTAAAATAAAATAAACCTAGCGACAAACCCAAGTCAGCTAAGGTAGGCGCGCCACCAACATGGCGCTTTAACCCTTTAACCTACCAAAGCATCAAGAAAATAAATCATATATCTTAAACCATGGCTATGTTTTTTTTAAGTAAAATAAAAATCCTTTAATTAAATATCTTTATAGTTGTCATACCAATGCTGGGTCGGGATCCGTAGTGGTCAGAGTAGGGAGTTCCGTAAGCGCCAGTGTACTGTTCGTCTTCGGGTTGGCAACAAGCGGGCTCGTCGTACTCGGGGCCGCATGCGTACATCGGACGTGAGTAGCGGGCACGCTGTGGTTACACATAATAATGTACTCAGGCCGAATCAGCGACTTATCTCTATCGACTGGCCTTCAGATTCAGACACAAGACAACGCTGGCTCACGTATGCCAAATCTAATATGTTTTTGACATTCGTAAATCACGCGTATCGTCTCTGAATCTTACCCTTAGTAAGAACGATATATAGTAATGTATCGGTCGGATGTTCGACGCGACCGGAGTATCATGAGAATAGGAGAAATGAATATTTTAATAATATAAGGACGTTATCAGTATATCGTGTATGTATGTTTGTCCAACTAATCGAAAACTAGAAATAATATGGAGATAATAAATGAGGTATAGTCCAACATAGGGAATAGTAGAAGTTTTTGAGACACTGAGGCTCATACTCTAGAACGTCGATCACACTAAAATTTAGTCTGTCATGTGACATATTTGACAGCGCTCAAGATGTCATTGGGACTTGAAATACGAATTAGACTATAAACCTAAGACTACTACATTTCTGAAGGGGATATTAATAATATAGGTAAACATATAGTGTATTGACAGGTAATAAAAATTTTGATTAAAGTCCGTCGAATTTTTCGGAATTGGGTTATACATTAATTCCTCACCGAGACCTCATAATCTGCAATTGTAAATAACTTACGTATTGGTCCTCTTCAGCGCAAGTGGCAGGGTCATCGTATTCGGGAGCGGTCGAGTAGATAGCACTTTGTCCTCCTTGAGAGTTCTTGCGGGCGTAGCGACTGTTAGCACGGGGCTGGAATGGGATTAACAATTAATGTATAGTTATTGTGGCGTGTACTATTGCATATGGGAAAAAAACCTAGTTGGGAATTATAATAAAAAAAATTGTAATGTTTTTGTTCCAACCATTATCCCACACGAATACTCAAGATAATTAATTAACAGTTATCTATGATAGTAGAAGTTATTATGAATATCATTAAAATAACTTTTTCCTAAAAAAATTTAATCAATTTTTTATTTTACAAACGTTTCTTATATTCCGTTAAAGTCAAAATATATACCTATATTTAAGGATATACATAAAAACGAATTCAGTTTGGTTATACAATACAGTGTTAATATGTTTTGTGTAACGTTATTTTGGTAGAAAACCTATTTTCGATGCATCAGTATGTATCTTTATCATCATAAAGGGCATACATTCTTTTTGCCGGACGTTAAAAGTATTACCGTACGTACCATGCTCTGAGATCCTGCGCGTGAGTGTGCTGGATGGTGTGGGTGTGGGTGTGGGTGGGCCAAAGTGCCAGCGTGGGACGGGTGGTGGTGGGGGAACGCGATAGCCTTGCTGGGGTCCATTTCCTCACGGAAGCCTAGTAAGTGGAACGTTGCGTAGGGGCAGATTTCGTCTTCCATGCCTGGAAAATTCAAGTAAAATCTTTATTAAGTTTGTTCTCCGATTTTCATATATTTTAAGTTTTTTTTAAAGATTCACGTAAACATATAATTTGTATCGACAACGTACAATTTAAAGATACCTAAAACGGTTAAATTCTTGTTAAGAAATAACAACAAAACGCAAATAAAAAATAAACTGAGGTTAAGAAATAAGCGAACGCGTCACACCTGTAAGGTACATACATTTTGTGAATACTTACATGAAATCATAGTCTGGTTAGTATAAATCATGCTTATCACTATTTACTATCTACTAAGCAACTACTACTACGGAGTTAAGCTGTAATATAGAGACAAGTAAGAATATTTGAAGCTCATATTTTCTAATGCACTTTATCGGATAGGTACTTGTTTTTTTAACAAATATCAATATTTATTTTGAGTGTATATAGTTAGTATAAATTTTTACAAATTAAACTGATAACAGATTCGTATTTATCTCTTTATTACCATTTTGGGTAAATAGGCAATATGACTATTCATTTTTACTATTTTTCTTACATTAACATTCTATTTTTAAATACTTCTGGCGAATATAAAAAAATGCTACTATTGCCTATTTACCATTGTGCAAGTTTGAAGTGAAGGTTAAGTTTGATTCGACTTTGAGTTTTACTATTTTTATAACTCCCAATCAAAACAAAATAGTTCAAAATGTCCATTCTGCTCACTCTACACTCAGACAAACTACACTTAGAACAGTGCCATTATATATATGATGGCACGATTCTATTTAAGACTTACCGGTTGATATTGTATCACCAGATCCAGTCCTGCGTAGACGCGTGCGTCGAATGCGCTCATAGTGATGTCTTCGCGGATCCCACGTCGAATGAGCACCCACTGAACCACACTACTGTGTTACGCATGCTACGTACACGTATACGTACATAACGTGCATACAACGTGCGTGTTCTAATTTTAAATATTTACTATGACTACAGGTTTAGTTGACCAATTCTAAATACTGTTACTGAAAATAAACCTTCCTTATTCGCAAATATTGTATGCACATTCTGTAATCGTAACGTTTCATTCTTTCAAACAACTTACCACCTTTAATATAAATGATACTGTTAGGCTATGTATTTAATTATATACTATTATACAGTATTTTATTTTTTATGTATCATTTTGGAGATGTTTGAAAGAATACCATACACCACATACCTTGATTTATGCTTTGACGAATCCTCTTTGTGTCACAGTAATGCAAATTAAATTAAACGAAACATCACAAATAAAAGGATTATAGCCAAAACATAATATGACTGTAACCATAAGCGAACAGCCACCATGTAATTATAACAAAATTAGAACATATTAAGGGGCAAAAAAAACTCTTAAATTCGGCAAAATATAGTGCTCTAGTAGAATGATGTACATATAAATGGATTTGGGGACTATCGTATAAACAATATAATACAAACCTCTTCAACTTATTTAGTCGCGTAGATAGTTTTATTGCTGTCAAGGGCTGATATCCTATTAGTATTAGTTCGTATTATTGAACGTTTGGGCTCTTACTTAAAATACCAGAAATGCCAGCTTTTTAGAAATATTATTTATTTATTATTTTTAATTTGGTTTTTCTAATAATCAGATTAGTATTAAAAATAACTTAACTCTGACAACCCTGAACGAGAGCCCGCTATAGAGACCCTTTCTCAAAAATGTTCCTTAGTTTAATACTAACTTTCTATACCAAATTCCTAAATAACCATCACCTTTCGTACAAGACACCACAATCTTCTATATTAGTAAGTATCGTACAATCAAATCCTTGTACCGAGATATACACTTCAGAAATATTTGGTGATTCTTTTGTCGTTATACTTACTAATAACAGCCTGTCGCTTAACACGGTCGCATGTGTTGTAGTTAGATCCTGGTACGGGGGGAAGTTTCCTGTTGGGGGGTGCGATGTATCCTAATTCATCACGAAGTCCGCCACGCTTGTCCAAGGTTCCGGCGCCACCGCCTAATGCAGCTTGGGATGCGTTGTATACCGCATCATCTATTCATACAATTATAATTAAAGGACTGGGGGATATTCTATAATCTCCATATCGGCAGCGTTACTTTCGTATAGCATTCAAATAAATTTTAACATTTAATTAATGAGCGCAAATTATATCAGAACAGGAATTATAGTGAGGGATGATACATGAAAAATAAAAATTGCTGCGATCGGAATGATTTTCTAGCCCAAGGTAATAAAAAGCGGTGATCATGCCACCATACATACAGTACACGTCCTTCTGACCTCGCAGTCTGTGAGGAGTGTTTCTACGGGCCAACGTCAGACAGATCACGACCATTCCGACGATGAAAACGACAATAGTCGCCAATATCGGGACAAGGACCTCCGGTTCCAGCCAGGCCTTGACCCACGGGGGCAGTTCCTTATCGTCAGAGTTTCCGGGGAGGGGAGCGACAGTTCCTGGAAAAATTACCTTTGTGGTGATGGTCCCTCGCGCCTTTAACAACGCACACGACGACGATCGCAATGATAATGACTAAAATCGCGGCGATTACGGGCACGATAAGGTTCAGATGCGAGAGGATAATCTTGAGCGTCTGTTCGGGCGTCAGTGACGTGTCCCCGGCTTCGCGGATTGGTGCGATTGTACCTGAAATGCAACCTCGGTTTAATAGAATAATACATAGAAATAAATTGAGGCAATGCATTTCAGGTACAATTTTACAATCGATTTTCTTTAATGTTTAATGTATTCATTATCATAGGACGCTAAGATAGTTTCCGCTAAAGTTTTAAGTCGTCTGCAAGATTTATTTACGTTCCTGCTAGTAAAAGCGTATTACATTTCCACTAGCACGCGATACCTATACAATGCCTCAGTCTTAGTGATAATGTGAGTCAAGACTCAAGTATTAAATTTCAACAAAGGCGTAATTTTTTAAAATAATAGATAAAAATTTAAATAACTATAAGCTCCTACTTTTTCCTTTGGCCGTGCTAGATGCACATTTATCTTTTTATGTTATTAGCAGTACCCGTAATCGAGTACTGCTAATTAAAATCATGTCAAAAATCGATTAGAGTAAAATTATCAATAAAGAAGAAATAACGTGTGCCGTTGGGGGACGGGATTTATATAAAATAAAGTTTTTTTGTTAATTTCCTCAGATTTTACCACCGACCATGATTTTATATATATTATCTGTGACCATTTTTGTCAAGGAAATATTTAAATGTAAAAGGAGAATTTATTAAAGTTACTCACCACCAGTCATAGTGAGGGTAGCGAATTCATATTCTGCGACGTTAAATCCAGCGTTGTTGTGTGCGGTGATCCTTAAAACGTACCAAGTTGCGGGTTCCAGGTCTGAAATGGGAAAATTGTTACAAGACGTTGTAATAATTTCCCAAAATTTATAATTTGACGATTTAAAAAACTATGTGTTGATAAACAATTACGTTGACAAGCTCAACAATTTTGATTCCGTCGTAAATTTTTCTTTGGAATTTTCGTTGACAGCCAAGCTGTTATAAAAATTACAAAACTATCTGTGCGTACCTATGTGTTTATGTGTGATTTTGTGTTACCCGTCTAGGAGTAGGGACGGAAAGTTTAACTTCATCGGCGGTGTTGCATTTAGTATAGTAAAAATACGACTCGTATTGGTAATCTAACAAAACCCGCCTTATATAGGTGTTAATAAATTATATACATACCCAGTACTACAAAGTTACCACCAGGTTTTACAGCATTCGAGATCTGGTTCCACTCAGCAGCTCCTCTGCAAATATTTGAGAACGTATTATAGTTATTTAAATTTTGATTTTAATATGTAGATTAATTGATAGATTGATTTATTGTTATTCGATAATTCTAGTCGATCAGTAGTACCAGGACCTTATTACTAAGAAAATAAAAAATACATAAAAACAAAACTAAATATGTGATGTAAATTTGTGTACGGCTTCAATTGTAATCGTGATTTTATCGAAATTCCTTACTTTTTCTTATTTTCAACGACGAAGTGGCTCATGGGGCAGCCTCCATCCAGCCATTGCTTGAGGTGAAGGGTGACAGAGGAACTTCCCACTTCGATGAAGTCAGCGGCACGTGGTACGGGGGGTTTGGATCCACGAGTACGGGCGATGACCACGTCGGATGCTTCGCCTGTTCCAATGCTGCAATATACGAGATTTGATGGTTGAAAATATTCATCCACATTTATAAGTACAGTGTAAACTCTATATAACGAAACTCAAGGGACTGTGCCTATTTTGATGTTACGAAGAGTTGTTGTTAAATGGAAAGAAGAAAAATTTGTATTAGAAAAAGTTTATTTCAGACTAGTGATATTAATTACATAAAATACAATTATTCTTATTTGAACGCTATTGCATATAGTCTGTTATTTTCGTCTGACGTCTTTTGCTGCACCAGTTATGTTGTATTTTTTTACTTATTTTATTCATTTTGGGATATTGAGGCATCTTCGTGATGAAGCACGTGAAAGCAATCCCAATTTGTAAACAATTATTTACAAATTAAAGTTTTGTATGTATGGTGCAGACAGTCGAGCTTATTATGGACTAGGACAATAAAGCGACAAAAGTTACTAAGTACTTTTTAAGTTACCGACTAATTTCGGTAACTTAAAAAGTGGTGTAATGCTATGTAGAGTGTATCATTGTATGGAAGACAAGCTAAACCAACCAAAGCCGAGTGATTTCGACGCTTTAGGAGATTTGTCGTAATATCGAGGGAAGTTACGTGGAGTTTTTTTTAATAATGCAATGAAAATATAAAGGACATACCCGTTGTAAGAAGTAACGTAAAGTTGATATCTGGATCCGCAGAATAGGTTTTCCAAAGTGTAGGTGTCAGTGTTGCTAGGAATCTAAAAAAAAAAAAAATTATAGCAAATTTTCTCTTACGACATGTCAGATACTTTTTGTAAGATAAGATTTTTCCATAAAATACCTGAACAGTTTCCCAATCTCCGAACTCTTGTTTGTAGTGGATGGTGTAGCCAGCTGCGTGTGATTGGTCAGCGTCTACCGGAGGCTTCAGGCGCAGAGTCAGAGACGATACCGAAGAAGATGCGATGCTCAATTGAGGAGGGAAGGGAGGAGCTAGAATTATAAACATTATTGAAGTGAAACTTTGACAAATTTACTGTTTTAAAAAAAAAATACTAGACTAAGAGACGACTCGACGCTAAGAAAACGGTTTTTTTTATAGTTGGCTATACATATTAAAACCACTGAGTTTTTTATCAATATTTTACTTAGTTAACTATAAGCTTATAAAAATAACTTTTTTTAAAACACGAAGGAGGATTATTCGGCTTTTGATCCTTCGAGCCGGATGTATATTAAAAATTTTCGTTACTTACCGAGTACAGATAACGTATGAGTAACAGTGTCAGTTCCGAATTGATTCTCAACATGGCAGGAGTATTCTCCGGCATCTTCCCTTGCTACACCAGCGATTTGCAGAGATCCTTCGGGAAGCTGACGAACGCGTTCTGATGGCTCTAATGGGTGACCTTTGACCTGTTAAATGAAAGCAAGTGAACCATAAGTTTATTGTACAATGTTTAATGGTTATATAAACGCTTAGAAATTTCTGTAGCTAGCGCATATCGCTGAACCAACACACCCAAATTGGATATATAGTAAGACAAAGCGTATACAGACGAAAAAAGTTAAATATCTAATATTCGCAATATTAACTAAAACCTTATTAAACTTACTCTAGAAAATTATTTGCATGAAACATATTAAGTTCGGTCTTTAGCCAACCATAACTTATATAATTATTTAATATTAATTGTTATACCTTCCACAGAATGTTAGGAGGTGGAACTCCGACAGCAAGACAGGGCAGTTTAACATCTTCCTTGTAAGTAGCGGTGAATGATTCGTCGAATGACGCAATTTTGGCAGGTACTAAAAAAGATTAATAAAATAAAATGTAATATATACGATATATTTAGCGATATCATACGCCGTTCCCTTGCCACCGTCAACGTGCCAAGTCTTCTTGAGCCAAGTGGTATTGCAAGAGACGATGGCAAGAGACCGGACGGTATGAGTTTGATTCCATGGAAGATGGGTCGGGTACTGGTATGGGATGCAACCTGTTCAGACACGCTGGCCCCTTCCCATCTACATGGAACCAACTACAGAGCTGGTGCGGCTTGTGAAGCGGCTGAAAAAAATAAAGCAGGCAAATACAGGGGTCTGGGCTCTGAATATGATTTTGTCCCATTCGGTGTCGAGACCCTTGGTCCGTGGGGTCCTAGCGCTTTAAGGCTTTTTAAAGAAATTTCAAAAGGTTAGTCGACATCACAGGAGACCGAAGATCTGGCAGCTACCTCGGACAAAGAATTCTCTAGCAATTCAAAGGGGGAACGCTGCCAGTATCTTCGGAACCTTGCCTAAAGGGACTCCTTTTAATGATATATTTTAGTTTATGTTAAGTTTCGTTATTTATTTCAATGTATATTATTTTATTATTATTAGTTTATGTTTATAAGTTTAATTTTATTAATATTTTATGTAATTGTAATATATACGATATATTTAGCAGCTTAATTTTTTTAAGAAAAATAAAAATGTTCGACAAACTAGAAATAAGAAATGGAAATCAAAGAAAAATGAACCATTCGTACTAGGGGATTATGAAGTTCTTAGAAAAAAACATACATCCCCTTCGAGCTCTTCAACAAACCAAAAAAAAATTGCTATCATAAAGATAAACACATAAAAATCCAGAAAAAAAAACTAATTAATATTTAGTAAAGATAATGGAATTATCAGCTCAAGAATACTAACCTTTATCGCTGGCGCTGCAAGATGCGGTGGCTGAGGGTTGACCTTCGCCGATGATGGTGGAAGCTGTTACCCAGAAGTCGTAGCGGCCGGCCTTCAGTTCTGTCGCGGAGTAGCTAGTTTGTGATGCGGGGACCTGAAATTATTAATGAACATAGAAAAACTAATTAAAAATGTCTTAGTTTTAATTCTAAGTGAAGTTCAACGCTTACACGTTAATAACACAAATTATTTAGTTTTGTAAATTTACTATATTATATCACTTTATGTTTGGTCTCTTATCGGTGTAGAGTGGCGGAGAGTTTATTGCCAGTTCTTCTCGTCTGTTGCACGCCCTTGATTTGAGAACTGGCAGTAAATTTAAATTAGAAGCATTTAATGTCTATTTCTTTTTGACGTTCATAAGTGTACATCGTGTTACCTAAATGAATAAATGATTTTGCATTTGAATTCGAATTTGTAGTTTCGGATACCGTTTCTCTTACTACTTTTAAAATTCTCTCATTTTCGGGTTGTCAAGAAAGGTCATAAAATCTTTTTCCAAAAAAACGAACATCTGACGAATTTGCGTTCTAAGTTCAATTTCAGTTAATAATAAATATATTTAATAGTGTGACGTAGTGTGTGCGTGTGTGGCCGGCTCGAAGTTCTGACCATCCAATTGAGCATGTCTGGGATATTCTAAAGAGACGAGTAATATCAGTGCGACCTGTCATTGTTGAGTCATTGCAGAACAGTGGGAACGTATTCCTCACAACGTTAATAAAAACATTATGGAAAGCATGGCCAGAAGGATTCAAGCTGTGATTTTGGCAAGAACAGGTCACACCCGTTATTAAGTTTTTACATTCGTAACTTTATTTAATTTTTTTTTTTTAAATATCTCTTCTTATTGTTTGGCCGTGTACGTCAATTTTAAAGAAATCATCAAAAAATCTATATTTTAACTTGTGTAAGACTATTTTGTTGTAAAATTACCTTGTTAGGGTGAGGTTCAGCGTTCTGTGCTTGAGTGTACACGTTGTAGTGAGTGACGACTCCATTGGGCTGCGCGGGCGGTCTCCATGACACAAGGATCGAATCAGCTCCCATCACTAAAGCTTTTACGGCACGGGGGGCTTCAGGTACTGTCATATCAACAAAAACCTTTTAGTATTAAGATAACACGAACTTTAACATAAGTCTACTTGCACCGTTTTAACGAAAGGTTTTTTCCATATCACCGAAAACAATTATAATATATAATTGACGGAAAGATAATATTACTTTTATTAAAATAGTTGTTTAAGTTTTTATTAATAAGAAGGTAAGAACGTGAAATAACTTCAAAATAAATTTAATTTCTTGACAGAAAATAAATAAAATATATTAATTATGCTATTTAAGAGTTAATTATACATACCATCTTGTTCAGTCTGACAATGAATAGGTGCTGCTCGGACGCCATCTCCGCCGTTAGTAGTAGCTAACACTTCCATTGAGTAGTTTGTGAATTTCTTGAGACCGTGTAGGATTGTTTCACTGCTGGCCGTGATCTTTGTGTCCTTTGTTTTTTCATCTAAAATTTATAAATATACGTTTTTATAATATATTTGTTGCTATTATTTAGATATAAAGTGCGTGTCTTTGTTTTGTTTGAAGTTATACTTCTTTTGGCGCGTTAGGAAAACATGATGGGAGTAAATTTTTACGATGCGCGCGAACTCCGTCACTAAAAACCGACACCCTGAATATCTGTTCAAACGTCGGTAAAACAGTATGGGCTGTTAGTTGGCGCTTGCTCTGTTTTATCGACAAGTTGCATTGTCTGTCATTTTTCAGAGTCGTGTTTATTTAAACCAAAATAATGATTTCTATACGAGAAAACCCATTCCAAAGTGATAAAAAACATAGTGTTCATTGTAAAATATCATAATTAGTACATATTATATCGTTTCAATTGGAAGTGACCATTAAAACGGACAAGAAAAATGCAATTCGAAGAGGAAAACGTCCCACTAAAGTGCTCGAAGAAAATTATTAGGGCAAAAATGTATTCTTCTTCTAACGCGTGTTACGATTATTTTTATGTTGGTAGTGAACTATAAAAACACTTACCATACCAAGTTTCGCTGGGTCCGTAGATAACCTTGTATGCCTTGATGAGTCCGTTAGCGGCGGCGAGAGGTGGAGATACCCAAGATACGCGAATAGTTTGAGCAGTCAACGTGGTGCAGAGGACGTCTTGAGGTGGGGCAGAGGGAGCTCCTTCGGCTGTGTAGGCTCGGACTTCGTTCGATACGGGACCTGAACCCATCTTGTTAAACACTTGAACCACGATCGCGTATTGAGTGTAGGTCCTGTTAATGATAATTGTTTAGTTGTATCCCATACGTGTATGTAATTTGATAGATCCTTATTGCAGAAGTGACTCCAATAATAATCTACGTGCATTTAATCCACGGAACTAATACACGCTACAGATTTTGCAAATGATATTGTTCATTTTATATAAACATTTCTTAAATTTTTTGTATGTGCGACGTGTAATGGAAAAGGTTAGATCTGCAATATAATAAAGTTACACTGCCACAGGGACCAAACTTTTTAAATTTTTTTTAATTTCCTTTTTATTTTTATCTAATATATAAAATTCTCGTGTCGCGGTGTTTGTAGTTAAAATCCTCCGAAACGGCTCGACCGATTCTCATGAAATTTTGTGTGCATATTGGGTATGTCTGAGAATCGGACAACATCTATTTTTCATCCCCCTAAATGTTAAGGGTCGTCCACCCCTAAATTTTTTTTTTAATTTTAGATAAAAAATTTATTCTTTACTTTTTTATGATACAGCATTAAAAAATACATACGACCCCTAATTTTCACCCCTCTACGATCAACCCCTATTTTTATTATAAATGATATAGATGGCAAAACGACGTTTGCCGGATCAGCTAGTTAGGTGATATGTAGGTTAAGAATATTGTAAATAATGTATATTTGATTGTAATGATTACTTATAAATATATACACAAATTCTATACAAACATGATGTACCAAAAATTTCTTAGTATTTTTGTATAAGCGACGTTTAAAGAAAAAGTTAAGTCCGCAACGCTGAATATATATATGTTATTTTTGTTCTAAAGTAAAACTAGAAAAATCAGGTGTATACTAATGAAGTTTAGCTTACTTGAGGTTAAGAATATCGAGATGGTGTTCCTTGCCAGATTCCTTTGAGATATCGACGGTTTCGAACACGAATGACTTGTTGCTTGATGCCAGTTTGTAACCAACGTAGTACCTGGTATATAAAATTTAACTTACATTTTAAATGAAAAAAAATGGTAATCATTTATTATTTGTAGTTGTGTTTCGCCATTTCATCAAAACTTAACAATGTTCATCTAATTATATGTTCTTCTAATGCATTCAAATGTCTTATTTATTTATTTAGAAAAGCTTGCTAACGCCCGACACACTGATAAAATGGTATTTAAGAAAAATAAAATACAAGATTTAATGTAACAAGCACTTATAGGCAAACAACAAATACGAAGAGAAAATAAATTCGTTCGATTCATAAATTATAAAACTAAAGAAAAATTGATTTTAAAGTCTGAGTGGAGCAACCAATGATATATATAATGATATATCGGTGAGTTTGGTTCGTTGTTCTGAAAGAAGGGACAAATGGGATGATGGGATGGCCCCAAGCTCATTCTTACACTAAATGCAAACGGTATATCAATTAATTTTCTACGATTCTTCTTTTTTCTACGAGTCTTATTAAAACTCTTTGTGAATAGTTTTTAAGTTTCAAGAAATGTTAATTCTTTTTATTAATATAGCGATTTGTTTTTTTATATGGACTGAGGAGTAACGTGTGAATTTAATAAACCAATTCGGTAAAAGCAGAGATTTTGCGACTCACCCTTGAAGTTCGCCATTCCAGTCCTGAGGTGGGGGTGGTTTCCATGTAACTCTAAGGGTGTGCTTATCAGCAGCATCGACTTTGACGTCTTGTGGCATTCCAGTGGGAGCTTCTTCAGCCGTGATAATGGTAACTGTTTCGGATGGTTCAGAGGTTCCAAGTTCATTTTCAGCAACGATACGAATGTGGTAAGCTGTGGCGGGACGGAGACTGAATACACCGGCTTCTGTTGCGTCTCCTGGGACGAGTACTCTGCAATTCATTATATATTTTATTAAATAGAAAGAAAAAAAAAGAAAAAACTTTAATACATACTAAAAAAGTAAACTAGCCCCCACTATAGGATTTTCTGTGTCGTGGGCAGCTATGATAAAATTTAGATTCAATTTTCGGAATCGTTTTGTTATTATGCAACGAATAATTGAATTAATAAATTAATCCATAATAGGACGTTATATACAAATTGTGAAATTAAGCTAGTCTTCCGCTATATACCTCGATGATTTGATTTTGTGTCTCACTTAAGATAGAAGCATTCATTCTTCACAAATATGTGTTTGTGTTTTTGTACACTAGCATTGAAATCCGTGAAAAATCGTATTTTTATATTATTAATTACGTGAATCAGTGCATTTCTGGCCTGGTGGCTTCAGCGTGCGTCTCTTATCCATGAGGTCGTAGGTTCGATCCCCGGTCCACTGAATTCGTATTTCTATGTGCGCATGTAACATTCGCTCGAATAGTGAAGGAAAACATCGCAAGCAAACCAGCTTGCCTTAGACCAAAGAGTCGACGGCGTGTGTCAGGCACAGGAGCCTGATCACCTACTTGCCTATTAGATTGACAAATGATCATGAAACAGATACAGAAATCTGAGGCCCATACCTAAAAAGATAGTAGCGCCACAGATTGTTTTATTTACGTGAATCAAAACAAATGTGCAAATGTTACCTGTCAATATCCTTTTCCCAGTTGCCCTTAGCGCGTTTGTATTCAATGAGGAACTTCTTGATCGGAGAGTTTCCATCGTAAGGTGCGGCCCAAGATAATTGAACAGTTCTTCCAGACTTGTCCAATACCTTTAAACCATAGGGGGCTTCGGGTACCTCTGAAATTATAAATTTTTGTATGACTAGTACGTAGAACATTTCTGCAACGCTAAACTAGTAAACTCGTCGTTACTTCTTTGTTTCCTTTGTAATTCCTGCGTTCTATGTGTTTTGAAGGTTCAGAAAATTTATTGTTTATCTACAAACCACTTCTCCCATTCCTGGGGAGAAATGGATGGTGAAAGCTAAGAGCAGATCCAAAGGGTAAGTTCAGGAGAAGGGGTTTACCCTATAGGGGTCCATAATGCAGACTAAGAGATAACAAAACTAACACCCATTTGATATGTAATTTTTTAACAGTATGAAATTAAAATGGATTTATTATTTTTAAATACGTGAGGAACATGTATACTAACTTTTTTAGTATAGTAGTTTTATTCTAAGGGCCAGTTTTTTGATCCGTAGTAAAAAATGGTTTTACCATTTGTTACATTAACTATAGTTAAATGAATAACCATTGGTAAAATCGTAAATGCGTTTTTCAATGCCTTTTTTTACTATAGTTAAACTTAACAATTTGTCAATTTGTTGCCAGTGCAATGAGCAATGACATCCCAAAAAATGTGGTTCTTTTTTGTGGGGAACATTTATTTTGTATGACAACACTAGACATATTGAGTGAATGAAATCCATTTTTGCCATCTTCATTCGTTATTTGCGCTTTGAAGAGTTTGAAGTGACAAATTAATCTAAATAACACGATATAAATAAAGTTGTTTTTCTGTGATTTAATACGGTTTACACTTTTTACGATACTTAAATATATAAATAACGATGTTCGCAAACAGCCAACGGTCAAATAAGTAAGTACAAACATATTTTCGTGTTATTTATTCCGGTTTATCTTGTGTTTCGTAATAGAAAGTAATACATTTATGTTTTGTTAAAGGGACCATACTGCTAACTTCGCCAAAAAGAAACTGCCAAACTGGTGATGCTTCTCAAGGATTACACAGTCGTAACCTGCAAACAACTGATCACTGCAGCAATCTACAAAACGATGCAGCTTGGAAATCTCTGTGACGTTTTCAACTCAGATGGGTCTAGACACCGAAGTGTTAAATTTAATATACATTTAATGAAGGTGTAGGCACATTTTTATATTTATTCTTGTATAGCTGTGTCCTACAACAAAAGGAAAAAATCTTTTAACCCTTTGGAAACAAGGAAGCGGATTATGATCCACACGGATAAAAAAATTGAGTTTTTGAAACAAAGACAAATAAGAGAGGATGATTTGTTCAATTATGCTAAGGAAGAGCATCAAAAACATTTGCTGCACCAATGTGAGGCCCACCAAAAATTCATACTGCATATAGAGGAGGTGCACCAAAAAGTGATGCAGCAGATGGAAGAAAGGCACAATAAATATATGTAGCAGCAAAAAGAGTTGCATCAAATTGAGGAGAAATGCAAGAAGAAACAATTAGAAAATATTTAATTGCTACTTTAGGGTTTCATGTAAATTTTGTAATGTTTTTTTAATAAAAATGGTTTGTATTTAAGTTATAATTAAACAGTTTATTAATCAAGTCAAATGTTTTATTTATAAATTCTTGTAATAAAGTAGGTAGATGCTAACTCACAAATGTAATAAAAGCCCTAAAGAATATCATAGGTCCCTAACTAATGTGTAGCTGTAGTTTTTAGTATAATATAAATAATAATTATAATTAAATATTATTAGTAATATATAAATAATATTAACTCTAATTCATTATGTATTCTATTGCCTATAATATTAACTTATAATAATTATAAGTTAATATTATAGGCAATAAAACACATAATGAATTAGTGATATACTTAATTATATACTGCTGCGGTTCTGTAGCTAGTAATGAAGCAAAATAGGTTTGTATGAGCTGCTGTCTATATATACTCTTGTTCTTGTATTTTATTTAATTATAATAATTATAAGTTAATATTATAGGCAATAAAACACATAATGAATAAGTAATATACTTAATTATATACTGCTGCGGTACTGTAGTTAGTAATGAAGCAAAATAGGTTGGTATGAGCTGCTGTCTATATATACTCTTGTTCATTGGCAGTTTAAGATCATTCCCAATTTCAGTAACAATCCAGAGCACTGTTCCCTTCGATAGGGGGTAACAGTGACAAAAATCTACATCATCCCAGGTTTCTAATGGCGGATGACATTGCCTAAATATTTTTGGTCACTCATTAACACATTCTCATATAATATTATCGTCTTCTTCATCGTCTCATTAATTAAAGTATCTCAATATGTTTAAATTCATCATTAGATAGTAATAAACGTATTTATCATAGTTTGATTTCTGTGACAAACAGCTGTTACTATATAAATTACCAGCGGCCATCTTTTTAACCCTCCGATACTGAGTAGTTAACTTTTTTGACTAATGGTTAGATATTTTACCATTGGATGCTCTTACCACGGATCAAAAAACGCATTTTGCTGATATTTAACTAATAGTAACGATTTTTTACCAATAGTTGAGTTAACTACGGATCAAAAAACCGGCCCTAAGGGCCAGTTTTTTGATCCGTAGTAAAAAATGGTTTTACCATTTGTTACATTAACTATAGTTAAATGAATAACCATTGGTAAAATCGTAAATGCGTTTTTCAATGCCTTTTTTAACTATAGTTAAAGTTAACAATTTGTCAATTTGTTGCCAGTGCAATGAGCAATGACATCCCAAAAAATGTGGTTCTTTTTTGTGGGGATCATTTATTTTGTATGACAACACTAGACATATTGAGTGAATGAAATCCATTTTTGCCATCTTCATTCGTTATTTGCGCTTTGAAGAGTTTGAAGTGTCAAATTAATCTAAATAACACGATATAAATAAAGTTGTTTTTCTGTGATTTAATACGGTTTACACTTTTTACGATACTTAAATATATAAATAACGATGTCCGCAAACAGCCAACGCGGGTCAAATAAGTAAGTTCAAACATATTTTCGTGTTATTTATTCCGGTTTATCTTGTGTTTCGTAATAGAAAGTAATACATTTATGTTTTGTTAAAGGGACCATACTGCTAACTTCGCCAAAAAAGAAACTGCCAAACTGGTGATGCTTCTCAAGGATTACACAGTCGTAACCTGCAAACAACTGATCACTGCAGCAATCTACAAAAAGATGCAGCTTGGAAATCTCTGTGACGTTTTCAACTCAGATGGGTCTAGACACCGAAGTGTTAAATTTAATATACATTTAATGAAGGTGTAGGCACATTTTTATATTTATTCTTGTATAGCTGTGTCCTACAACAAAAGGAAAAAATCTTTTAACCCTTTGGAAACAAGGAAGCGGATTATGATCCACACGGATAAAAAAAAATTGAGTTTAGAAACAAAGACAAATAAGAGAGGATGATTTGTTCAATTATGCTTAAGAAGAGCATCAAAAACATTTGCTGCACCAATGAGAGGCCCAATAAAAATTCATACTGCATAAAGAGGAGGTGCACCAAAAAGTGATGCAGCAGATGGAAGAAAGGCACAATAAATATATGTAGCAGCAAAAAGAGTTGCATCAAATTGAGGTGAAATGCAAGAAGAAACAATTAGAAAATATTTAATTGCTACTTTAGGGTTTCATGTAAATTTTGTAATGTTTTTTTAATAAAAATGGTTTGTATTTAAGTTATAATTAAACAGTTTATTAATCAAGTCAAATGTTTTATTTATAAATTCTTGTAATAAAGTAGATAGATGCTAACTCACAAATGTAATAAAAGCCCTAAAGAATATCATAGGTCCCTAACTAATGTGTAGCTGTAGTTTTTAGTATAAGTACATACTTGTATGTACTTATAATAATTATAAGTTAATATTATTAGTAATATATAAATAATATTAACTCTAATTCATTATGTATTCTATTGCCTATAATATTAACTTATAATAATTATAAGTTAATATTATAGGCAATAAAACACATAATGAATTAGTAATATACTTAATTATATACTGCTGCGGTTCTGTAGCTAGTAATGAAGCAAAATAGGTTTGTATGAGCTGCTGTCTATATATACTCTTGTTCTTGTATTTTATTTAATTATAATAATTATAAGTTAATATTATAGGCAATAAAACACATAATGAATTAGTAATATACTTAATTATATACTGCTGCGGTTCTGTAGTTAGTAATGAAGCAAAATAGGTTGGTATGAGCTGCTGTCTATATATACTCTTGTTCATTGGCAGTTTAAGATCATTCCCAATTTCAGTAACAATCCAGAGCACTGTTCCCTTCGATAGGGGGTAACAGTGACAAAAATCTACATCATCCCAGGTTTCTAATGGCGGATGACATTGCCTAAATATTTTTGGTCACTCATTAACACATTCTCATATAATATTATCGTCTTCTTCATCGTCTCATTAATTAAAGTATCTCAATATGTTTAAATTCATCATTAGATAGTAATAAACGTATTTATCATAGTTTGATTTCTGTGACAAACAGCTGTTAGTATATAAATTACCAGCGGCCATCTTTTTAACCCTCCGATACTGAGTAGTTAACTTTTTTGACTAATGGTTAGATATTTTACCATTGGATGCTCTTACCACGGATCAAAAAACGCATTTTGCTGATATTTAACTAATAGTAACGATTTTTTACCAATAGTTGAGTTAACTACGGATCAAAAAACCGGCCCTAAGTGTACATTGTCTTCACATATAATTATTTAACTAATGTAAACAAAATATTGTAAACTAATTTTAAAAGAGTAAGTGTCGAGTTTCTTGCCCACACGAAACTACCTTTTGGAAGGGGCAACTAGAATCTTCTTTGTATTTTGTTTGCCGTTCAAAATTGCCATTTTAGGTGGTCTAATTGAAATAAATGATTTGACTTTGACTTTATTATTATATCTACAAACCAAGCCATAATTACAGTTTCTTGAAGGTTTTAATATTAATTCGACTTAGGGTTCTTCAAGAAAAGAGCAAAATCTTAAAAGGCCGGCAACGCACTCACGACTCATCTGGCATTGAGAGTGACCTTGAGCTTCACTTAACATCAGATGAGCTTCCTCCTCCGTCACATAAAAATTACAAACCTTGAATAATCATATTAATGCTGGTATCGTCAGAGCCGAAAGCGTTGGTTGCAACACAGGTGAAGAGAGCGCTGTCGGATCGTTCAGTACGTCTGATACTCAAGTCGGAAACAACTCCACCGGGCAAGATTTCCTCGCGGATCGTGTATCGTGGGTCAGATTTGGGCTCAAGACGTTTGTTGTTCATGTTCCAGATGATTCCAATTGGCTGGAACGATTAGCTTAGTTATAAAATCTGTAGTTAATGTTGCCGTGATAAATTGTTAGATCGTTGAGATCTTAAGCCAAATGCAAAATTTGAAGTAATAATTTTTAAAATAGGAGGTTAGTTAATAAAATTTTCCACTTGCACTATAACAAAAATTTCTAAACTTTTTTCTTCGTTCTATATAAAATCTGTTTAGTTAAACGCAAACTTCATTCTGTGTTATAAAGTCACTTATCGATTAAGGATATGTAACTGACGATAAACTGGGGTACAGATATAAAAAAAATACATAATCGTTTCTTAAAATCGAAACTTAACAATCAAATATACAGTACTTACAATCTTCTTAATCTACGTAGTAGTAAAAAAAAAGTTTGGACCCTATGGCAGTGTACCTTTAAAGCTGGCAGCATTTCCTCGCTGTATTGCGATACTTATTCGTTGAGCGAGGCAAGCACCAGCTCTGGGGTCACC
The DNA here is from genome assembly GCA_905332375.1 of Pieris macdunnoughi. Classification (NCBI taxonomy): domain Eukaryota; kingdom Metazoa; phylum Arthropoda; class Insecta; order Lepidoptera; family Pieridae; genus Pieris; species Pieris macdunnoughi. The sequence continues at coordinate 1,843,833 of CAJOBZ010000020.1, forward strand.
GTACTATCTACCAGGTACCAACTTAAATCTTTAATAAGGGCCAGTGAACTTGAACCCCACGGCTCAAGTCTATTCCAAAGTGAACAAAATCGAAGTTGGAGGAAAGACTCTTATATACGAGCCGTATATATATATTATTTATTATCAGGTCATACACATACAAAATAAACATTACCTTTTCACCCTTAGCCTGGCACTGAAGTACAGCGGGTTCACTTCGGCGAGCAGTCTGGTTTCTCATTTTAATTTCGAATTGTGGTGGAGCTGTAAATAGTTTGTTATAATTACATAGAAATATTAGGTTGGGGAAAAAGTCTTTTCGCATTATACTATGTATGAACTTGTAATAAAATCTCTTTGGCTATACTATATGTATTTGCCTGTTTTTGTTATCATTGAAAGTTGAGATTTCAAAGAAGATAATTCCAAATTCATATTAGGATAATGTGTGATTTTTATTTATTTTTCGTACCGTCAAGATAAGTGAATCTAATGAAGAAATTCGATACATTTCAAAATTTTACTACAAAAAGGTAAAAATGCAACGCAAGCCGCGAAAAAAATTTGCGATGTTTATGGACCTAGTGCAGTATCTGTGAGAGTAGCACAAATTTGGTATAAGCTTTTTCAATTTTTTTTTTTTTTTTTGACCATCGCTTCTTAACTCTACTGCGAAACACTGATGAGATTAAAGCAAGGAGTTGAGAGAAAGCGGCCGGAATTAATCAACGGAAGGGGTGTGATTTTTCATCAAGATAACGCTAGGCCTCACACATCTTTAGCCACTCAGCAAAAATTAAGAGATCTTGGCTGGGAGGTGTTAATGCATCCGACGTATAGACCTGACTTTGCGCCTTCAGATTTCCACCTGTTTCGGTCTTTTCAGAATTCTTTAGGCAGTGTCAGGTTAACATCACGAGAGGACTGCCAAAACCAATTGTCGCGGTATTTTGATCAGAAGCCCCAAAATTTCTATAGCAATGATCATATCCCTTCCTACAAGATGGCAAAAAGTTATCGAACAAAATGGTACCTACATACTTAAGTTTAATGTAAATAAACTATATTAAAAAATGCTGTGAATTTTCTTGAAAAATGCGAAGAAACTTTTTCCCCAACCTATTATAAGTTCACATAGGTATTGACGCTAGTCTCTTATGTCCTTAATAAAATGCGTATTTTTATAATTAAGTCTGGAGAGAGATAGTGTTATTCTTAGTAGAGCGTTATCTCTGTCACACTGGACCTATGAAGGGATTTTATTTTTTGCCTATGAGTACCCAAATCGATTTTCCAATCTCCCTAGTGGATCCTACGATAGGTTGAGCCATACTCGCCGAATGGCGCATTTTAAGCTGTAGATAGGGAAGCTCTGTGATAGCGGTACTTCATTGCAAAAAGTAAACCTACGTAACGTGTCTAGTCCTTCATAAATTCAAATAAATTCAAAATTTTATAAATAAATTCAAAGCCCTTGTTAAACGTAAATTAATCAATAAAGCTTTTTATAAATTTGACGAATACTTAAAAGATCCTAATCCTTGGGATTGATTTGCTTCAGTTCAAACAATTTGTATGACTCAAAACTTAGCGATAAAAAAGAGTGGCAGAAAGTTTTTTGCCAGTTTTTCTTTCCCGCCCTTGACTTGTGAACTGGTAGTAAATAGAAATTTACAATTAATTTAACTTCTTTTTTGACGTTCATAAGTGTACTTGTTTACCTATATGAATAATATTTTGAGATTGAGTTTAATAATAGATAGACGTAATAGGACTTACCCTGAACGCTGATCAAAATGACGGCAGACAATCCAGATCCGATTCCGTTAACAGCCTCACACAGGTAATAGCCCTCGTTTGTCTTTTGAATATTAGTAATGGCCAATGTTCCATCCTCGACTTTAACATTTGGGTTGTTTGGTTTAAGGTCTTTGTAATCGCCTGGCGTGTCACCTATAAACATAACTTATTGCAACTCTATTCTCGCACTTAAATAAATAATAAATTTTGAATTAAATCCGAAAATAATTAAATCTGAATAAAATTATCCTGTTGTTTAGCTAGATTGCTTTATGTGTAAAGAACCAGTTCATTCTCCCAGAATGAGAATTATGATTCTTGTGTGCATACATGAAAATAAATCACCTAAATATTACACTTACGAAGACTCTTTATAATTTGATATTAAGTAAAGATATGACTGGCGAAAGAAAGGCTGGGGTGGGGTATCCCCAATACCCCACCCCAGACAAGAAGCATATATTTTTTTAGTAAAGATACTTTCACTTGATATTCCAAAATGAAATATTGATAATTTACCTTCAGCCCTCTTCCATGTGACTTGGGGCTTAGGGAAGCCATCGGCTTTACATTCAACTTTAGCATCTGAACCTTGAGCAAAAGCTTTGTCAGTGGGTTCCAAAATCCAACGAGGAGGAACTAAAATATTAACGATATATTATAGCTATTTGTATGCGATATACATATTGTAAAAATTCTAGTTTTCTAAATTCAAAACTGTGGCATTTGTACTCGTATAATTTCAATTGTTTCACATAAGTGACTGATCACCTTAATTATGTAGTTCGAGTTCGTAACTCATGCTTCTAATTTTATAAAATATCTATACCTCTTTGAAATGGTTCAGAAGTTATTGCTGCGCCACTATAGCTTTGTTTATTGAATCAAATGAAATATTTAATATTCAGTACTACACAGGAACAGTATTTCTATTAAATTTGGATACAAATTTTAATACACTGAATGGACTATAATAAATTTTGCTCGGCACGTAGGATAGCTTAACTAAATCAAATTTTGAAAGATTTTTAAATATTGTTCCTGCAAAGTATGATGTATTATGTGATAGACTGGAAAATGTTCGTAATTAGTATCTTTATTAATGAATTCATCTAATTTATAAAATTCATTTTCCAGCTTTATCACGTAATCATTTAAATTAAAAGCCTCTATATGTATTTAAATGGATATTTCTTTATATTTTTCTTAAGATTATAACAAAACATTGATTAGCGCGTGAGATGATTCGAAAGCTTGCCTTAGAAGCTTTTAACTTATAAACTTACTGTTATGCAAAAATAACCTGAAGCCCAACTAACTACTGAACAAAACAAAAATAATAAAACAAGCGCCAGCGCATTTTTTGTTGAAATAAAACGGATTTATGTGAATCATCAGTAGAATTATTTCAACAAATGTTAGTAAAGCAAGACATGAAGCAAAATTATAATGCAAATAAAACTAAAGTCTAAGACAGGACTGAGGGAATGGAAGGATTAGTAAAAATGCAGGAAGAGGAAGAGAGGTGATATCGTCGATGATAGCCGCAGTCGGTTCCTAGGAACAGTTCTATTCATTTTATCCTAACTAATCTGTATTAACTCTATCGCAATTATTCAGATTTGCATTGAAATGCACTAACTTTACATGTTTGATGAGTCGAAGATAATTATTCATTAACTTGTTTAAAAGCACACATCAGTATGTAAACTACGCAAAGCTTTGGCCGTGCTTGGAGATATATCAGATTACACATATTGAGGGGTTGATGTATATGTACCATGTACTTCTAACGAGGCAGAATAGTTGGAAGAGCCCGCAGGATTGCGGACAACACATGTATAAGTGCCACTATTTGACCACCCTGCTGGGTCAATTAGAAGTAGCGATGCCCTTTTTGCTATTTTAGTTGCTGAGACTTCGGCTATTTCTTTTAAAGGCCGCCCTTCAAAGTACCACTGAATGTCTAGGGGAAGATCGCCTTCCGAAATTAGGCAGGTCAATTGAGTCGCTTGGCCCGCGTATAGTGGAGATTCAAACGAAAACGGAACAATGCGGGGTAGAACTGGAACCAACCACAGAATAGTGGATTATTTATCTATAGGCAAGCAATGTTAGCAATTTCAGAATGTATGTAAAGATGTGTATATAGGTCGGGTATTTTGGTGCTCAATTGGTGATGTTAGTTCTTTTATATTCCTCCTGGATTAATATATTTTGATAATTGTATCATAATCAAGATTTATAAACGTGCCATTAACGACGAGGGTTGCCGCGTGCTCAACACGTCCAGCGGCGTTTTGAACGATACAAGTGTAGTTCCCCTGATGATTTGCGCTCACAGAATTTATAGTGAGTACAGAAGCACGGGGACCCAACGGCGTCGTCGTGATGTCTCGGTGCATATTGGAATCTATTGTTTCGCTGCTAAACGTCCATGATATTTCGAGAGGCATATCTCCTTTCGTCGCGACACAATTGACGACCACAGCGTCACCAGGATTCGACGGGATATCTCCGAACGTAAACGGCACTATCAACGGTGGTACTGGGATAGCAAAAATTTACAATGAAGCGAAACATTCAGAAAAGTATTATGAAAGTACACGATAGGGAGAACAAAGCGTAACCTCATTAAATAATTAAATATTCGCACCCCTTACAACAAGTTCTGTTGTGTGTGAAACGACACCACCGGCGTTGGTGGCCGTACAATTATATAACCCCGCGTGTGATGCAGCTATAGATTCTATAGTAAGTACACTACTTCTTCGGTCATTGTTGCTAATTCGAACACCAGGAATTATTCTAGCCGACTGATTATTAAGAGTCCATTCTATTTTTACGGGTTGATCACCGTGGGTGATTATGCATTGCAATGCAAAATAATCTCCCAGGAAAGCCGGTTCTGGCCCAAAAGAAAAAGGTGCTATCTTTGGAGGAACTGAAACAAATGATGTCTAAGTTGATATAAACTAGTATTCTACTATTCAGCTATCGACTAACCGTAAACGACTAAGTCAGTAGAATGTGTCGTTCGTCCCGCACGATTTTCTCCAACGCATGTATAAGAACCAGCGTGTTTGGCGTCAACCGATTCGATTATTAGTAAGCTACTACGTTTAGAATTCGACAGTAAGTAATTATTGTTTCTTTGCGATACTAATTGTCCATTAAATGTCCACGTTATTGTTAATGGAAAATCTCCAAAATTAACAGTACACGCTGCTTGCAAATATTCACCCACGTTTGCGGGTTTTTCGCCGAAAGAGAATGGTATTATGTTAGGAGGTACTGAAAATATAATTGAATACTATCAAGAATGAAACATTAACTGAATATGAATAATAATAAATATACAACATAACAACTAGGCTAAAACCTAAATTATATGATCGCGAAATATTATGCACCGTTAATAATTAAAGTTGAAGAGTGCGAATCAAATCCTGCTTCATTTTCTGCGACGCACGTGTAATTGCCTGCATGACTATGGGCTACTGCACCGATACTTAAAATTGCGCTTCTTTCTCCAATATTAAAAACCGTAACACCTGATCTAGGTTTGATCGGTTCATTATCAAAAAGCCAACGTAAATGTAGTGGGTGATCTCCTTCAATAACCGAACAAGCTGCTGTTACCACTTGACCGGAGTTGAGAGCGACCTCTCCGAATGAAAATGGTTGGACCACGGGAGGAACTAAACGAAAAGCAAGCAAATATTATGATTGATTCAATTTGAATACCGATAACGTTGAGAACGGCTGTGTGATTAACAACTCCTGCTTTATTGCTTGCCGTGCACGTGTAGTTTCCACTATTAATATCAGTCACGGTGGGAATGTCTAATACTGACACGCGTTCACTCAATTTTGTCGTTTTGACACCCAATCTACGAGTAATGTATTGGCGTTGGAATGTCCATGTTATACTAAGAGGAATGTCGCCTTTGGGAACGTGACAATCTAGGTGAACAGATTCTCCTGCAAATACGGCTTCGTCCAGCTCGAATGGTTTGATGTGAGGGACGACTGAGCAAAGAAAAACATACAATGTTATTTTAATATATATCAAAGTTCATGCTGTTTTATATCAACTAAAAATACCCTTAACGTGAAGAGACGTGGAGTATCTATCTTCACCAGCTCTATTTTTAGCGATACAAGTATAATTGCCGGTATGGGCCCCGGTGACAGAAGCAATCGACAAGAAGGAAGTCTGTTCTGCCATCTTCATGGTTTTTATCCCTGAGTGTGTTGAGAGATCTTGGCCCTCAAAAGTCCATGAAATAGACATTGGTCGATCTCCTTTACTAGCATGGCATGTCATCTGGACTGATTCGCCAAAGTAAACTGATTCTTCGACCTCGAATGGCATTATATGGGGTGGAACTAATGAAAAGAAAACAAATGAAAACTAAAAATATCTAACGTGCATTTGCAATGTTAACACGACTTCCAGTCGGTTTCATCTAATTCAGGATATTCTAATAAGAGCTAAGACGACATGGTGTACCATGAATGTTGACGACGGCAGAATGATGTGCGCGGCCGGCCCGATTGCTTGCCGTACAAGTATAGTTGCCACTATGTTGTCCCATTGCTGTAGGAATGCTTAGAACGGATGCCTTTTCTCCTAGTTTAGTTGTCGTTATACCCATATTATTATGGTAGGGAATTTCGGTCCCTTGAAAGCTCCACGATATTTGAAGTGGACGATCCCCTTTTGATACATGACAAGTTATGTGTACCGACTCTCCAGCGAATATTGATTCTTCGACTTCGAAGGGAATGATATACGGAACCACTTTAATAAAGATAATGTGAATAAAGTTAATAGCTGTTAAGGATACGGATATAAATTAAAACTAAAAAATATTTTTATGCCAAAAGCGTTCCGCACTGATATAGTAAGTACCAATAACTTTAAGGACGGTAGTGTACGAAGTAGTTCCAGCACGGTTTTTGGCTATACAGCTATAGTTCCCACTATGGGATCCTATAACTGATGGTAGTACTAGGACGGATGATCGGTCTCCTACTTTAGAAAAAGTTCCTAGATCTTGAGACAGTTCTCTTCCATTGAATTGCCACCCAATTTCGAGAGGCGTGTCTCCTTTTGATATATGACACATCATCTGAACGGACTCCCCAGAAAACAAGGCTTGATCGACGTCAAATGGTAAAATGTTTGGTGTAACTGCACAAAAAACAATGAGCCAGAAAAATAAAGATGGCAAATGATTCAAAATAAAACGTAACAAGCTCACTCTGCTAAAAGATTTGCAAATGGAATTCGTGCTTTTTCCATGAGCATATATTTCAGCATCGAAAAGCTATTCAAAACAAAGTTTAACAATAATGATGTAAAATGAAACTGACCATGAACATTAAGGACAGTGGAGTAGTTAGTGGAGCCAGCGCTATTGGTAGCTACGCAGGTATAATTGCCACTGTGGCTTGCGCTAGCCGTAGCAATAGAAAGAAAAGAAGTTCGCGAAGTCATTTTCGTTGTCATAATCCCGAAATGTGAAGATGAATTTTCAAATCCATGAAAATGCCATTTGATGTCAAGGGGTAAGTCGCCCTTTGAAACGTGACAGTTGAGTTGAACCGATTCACCGGCGAATACTGATTCATCCGCTTCAAAGGGCACGATGTATGGTAATACTGTTAATTTAGAAAGCCGAAATTAATGTTGTGGCAAGCGTGCAGCGTGCGTATATTTGTGAAGGGGTTCGGGAGATACCATGAACATTGACGGAAGTTGAGTGTAGAGCAAGGCCAGCGTGGTTCGCGGCGTGACACGAATATTCGCCACTGTGACCAGCCATAGCACTAGATATCGTTAGTAACGACGTTCTTTGGCCGATCTTCGTGGTTGTTATTCCTTCGTGAGAAGATAGTTCTTTTCCGTGAAAACTCCATGTAATAGTAAGAGGTGTATCGCCTTTAGAAACGTGGCAATTTAACTGTACAGACTCCCCGGCAAAAACTGGCTCCTCAGCCTCGAACGGAACGATATGTGGAGGAACTGGCAAATAAAATATAAAACAAATAAAAACAAAGAACATAGAAACTAGTAAAATGTTTGTATTGTACCCTGAACGTGTAGTGCAGCAGTGTAGTTTGTGTTTGCAACAATATTGGAAGCAGTGCAAGTATAATTTCCGCTATGTTTTTCCGTGACCGAAGGGATAGCTAAAATAGAACTTCTGGCGCCTACTTTTGTTATTATGACGGCATCATTTTTCTGCAGGGGCCGAGATCCGAATGACCAGGTAAAAATTATGGGAGTATCACCCTTTGTAGTTTGACACATGACTTGAATACTTTCACCATAGAATACAGCTTCATCAAATTCGAAAGGAGATATGATCGGTGCCACTGTGAAGTTAAATAAATATACTAGTGGAATACGCTACGTTTACAACAATAATTTTGGAATAGTGGAAAAACAAAACTGAAAAGCGGACAATGTTTACAATGAACGTATACCCTTGACATTGAGCGTTGCGTGATGGCTAGCCTTGGCGACTGTATTAGAGGCTGTGCATGTGTAATTGCCAGAATGTTTAGCTGTAACTGCACCTACAATGAGAACTGAACCCCTGTCCCCGGCATTTATTATGTTTATCCCTGATAGAGAACTCACATCTCCCTCGCTAAAACTCCACTTGAAATTTAAAGGCGTATCTCCTTTTGGTACGTGACAAGTAACTTGTACTCCTTCACCGAAAAATACTGATTCATCGAAATCAAAAGGCGTTATGATAGGTGCCACTGGAATAAACGTTCTTTTGTTTAGTAACAATCACATTGTCGTGTTTTATAGCCCGCCAAAGTTACGTATACAGGACAGGAAGGAATAGGCTGGAGGAAGACTACTACGTACAATAATAAATTCAATATTCAAGAACTGATACCGTTGACAAACAGTTGAGAAGTGTGGTTCAGAGCACCAGCTTGATTTCTGACTACGCACGTATAATGGCCTTGGTTTTGGTGAGTTACAGATTCAATACTGAGTTGGCTTGTTCGTTTCGTATTCAATAAAGTAACTCCGATGTCACCCGATTTAACTTTATTTCCATTGAAATACCATTCTATCAATAAAGGTAAATCGCCTTTGCTAACCGTACATGTGACTAACACCATTTCCTGGGCATTCACTGTGTCTTCACCGAATTCGAAAGGAATTATCTGTGGCGGGACTGTGAAAGGAAATGGAAAGAACAAAATTAACTAAGCAATAAAACTAGGATCGACTTAAGTACCGTTGACGTAAAGTTCAGCTGTATGGTTTACGCTCCCTGCTTGGTTTTTGACAAAACACGTGTAATTTCCTTGATTGTGATGAGTTACAGATTCAATTGCAAGCTGACTTGTACGCCTGGAGTTCGTTAGTAATACGCCATTTGTTTCAGACTTGAGAGGTTTTCCATTAAAATACCATTGAATGACAAGTGGAAGATCACCCTTGGTTACGGTACATATGACAACAACCATTTCTTGATCGTTAGCAGGATCGGATCCGAAATCGAAAGGCATTACTTGTGGCGTAACTGTTTTTTTACAAAGTAAAATTAAACATTTGTTAAAACTTTTGGAGAATTTATGGGTTGTAAAAGGTGTAAGTGATATTTATGGGGTAATGAATAAATATATAAAAAGTAAACACAAACATTAATTAGTGCGTGTAAAAGCGACTGCTGATAGAAGTGTTTTTCATTTGAAGATACCGTTAACGTTGAGAAGTGCACTGTGACTACTGGAACCCGCTTCATTTTCAGCTATACACGTATAGTTTCCAATATGTTCATGCTGAACATTCTCAATGCTAAGGACCGATATTCTCTTCCCATTTCTATTGATGAAAATACCATTCCCCGAGTTTAGTATTTCGTCGTTAAGCTGCCAGTGAATTTTTAATGGCAGGTCACCCTTTCCTACAGTACACGTAAGGGACACCGTATCGCCAGCGTTAAGGATTTCCTCGCCGAAATCGAATGGTGTAACCTGTGGTGCAACTGTGATAGCGATAATTAAAGGGATATCTTGGAATATAAACTAAGCTACATTGCGTCAGAATTATAACATTATGAAAGGTTAGGGAAAGGGACAAATGCAAACGAACTTGCGATATCAAAGCAAAAACGTACGATGTTTTGAAATTTACCATTAACTACCAGGTCTGTAGAAATATTAGCGTGGCCAGCTTGATTTGAGGCAAAACAAGTGTACACCCCTGTATGTATGAAGGAAACTGCGTCTATTGATAAACTACTAGATTTGTGGCCAATTTTAGTGATTGTTACTCCTGGGATATCATTCATCGGCTTCCCGTTTAAGTGCCAAGTGATATTAATTGGCCTATCACCTTTCGTCACCATACACTGGATGCCGACTGTGTCACCCGCGTTAGCAGGCTCGTCACCGAACGTGAAGGGATGGATTTGAGGTAAAACTGTTAAGGGAGAACTACTTTACTATGTTTTACTAATATGAAGAATGAAATATAGACCGTTGACTTCTAGCGTCGCGCTATGATTGACGTGTCCGGCTAGATTCTCTACGTGACATGCGTACACGCCACGGTGCGTTCCATTCACAGAGTCAATGTTGAGGATAGACATTTTTCGACTCATGCTTCCTATTGCGATTCCCAGACTATTCGCGCGAGATATCAGTTTTCCATTTAAGCTCCAGGAAAAGTTCGCGGGCAGATCGCCCTTATTCATCACGCACTGAACCGATGCCGTGTCGCCTGCGTTTGCGGGTTCATCGCCGAACTCAAAGGGCAAGATTTGGGGAGGTACTGTACAGTGATAAAAAGCAATAGTAAATAAAATAATGAAATAAGCGAACCATTAACACTAAGGACAGTGGTATGGTTTGTTTGTCCTGCCTCGTTTCGGATTTCACAAGTGTACGAGCCGCGATGGACGGCGGTCACGGCTTCGATGTTTAGAATGGATGTTTTCTTGCTGATTGTAGTGAGAATGATGCCGAGATTGTTGTGGGAATTTATAATATCACCGTTGAAACGCCATTTAAATGTCACAGGCAGATCTCCCTTGCTCATCACACACGACACGGAGGCCGTTTCACCTTCATTTAGTACCTCCTCTCCGAATTCGAAAGGTGTGATTTGAGGCGGGACTGAGATAAAGAATATTCAATGAACAAAAAGCTGGGGTTTGGATAGGGAAAGTCTAAATCAAAAAAAGTTACACTATGTGTACCATTAACTTCGAGTATGGCGCTGTGATTAACGGAGCCAGCTGGGTTCGTTGCCACGCAATAGTATGTGCCTCTGTGGCTTCCATTAACGGAATCAATGTTAAGGATCGATGTCTTTTTGTTAATGTTGGTAAGAACTATTCCCAAATCATTGTGTCGGAATATGATTTGTCCATTAAAAATCCAGGAGATATTGAGCGGCTGGTCACCCTTGCTAACTGCGCAGGAAATAGACGCCATATCTCCAGCGTTAGCCGGTTCGTCGCCAAATTCGAAAGGCAAGATTTGTGGGGGAACTGTATAGAAGATCATTTAAGTGTGGACGCAATTTAGCGCAAGTTGTAGCTTTGGCGGGTATAAATTTTAATCCTAGTACCTAAATTTAATTACCCGAATGTAAACTCTGAAAGAAACTGGTTAAACAATTGTACGAAAGGAATATCATGAAACATTCATTTTTCTAAGTTACTTATTCGCATTTCTGATAAAAACTTATTGATGTACATGATATTACTTCTTCGAAGAATTGCTGAGTATAAATCAATAAATAGTGTACATTTCTATGAGATTATAATATTTTTTGAGAACTCAGCCACGTCGCTTACCATTATTAAAAACAATTAAAATTTTGTAATACAGTTTTTTTGTAGGAATCGAACCTAGTATAGTGTAGTTTTGACATTACTCAAAGGGTAGTAAGCGACAAATTCTTCGGAATTTATAAGTACATTTGTGAATTAAAACGCCAAATGTATTAAAATTAGTACAATGTGTCATACATATAATAAGTCTATAGATACATTTTAATAAATTTGCCGTCTTTCATTGAATACTTGAATAGTAAAAAGTTTGCGTCCACTTAGTATCTAACCCTCAGATTTATGTCAAATTGAATACGTTTTTGATAAACACCACACTAAGTGTCGACTCTCAATGATTCTTAGACCATAAGTTTAGTTTAAATCTGTTATAAGTATTAGATTATGGAACAAACTGACTTGTTTCAATAACATTAAAAAGTGATTTTTTTATCATACTATGATGTCCAGTCTCAACAAAATGCCTTCCATACCAAAATCAAGTATCCAGAAATCAAAATGAGTTCCGATATACTACGATATAGTTTGAGTTTAAAATATTTTTTTAATTGAACGCAAACTTTTTCTTTTATTATAAATACGTACCCATGACTTGTAATTCGAGTTGCCCCCTTGCGCTGTATCCTTGAGAGTTCTTAGCAACGCATGTGTAAGTGGCCTGGTCGCTCATTCGTTCTACGTTTTCAATAACCAACGTGCCGTTAGGGAACACCTTCTGTTTGCGGTTGATTGGTAGAACACTGGAATTGTATGAGGTAATGTCATTAAATGAAAAATTTAATAAAGTAGATTATAAATAGATTGTTTACAAAATTTCAATTTGAGAATCCGGTATAACACGAGTTTTTGTCGATTTAGGAACATGCTGCCATATATTGTATTGGTGTAGGCAAGGAAGCTTTAGGGCCGGAATATCTCAGTATTTTTTTAAACACGTGCTAAGGGGTAACGCAAATTTGACTTTGTTTAGTATAGAACAGGGGCAAACGGGCAAGAAGCTCACCTATTGTAAGTACCCACGTGGGTCATTGGTCTAGTGGTTTGTACCCCTGCCGGCGAATCCATGGGTCCCGGGTTGATCCCAGGCTGAGACAAACATCGATGTGATGAGCTGTTGGTATTGGCTTAGGTCTGGTTGTTTAAATATTTATTATAGATCTATCTATCATAATATGTATGATATCCGTTGCCTAGTACCCATAACACAAGCTTCACAGCTTAGCAACGGGACAGGTCAATTGGTGTCAAAAAAAAAATAATTATGATAATAAATACCACCGCCCATAGACACTCAATGCCAGAAGGGTCGCGAGTGCATTTCCGACCTTTTAAAATGGGTAGTTACGCTCTTTTCTTTAAGAACCCTAAGTCAAGACCTTTGAGGTCTGAATTCAGATTTGCAGGATTATTTACTTACCGTCCATCACGTTCCCATACAATAGAGTCAATAGGATATCCAGCAACTGGGCAGTGAGCGATGAGCGTGTCTCCGGCGACAACTGGGCGTTTCTTCATTGGCCGTACGTAAGGCAGTCCGTAAACGTTTACGCGCGATGAGTGGGATGCGCTGCCAACCTGAAGTACACAGTAAAGTATGAAGTTGGTAATAGCGCCATCTGTTATTGTTCTGATTAGCTTAGACAAGTACGAGCTTGCTAAAATCACTATACACTTAAAACCAATTTAAATTAATTTAATTATTTATTTATTTATTTATTTATTTATTTCCATATAATTTTTCTAAAGTATTCTAGATGAGAGCAGTGTTGGCCTAGTGGCTTCAGAGTACGACTCTCATCTCTGAGTAGACGTAGGTTAGTTTCCCGCACAGCCGGGACTTTCTGTCTAAGTGCGCATTTATCATTCGCTCGTACGGTGAAAGAAAACATGAAGACACCGGCTTGCCTTAGACCCAAAAAGTAGACGGCGTGTGTCAGGCACAGGAGGATGATCAGTGATCACCTACTTCATGAAATAGATACAGGAATCTGAGGCCCAGACAGCAAAAACAGTACATTGGGAGCCACTGATATACTTTTTTATTACGTAACCTTTGGCAATAAATAAAATAAATAAAAAAATTTTCTCATATCTGTATAATATATATATATTGTATATAGTAATTCACATTGTTCTTTTGAAATACATTATTAGATACATTCACACTTGGAATATGATGTTTGATTTTAATATTAATAAAATAAATCAGTGGCGCTACTAACCTCTTTTGGGTTTTGGCCTCAGATTTCTGAATCTGTTTCATATCATTTTGAAATTAAATAGGCAAGTAGTACAGCCTAGTTCCTCAATGCCTCACTGGGTATAAGCTAGCGGTATACTCACTATTTTTCCTGTTGAGCAAATTTAAATACGCACATAGAAAGAAAGTCATTGGTGCAGAGCCGGAGATCCATTCTACACCCAGTTGTGATACCCCTGAACCTCTAGGCCAACATGTTAATGTGATTTTAATATTACAAACTGATTATCGATACAGTATAGATTTGTATCTAAGATAGGCTTTGATAAAGACTTAGAACAAAATACTAACCTTGCTTGACGCGATACAAGAGTACAGTCCTCCATCGTTGGTGTGCACAGACGAGATATTTAAGTGGGATTCAACATTTCCATCGGCAGTTACAAATTGCCCGATTTGCAGTCTTTCGCCGCTGTTCAGTTTGTCTCCATCGAGTTGCCATGCGATGTCAGGTGTAGGGTTGCCAGATGCGACACATTTTAACCTTAGAGATGGACCGGAGCGTAGAGTTTGTTCTGAGAAGCTGTGTCTAATCTGTGGTGGTTCAACTGAAAAGGTTTGGAAGTCGATTATAGTAAAAATACGGTATTGGTCCTTCGGTATTTTGCTGGATACATTTATACGGCGAACAGTTTTGCTCACTTTAAAGGACATAGATCAGTTATTCGTGCACCAGCCCTTACATTAACAAGATTGCTTCTCGAAATTGAATCCTTATAACATATGTTAAGGGTGTATTTTACAATGTTGAGGGTAGGAAGGCCGAACGTGAAATAAAAGCCGAGCTGACGTTTCCAAATTTGATGAAAGTGATAATATCTTATTAAATTTGGCAGTAGTTTTAAAAAGTTTTTCTTTGGTTTGGTTATGAATTTATGTATATATATATTAAATTGTCTTTCTTCTGACTTGTAACAATATTGTATATAAAGTAGTATGAATATGTAAAATGTAACCTAATGGATAAGTGGATGTTCAATTAGGGACTTACATATATTTTAAGAATAGTCTTACCTCTTTTACTTTAAGCGAATAAACAACAAATAACTTTAATAAATAATGGATAATACATGTACTAAAACAAAGTCACTTTCAAATATATATTATATATGTTGGAACAATGGCGTTCAGCTGCAAGTTATAACACAAATTTTTAACGACTCTTCAATCGTCGATAATAATTACCACTATGGAATTTCTATTACTATTTAATAGTTGTTAATTTATAAGCTCTGTGACATATATTGACAGTGGCAGCTGACATTTATTGCTCTGACATTATTACATTTCAATTCAAATCAATTAACTATCAACCATTAACCAATCTTAATAAACTATTGAATACGTACATCGTCCTCCTAATTTCAATTCGGCGCTAGCTCCGGCACTTTCTTGGTCATTTCTGATGAAGCACTGGTACATTCCCTTATCTTCTTTCTTGACTGATTCGATTCTGGAATTATTTATGTATAAAACTTTAGAGGTACAACTCTAAGTAACATTTCATTAGGGCATAGAATAATGTGTTATTATTTTGTGTAGCAATAGTTTAATTTAATGTTAATGAGAAAGATGAAGTTACTTTTATGACTTAAATAAATATTTGTTTTATTAAACAATAATATAATTTTTTGGCAACAAACAAGTTTTATAAAACATTACATAAGATCCCAGGTTTTAAATGTAGTCAGAATTGTATTTAATACCAACTTCATTCTTCAAAACCGACATCACTTTTTAACAAAAATTTATTAGTCTGTGCACGCGTGCACGGATACACTCGGTGTAGAACGTGTAGCGCGGACGTTAAAACCATGATAATCGTTTTAGAATTTGAAATTGTAATAAATTGTATTACTAGTATAATATAAATATTATAAAATATATAAAATTCTCGTGTCGCGGTGTTTGTGGTTAAACTCCTCCGAAACGGCTTGACCTATTCTCATGAAATTTTGTGTGCATATTGGGTATAACTGAGAATCGGACAACATCTATTTTTCATCCCCCTAAATGTTAAGGGTAGTCCACCCCTATTTTTTTTTATTTTTAGATAACTTTTTTTATTTTTTTATGATATAGCATTAAAAAATACATACAACCCCTAATTTTCACCCCTCTACGATCAACCCCTATTTTTTATTATAAATGATATACATGGCAAAACGACGTTTGCCGGATCAGCTAGTATATTATAATTTTTCCTAGAATAGTTTTATATTTCCCATACCTTAATACGTGGTCATGGTGGTTCATGTCTTTGCCATCTTTCAACCAGGTGATAGTCTTAATGGGATTTCCTTCATATCTGCAAGTGAATACCGCTGGTCGACCAAAGTCTACCGTCTGTGTTGCCGGCTCTACTGCTGTTTTTAATGGTGCAGTTACAGTTAAGACAGTTTCGACCGATTCACCTGGAATTTAGAAAAAAGCAATTTATTTCCAAAGCACTACCTAATAAAAAAATCAGTGGCGCTACAATCTTTTTAGGTCTGGGCCTCAGATTTTTGTCAATATAATAGGCAAGTAGGTGATCAGCCTCCTGTGCCTGACACACGCCTTCGACTTTTTGGATCTAAGGCAAGCCAGTTTTCTCACGATGTTTCCTTCACCGTACCATCGAATGTTAAATGCGCACATAGACAGAAAGTCTAGTGGTGCACAGCCGGGGATCGAACCTACGAACTCAGGGACGAGAGTCGCACGTTGATGCCACTAGGCCAACACTGCACTGTTACTACACTACACCTAATAAGTTTAAATTTATTTTCAAAAGCCAATTTTTCATATATGGCAATGCTCAAGACAAGATAGTGACAAGCAAAGATTACTCATAATACTTCTGTCTAGATACTGTATATAAAAATATTCATTTTAATTTCATATTCATTATAAATTAGATTTTAACCGCAAGGGAACATCATTTACAGCTTTTTTGACAATAATTTGCATTTGGATAAATTATTAATATGCAATACTCACCACCAACAGAATTGTTCACAACACACAGATATTTGCCAGAATCATCAACTTTAGCCTCCTTGATAATAAGAGTTCCAGAAACTTGTTTTACTCTGTCATTCAACACGACTGGTTGCTTTCTCGCCGATCCCTCAATGAATTTATACCATCTGTAACAAAGGAGAAAAAGTTCAGGTTATGGTAATCCATATGTCGCCTTTAAACAAAGAGCCTATAAAAGAAGTTAATTCCAAGTGTTAGAAGGCTCAAGCCCTACCACAAATAAGTCAAATAAGGAATACGAATCAAAGCTTCAAATGACATTGCGAATGAGAAAATGCTCTGAAAGTAAAGAACGGAACGTTAAGTTCGACGATAAAATTTTATAAACAGCCATCATGAGCTTTAGACATAAACCGCCTAACAAAATCTAGCCATGTGTTACGGGAAGCACAAAGTAAAGATTAAAGCGTCTGAATGAAAGCAAGAACACCCTGTGACTTACCAGAAGGTGTCTACGCAGCTCAATCATTACTTTGGCTGTTGGGAATAAGGCGCGCGGCCGGCCGCGGTCACACCTTCACGTATTGGCCGCTACAGACTGCAATAACAACTGATATCAATATATTTGAATGGTTTAACTACGTGATTGATGAATGCGTGATGTGCGGCCAGCCGTAAAACTATCGTACCTCGTCAAAGGCGCCGGGTATGCTTGAACCTCGCACAGTAAAGCGAGATTCTCGTTACCCCGCCCCACTTGACGGTTAAGTCCGTCTCCCGTTACTTTCGGCCTCGTCCTACCCGTCGGCTCTGTAATGTAAACCTACGTTCACTACCTAAACTCACCTAAACAACGGGGCGGGGTACGCGGCAACTTGACATTTTAAATACGCTACATCGTTTTGTCCCACTAGAAATACCTCCCAGCCCTCGAAGTTTTGAGCGGAATCTTTTCTAGGTGCAATTTTATTAGTTGGTTCTGCAATCGAAATTTGAATGACCATCGGATACTGAACTATCGTCGAACTATTGAAAGAGTTGGGGAAATGGTTGTGTCATTAAGATATGGAAGGTAAGTGAAAGACTCACTCACCGAAATATTGGTGGAGGATACCCCGCTACTTCACATGTAAGATAAACTGAACTCTCTAAGGAGACAACAAAAATTTCACCGCCTTCGAACTTTCGGCTTTTATCACTTCGAGGAGCAATTTTATTCGTCGGTTCTGCAATATGTAAATTTTAACATAGTAAATCAAACGCACCTTGACACCGGTACAGGATATCCTTGCGCTGGGCAAAGGAGCGCTATCGATGTATTTTGAGAAAAATGAACTGCGGCCTTTGGTGTTGAGGTAATACTGGGTATAGCACTGGCAATAGGCTCTGGAGGAATATGTTCAATTAACTGAGAACATTATGGACCATAAGGGATCTTAATAAGATTGCTTGACTTGCCTGAATATTGGTACAGGATACGCTTGAGCTTGACACAACAACGCAAAACTTTGACCGATGACTCTTAGAAAGGTACTACTAAGTGAATCCGTTGAAAAGCTTGGTGCTTTCGAGCCAACAGGTTCTGTATTGAAAATGTTTTATATTTATTTCGGTACACTTAAACTTGACTTGCCTGAAAACTGGAGCGGGATAACTTTGAGCCTGACATAGAAGGCCAAAGCTCTGACCGATACGTTTTCTAAATATGCTTCCCATTGATTCAGACGAAAATGTTGGAGACTTAGCGCCAACGGGCTCTACAAAGGTTTACCTATATAAATTATCGAATACTAATATGAACTTGCCTGAATATTGGGACGGGAAAAGCTTGCGCTTGACAAAGAAGTGCAAAGCTTTGACTTTCATGTCTTTTGAGCGATGAAAGTGCTGACTCAGTTGAAAATGATGGCGCTTTGGAACCGACGGGCTCTGTGTGTTCAAAATAATTGAATCGTGAAGTAATTGATATCCTAATTTATTTGTTAATTATTACGTCATTGCTAAGACTAAAAAAAGCTAAGCTAGTACTCAAAGATGACGACACTTGCCTGAAAATTGGGACGGGAAATGCCTGAGCCTGACACATCATAGTGAAATTTTGGTCCTTATGTCTCGTAACAGCAGATGAAGTTATATCGTTTGCAAACGTTGGTGGTTTCGAACCCACTGGTTCTGTACAAGCAAGATACAATTAAATGTCAACTTACCTAAATATTGGTGTAGGAAAAGCCTGAGCTTGACAAAGTAAAGCAAAGCTGTGCCCCTTTTCCTTAACAAATATACTGCCTTTGGAGTCAGACGAAAAGGACGGAGCTTTAGCACCGACAGGTTCTATAAGAATATGGACGTACATTGTAATGTAAATAAACCTACCTGAACATCGGTTGTGGGTACCCTTGCGCTTGACAAAGCATGGAACCACCAGAAGACGCTTCAATTATATAATTATAGGACGATGCAGAAGTAGGGAAAGCTGGCGCTCTGGCAGATACGGGTTCTGAATAACACAAATGTAATTGAGAACTCACTTGAAAATGGGAGAAGGGTGGGCTTGAGCCTGACATAAAAGAACAATTGCTTGCTCGGCTAGTTTAGTAAGGGTTGTACTCTTAAATTCCATTGAAAATGAGGGCGCTTTCGATCCAATTGGCTCTGCGATAGAGAAAATAAACTTGAACCTCACCTGAATATTGGGACGGGGAATGCTTGAGCTTGACATAACAGGGCAAAGTCTTGGCTTGTTCTACGTGTTATTCCAGAAAACTGAACGTCATTAGAGAATGTGGGGGATTTAAATCCAATAGGTTCTACAAATAAAATAACAATTTATTCACCTGAATACTGGGACGGGAAAGCCTTGTGCCGGACAGAGTATGTTCAAGCTTTGACCGACCGTCCTTACATACCGGGACAATTTATTATCGGTAGAAAAGGATGGTGATTTCGATCCAATTGGTTCTAAAATATAACGATGAGATCACGTAATTGTATGAAAATAATATGTACCTGAATACTGGTATAGGATATCCCTGAGCCCGACACAATAATGCAAACGTTTGACCAAACGCTCTATTGAGAAACCATGCGAATTTATCATCGCTTGAAAATACGGGTGGCTTTGTGGTAATCGGTTCTGAAAATTAAACGTCCTTACCTAAATAATGGGACTGGGAACCCTTGGGCTGGACATAATACTGCGAAGTCTTGGTCTTTATTCATATCGAACGAGGCTAACTTTGAACCACTCGAGAACGAAGGGCTTTTGGAGCCAATTGGTTCTAAAATTGTTTAATAGTATTACTTTAAAAGTTCTATATTACCTTTTTAATCTAATGACGATTGTTTGATCTAATGTTTTTAGAGAATGCAGGGGGCACATAATATTAACTTACCTAAAGACTGGGACGGGGTAGGCTTGTGCCAAGCAAAACAAGGTGATACTCGAACCCATCGCAAAATCCAAAAATTCAATTGTTTTTATTGGAAGTTTCGGTGGAGCAGAATTAATAGGTTCTAAAAAATAACCAATTAAGTGTTATTACCTGGCTATTGGAACTGGAAATGCCTGTGCAGGGCACAATAATGTCACACTAGCGTTAACAAATGCACCGAAACCCCTTACGTTATCCAATGTAGGAAACTTGGGAGGTACTCTCCCTACAGGTTCTGAATTGGGACAAATATTAAGCTTAGATAGACCTAATTTATGTCTTTAGAGTATAATTTTACCTGAATATTGGGACGGGGTAAGCTTGTGCTGGACATAATAATGTACTAGTATCATTCGATGTCGTGTCTGTGATATCTATAACTTTAGTCGCAACTTTTGGAGCTGCACTTCCCATAGGTTCTACGAAAGAAAATATAAACGTCAGTTTCTCTGTACCTGAATGCCGGTGCCGGAAACGCTTGGGCGGGACATAAGAGCGTGATGTTTTCGTTTTCTTTAGCATCGAAGGCACGACTTTTGTCAGTAGTTGTAAATTTAGGTGAAACACGACCGACGGGTTCTATGAATAAACGATAAAATATGTAAGAGGAACATTATTTTACCTGAATAATGGGACTGGAAACGCCTGCGCAGGGCATAACATAGTTAAACTGGCATTGAGTGTAGTGCTAAAACTTCTGGAACTATCCATCGAAGGAAATTTAGGCGAGACACGCCCCACAGGCTCTAGAGACAAGATAAAATTCTATTTGAAATGTACCTGAATAGCGGTGTAGGAAATGCTTGGGCCGGGCAGAGTAAAGTCACGCACGTGTTTGATGAGAATGTAAAACTGCGACCGGTTTCCGTCGATGGAAACTTAGGAGACACTTTTCCCATTGGCTCTGTTTATAAAATTATATGGTCTAAGGATTACTTCAAATTGAAGCATTTATTCAGTGTATTATAAAGTAATAAATCTTACCCAAACATTGGGGCAGGATATGCTTGCGCAGGGCACAAAAGTGACATGCTTTGATTACTATCGAAATTGAATAGTCGACTTTTTTCTAAACTCGGAAACTTAGGGGATACTTTTCCCATTGGTTCTGAAGCAAAGAGATAATGGAAAATAGTTTTAAATTGTTTCATATTAATAAATATGTTTGCTATTGGCTGCTTATAAAATTTGGGATATGCCTAATATTGTGTTATATATTTTAAGAGGAATTAACTACCTGAATACTGGTACAGGAAATGCTTGTGCAGGACATTGCAAAGCGAAAGAATCGGTTTTCTTGACACCGATCATGGTTCCCATGACAACAGAAGCGAATTTTGGCGGAACACGTCCAACTGGTTCTATGAGGGCAATGAGAAATTACTATTAACAATTACCTGAATAGTGGGATGGGAAACGCCTGAGCGGGACATTGCAAAGCGTACGAATCATTTTTCTTTACTTCAAACATGGTCCCCGTTAGAACTGTCGCGAATTTGGGAGGTACACGACCGACCGGCTCTAAAATATTACAGAAAATGATAGGGAATTCCGTTTATTACCTGAATACGGGGACAGGGAACGCTTGGGCCGGGCACTGCAATGAGAATGGTGTATCCATTGTGGCTATAAACATCGCACCCACTTGGCTTGAGGAGAATTTGGGTGGCACGCGCCCTATTGGCTCTGAAGAATGATTCAAAAGAGAATTTTAATGAAACCTTACCGGTACATAGGTGCGGGGAATGCTTGTGCGGGGCACAGAACAGCTAGGCTGGTAGATTCATTGAACTGGAAGCCACTGGTCGTCTGCGCGCTAGGAAACTTAGGAGGCACACGTCCCATCGGTTCTGCGCATGTTGGGAGAAGGCGTTTTTACCAGCACTACACCCCAGTGGTCAGTAAAAGGCTTTTAATACATCCCCTACACTCTCTAAATCGGCTTTTATAAAGTAAAGGCTCAGCAGGGTACCCTATCCCAACATTCAGGCAAGGCAAGATAAAAACTTAAAACTATAAATATCGACTTAATTGTTTTAGCGATTCTAACAAGAAATTATTATAACCTCACTAAAACTATTAGCTTATTTTTTTATATAATATAATTAATTTTTGTAAAGATTATAATAATTTCATGGACAACAGAATACTTTAAACTTAAATATCACTTAGAAAACACAATTGTTTTTTAAAGTACTATGTAAAAAATTCACTCAAGTTAGTTTAAAGAATTCTGTTATTTAGTAAGTAATTAAATTTAGAGTTCTATTCTAAAAATGATATTAAAATATGATGATAATCTCTAATTCGAAATTTGAAATAAAATATCATTATTAGAAAATGTAAGAAGAAACACCATTAATTCACTAGAAATTTAAACGTGTAACAAAATATGAATTAATGATGTCACAATAAATTCTGAAAGTACTTACCGGTGATAACTAAACGTCCCTTTGTGGCTGATAAACGAGTCTCTCCAGTAAGTCTATGCTTTGTTCTACATTGGTATGATTTATAGCCATCTTCGGGTCCTACATCACGAATATGCAATTCTCCAGATGGTAGGACCAAGTATTTACCCTCTGAAAATATTAGCTTATGAAATATATGTTGTTAAGGCAAAGGTGTATCAAAGAATTCATTTCATGTAGCAACGCAACGTAGGGTTGCGATTTACTTACAAATTTCAGTGCATGCAGGAAGGAGGAATAAGGGATGGGTAGGCCGTGAGGCCCATGGAATTAAAGGAACCCAAGTCAGGATCAGTTTCCCTATTACAATTATAGATCCAGAAGGAAAAGAAAACAAAACTAAGTACCATATGAATTTTGAGCACTATCGAGATTGATCTCATCGATTTCATCTCCTTCACTAATAATCCATGAGATGACACTCACATACTCCGAAACAAAGCTAGGGATGTGGCATTTCAAAATAGCTGAATTTCCTCGCAATACATACTCTTCCATTAAATTAACGGCATATGCTTGTGAGACAACTGTAAACAGAAACAATACCTATTATTAGGATCGTTTATAAGGATGTAGGGATATGACCTATCAGGGAAGGACCTCGGTTTGGTTAGCAATCTTATAGGAGTACCTAAGTCTGAAGTCTCATTAATTTTCACTTCTTGATCATTATCATCTTCCGATACTATCCAAGACACAACTGATACGTATTCAGAAACATAGCTAGGAATTTGACATTTTAACACAGCAGCGTTACCACGTAAGACGTATTCTTCCCAAAACTTAACATCATAGGCCTGGGAAACGACTGGAAATTGATATAATTTTATAACACTATTAAGAAGATTCTATGTGGGGGGGAAAGTGCAGGTATTAAGTGGGGTAAGGTTTGTGGGAAGCTCGTAGTACGATACTATAGTTCATTTACCTAAACTTGAATCGGAATCTATATTAATATCTAGTTCGTCGTTATCTCTTTCGGATATAATCCAAGAAGTAACAGTTACATATTCAGTCACAAAACTGGGGATATGACATTTCAGTATAGCAGAGTTGCCTCTTAAGACGTTTTCCTCCCAAAGATTGACGGTGTAAGATTGAGAAACAACTGAAAGTGTACAAATATGGTTGAGGATAGCTTCTGAATAAAAAGCTTTTTTAGATTATGGATATTCAGGAAATTGGATATGGCCAACTAAAGTAGATATTACACCCAAATCTCCATATCCAGTGCCGTTTATTTCTTTCTCTTCTATTTCTCCTTCAAATATTAGCCAACTTGAGACTGTCACATATTCAGATACAAAACTTGGGATATGACATTTAACAATAGCAGAATTGCCACGCAAAACGTTCTCCTCCATTAAGTTGACTGTGTACGCCTGAGACACGACTGTGAAATGAAACATGAGCTGGATTAGGAATGGATACTTGGAATAAACGTTTAATCAGGTACCCAAATCCTGAGAATCTGCCTGTTGTATTTCTACTTCTTCAATGTCACCCTCAGAAATTATCCAAGAGGAAACGCTAACATACTCTGTTACGAAGGTAGAAATGTGACATTTAAGGATAGCCGCGTTGCCGCGAAGTACACTCTCTTCCAATATATTGACCGTATAAGCTTGAGATACAACTGAAAGTTTTGAGATTGTTATTAAATATATTATTCGAAGCCGATTGACCAGTGAAGTTTGAACGAGTTCACTTAGTGTGGACGAGGAGGATAGGTCTTAATTGCTAAATTTAAAACTATCTTAAGAAATACCCTCTCGGTTAATACTGGCATCGTTCAATTGTATTTCAGTCTCATCGTCCCCCTCTGATATTATCCAAGAAGATACTTGAACGTATTCAGTGACAAAACTTGGAATAAGACACTTGAATATGGCGGCATTTCCTCGCAAGACATTTTCCTCTACAAGATTTACTGTGTACACCTGGGATACAACTGCAAGATTATAAGAATTTAACTAATTTCCTTATAATATTGTTTGAGATGTGGGACGGGATTTAAAGGCTACTAAGTCGTCGAATATAAATAATACGCAATATACCGTAATCCTCATTCTTTAGAAACTCTCCACCCTCGGAATCGTGCCAAGAAATTACATGCACATGATCGGAAACAAATGATGGGAGGTGGCATTTAAACACAGCAGCATTACCGCGAATCACATAGATATCGTAAACCTGAGATTCGTAGAACTGATTGACAGCTGAAAACGGTAACATAAATAAATCTAGCTTATTTTGTACATATATGTTTGTGTGAGAGAACACATTAGACGGGATTTACTATAGAGCGGATAGGAACAATTGGGAACGCGCGGTCGATCTTGATTACCGTAATTGCCTGCAGAGTCATTTAGTGAAAATGCAGAGAGCGACTCGTCGTCTGTCACCCATTCTATAACTTGCACATAATCCGATACAAATGATGGTATCAGACACTTTACTATCGCAGCATTCCCTCTTAAAACATCTTCATCGGTAACTCGAGGTTCGTAATTCTGATGGACGACTATAAATACCATATAAGATAAGGAAATTAGAAAAATCTAGGGAAAGGGAGGAGGAGTGCCTTTAGAATTGCATATGCGTAAGAATACCAGAAATATCATCGAGATTTTCATCAGCAGTTACAGTTTCATTATCCATACTCCAAGATACTACGTGAACGAAGTCAGCCACAAAGGATGGAACAATGCATTTTAAAATCGCCGTGTTGCCTCTCAAAACAAATTCATCGTTTACTCTCGCCTCATACTCTTGCAAAACAGCTGCAGTAAAAAGAATCAGGATAAAAGGACTTGGAATAATGTAACACGATATTTTACCCTCATTATTTCCGGGAAAATAAGTACCACCCTCACTGTCCATCCACATTTCAACAAAAACGAAATCGGAGACAAAACTTGGGACTTCGCATTTCATTATAGCCGCATTGCCGCGGATAACATATTCGTTGTCTGCTTCAGCTTCATATGGCTGTGATACAACTATTCAAACAATACAGATGTAGTAAGAGCGTTTAAAAGGAGCATTCATAGGAATGGGTGATATATTTGCGAAATATTTTAGAATAAGTACCATCTTGAAAATTAGTGTTATTTTTAGTTAATATTTGGCCTTCGTCTAATATCCAGGACTCCACATACACAAAGTCGCTAACAAACGATGGGATCTTGCAGTGAACAATGGCAGCGTTCCCTCTAATCACGTACTCATTTTCGGCTTCAGTCACGTAATACTGTGACACCACTAGAGAATATTGATTAGACATTGAGTTAATATGGATAGGTGTTGAGTAGGAGGTGGAAAATGCGCTTAGTACGGAAGTTGCTTTTATTGTTTATCGAAGCTATTGTTACCGAGGTTGTCGGAATGGCTAATTACTGTTCCCTCTTCGTCAATCCAATCCTCAACTTTAACAAAATCGGCGACAAACGATGGTATTGAACATTTTAAAACCGCCGCATTTCCACGAATTACATATTCCTTTAAAATTTCGGCTTCATAAAATTGATTAACGACTGCAATATACGAAAATATCCTAAATTAATTATATACGGATGATGGAAGGAATAGGAGCAGAGAGATTTATAGATTAAGATCGGGCGATCCTACCGATATCATCGGTCATTAAATATTCATTCTTGTCAGAGTCGACCCAAGCTTCTACTTTCACAAAATCAGAGACGAAGGACGGGATGTTACATTTAAGAACAGCTGTATTTCCGCGTATGACATACTCGGAGACAACTTCGGCCTCAAAATATTGAGTCACGACTGTAAGTAATAAAGATTTAGTGGCAGGGATGTCTGGGATGGCTTTATTTCTAATTTTTTACCGTCTCCTTCTTTTGTTCCATTTATCGTGAACGAATTTTCCTGTTCATCGTGCCACGAAATAACACTGACAAAATCAGCGACAAAGGAAGGTATTGAACATTTGAGTATAGCCGAGTTTCCACGGATAACATACTCATTGTTTACTTCAGATTCATACTGCTGCTGAACGACTGAAAGATTCCATTATGGAGAAGGAATTAGGGAAAAGTATAGCGAATATAGAACAACCGTAATTTTCGCCAGGGTAAAAATCTTCCTTTTCATCAGTGTGCCAAGATAGAACCTCAACGAAATCGGCGACGAATGAAGGAACTTGACATTTCAAAATGATACTATTTCCCATTATCACGTACTCCTTATTCACATCGGTATCATAATTCTGAGCGACCACTGAACCATAGAAAATCTCTTATATTATAAAAAGAAGTACTTTATCAAAACAACTAAATTACATTATTTAGTAATATATTCTTGAAAATTGTCTCTGAAATTTAAAACACAAATATACTATGTACTTGTTAATGCTTATCCTGGCCCTATTATATTATTAGGAAGTCATTCAGTACGCTATTAAAAATATGAACACGTGCAAATCTGCGTTCGTTGACTGTTTATTCTAATGGTAACGTATTGATTTGGTATCTAAAACGTGTTGATATTTCTAATAACAAATTGATCTTCAAGTTTTGTGTTCGCCAGTACATTTAGTATTCCTGTTAGTGTGTGTTAAGCTTTAAGCCAGGATAATCGAGCATTGACCATTGATTGGTAGAGGTGCCACTCGATATTAATGGCAAGTCTATCTAACAATAATGTTTATAAGGGTTAAATTATTTAAAAATACTACAATCTAGATTTTAACCCGTTTTTTAGATTCTGAAAAAACCACGTAAGTGTTAGATACTAAATGTTTATTCCAATCTAGCTACAATATATTCTTCAAGCAAAAAGTTTGTCGAATATCCTGTCCTTAAGCTTCATAAATTAAAAAGATTCGGCCGGCATTACTAAACATTGTAGACCATTTAGTCAACAATAAAAAAAGCGATTACACAAATTAGCATATGTTATTTTACAATTTGTCTATTTCTAAAAAAGTCAATAATATTGATAGAGTTGTAAGGTGAAAGAAGATTCAAGATACTTGACATAGTGAATTTATTGAATTGACCTTATTGAGCCCTCGGTTGTAAGGGCGACGATCATTGCTTTATTTAGAACTTTTATCTCAACCGATAAATTGGTCATTTGATAAATGTTTTACACTACAATTACTGAATATATTACTGAATGTATAGTAGTAGCGGAAAGTAATACTTTATTAAATTCCCGTAAACCCGCAATGGAGTATGTTTCATTGATAATTTATAGGCAAGTAGCGCCTTCTGTGTCTACTAACCCGGAATAATTATTGTGATATCGGAATTGTATCTTCGGTGTACATATTAATCACGAACGAGGCAAGGGCGGCTTTAGCATTTTTATGAATCTTCAAACATCTACTAATAAGAGCATATAACAATATCAATTAATAAATTGAAATACAACGAGAGCTGGGACGAGGTCAATATAACAATATATTAATTTAAAAAATATGTTCAAACACTTTCTACGTGTGACGTAGTTAACGATCAAATTACTGGTTCAAAAGGCATAGGGGTTAAGTTAGAGCAATTGGTTCTACTTATAATCTTAATTGTGTTAAACGCCTTACTTTGTGCCTGTAATTTAATTAATGATGACGTTTCTCGCTCAGCATTTAATTTATGTGTAAGTTGTGTTAGTGTTAGGTAGGTTGGTTATAGACGTATAAGATAATCGTCTTTTTTATGTAAAAGGCGCCAAACGGGCACGAGGCTCATCTGATGTTAAGTGATACCGCCGCCCATGGACACTCGTACTGTCAGAAGGCTCACAAGCGCGCTGCCGGCCTTTTAAGAATTGGTATTTGGTACGCTCCTTTCTTGAAGGACCTTATCGAATTGGTTCAAAAATACTTTAAAAAAAAATGTTTATTATGGAACATAAGATACATGTATCACTTATTCCACGTCATTAAATTTGATTTGTAGGCATCCCTACTCATCGGCAAAGAAGACAGAGGGTGTAGGCCGAGAGAAAAAGCCGGCGTAAAAATCTCTCGGTACTCTTTTAAAATCTCTTCAGTGGGCTGCTGGTTACTTTTAAACGAAAACTGTATATGCATAATTTATATTATATAAATAGTTTTAAAGTTTCAACGCATAAGTATTTCCTATGAAATGTTATTGTGTAATCGCTTTTTATTTTTAAACGTTAATTATTAGTATTATAATAACAAACTATAGTGTTATTGTAAAACGAAATGGAAACAATGAACGTTTCGCTCATTCGCGATTGGTCAACATCGTCCCTAGTCCAATCTAACGCACGCGATACGATCCATCATTTCGTTTAAACAATCACAAAGCGAAACGTGGCATTGTTTTTATTTCGTTGTACATTCTAACACCCAGATCATAACATCAAATACAGTAAAACGCAAGACGGTACGAACGAAAATCGTATCTTCTCCTCGGCTAATGTAATACCTATACGTGTACCGGTGTCACTTTAGCTTTAACCCAATTAATCAAATACTTAGGAAGCTTCTCGAAGGGAAACTTTAAAAAAATTGTTCGAACCTTTGTAGGTCACAAGGGACTGTGACTTTCGTATTTACCGGGTTTTACTGTATATGTCGGATAGGTTGGCATTGGCGTTTCTGTCAGCTGCCTTTGTCAATATATGTCTCAGGGCTCTTAAATTAACAACGTCAAAGTCAAAACAGTTAATATTAGAGTCTGGCTAATGAAAGAAGATAGGGAAAATATATATCTGTAAATTTATTAAACATAACTTTAATCCGGTTAAAAAGTTTTTTCTTTAATTGTATGGTATCCCTAAAAGTTTGATATATTTTGTGGATTAAACTTACTTGATTTTATTTTATTATTTTTTACATTGATAGTAACTGTATTTCTATGAAATTAAATACTATACGTATTTATTCTTTTACTATTGGTATTAACTATATTTATAGAAAACTATATTTATTATAAAACACAACTTTATTCGGAATAATCAAAATCAGAATCCAAAAAATCAATAAAACAAAGTTTAGGCTATTATACCTGTGAACTATTCGGAAAAAATATATAATAGAAATAAAAATGAGTCATTGCATGAAGTATCAAGACAATAAATCAAACTTACCTAAGAAATTCAATGACATTCTGTGTTGCCATCCGAAAGTTTTCAAAATTCAATTATCTTCTTTCATTAGCCAGACTCTATTTGATTTACCAATATTGCTAGATCTATAAATGAACTACTACTCAGTAGTCGATTGTTATAGTGATTCCACTGTGAGGCAGCTGACAGCAATTTAAAACATAAGTATTCTATATAAAACTTACCGGCGCGAACGTTAACGTCCCTAGAGTGAATTGTACCAACTGGGTTTCTAGCAAGGCAAGCGTAGACCTGGGCATGAACTTCCTGACGGTAATCTTCAGCACGGAAAGGTGGGAAAACAAGGTTGCCATTCGGTAAGACCTGTAATATAGAGGAATTTTCAGAAATGTGTATTTGTGTCTTAAGATTATGAACTAAAAATCATCTTGTAATAAAAAATAGGACAATATTAATAAGACTGCACTACACTCAGTAGTCAGTACTACAATCGTAAAGAAATGTCATTAGCATTGCCAAACATCATATACAAGATATTAGTATAAGATCCCGATATACAACGACCTTCACCGAGATGCTTATTTAATGAAACGTATTTTATATTTAATTTAATATGTCAATAAATATAATCCATATGGGTTGCCTAGCAAATTTCAGTCCAGAGTATGTTTAATTAATATTTAAAAAAAATTTTTTTTTTAATTTGCATGTAGTAAATTTTTTTAATTTTTTTCAATCAATATTTTTAATCGGGGTAGTATTATATATGTATCACTATAACTTTCTTTTTTACTAAAGATGTATATATATATACTTTAGTGTTCCATAAAAATATACTCATAAATAATTAATTGATTAAAAACAACTTAACGTTTGCATATTCTATGGGCTTCATACTTTCTATTGCTATAGAATTTATCTAATAATCATACCGGTGAAATGTTTAAAAAATTTTTTTTTTTTAATATTAATTCAAATACTCTGGACTGAAATTTGCTAGGCAACCCATATGGATTATATTTATTGACATATTAAATTAAATATAAAATACGTTTCATTAAATAAGCATCTCGGTGAAGGTCGTTGTATATACGGGATCTTAGACCATATGTTATGTTATCTCCTGGAAGTTGATGTAAGTTGGATTACCGTTCTAGAATTAGCCTTAAGCCAGATTTTTTTAAAGTCAGACGACCAGAAGCATGTCTCTATTAGCTTCATAATGTGTAAAGGATGTGTATATATTTGAAAAAAAAAATACTTTCTATTTAAAATTAACCTCTTAGTTTAGTAAGCTTATTAAATTAATTTATATAAAATGGGTATGATTGCTGAGAATAGCTACTTTTAAATTATGTATAATTTAAAAGAAGCAAAGTAAAGAACAAGAGAACATTCCATTCTAAGCTTTTTGCCGAGACAAAATGAGAAAATAATGTAGGGTAACTGACCTGTCGCAATCCAGGAACGTCACCAACAGCGGTGCCATCAGCTCGTACCCAAATGACATCGGGAGGGGGGGATCCTCTTGCGGCACATTCCACTACGGCACCAGTCGTGTTACTGAAATCCACTCGGTTTGGGGGTTCCTTCATAAATATCGGTCCGATCGTTTCGTCCTCGCATCGGACTGCTCCTGAAAGCCATAATACAAATTAATGTTTACAGCTGTTTTTAAGAATTTATTCTAGTTTAAAAGTTTACAGTTGCGTCGATCGTGTCGTGCAATTCGTCACTCGCTTTTTCAAAACGAATCGTGCAAAACGATTGTCACTGTCCGCACGATAGTATAAAAAGGCAACTCAATGATTTGGATATAATCCATTAAAATGTTGCATTTGCTGAACATTTGTTAGAGGAGCGCAATCTTGGAAAAAGGGGTGAAAACACGTCCAATATCCAACTGTGTAACTTTCTATAATGCCAAAATTTAAAAGTTATAAGTAAAAAAGTGAAAAAAATCCGTTTTTGCTTATTAACTTTTTTCTTTTGATTTTATCAAAAAAATATGTCAGAACAATTTTGTAGAGGATCTCTTTCTGAAGATTTTCCTCAATAATTTTTCGTTACCCGCGCTATGGACTTGTGAACTGTAAAAGACAAAATTAACGCGTTGCCTAACTACAAAAATAAATTATGTTGATTAGAAAATCTAACATACATAATGAAGTACTTATTTAATACTTGAATAGTAAATACTATAGAACATTATTAAATTATTTCTTATAACTCATATATATTAGCATCGAAAAACTTTTTAACGAGAACTTTATATTATGTACAATTTATATAATATAAATAGTTTTATTTCAAATTGTATGTACAATTTATATAATATAAATAGTTTTATTTCAAATTGTAAGTTTCAACGCATATATTGTTTAAATATATGTTAAGCTTATTAATTATGCAGACCCGTCCTGTTATACATACATATAGGGTCTTTAAATTGTGTTTTTCGACAGTCTTTTAACGTGAATCTTTTAGTTTCCTTTAGATAAATTGAGCGCAATAAATAGTAATGTATTTTATTATAATATTATTTATTTATTTTAATAGTAATAAATAATACTTTCTCGCAAATTGAGTTGTCAAACTTGACTTAGAACGTTGATCACCACCTATTTGGTTATAATTTATAAAGAATTTCGCCCGCGTGGTTTTCGTGTATTTTGTCAAGATTTTTGTGACCTCAACACTAATCGTTATATAGGTCTATTGATTCCAAATTCAAAAATTAACTTTTGTAGTATTGCCATAATTCGTGCACGTATACGTTCATTTCAATCATTTTAAAACCGTGTAAAAGATACGCTGAATTAAAAGGAAAGGGTGCTCACACTGTTCGCTGTGATGAAAGAATTGTACTTGAAAAAGATTTTTAACCTAACAAGAGCATGAGTAGTTAACTGTTATTAACATGCTCACATCAATTTATTCATTAACAACGTGATAGAATAACTAGGTTAATTGTTTATCAAGGTTCATACGAGAATTTTCTAGTACTTTATAGTTAAAACTTTATTTTTACATCGTTCTGGTACCACTGTATACACTATACAGTATACCTATAATATGAGGGCGATATAGTAAGGGCTATTAGCCTGTGTAACATCTCATGATAAAACAAAAACCGGTTGTCTGTAAAGTCGGTTTACTGACGATAGTTGAACGTGACAACGTCATAAAAAAATATTGATGGGATGGTTGCATTTTTCAAAAAAAAAAAAAAATTTTATTTGTTTGATAGGTATTTTGTATGGATATAGAGAAGGAGGTAAATGGAAATCACAATTGAATTGATCAAGTTACATTTATTTGTACGCATAAATACAATTATGTCAATTTTAAATGTAACGCCTCAGAGCGAGGTAACGCCTCAGAGAGAGAAAACCCCTCAGAGCGAGGTAACGCCTCAGAGCGAGGTAACGCCGCAGAGCGAGTAACCCCCCCCTAGGCCTTTTTTTTTTTATGAGTCATGTTTTTCGTGGCGTCAGCCGGCTCCATGAATTATAAAGTTGTACGTCAAAAACCGCGTGACCCGAATACTGGCTCGTAGAAAACTCTTGACGTCCCTACATACGCATATTTTTTCATACGAATTTCAGGTAACCAGTACAACGCAAGTTATGCTCACTGTATAGAAAAATAAGCATGGAATGTTAATGTAATTTGTGCTTCGAAAGTTAAAAACGTGCCATCATTGAACAATCATATTTAATTTTGCCTGAGTAAATGAAATAGTGAGAAAAGCGTCGGTAGTGATTCTATAAAAAAATATTCTGTGGTTTTGTTGCTACTTCGCATACAGAAAGCTTCAAGCTTTGAATAGAAGCTTTTAATTATGCGTAACAAAGCTCGTTTAATTTCACATGATTCGATTGCGTTGCTCATCCATTCTCGTAAATTAGAAATGCAACATCAATTATTAATGATATCACTTAAAATTAAAGAATTTGAAGTATTGAATTATTAAATTAAAGTTCATTATCATAAAACTTGAAAGATAATAAAATGTATATATATATACATTATACAGTGTAAACTCTTTATAACGCCATTCGTTATAACGTAAAAATTAGTTAAATTTGTGTGGTTTAACACAAAACCCATACATTAATTCTTCCCTCCCTATAAAGTAACTAAACGATATTTCTATAACGAATAAAAATGTTTGTTCCCTTGAAATTCGTTATAAAAAGTTTACACTGAATATGTGTTAATAAGTTTTACATTTAATTATATTACAAAATCAAGGCCTGTCATACAATCTCTATATATATGGAAACACAGTAACTGAATAAATCTATAACAGATATAATATTTCTCTCCTTGACACGATGCGTGAACCGGAACAAAAAAAGATCAATTCTATATGGCACGTTCACAAAACAAAATGTCTGCATACGACAGCAATGGCAGCCCTTATGAGGACTCGACCTAGTTCATAATGACGTCTTGCATAAAGCATCTTTGTAGCCCAGAGCCCTACTGCGACGAGCAAAAGAATAAGTGGCGCGCTAATTGCGGCTAATGGTCGTCTTTTATTTATAATTACTAGTTCTAAATATGAATAGACGTTTAGTGAGGACGTTAAATATGTGAGATTTGACAGTTGACTTAGTTATCATTGGTAATGCAATTTTCTTTAATTTATGGCAATAGGGATCTTGTGCTTATTTCTAGTATTTCTATTGGCATTATAATTTTTATTAGAGCATTGTAATAAGCCTAGAAATAACAAAAAAGTGATTATTAATGAGTTGTAATAAAAAATAAATCAGTGGCGCTACAAGCTCTTTAGGTCTTGGCCTCAGATTTCTGAATCTGTTTGATGATCATTTTTAAATCTAATAGGCAAGTAGGTTATCAGCCTCCAGTGCCTGACACAGGCCTCACGATGTTTTCACCTTTCGAGCAAATGTTAAATGCGCACATAGAAAGAAAGTTTATTGGTGCACAGCCGGGGATCGAACCTACGACCTCAGGCATGAGAGTCGCACGCTGAAGCCACTAGGCCAACACTGCTCTAATGAGTTGTAATAGCGCCACTTATTTAATTATTTAACACTTTGCAAAAATCAGTACAAAATAAATAATAGGGCAACAGGCAGCCTTATCGCTTTCAAGCAATGTCTTCTAGGCAACTTTTAATTACTTATTACGAAATTAATAACAATTATTAAGATTTTCCATATAAAATCGGAGCTCTCACGTAAGTTTTAATTATCTTAATTGTGTGAAGCGTTTTTGTTAGTGGACGGGGACAAAAAATGGCAACAATCTGTCCGAGCACAAAAACTTACGTGCAGCAGATGTGCGCGTACGCAGACTCGTGATTGGTTGGAACCGCGAGCCCACGACAGATGTGATGACTAACATCCGTGTGGTTAAGCATCATTCTCAAAGTACATAGATTATAAAGTTTCATAACAAATTGTATAAAAAGCAAATATTTAGAAATCACGCACTTGTTTTGGTGGAGAGCGTAGTTTCGATAAATCTTAAATATCTTGATTAGAGAAGCTAATTGATGCTAAAATAGTCATAGCTGTCTCCCCATTTTGTCTATAAATAAGATATTAAAGATCGAGTGATACTAGAACTTCAAAGAAACTTGTTAAATTACGTTCCTTCTCATGGATATCGAAATTATATCTCAGGTATTTTCATCAAATGCTTCCTAATTTTTCTTCACACTCATTTGTTCTTAATGTGACATGAGTGCGATAAGGACACGCTATTCAGCATTATAATACGTACTATAATAATAATATTAAAAGCTTTTATTGCTGTAATTACTTATACTAGTACATAACAATGTGAAAAACTAATAAATAAAATAAACTAAGACCATCCACTCTTCTCTGTTTCTAGCTTTTGTAGCCACATAGGGCCAACTGCTCTTCGCACATCATCTTTCCATCTTTTTATTTGTCTTCCTCGTTTTCTTTTGTCATATCAAAGAAATCATTCCGTTAGTCAACTTTTTTCGTCCATTTATCTATATCTTCTCTCATAATGTGTCCTGTCAATTTCGATTTCAATCTTTTACTTACTTATCTAATATATAAAATTCTCGTGTCGCGGTGTTTGTGGTTAAACTCCTCCGAAACGGCTCGACCGATTCTCATGAAATTTTGTGTGCAAATTGGGTATGTCTGAGAATCGGACAACATCTATTTTTCATCCCCCTAAATGTTAAGGGTAGTCCACTCCTAAATATATATTTTTTATTTTTAGATATTTTTTTTCTGTTTTTATTTATACAGCATTAAAAAATACATACAACCCCTAACTTTCACACCTCCACGATCAACCCCTATTTTTTATTATAAATGATATACATGGCAAAACGACGTTTGCCCGGTCAGCTAGTAATACTATAAGTTTTGCTTAATACGAGACGAGTCATAGGAATCTGAATGTGGATGTATTCCGAACGAGATATGTTTGGAAAATATAATCAAGTCTTGAGCGCTGTCAAAACGTCCAATTATATACCTAAAAGATAACAGATCTCATAATCACTACTGTGATTCGTGCTTTAATTTTTAACTGTATTCGAAAGCCCAAATTCTTTGTGCATTTTTTTCAACGCGTTGATTGTGGATGTTAGAAGGTAAACAAGAAGCATTAAATTTCACTATCTCGATGTTGTAATCAAGTATGTAGGCGCTCTCGTAAACGAACACCTGCGGCACCATCTGGTCGATCAAATGAACCTTAGGAATTTTTCTGATAACACGCGCTAGTACTAACATTCTTATATATAATCTAGCTATTTAACAAGCTGTGTCCTGCATTTATAGTCGAGTTTATTTTCTAACCTTTACCTTTTCTCGACTACAAAAGAATTTTTCAATTCGAACCTCCCTCCGGAGGTTCAATGAAACTTTACAGATTTCTAATATTAAGTATTGATAGTATAAGCTAGAAGATATTACATATTGCGATCATTATTTAAGGTAGATACTATAAGCCTCATTTAGATAAATAATGCTTTGTAATGTATTTGCAAAGTTACACAAGAAAATAAAGACATTTAGATATTCGCGGTTTATAATACATAAGTTAATTAACATAGGGATAATGAGCTCAAATATAATTAATGTCATTTAAACGATTAAATTTGACAATCAATTATACTTTAGTGATTAAGTTGAAATTTAAATAAGTGGCAAAAAACCGTCACAGGTACAATAAAAATTGTAAAACGCTTTGATCATTTTATACGGTTCACTAATAACTTAATGTAATCAATAGATACTATCAGAATATTTCATCCAAGGCTAAACTCGTATAAATAGATATACGCAACTACTTTTAAAACTAGAAATTAACGGGCTTTCTTGATACTAGATAGAAATTAGGATATTGATGTAAAAATAAGGTATATTCTAATTCGTAAAGTTACAATTTCATTTTGAACGCTGTGAAATATTAAAAGCTTCATATAGAAATGGTTTGACAACACTTGAAAACTAGATTCAATGTTGTCTTACGCTCGTGCCTGAAGGCCGAGATGTGAGGAACTACTCGCAGATTTTGACATACTTAGCGCTAATTCGACTCTGAATCTAAGCTTTGGCTTTAGTGTTGCCCAAAATCGGTCTTGGTCTTGTTCTTGCATTTTCGCAAGACCAAGACGGAAACCTGCAAGACTTGAGCAAGACAAGACTTAAGCCTGCAAGACTCTTGCGTCTTGCAGTTAAGACAAACAGAGATTTGGGCGTTATTAACGCCGGAACCCAATAACCTATCTCAATCCATAATGCACCATCTGAGATAGTAATCTTAAACCAAACGTAAAAGTGTGCCAATAACCAATCGACGGATTGTAATAGCCATACTCTGTCGATACAAGCTATCCATGGGAGGTCGGATCGGTAGACCTTTGTATGAAAATGACAGTTGACGAAAGCTCGATTTCAACAGTTAATTATTTTAACAGATTTTAACTTACACCAGTTTTTTAAATAAATAAAAAAACTGTTTGTTATGTTTTAAACATACACATGAATATTTTATAATAATAGGCTAATAGGTATTTGCAAGTCTTGCAAGACCAAGACTGGCCTAAGTCTCGTCTTGGTCTTGCATTTGGGCAGCACTATTTGGCTTGTTATATGAAAAAGTTATTGCCATAATGTTGTAAGGCAAACTTGTATACTTCTCGAATGCCTCCTTACCCTGTTATGTCTCTTTGCGAATACAGAAAAAGATATAACGTTTATATGAGGTCTCAAATTTAGTTCGGAGTGTCTTACAACTCTTACAACTGTGGTCTTATATTTTATTTTTAAAAATAAAATAAAAAGTAAAAGACGTTGTAACATATACAAAAATGTTAAAATGGAAATGGGCCGGTCACATTGGCCTCATTTGTGATGGCAGATCAAAAAGACCCTTACTTGGAATGGCACAGTGGGAAGAAAAAAGAGAGGATGCCCACCAAGAACTTGGGAAAATTGTCGTTGAACTTGGAGGAGACCTTCACTCCGTCGCAGGTCGATTACTTGTGTAAAACATAATTGACATGGACTTAGTGTGGTTATAGTGTACTCGAATAAAGGCTATTAATATTTATATATATACAGCTGTGGTAAGCAAGTAGCTATATTGAATTTAGTTAATGAAGCTTATTGAAATGTTGCCTTATTATTAATATTCACAAGATTGACTTATCATCCGAATATTTAAATAAGCCTTCCTTAGTCTACTTTTAGTTATTTTAATTATATTGGCCAGTATTATGGAGTTGATTTCATTCCAAACTTTCATCCCCATTTCTTCTCCTCTTACTTGTATATTTGTCTGAATTTTTGGTGTTATATAAAAAAAATATTTCCCGTTGAAATTCTTTTTGAAATGTATTCGCGTAAATATAGCATAGTATAGAAACAAAAATACCCGTTAATGCAGCATTTATTACTCAACATGTTTTAAATCTTTCAGTACATTGTTTTGTTAACAATTCGTTGCAAGCGCGACCTGAATTATATAACCATCGGATTCGGTCACCAAACTTATGTTTTAAAAATGTAAATGTGAATATTCGTTAAGAAATATTTATATAACGTGTTGCGTTTCATACTAAATCGTCAAATGGAGAAACTTGGTATATATAATGTCATTTAAAGTATTTAAATTGTTATATGTCATATATTAACTAGTTTAAACTGCATCAGCCAAAATGTCCCAGGATCCTTCAAAGGTCCACGGATTTTCAGCGTTTAACCGAAACAAATATTTCATAGAAAATTTGCGAGGGAATATATATTTCTGCGTTTAACCGTAACATGAAACATTTTCATAGAAAATCCCTCCCTATATCTATTTTTTACCATATTAGTCATAAAAGAGGTGACTGCAAAGAGGCAGTTCAATATGTATTTTGAATGTATACTTTGAAGCAACCGCAATGGCAAGTGCTCAGAATTAATGAGCCCGTTACGCAACTGTTAATCTCATTACCTCTCGGAATACTTTAACATTTTTGTAACGAAAAAGAGGTTAGGATAGCTGATACATAATTCATTTAGAACTTTTAGAAAGGAATTCATCCCTATGCCCTCGCAGAATGTACGAGCATTTAAAAATGTGGCATACAATTTTCTTGTCAAAACACCTTTTGTCTCAATATGGCCCCTATCCTAAACAGACTAGCTTAGCATCTATGGCGCATGACTCCATGGATAGAGTAAGTTCATTCACCCTACAAATTCCTCCACACATCGTCCTCGTTATCCCTGTCAGTGAATTGTCTAAATTCAGAGTAACACGCACAATCTCTTACAGTTTTAATACTGCAAACTGTCAGTAAAAATACCATGATATCACAAATACAAATTTATGCATATTGGTCGTCGTTTTTCTTAATCATTCTTTTTAAATATTTTGAATGCTGTGTTTATAAGGTTATAGTACGTAGTACCATAGTACCTAAGACGTTATAACTTTCATAATTATTTAGACTCTTAAATTCTCTATTAAATATATAAAATTATATTCCATTTTTGGACAGAGCGATTAGATCGAGTGTTTTGTTTTAAATTCGCAGATACAATTATGTGTTTGGCTGATTGATATTTTTTAATTATGAGTTTCTAAATACCTATTCGAAGGAATTTTAAAGCTCTTTGGACTATCATAGCGTGTACGGTCTCGTAAGATTTATTTAAATTCTGAGAAATGAGCTTATTCACCGTCTTAATACAGTCTTATAACCCATAATTATTCTAACAATGATTAATCGGAAGCGTTAAGTCATACATCCTAATCGAATATCTCGGAATGTAACGTATTTGCTTGGTGTGGATTCAATTTCCGTTGTTCCAGCATAGCATATCAAGTGACGCGACATTGGGTGTAATTTAGAGATTTCTTCAATTGAATAATCATCGTAGCTGAACTGTGCATGGGAACAAAACACTGTTCATCAAAACATGTTAATGTACACGTATGTTTTAAAGTATTGTCATTTGTTAGCTTTTCTATTCGCGTAAAAGTTTTGTTCCATTTTAGATAATATAATTTTATTTTAAAAGTTACCTGCTGGTTTCAAATAAAAGGTTTTAACAGGATTGGATTTTGTAAGGTCTATTCAGCTCTTAATCCCATTAAAAAACAATTGCTCTTGCTTAAACATATTTTTCAGGTTAATCAGCCGGCGTAGATTTATAATTGATTTAATATCAACGAAAATCGTAAGCCCTAGGGATAGAAAATTAAATTAACCTAAATGTATGCTATGCCGTTGTCTTCATTTTATGTAGAAACGTTGGCTTTTAAAGCCTGAAGTCGCATAAACAAACCCGTATTAAATATATAATTTATGTAATTAATTTCTGTTTGTTTTATTAAGACAGTCGCAATATTTATATTTTCACAAGGCCGTGTATTTCCTTTAAAACATATTCCAGAGCATTGATATCAAACTGTTAGGTACATTTAGAAAACAATTGATAATATGTATTAGACTTAAGTGTCATAGGTTAAGAGATTACTTCTGTTGACAGAAGCGACAACGAGGTGACGGAAATAAACATATTATATGATATTTTGGTATTGGTATTTAAAATTATTGAATGAATGTTTAGTCTTAGCAGAAAACATATGGTAAGTCTCCTTTCTCTATCATTCTCATACAAGAAAGTGAGTAAACTGTGAATAATTAAATAAATTGATTTTAGCAGCACAGTTCCTAAGGCGAGCTCACGGTCGCGACCTTCTGTGCAAAAGGCCAACGTGCTCGCCTGTTTACATCGAAAACCTGTAAGCTTTCGTATAAAAGCATGTATTTTAAACAAAGACACTACCTCACACGTTCGCTCGAAAAACGCCATTTTAGGATTTTTGTTTGTTAGCTGCCGAGTTTATTAGAAAATATTGCTTAGATATGTGCTATAATCATGCTAATATATTCGAGTTCCAGATATAGGCAAAATTAAATTCGGGACGACGCAAGTCAAGTGTGAAGTGAACCGTCATGATCGTAGAACAATGTCGGATTTGAAAAAAAACCAAAATCCACTTTTTATCATATTTGGATACTACATTGACTAAATATTACATTTGTTTTAAATTTCAAATTAATCAGTCGGTAAAGTGACGGATTTGATAGAAGCATGTGATTTTTCTAGAAAACTGTGTAATTTAATGTTATTATTTTTATTTTGTTTCAAAACAAACCCTTTTGTTTGCTTGTATGCCAAATTTCATAATAACAGAATTCATTAAAAAAGTTAGTACCAAAACTAACATGATTATATTATTGTGAAATGGCTGCTCTGTAAAGTTTACTATTTGTCAGATCCGTCACTATTCTACGACCATGACGATCTGTTCGTATATATTGCAAGTACTTTCTATATCAATGAAAAGATTGAGAAATGAGGAGATCCGCGAACGTTGCCTGGCAACCCGACAGATTTTCCGACACAGCTATCGATCGGACCCGGGTGCGAGATGCCTCATCCTATTACAACTTTCTCACAACCTTCGCAATGTGTTTTCTTTGAATCAAAAGGTTATATACTTGTACAGTCTTATTCTTGGCTTCAATGTTTCAAATCTGTCTCCGATAGTCTGTAGAACATTGACCTTCATCTGTTTTAATCCTTTTCGCGGTAAAGTTGATCAAATGGTTTATGTTATATCATTTATTCATATAGGTTACACAATGTACAGTTATGAAGGTCAAAAAAAATTTTTTTTTTTTTTTTTTTCTTTTTCTCCCCCCTCGAATCAAGGGCGTAGAACGGAAGAGCAGAGTTGACAATAAACTCTCCGCAACTCTTTTTAATCGCCATGTTTTTTGTTTTACACGATACATTATGTCGGCTCCATATTTAATATAACTAATAATTGGACGTAGACAATGTAATTTTCAAATTGTTTGATATTACATTATATACCTGTTTACTCTATGGAATAAATCGAGTCAGGTAATGCAAAACCATTATTCATTAACGTATCCAAATAAGGTATCGCTATATACCAAACATTGTACTTACCAAGCGCGAGCAGCCCGACGAGGACCGTAAATACGGTTAGAAGAGACATATTAAACACTTTCACTTAACACTTCACTAATCACTTTGGTCACTTTTCTTCTGTATACCAGATAAAAATGTAGAACTAGCCGCTTGGCGGCCGGGCGTTGCCCGAATCTGAAACAGAGCAGAAATAACCATTAAAGTAATCTAAAAATAAACGCATACAATATATGCCTAATTCAGTTACGTACTTAATAGAAAAATTTTAAACGTTAGATGAAGAACGTTTTGAATAAAAAGTTAGAAGCGAACAACTTTTTATTCAACAGTTGTACGTGTTGGCAAGACGGGGGAGTAATTCTAATAATGGTGAAGGGTGGTCAGCCCTCGAAATAGTGTCTAAAAATATCGTCGCTCTCTTTCTCTGATGTTAGGGGCATTAATGCGTGACACGGCAACATTAAATAAATTATTTTTATCGACTTTTTGTGATACTTACATAAATTAAATTTAGGAGTTGCTAAAATGGTATCATTACTTTGCTTACTGTAAATATTAGATGCTTTCCAACATTTTTTCTTGGTAGGATTCAAGGATATGTACCTTTCTATTAAAATGTTTTACGTATATCACGGTTAAATAATATTAATTTCCTGAAAGCCGAACTTGCAAAAGATTTCAGTAACATATGTTCCCGCATGGCCAAGGGTATCGTTGGGAGTTCATGACCTAAGTTTATACCATTCGAATTATTCGATTTCTCTTATAAAACGCGAACTTTGTGATCACATACACATTATGTGCTATAATCAAATTTTAAATTGACAAATAATTATGTATCAATGTGAACGGTTATGGACGAAGGAACTAAACGAAGGTGTGTGTTTATACATACATGAATTAAACACAATACTAATATCAAAGTGTTTTTAATCACATTTATGATAAAGAGTTAAATTTTACCATTACCGGTAATGAATTAAATGTTTTTTAAAGTATTCAATTTGGCAGACATATAGGTATATCATAATTTTTATATCAGCCTTCAACTGTAAATAATTGTTTCGCCGTGAATCGAACCCTCAAAATACATCCATTAGGCCACGGAGGCGGTACCATCGACCTAATAATGGTTTAAATATTTATAAAGTTTATCGCGTTAATACCGTGAACATAAATGTGTAAAACAACAAACGGCTTGGATTATTTTCGGTTCCATTATCCAGAAATGGCTGCTAGCATTTGTTTTGATTACACAAGAACTTTATTCGAAAACATTAAAATGTTATTGATATACATTTGACGTTTTGAAAGGAATCTTTATTTATTATAACATTGGATATATAATAATTAGCTCATTTAGCTTAGCTTAGCTATCTTGAGTCCCGTATGTCAAAAATGTATTGGATTAGATTTTTTGATTACGCATTCACATGTAACCGCGTTAACGCGCGTCAACCGCATCAAATTTGAAGAGCGTTCAGATGATGACGCTAACCGCGTTGCGAGAGTACTCGTCAGTCTAGTTCGGTAGAACGTAGAAAATGGACGTGGAAGAGGCTATTATTTTGTGGTTATATTATAAAGAAATTTAATTATAAAGAAAACATTGGGTTCATCCAATTTTGAAAAAAAAATACAATTTATATGTATTATATTTTTTATACAAATTTGCTATATTCAACTTGCTGACCTTTTTTCTACTTCATCGATTAGTAAGTCGATGTCAATATCTTCAATTTCACTCATTTTAAAAGCGAGAACAAAATATAATTACGAAAATTAATAAAATTACATCATCGCGATGAAAGCGCGCGCTCATCTGAACACAAACGGACATTACATTAATATCAAAGCGCGCGTCAACGCGCGATCACCTGCGTCTAGAGACTTTTTCTCTGAGGCCGCGTTGACGCGCGTTAACGCGCGTTAACGCGCGTACATGTGAACAGTTGTATGAAAAATACCATAATCTCTAGTCGCGCGATTTGAAAACGCGCGTCAAGTTTTTGCCATCTGAACATAGCCTACATGGGACTCCAATACCATTTCTGAATGGGTATATTATACAATATTAATTTGAACGATGTGCTTATAAATATCAGAATTCAATGTAAAACCTATCAGGTAGTGGATATGACTTAGATCAGGTTTCTCAATAGGGAAGTAGGTGATCACTGATCAGCCTTCCGTACTATAAACATATGTACTTACACTTATCAGTTTAAAATGTGTTCATCATAATTTTAGAGTTTTATTCTGAAGTATCACGTGCCTGTTTAATCCTTCGCTGTCGGAATAAATGTTTTAAACACAACAAACAGACGAAGTTCAACTTTAACCGCTTTTCAATCTAGTCATATTTCAATGGATAATTTCCAAAGACAAATGCGCTTACGACTCTACCACGCGTTGCAATAACGTTCTGTTTTATATATAGAAACCGGTAAGATATATGATATATCAATTAACCAGCCTTTGCTACAAATTAACAGGAAATTATCTTCAACACGTTTTCTCTTTCGATGTTAATTGACCGTAA
This sequence comes from Pieris macdunnoughi, assembly GCA_905332375.1. Classification (NCBI taxonomy): domain Eukaryota; kingdom Metazoa; phylum Arthropoda; class Insecta; order Lepidoptera; family Pieridae; genus Pieris; species Pieris macdunnoughi. The sequence continues at coordinate 1,888,711 of CAJOBZ010000020.1, forward strand.
GAAAGTGCTAAGTTCTAGCCTACATATTTATAAAAACTTTATCCCTGTCTATTATCATAATAAATCCTCAATCTAGTATGTCATTGATATTTATTTAAGCATGAGTGAGGGAAGGTGTTGTGATTCGATTTTTGGGCTTAAGACTGGTTTCCTCAAGCTGTTTTCCTTTGCCGTAATTAATTGGGTTCATATAAAGAAAACACTACCTCCAGGTTGAGAGTCTCTTTCCATTACAACGGAAACACAATTTGACAGAAAGAGACAAAAACATAATAAATACTGCGTAGACTAGTACGTTACAAATAAATTCTTCCGTATAACTTTCATTGTAAGACGGATCGATCCTGTTAAATTTCTAGTAGACGGGCGTGTACTCGAGTATCGACTCGTCTGGGATGTAGGCATACGAATATAATAGGATAGACTATTCGCTGAATTTTGAATACATCTATTAATAACAATCATAGTAAAACAATCAATGCGTAAAATACTGTAAATATCTCGAGACAAGAATCAGCAAGTTTGATAATTTCGCCACTAGAACTAATTATAATTGGCTATCTCTAAATCAGATAAAAAAAGCTAATTTATACCTAGACGAAAGAGTACTTTGATTAGGTACTTGAGATTTATTTTAAAAAAATTAGTGGCGCTTTTAGGTCTGCCAATCTAATAGGTGATCAACCTCCTGTGCCTGACACATGCCGTCGACTTTTTGGGTTGAAAGCAAGCCGGTTACCTCACGATGTTTTTCTTCACCGTTTGAGCGAATATTAAATGAGCACATAAAAAGAAAATCCATTGGTGCACAGCCGGGGATCAAACCTACAAACTCAGGGATGAGAGTCGCACGCTGAAGCCACTCACACACAATAATTGATTAAGTTTATACTTATAAAAATTTTCACAATAAATTCATTAACATATTTTACGTAATGTTACGATTTTTAAATTAAACATTGTACAGCTTATGAGTTCAGGTAAAAACCATGCACCCGCATGATTTATCAAGACCTTGAATTTTATCTTTATTCCTAGTTTCTATTGATTTATAGGAAATTTATATGCAAACTCGATATCTTTACTGAATAGATGCGATCTATTTACGGACATAAGTACCGGACGGAGGATCTAGGATTACAGTCGAGTGTAATCTTTTCTTATACATAATTAAGTAGATAAGAGCGAGTTTCATATCGTTCTCACAAATGTGGTGTGGGACACATCTGTCTGTTTTTTATAGGAAAGTTGTTGTCACGCCCTGTGTGTTCCAGCTCGAATAAAATATTTGGTTTTCGGAGGATCTCTGCCAGAAAGGATACGGTTTAGAGACGCAGCGCGAAGAAGTCGGTATGCAAAAACTTATTAATTTTGGATCTGATATTATATTATATTGAATCTGTCTTAAATTATACCTATCTATATATAGTAATTTACTTATTTCGTACTCCTACAGCTAAGATTAATTATAATATAAGTAAAGATGGAATACATAATACATATAAAAATGTTCAAACGTTTAAGAAAGGAAAAAAATTATAAAAATTATCAAATACATATTACACTACCAAGACTGTTGTGTGAAGTATTATTGTAATTAAAATATTTTTTCGAAATTAGCCAGTGTTATATGACTTTACCTTTGTTTTATATTTACTTGCATGAAATAACACTTGCTCGAACAGTGATCTTTATCGTTATATATAATGTACACCAAAATATCGTTATATATAATATTTACTCCATAAATAAATACATTTAGAAAACGCTTAGGTATATGAACTTAAGAAAGTTAATAAATCATCCATACTAAAAATCCTTTAGAATAGGAATGAAAGCAAGCTACCTGATGGTTTTATAAAAAATCTTGTTCAAACCACTTTTCGTTTTGCACCTGCCCTTGAATGGGCTATTCATGCCATGTGCTTTGTATTCGAAGGTACCGAGGTAAATGACTGATTTAAATTGTACGAATTTTTGTAATCCTCTAATAATTTTAAACTTATAATCAGATTAAAGGGTTGTTAATATGTACCTAATAACTTATCATTGTATTATCTACATATTTATCCTTTATGGTTTTACGACACGAACCTACACTGCATATATTATTTTTGATTTTTCTTGCTTACTGCTGAAGATTTAAGCTAGGTATATAATTATTTATTTTTATATAGCAAGTCCCTTTATCTTAATATATATATTTCTTGTGTGCGTGTGTATGTGACTGAACTTCTCTCAAACGACTGGACCGATTTTGATGAAATTTTTTGTGTGTGTTCAAGGGGATCTGGGAATGGTTTAGATTCACAAATCAGCCCGGCAGATGGCACTGCAGTCGGTACTTTCATACTTTGCTTAATATCCTAATCGCTTTAAATATCATGCAGGACAACGTCTGTGGGCTCCACTAGTTATATATATAATTATAACAAAAAATACACATTATCTCAATAAACAATTATTTATTTTAAACAATTATAACACCGACAAGATGTGTGCTTTAACGAACGGTGTTTCAGCCGTGCGTAATTATAATAAGCGCATTTTAATCCTTTAAGGTATATATTCGTGAATTTCTTTTAAATAATACAATATTAATAAAATTATCTATACTCTCGTAGGTCAGCTATAAATTTGCATAGAGATCTTTGAAAACTTGTTATACTAGTAAAATCACGTAGCATATAGGTATGAGTTTGGAGAGCGTAAAACGCTATTTTTAGCACACGTTCCTATTGCCACTGTAACCCCAGTTCCCGAGGCGTGGTCATCCAATTAACCAAGTCCTTAGGACCTCACATATTGCGGCAAAAATAACACGCAAGTATGTTTATGTCATTAATGACTCATTGCTTACTCAGATGAGTGTAACCTCACAGGTTTTTTATTTCAATATAATAAGATATAAAGTTGTTTGTAAATACATAATTGTTATAAATTGAAGGCTAAGTGGCCGGTCCGGTTCGGCTTCCGCAAGATTATAATTTTTTTGCAATGTTTATCAATTTTATCGCAATACCGTAGATCGCTGATAAACAATTAAATGTGTGCTATTTATCAATTGTACTTAAATATTAAATCACAGTCTGGTTTAGCGAGGCGGCCTACTCAAGTCAACATAGCTATCGATCGAACTTGCGCGGTCTGCAATAGCCGGCATTTTGGCAAATGTGGTCTTAAAAAAAATTGGCAAATTTTCTATTAAAAAATAAAAGGATTTTTACCTGCGAGACGCGAGCCTTGGCTCACCGTAGCACCCACAACACAATACACCACAACACACGCGAAAGGACGAGCGGCAACACCGTCTCGTCCGAAGTTTAAGCGCCGAATGAACGAATAGTATTTTATTACTTTGTAGTAGAGGATTATGAACGGCCGATGACATCAAAAAGAGACAGATAGTTTCGTGTCTCTTTCGCACATATGGATATCTCCTTTTATGTGCCCGAATTTAGCCGAGAGCTTCCGATTTACAAGGATCAGGATATGGGGATGTAATGCGCACGCAGGACGCTGCAAAATGCGTGTTCGGTCTTGAAGTTGCGGATTATATTTATTGTTAGTGTCTGCATTCAGAAAAGTATAGTACGCACTTCTACTTATTAAATCCTTTTGACATTGGTCGTAATAATGGACGATCGCTTTTAATTTAAAGCTACATTAGTTCTTACAAAAGGAGATTTACGATCGACTTCACACTATTACAAGTAACGCCTCTGTGGTCTAATGGCTAACCCTGCCCAAAGGTCCTGGATTTGATTCCTGGCGAAACAATAATTGTGTCGCGATAACATTATATATATAAATTTGTGAAAGCAGAAATGTCTTCCTTATAACGAGGTGTTATAGGACTAAAGACAAATTAATATTTATATAATGTGTAATTATTACACAAGATCATGAGCCTTTTATGTCTGATACTGTCGTGGATTGTTTTACGTAACAGGAGGAAAACAGGCAGAAGGCTCATCTGATGTTGAGTGATACCGCCTCCCATGGACACTCACATTGCCAGAAGGCTTGCCAGTGCGTTGCCGGCCTTTTAAGAATTTGTACATGTATTGGTATATGCCTGTTTATTAAATTATTCGTTAAAAAACAGGATTCATTGAATTAAAATTAAAGGCTAACTTTACATTGAGTTTAATTACGCATTTCATTTGAATCAATAACTAAATTAGATTTTCATTTTTCCTTCGTTCATCAGGATTAAGACATATTACAATAAATAAGTCTAAAATATTGAATAAAATTTATTAATATAGATGAAAAATAGTAACAAAAAGTGATTTATAACTATATTAATTATAAAATTCCGGCAGTGGATAACATACTGATACATTATCAATTAATATATAAATAAATTGTATTGTATTAAAATATTTGTACTCTGACTTTCATGAATATGGCACGAAGTTTTCAATTACAACAAATTAGGAACACGAATAGCTGCTTTTTCTTCTCTAGACAAGCTTTAGAACATTTTTAATATATATTAAACATCTATAATTTTATACTACATATTTTTCTAATAGGTCTTCAGAGTTTAAAATTCAGAGACAATCGCGAACTCTAGCATGTGTCAAAATGGCCGTAAGACTTGACATTCAAAGTTATTTGACAGTTTGCACATCGTACATGACGCGAAGAGGGAGTTCGTGAGCTACATGGAAGCATTTAATTATATCGTATTTAGATATGAGTTATTAATAAACACAACTGATATGGATAAATTCATAACACAATTTCACAAATAATAAAGCAAATAAGGATTTTATTTATATCAACACAAATGTTGCCGAAACCGCAATTTGTCTGCCTTCAGTAACTGATGCCAAACATCAAAATACACATAACCAAAACAAAGACAACATCCTTTATCTTGTTTTCTCTAACACATTTCTATATATTGCTATCTCACTTTTGTAGTTATTATTTCTCAACTCTACTAGATACTTCATCTAAGCACTTAATTGTCTCTGAATTCTGTTGCCATAGTTTAAACACATCGACAAGACATCTTAAGAGTATTTTATAAGATCTCACAAATACATAATTTTATTTCAAAGATTAATAAACTTATATATATTAATATGATTATTTATAATTTGTAATAAAATAGTTAAAATATAAATTTCTATATTTAAGCACCTGTAAAGGAAAAATTTGATTTTGCAGTCGTTCACATTTTGTCTATTACAAAATATATTTTGTTGTTGTGTTCGAATATATTCGCCAAAATCGTTTATTAATAAATATAATTTTTATAAAATCTAGCTAAAAACGTCTAAATCTATATTTGCGCTTAACTTTGAGTACATTTAAAAAAAATACAACCAACCAGTGAATTGTATTTTAGCAGACCACGGTTCTCTTAAGCAACCTCATGCGGGGCGGGCAGTTTTTCCCAAGTGGGTTCAACACCCCAAATTTCCCTTGCGTATTCGGCAATGGTGCGGTCCGAAGAAAACTTGCCAGACGAGGCGATGTTCTCGATCACCATTTCCGCCCATTTTGATGGATTCTGTTGAAAAATCATTATTTGTTAAGCAACGTTGTCTACCTAGATGAATGAAGGCGACACACAATTGTAATTATAACTTGATTTCTTAGGCACAAAAAGGTCTATAAATGTTAGTAAAAACAATGTGTTCGATACATGTATGTTGGGCAATTTGAATTTTATATGCAACTAGCTGGTGCCCGCGCCTTCCGTCGTCTGCGCAGGATTAGTATTTCGAGTAGCTTATATTAGCGTGGCGTAGATAAAAACTACTGAAGATATTGACTATTTAAGATAAACATTTCCATTATACAATACATATGCGTAACTCTAGCGGTTTTGGCAGCGCACGCCAGAATAGCTCGCAGATGGCAGATTTTTTCCTACTTGATATTTTGGACAATTTACACAATATCTTTAAATTGTAGCCTATGTGTTATTCTAATGTATAAGCTATATAATTATAAAGTTTCATTACAATCCATTCAGGAGTTTTTATGTGAAAGAGTAAGAAACATCCATCCATACTTACAAACTTTCGCGTTAATAATATTAATATGATTTTATACAGGTCCCCATTCTTCTTCTAAGCCTAGAAACCATTCTCCAAATTCAATAGAAGATCGAATAAATATCACAGTAATGTGACAAAAATTACTAATACTGACAGTAATAAACTAATTTAAGAATGTGATCACCAAAGGCGAAAAGTGGTCTCTAGAATAAATACAAAAATTTATGGGAGCATATTATATTATCTACATAATATCTGCCCTTAAGTTTGCACTTTGCTTGGATTTAGCGTTACTACACAATGCGTAGCGTTCCACACTACATGAATTAAGCTTAGCGCACTTAACACACATTAAAAAAAATTGCTCTTAAACAAAAGAAGAACGACATGGCACTTGTGGGACATACTTGTGGGGTACTCTGCCCGATTGCAATATTAATAATTTCACTTCAGTGATTGCAATATTAATAATTATTTACTAATTAAATAATTATTAATATTGCAAAAAATCGTCTAGTAATTAACTATTATTCCAATAATATACCTGATAAACTGCGGACACCTTATCCTGGGCCTTGATGTAATCATCAAAATCGGCAAGATGGAGGAACCTGTCATGATGGAGTAGCACATCAGCTACATTCTGGAACTTCCCAGGTTCACCAGGAGTGAAGAAACCGCTGCGGATCTGTTCGATACATTGACGTAGCTCTGGGTTGCGCTCGTAGTACTCGTACGCGTTGTACCTACAATATTTTTTTCATAGAGAAGCCGTCCCTAAGCAATCGAGTAGGTAAAATAGTTAACTCAGACTATTTGAATGCCTACTTGATGCGATAAAGCAATATTATAGGGTCAGTGGTTAGACTGGCCAAAGCTCCTCCAACCTAATAAAGGATGTTAGTACACCATCCTTCCTCCACTTCCTACAGTGTAATCTCTTTATAACGAATTTAACGGGACCGAGCATTGTTCGTAATACAGAGTTTTCGTTATAGGGAGGGAATAGAAAAAACACCAAATTTAACCTATTACAATAATTTATATATATGTATATGTGTGACAATGGTGCGTTTAATAACTGAGACAAACATTTCCTACAGGCAATGTAATCTAAGAATAATGTTATATTTAATGAATAATGTTGCACACGTGTCAATGCAAAGGTGAGACGGCTGTTTATCCTCACCACATTAAAAACTTAATACAAAAATTCTAAAACGGACCAAAGATATCGTACTTTCTACTACACCTATTAAATAAAAATTTCTGAAGGCATCTGTAGATATATGACAACCAAGTGACAATTTTTTATTTCTAAAAAGTTAAAAGACATCAAATATTTCCCATCTAGAAACAGTTTTTTTTTTAATTTTTAGATATTCAAAATTCTTAACATCAACAACAATTTTCCCATTATTTTCAAAAATTCAGATCTATATATATTGTAAAAGCAAAAAAAACCCGGGTTCCATTATAATTTTCATCACATATAGGGGATTAAATTAAGTACTTTAAAGATCATTTAAAAAATCAACAAACGAGGGTAGTAGGCACAAAACAAGTGAGGGTATTTTTGAATGTAAATTTAACAACATCCTTATCTTAACTTAATCAAAACTTACCCTCGCTTCTGCAGAGCTTCAACATCGTCCACCCTCATGCCGAATATGAACAAGTTCTGTTCTCCAGCTTCCTCTGCCATTTCCACATTAGCTCCATCCATAGTGCCAATAGTCAATGCTCCGTTAAGCATGAACTTCATGTTCCCGGTTCCGGAAGCTTCAGTACCAGCGGTCGAGATCTGTTCGCTCAGATCGGCTGCTGGCATTATACGCTCAGCCAGGGTGACTCGGTAGTTCTCTAAGAAGATCAGCTTTAACTTGTCACCTACATCGGGGTCGTTGTTAACCTACAAATAAATTAAGGCCCCACTAAGTTGGATTTCTAGCTAATTTAATGCCTATTTTGTTAAGGTTTTTTGATGAAATACTTCGCTTTTAACGTTGCTGGATGGTAGAAAATATGGCGCAGTATTTTATTTTGTATTATTTAGTTTTCTATTCATAAGTTTAATTATCATTATTATAACTATAATGTTAAGAATATTGTAAATACTTTATCATATAAATATTGTTACGAGCTCGGAAACCCAAAAAAAACCCCCCAATTTTCCCCCCGTTTTTTTCCCCCTCAACCCCCCCCCTTTTTTCCCCCCCCCAAATAATTTTCCCCCCCCCCCCCCCCCCCCCCCCCCCCCCCCCCAAAACCCCCCCCCCCCCCCCCCCCCCCCCCCCCCCCCCCCCCCCCCCCCCCCCCCCCCCCCCCCCCCCCCCCCCCCCCCCCCCCCCCCCCCCCCCCCCCCCCCCCCCCCCCCCCCCCCCCCCCCCCCCCCCCCCCCCCCCCCCCCCCCCCCCCCCCCGCGCCCCCCCCCCCCCCCCCGCCGCCCCCCCCCCCCCCCCCCCCCCCCCCCCCCCCCCCCCCCCCCCCCCCCCCCCCCCCCCCCCCCCCCCCCCCCCCCCCCCCCCCCCCCCCCCCCCCCCCCCCCCCCCCCCCCCCCCCCCCCCCCCCCCCCCCCCCCCCCCCCCCCCCCCCCCCCCCCCCCCCCCCCCCCCCCCCCCCCCCCCCCCCCCCCCCCCCCCCCCCCCCCCCCCCCCCCCCCCCCCCCCCCCCCCCCCCCCCCCCCCCCCCCCCCCCCCCCCCCCCCCCCCCCCCCCCCCCCCCCCCCCCCCCCCCCCCCCCCCCCCCCCCCCCCCCCCCCCCCCCCCCCCCCCCCCCCCCCCCCCCCCCCCCCCCCCCCCCCCCCCCCCCCCCCCCCCCCCCCCCCCCCCCCCCCCCCCCCCCCCCCCCCCCCCCCCCCCCCCCCCCCCCCCCCCCCCCCCCCCCCCCCCCCCCCCCCCCCCCCCCCCCCCCCCCCCCCCCCCCCCCCCCCCCCCCCCCCCCCCCCCCCCCCCCCCCCCCCCCCCCCCCCCCCCCCCCCCCCCCCCCCCCCCCCCCCCCCCCCCCCCCCCCCCCCCCCCCCCCCCCCCCCCCCCCCCCCCCCCCCCCCCCCGGCGCCCCCCCCCCCCCCCCCCCCCCCCCCCCCCCCGCCCCCCCCCCCCCCCCCCCCCCCTTTCCCCCCCCCCCCCCCCCCCCCCCCCCCCCCCCCCCCCCCCCCCCCCCCCCCCCCCCCCCCCCCCCCCCCCCCCCCCCCCCCCCCCCCCCCCCCCCCCCCCCCCCCCCCCCCCCCCCCCCCCCCCCCCCCCCCCCCCCCCCCCCCCCCCCCCCCCCCCCCCCCCCCCCCCCCCCCCCCCCCCCCCCCCCCCCCCCCCCCCCCCCCCCCCCCCCCCCCCCCCCCCCCCCCCCCCCCCCCCCCCCCCCCCCCCCCCCCCCCCCCCCCCCCCCCCCCCCCCCCCCCCCCCCCCCCCCCCCCCCCCCCCCCCCCCCCCCCCCCCCCCCCCCCCCCCCCCCCCCCCCCCCCCCCCCCCCCCCCCCCCCCCCCCCCCCCCCCCCCCCCCCCCCCCCCCCCCCCCCCCCCCCCCCCCCCCCCCCCCCCCCCCCCCCCCCCCCCCCCCCCCCCCCCCCCCCCCCCCCCCCCCCCCCCCCCCCCCCCCCCCCCCCCCCCCCCCCCCCCCCCCCCCCCCCCCCCCCCCCCCCCCCCCCCCCCCCCCCCCCCCCCCCCCCCCCCCCCCCCCCCCCCCCCCCCCCCCCCCCCCCCCCCCCCCCCCCCCCCCCCCCCCCCCCCCCCCCCCCCCCCCCCCCCCCCCCCCCCCCCCCCCCCCCCCCCCCCCCCCCCCCCCCCCCCCCCCCCCCCCCCCCCCCCCCCCCCCCCCCCCCCCCCCCCCCCCCCCCCCCCCCCCCCCCCCCCCCCCCCCCCCCCCCCCCCCCCCCCCCCCCCCCCCCCCCCCCCCCCCCCCCCCCCCCCCCCCCCCCCCCCCCCCCCCCCCCCCCCCCCCCCCCCCCCCCCCCCCCCCCCCCCCCCCCCCCCCCCCCCCCCCCCCCCCCCCCCCCCCCCCCCCCCCCCCCCCCCCCCCCCCCCCCCCCCCCCCCCCCCCCCCCCCCCCCCCCCCCCCCCCCCCCCCCCCCCCCCCCCCCCCCCCCCCCCCCCCCCCCCCCCCCCCCCCCCCCCCCCCCCCCCCCCCCCCCCCCCCCCCCCCCCCCCCCCCCCCCCCCCCCCCCCCCCCCCCCCCCCCCCCCCCCCCCCCCCCCCCCCCCCCCCCCCCCCCCCCCCCCCCCCCCCCCCCCCCCCCCCCCCCCCCCCCCCCCCCCCCCCCCCCCCCCCCCCCCCCCCCCCCCCCCCCCCCCCCCCCCCCCCCCCCCCCCCCCCCCCCCCCCCCCCCCCCCCCCCCCCCCCCCCCCCCCCCCCCCCCCCCCCCCCCCCCCCCCCCCCCCCCCCCCCCCCCCCCCCCCCCCCCCCCCCCCCCCCCCCCCCCCCCCCCCCCCCCCCCCCCCCCCCCCCCCCCCCCCCCCCCCCCCCCCCCCCCCCCCCCCCCCCCCCCCCCCCCCCCCCCCCCCCCCCCCCCCCCCCCCCCCCCCCCCCCCCCCCCCCCCCCCCCCCCCCCCCCCCCCCCCCCCCCCCCCCCCCCCCCCCCCCCCCCCCCCCCCCCCCCCCCCCCCCCCCCCCCCCCCCCCCCCCCCCCCCCCCCCCCCCCCCCCCCCCCCCCCCCCCCCCCCCCCCCCCCCCCCCCCCCCCCCCCCCCCCCCCCCCCCCCCCCCCCCCCCCCCCCCCCCCCCCCCCCCCCCCCCCCCCCCCCCCCCCCCCCCCCCCCCCCCCCCCCCCCCCCCCCCCCCCCCCCCCCCCCCCCCCCCCCCCCCCCCCCCCCCCCCCCCCCCCCCCCCCCCCCCCCCCCCCCCCCCCCCCCCCCCCCCCCCCCCCCCCCCCCCCCCCCCCCCCCCCCCCCCCCCCCCCCCCCCCCCCCCCCCCCCCCCCCCCCCCCCCCCCCCCCCCCCCCCCCCCCCCCCCCCCCCCCCCCCCCCCCCCCCCCCCCCCCCCCCCCCCCCCCCCCCCCCCCCCCCCCCCCCCCCCCCCCCCCCCCCCCCCCCCCCCCCCCCCCCCCCCCCCCCCCCCCCCCCCCCCCCCCCCCCCCCCCCCCCCCCCCCCCCCCCCCCCCCCCCCCCCCCCCCCCCCCCCCCCCCCCCCCCCCCCCCCCCCCCCCCCCCCCCCCCCCCCCCCCCCCCCCCCCCCCCCCCCCCCCCCCCCCCCCCCCCCCCCCCCCCCCCCCCCCCCCCCCCCCCCCCCCCCCCCCCCCCCCCCCCCCCCCCCCCCCCCCCCCCCCCCCCCCCCCCCCCCCCCCCCCCCCCCCCCCCCCCCCCCCCCCCCCCCCCCCCCCCCCCCCCCCCCCCCCCCCCCCCCCCCCCCCCCCCCCCCCCCCCCCCCCCCCCCCCCCCCCCCCCCCCCCCCCCCCCCCCCCCCCCCCCCCCCCCCCCCCCCCCCCCCCCCCCCCCCCCCCCCCCCCCCCCCCCCCCCCCCCCCCCCCCCCCCCCCCCCCCCCCCCCCCCCCCCCCCCCCCCCCCCCCCCCCCCCCCCCCCCCCCCCCCCCCCCCCCCCCCCCCCCCCCCCCCCCCCCCCCCCCCCCCCCCCCCCCCCCCCCCCCCCCCCCCCCCCCCCCCCCCCCCCCCCCCCCCCCCCCCCCCCCCCCCCCCCCCCCCCCCCCCCCCCCCCCCCCCCCCCCCCCCCCCCCCCCCCCCCCCCCCCCCCCCCCCCCCCCCCCCCCCCCCCCCCCCCCCCCCCCCCCCCCCCCCCCCCCCCCCCCCCCCCCCCCCCCCCCCCCCCCCCCCCCCCCCCCCCCCCCCCCCCCCCCCCCCCCCCCCCCCCCCCCCCCCCCCCCCCCCCCCCCCCCCCCCCCCCCCCCCCCCCCCCCCCCCCCCCCCCCCCCCCCCCCCCCCCCCCCCCCCCCCCCCCCCCCCCCCCCCCCCCCCCCCCCCCCCCCCCCCCCCCCCCCCCCCCCCCCCCCCCCCCCCCCCCCCCCCCCCCCCCCCCCCCCCCCCCCCCCCCCCCCCCCCCCCCCCCCCCCCCCCCCCCCCCCCCCCCCCCCCCCCCCCCCCCCCCCCCCCCCCCCCCCCCCCCCCCCCCCCCCCCCCCCCCCCCCCCCCCCCCCCCCCCCCCCCCCCCCCCCCCCCCCCCCCCCCCCCCCCCCCCCCCCCCCCCCCCCCCCCCCCCCCCCCCCCCCCCCCCCCCCCCCCCCCCCCCCCCCCCCCCCCCCCCCCCCCCCCCCCCCCCCCCCCCCCCCCCCCCCCCCCCCCCCCCCCCCCCCCCCCCCCCCCCCCCCCCCCCCCCCCCCCCCCCCCCCCCCCCCCCCCCCCCCCCCCCCCCCCCCCCCCCCCCCCCCCCCCCCCCCCCCCCCCCCCCCCCCCCCCCCCCCCCCCCCCCCCCCCCCCCCCCCCCCCCCCCCCCCCCCCCCCCCCCCCCCCCCCCCCCCCCCCCCCCCCCCCCCCCCCCCCCCCCCCCCCCCCCCCCCCCCCCCCCCCCCCCCCCCCCCCCCCCCCCCCCCCCCCCCCCCCCCCCCCCCCCCCCCCCCCCCCCCCCCCCCCCCCCCCCCCCCCCCCCCCCCCCCCCCCCCCCCCCCCCCCCCCCCCCCCCCCCCCCCCCCCCCCCCCCCCCCCCCCCCCCCCCCCCCCCCCCCCCCCCCCCCCCCCCCCCCCCCCCCCCCCCCCCCCCCCCCCCCCCCCCCCCCCCCCCCCCCCCCCCCCCCCCCCCCCCCCCCCCCCCCCCCCCCCCCCCCCCCCCCCCCCCCCCCCCCCCCCCCCCCCCCCCCCCCCCCCCCCCCCCCCCCCCCCCCCCCCCCCCCCCCCCCCCCCCCCCCCCCCCCCCCCCCCCCCCCCCCCCCCCCCCCCCCCCCCCCCCCCCCCCCCCCCCCCCCCCCCCCCCCCCCCCCCCCCCCCCCCCCCCCCCCCCCCCCCCCCCCCCCCCCCCCCCCCCCCCCCCCCCCCCCCCCCCCCCCCCCCCCCCCCCCCCCCCCCCCCCCCCCCCCCCCCCCCCCCCCCCCCCCCCCCCCCCCCCCCCCCCCCCCCCCCCCCCCCCCCCCCCCCCCCCCCCCCCCCCCCCCCCCCCCCCCCCCCCCCCCCCCCCCCCCCCCCCCCCCCCCCCCCCCCCCCCCCCCCCCCCCCCCCCCCCCCCCCCCCCCCCCCCCCCCCCCCCCCCCCCCCCCCCCCCCCCCCCCCCCCCCCCCCCCCCCCCCCCCCCCCCCCCCCCCCCCCCCCCCCCCCCCCCCCCCCCCCCCCCCCCCCCCCCCCCCCCCCCCCCCCCCCCCCCCCCCCCCCCCCCCCCCCCCCCCCCCCCCCCCCCCCCCCCCCCCCCCCCCCCCCCCCCCCCCCCCCCCCCCCCCCCCCCCCCCCCCCCCCCCCCCCCCCCCCCCCCCCCCCCCCCCCCCCCCCCCCCCCCCCCCCCCCCCCCCCCCCCCCCCCCCCCCCCCCCCCCCCCCCCCCCCCCCCCCCCCCCCCCCCCCCCCCCCCCCCCCCCCCCCCCCCCCCCCCCCCCCCCCCCCCCCCCCCCCCCCCCCCCCCCCCCCCCCCCCCCCCCCCCCCCCCCCCCCCCCCCCCCCCCCCCCCCCCCCCCCCCCCCCCCCCCCCCCCCCCCCCCCCCCCCCCCCCCCCCCCCCCCCCCCCCCCCCCCCCCCCCCCCCCCCCCCCCCCCCCCCCCCCCCCCCCCCCCCCCCCCCCCCCCCCCCCCCCCCCCCCCCCCCCCCCCCCCCCCCCCCCCCCCCCCCCCCCCCCCCCCCCCCCCCCCCCCCCCCCCCCCCCCCCCCCCCCCCCCCCCCCCCCCCCCCCCCCCCCCCCCCCCCCCCCCCCCCCCCCCCCCCCCCCCCCCCCCCCCCCCCCCCCCCCCCCCCCCCCCCCCCCCCCCCCCCCCCCCCCCCCCCCCCCCCCCCCCCCCCCCCCCCCCCCCCCCCCCCCCCCCCCCCCCCCCCCCCCCCCCCCCCCCCCCCCCCCCCCCCCCCCCCCCCCCCCCCCCCCCCCCCCCCCCCCCCCCCCCCCCCCCCCCCCCCCCCCCCCCCCCCCCCCCCCCCCCCCCCCCCCCCCCCCCCCCCCCCCCCCCCCCCCCCCCCCCCCCCCCCCCCCCCCCCCCCCCCCCCCCCCCCCCCCCCCCCCCCCCCCCCCCCCCCCCCCCCCCCCCCCCCCCCCCCCCCCCCCCCCCCCCCCCCCCCCCCCCCCCCCCCCCCCCCCCCCCCAAAACAAAAAAAAAAAAAAAAAAAAAAACCAAAAAATATTATAAATCATATAATGTCGAACACAGAGAGAAGATAGAATCTCATACACTTGACTATCCTAATACATAATCAATTATAATTATAACACGTTCAAATTACAGTTTAAACTTAAGTTGATACTTACAGTATCCCCTACAGCGCAGGCCAGAGCGATGATTTGCTTAGCGATAAAGTAACCTGGTGCGGCTTTACCACCGATCATAACTGTTCTTGGGGCGATTGGGGCAGTGGGGTCACGTTTTATACGGTTGTACATTACAATCACGTGCAAAATGTTCAACAATTGCCTCTTGTACTCGTGAATACGTTTCACTTGGACGTCAAACATCGAAGCTGGGTTAATTTTCACACCCGTATCTCTTTCGATCAGGGACGCTAATCTAAGCTTATTTTCTTGCTTCACCTTCATCACTGCACGCTGGAAGCCGGCGTCCTTCGACCACCGCTTCAAACCCTTCAATTGGTCGAGGTGGACGGTCCATTCTTCGCCGATCTTATCGGATATCAGATCAGATAGGCCAGGGTTGCATAGCAACAGCCAACGCCGTGGGGTGATTCCGTTTGTCTTGTTTTGGAATTTTTCTGGCCACATTTCGTAGAAGTCGCGGAAGATGGTTGCCTTCAGGATATCTGAATGAATGGCGGCAACGCCGTTGACAGCGTGTGCACCGACCACACATAGATGGGCCATGTTCACTCTCTTTTCACCTTCTTCTTCAATAAGAGACATACGACGCATGCGGTCCATATCTCCAGGCCAGCGTTTCTCGACCTCTTTAAGGTGCAAGAAGTTAATGTGATATATGAGTTCCATGTGTCTGGGGAGACAGTTTTCTAACATTGAGCAGGGCCATCTCTCCAAAGCCTCTGGGAGAACGGTATGGTTGGTGTAGGCGCAACATTGGTTGACAAGTTTCCAGGCCTCATCATACGGAACTTTCTCAATATCGAGTAAAATGCGCAGTAACTCTGGAATTGCTAAAGCCGGATGGGTGTCATTCAGCTGAATCGCGACTTTTTCTGGAAGGCATTCGAATGTAGTTCTGACAGCCTTACGACTACCAAATCTGGAGGCTTTGTAACGCCTAATGATGTCCTGTAGAGTAGCGGCGCACATGAAATACTCTTGACGGAGTCTGAGTTCCTTTCCTTCAAAAAAGTTGTCATTCGGATACAATACACGCGAAATGTTCTCTGCAACGTTACGATCTAGTACGGCTTGAATGTAGTCACCGGAGTTAACTGAAATATATATTCATATGGTCCAAATGTGTTTTATTGATAACAATAACTATTTATAAATTTTAGATAAATATGTTTTGAGAAGAAAATAGTAATTAAAACGATTATCAATAAGTCTCATTATATTTTAATGTGTAATCAAACCCTTCTATTAAGAAATGTCTGTAGGAGATTGGATTTACGTAGCATGAAGATAAAAAGCAAAATAGATTTCTATTTCTCATTGATTGACAACAGACATATTTGATTGTAATTTAATATAATGTTATTTTTTCTGGATCAGTAGAAAGAAAACCGTGGCAGTTATGCGAACTAATATAATTCCTATTTGAAAATTATACATTTTTTTTTCTCTTCAACATAACAAAAAAGGTTGCACTTAATAATTCTCTGTCACAGACTAGTAATATATTATTAAAGTATTATCATATTCAGTAAAAAGCATATACTAACAGAATTTTAGATTGAAGTCCACGGGGCTCTTAGCTGACCACAACCGCAGCGTGTTGACGACATTGTTATTGTAACCCGGGATCGGGTTGTCATACGGCATAGCAAACACGACCTAGGAAGTAAAAGATGACATTTGACCCTCTTTAAACAACCATAAACTACAGTGATATTGTCATAACAACCGATTGCCACTATTGCACAGATACAGGTCACAATATCACCCTGCGTATTGTCATTTTCGTAAAATAAAATAAACTTAATGGTTTTAATAAGTATTAAAAAAGATGATACATAAGCGGATAGCACTAAAGTCTACCTTTAATTAATTAAAATAGAAATCGACATGAATTTTAAAACACTATTTACGAAGTTGCCGTATCGTAGTACCCACAATACAAAGCACTTTTACGGTATGTTAAGGAATTCAACTCTATAATTATAATAAAAAATAAGTCCAATATATTAACTAATACCAGTTTCGTAGTATAAGGTTGAGTGAAATCGCAAAGGTATATCAAGTTTCGGTAGGCCACAAAATAGCAAAATATCGAGTACTAGCTAGCCACGCGCCTCCGCTACGGGGCATTCTAGATATTTGTGAAACCCGTAATTATTCTGTTTTTGAGTTTATCGCGAACAAATAAAGAGAGTACTTTTTTCTATATAATATAAAAATAAGACATATGATATCGCTTAATTGCTGTAGGCATTATCAAGCTCTTAAATTTTCTCTAGAACTCAATTCAATCTGTCATCGAAGGGAACGTTCGTAAGAAGCATTTTCGTTTGTTTTTACACCGACTTACTTTGCAAATCCACCACGAACCTTTTTTCGTGTGTCTATGAACTCACAACATCGGATCATAACATCCAGACCATAACCCCTACACCTTACAAACTTTAAGTTTAACCTCTACTGTCTACATAATATTAAGTATAGATAATAATACGAATAGCAGTGAAACTTATTTTTATGAATACGGGCAGATAGTGTCTTCGCCCGATCGTAAATTGAATAATTTCTTAAAACGCTTGCTAAATTGATTGAGAGCAAGTGAAGAGTTAAAGAGAAACATTGTTACCACGCAAATATTATTTAAAAATAAAATGCCTGAGAAATGGCCCAATTATGTTAACCAAACATATAAAACGAACAGTAGTATTGTTACTAAGTTTACAAAGTCTTAGAATTTTTGGCAATCCATATTTCAGAAGGTATAATTTAGTGTAAAAACGCGCGAGGTCAATGACTTAGAGATGTCACACGCTGGACAATACCTACAAAAGTGTCCCACAAGTCACAACGAATAGAGGGTTATCTTTATTAATGAAACGATCTCCAAGGGTACCTTAAGGTCATATTAAGGACGATGCAGTTTATTTTCGTATAACGTTAATCACCTTTCCTGCAGAATTTATGTTAACATATCTTTGCGTCGTTTAATTTTATTCGTATTTTCAAATCAGTCCCTACATTATTATTTTTTTCTTTTATTATAAAAAAAATATCTATACCTTTATATCATTGACTAAAAAGTGAAATTCCTACTAGAAATTTTTATTTTAAAGTTTCAAATTTAAACTACGTTTGAAACTTGAAAAATAATATTTTTTTAAAATAAACATAAATATAATGAGTTTCCAAATAAAAGTTTTACAACTTAAGATTATGCTTGGATGACTATTTAAGTCTTACTGGATGTAATTGTAATATGATCGGAAATTATTTTATTAATAGAATCACTTAAGTAAACTCACCTGCGTGTCCACCCACTTCTTGCCTTGAGGAGTATCAGCAACCCGCCCATAGAAATTAACAGGAATCATAAATTCTGGTCTGGCCTTCTCCCATGGGTTTCCATACCTCAGCCAATCGTCTGGTTCTTCTTGCTGTTCTCCATTCTCAATTTTTTGCGCAAAAATACCATACTCATACCTTATACCTATAAAAAAATTGTTTGCTTTTACTCTGGTACATTTGAAAAGTCTTTATTTTCTTTACTTGCATTCACGAATTTTAATTTGATAAAATAATGTATGTTTCAACACATACAAACAAATTTGTTACCAAAGTTCCTTTAACATTTGACCCCAATTTAATAGCAATAAAAATCTTTATTAATAAATATTTCTTTTTGTGAGTCACCTTCTGAGATTTACACTCCAATTATTACATATATGAGAGTCATTTTTTATAATAATACAGTACATATTTTCATCATTATAGTAATATTAAAATAATTGCATTGATTTAATAACTCCCAATGGACATTTTTAGAAAAAACACAGGTCTTCTTGCTTTTCAAAACATTATGAATAAAGCAAATGAGGTGCAAAAACATGAACCCTTTGCCTCTTTGGACAGGACTCCAAACATACACTTACAAATGTTTGGTTAAAAATATAGTTTTCTGTTAAAAGAAGTATTTATAACAATGTTTCACCATTCCTGGCAATTATTTGGTGTACATATTTATAATTGGAGTCTCGCCAACACCATTCTGTCAATTAGTGTATAAAATTGGTATCAATTGTAAACATTAAATGTTGCAGTTCTATGCTTGTATTTTAAAATTTAAAGTATATTTAATGTAATTTTCTTTTTCTAGTATCACTTTCTAAGAAACTTTTAATCATTCTGTAATCATTAAAAGTAAACTATATACCCACAGCTGTGTATTTTTAAAAGTGTAGTAAATAAAATAAAACTGCGGAATTGAAAATAGATCTATAAAGTTAATCATATAAGGTTACTTTAGTATAATACTGTTCTTATTATGTACAAGTAGTTATACCTACAACTAAATAAAATAAAAGTAGTATAGAAAGTTTCTTTAGTTATTTGCGTGTTGATATATCTGAATGAAATTATTATTTAAAATTTAAAATAAACATTTAGAGGTGAATGACACAGATAAGATAATCATACCATATCCATAGGCTGCTAGGCCAAGTGTAGCCATTGAGTCGAGGAAACAAGCAGCTAAACGACCAAGACCTCCATTTCCAAGCCCTGCATCTTCTTCCAACTCTTCTAGTTCCTCAATATCCAATCCAATCTGATACAGAGCTTCATCAACAGTTCCTTGAATACCCAGGTTAATCATTGTATTCTGAAGGGATCGTCCCATATAATACTCCAATGAGAGGTAGTAAACTCGCTGGAAATAATCTCATGTGAGAACAAATAACATAATACATAAAATACATATTATGTAGAAGAGAGAAATATTTATAGTATATTAGAATTGGTTATATTACACTTACCATAATATAACCAAATTATATATTTCAAATAACTCAAAAGTCAAGTTATTTTTAATATTAATTTACAACTGGTTTCTTAAAGTAATAGGAATAATAATCACATACTTTTGGATCCTTTTCATAGTAATATTGTTGGGTGCGAATCCACCGGGAAACCAGATGATCTCTGACAGTGTGAGCCAAAGCGAAGTAGTAATCTCTTGGTGTCGCAACATTCCGGTCTTTAACAAGAGTGTAATGCACATGCCGGTTAAATGCCTTCTTCACTTCGGTAACATTTTCTACAGCAACAATTCCGCGGACGGATATTTGCTTTCGTTTCTCCGAGTCCGATTGTACGCTCATTATTACGTTTACTTTCTTTTAACACAACACACAACTGATCAGCTGTCGCGTACAGTCTGACTGCGGGAGCGATATCGGTCACCTTGTGAAGGTCAAACTACAACCGTCTGTCCGGCTCTTGTTCTATGCCGGGCACCAACTACCAACAAGATTCAGACGATAAATATTTCAACCTTCCTACCTACCTACTATTATTATTTACAATTATATTTTATAATTTACTTATTTATATTTTTTTAGTAAATCAACAATAATTATAGTATTTAGTCAATTACAATATTATGTAGGTATATTATAAACCATCAACACATAACTAGGTAGGTATTTTATTTATTGCATTGTTGATAGTACTAGAACAAAAAAATTACCTACACTACATTTTATTGTAGTTTTCATAAAGACACTTGACTGAATATTAAATACAAAATGCTTCAACAGTCGATACTCGATAGTTTATAGTGGAAGTAAAAATATATTTTTGAAGTGAAACTTCTTTATCGGGGTTGGAAAAAAATTTAGTGTAACATTTTTGCGTTACGCGTCACATTTTTCCGTTACGCGCCATGGTTGCTTTTTTTATATAGAACCTACTTACCTATGTTTTACAAACGCACGAACTTCACTATGAGTTATCAAGAGATTAATAATTTAGTAGCCACTGTTAACTGTTTACCGTTTCCATAATCTTTTTGACGTTTTATCTTATAGTACGGGAGGTAGCAACGTTTTCGAGAAAGAATTTCAGGTCAGCTGATTTTGTGATATGTCTTCCTTCTTGCACTTTCGGTTAGAGTCTGGGCAATCTGGCTGGCGGTAGCGGTTGCGTTCATTAGTGCGCATCCTATCTGTCCAGGTAATAATCCTGGATTTTAAAAGCATTTTAAGAAGCGTAATTTTAAATTTTTAGTTTTTAAATAAGTCTACCTGACATACTTTTTTTATTGCCACACATTTTTCACATTGCAAACTATGTGCTAGACACGATTTTAAGTTTTTTTTTATAAAAATTTCAAAGTATTTTAGAATGTCTGTAATTTGAATATTATGTTATTTAAATATAAGAAAAACTAAAAATGAATTTGCCATACATTAATTCGATTGTTAAGCCATGAATTAAAATGATATATATTATGTCGAGAATCTATTTATCAGGAACCAGATCTGAATATTAAACATTCTCTTCTAATATTTTACCAATTCTGCACTAAACTTGTGTTCTTCCTCTTTCATAGATTATTTAATGTGATTTATATTGTATACCTAAAGTTAGTATTCACTTACCTAGAATGCTTATTCTATTAGGTATACGTAGTCGGTCCCAAAGTTCTGTCATAAATGGAAATAATGATAAAAACAAAAGTACTGATCAGTTTGTAATGAGTGATATATCAATTCTTAGTACATTAATTAAGGAATAAAAAAAGCATAAAAATATTCGAAATAACCTCCCTCATTTTTAATACAGGCCCTTAAGCGTCGCGGCCAGTCGTCTATCGCAGCACGCACCATATTCGTGTCGATTTCAGTCACTGGTTTTTTTAAAGATGACTTCAGATTCTCCAAATTTTCATGAGGTTTATCACAGACCTTCCTCTCTAAGCCCTGTCATAATTTCTGGTCCAAAGGATTAAGGTCCGGACTGGAGGAAGGCCAATCCTCATGTCTAATTAAGACGATGTTTTGACGCTCAAACCAGGCTTTAGTGGTCTTGGCTTTGTATGCAGACGCAGAGTCCTGCTGGAACACGAAGTGATGTCCCGCAAATAGGGTGCTGGACATGTCTTTGACAAGGCGATACAAAACCGTCTCTTGGTACACTGTAGCACTGGTTTTGACCCCCTTTTCGAAAAAATTAACCTCAGTTAGCCCGTAATAGGACACTCCCAACCAAACCATTACTGATGATGGATGATGTCCCTTGGAACTTTATTTTCAGCTTCTTCAGAACTCCTAGCGTACACTGTATAATTCTGTTTATTGTACTTCTCTTCAATATCGAAAAATTTTTCGTCCGTAAAGAGGATATCACGGTGTCGGTTTTTCGCGTACCGCTTAAACAACACCCGCGATATCTTAAGCCTTATTGCTTTTAGACGAGCATTAAGTAAGTGCCCACTCCTTTTTTGTATGCTCGTAGACCAAGATCTTCATTTAAAACCTTTTTTACTGTTTTCCTACTGACACCCATCTGCAAATCCATCAACTTCTGTTTTCGGACAGGATTTCTTACTATCCGCGCCTTGATAGCTTTGATTACTGCTGGTGTTCTTGCGGAGCGTGGCCAGCCAGTTCTTTTCTTGTCCTCAACACTGGAGACTTCAAGGTACCTATCAATAGTACCGTACACAAACCTAAGCGTTATATTCAAATTTTTGAGCAACTTGAAAATGGTACTCGGCGAGTGTCCACAGCGGTGCAACGCAATAACAACTATTCGGTTTTACTTTCAATGTCCACTCCATCGTGAAAAATTACGGAAAGTTATTGTTTTTTGTTTTAAAACAATAATCAAACATTCCAAAATAGAATGCAATAATTTTTTTATAAAATCCTGCTCGAAATGTAGAAATAATGTGCTAGTGACAGAACTTTGGGACCAACTACGTATATACTAATCTGTACTATTATTTTAAAGAGGAAACATTTTTGTTTTTATATGTATGTTTATAATGTTTTCACACAAAAACTACTGAACCGATTTCAAAAATTCTTTCACTATTAGAAAGCTGCACCTTCACTGACTGACATAGGCTACTTTCAATATAAAATCATTGCAATAATATAATCAATGGTGTGAAAAAATTATTCATAAAAAAATTATCATCGCGTGCACTGTGGAAACTATTGATGATAGAACAAAAACATTGTTGTACAGTATTATAGAACGTATAATATACTACATTCTACAACAATATTTACAAAAATAATGTTTTACCAATGGGCAATTGTATGTTGGCCTGTCCCGGGTCGGAACTCCAAAACATGATATTATTTTTTGAATTCTTGTTTTTATTTTTAACAATTTTCAAATCAAGCTAAAAATTCCTGGACTGATTAAAAAAATATTTCATTTCCTACTTGAAATCAAGAACTTTTAGAATCAAGATTTCGGATATTCTACGTATTCTACTAGATATATATTCGTTGTAAAGTTAAATCTGTATATTGATTAGATTATAAATGTGTGTATATAATAATCTGAAATTAAAATTAGTAGACTTTGCAATACCACGAGATTGGTATATATGCGAGTGAATCCGCACTGCATTGCTAGTGTTTCATACATTGCTATATGTATATTGGCCAAAGCTTGTTTTGCAAATTTCTAAGTATATTATGTAAGGCGGAAACAATTAAACATCGTGCTTCATTTATAAATCTTTATTAGAGTGAACGAGATATATTCATAATATAATTGTAACATCGCAATAAAACCTGGTAACCACTCCAAATACAGTCGATTTTAAATATAAATATTGTGTGATTGTACATAACATTTATGGCACATATGTATAATTAAAACGTGATGTCAATATAACATTATTTTTGATACACACCTGCATTCCAATGTCTATCACGCAGCCATAGCGATATCAATGATCAAAAGATTTAATTTATAGATACATAATCTTTTTATTGAAGTTATACTTCTTTAGGCGCGTTATGAAAAACTGATGAGAGTGAAATTTTACGATGCGCGCGCACCATGACACAAAATTAACAGAATGAAGTTGCCCACGGAAGATGCTACGGCATTGGACATAATTTAGAAACAACATTCGAATAATAATAGAATTTATGTTACACTTTAATGTAAGAGAATAATAATAAATATTTATTTATTTAATTTTTCAAATGTAAACTGAACTTTATTGACTATAATGACTCCTTTTCCAGTCTTTGATTATTTAATTGTAATTAATTATTTGCATGCAATCAAAAACTATTTTTAATAATGCCAAAGAAGTATAACTTCTTACGCGCGTACCTACATAAGTTACACGCACCCTTTTTTTTATTTTTGCGACACTTTGTTGCATTACAAAACCAGTACTTTGAGAACACTGAAATAGAAACGCAACAAATCAATCAAATACGTCAAAATTAATCTTTAAAGCAAATTTATATTTAGTATTAGAATTTGTGTGTTCAACACTTAACAAACTCAACGTCGATAAATAAAATCCATAAATATCACAATTCATCGGTTATTACATTTTAACCAAAAACAGTAAATGCTTAAAATATAGTTCATTATATAACTTACGTCTTAACAAATGCTAAAAATATATGAAATGTGTAACTCTTAATATATAACATTGTATACACGCTTAGTAGTAGCAACAAAATATAATTCATAATAATGTTTTTATTGGTGCTAATTCCGATAATAGAACAACTAATATAAACCAAAAAAATTGATTCAATAAAATCTTGCGATTTGTTTCTTTATAGATTATTTCGATAGATAGCAGAAAATCAAAGAGATTTAGTGTAGACATTTTTTTAAATAATAAAAGTATCACAATTAACACCTTATAATTAATAAGTGCACTATTAAGTCTTGACTTACGCTTACAATATAAATGGCTAACATAATAATAATAATTGATTTTGATATTTACAATTTCATAATATAATGTCAAATTACAGATATTTTTAAAAGCTTAATTTATTCGAGATTGTCGTGAAGGATTTTTAGATTCATACATTTTTCCATCCGTTTGGCCTATTTAAATCATCAAAAATTTAAATACTTTTGCCGTATTTTTAGATATTGGAGAGCGTTTAAGTATTTCGTACGAATTTTTCGGGGTTTTGGGAACAGAAAAACGTTACGGCGCGTTACATGGGGGGGTCAATAACCTCCAAAAACCGCGTGGGGTAATACATGAACGCTCCCTTGTCCATTTATCATTGAATAATTGTCAATTTTTATTTATATTGAGGTTGGTTTTTCGTAAACAGGTGAGTTACTTGTCGGTGCTATGTAAATTTGATCCGGATATAGATCGCCACGTAGACGCATAGCTGTCACGCCAACAGGAGACGCCCGGTACTCGAATTCCCCGATTAGTAGATCATCCGCATATATCATCCACTCACACGAGCCCCTCACTATGCGGACAGTTGACTGAAATAAATTAAATTTAGTAATAATTTCAAGCTAGGGTTTAAGGGGATTTAAACCACCGTTTTTTTTATAGAACTTCCTTCTACCCGTACCCCTGGTAGGATCATCTAATGTTAAATGATATTGGACACTCTCTATGTCAGAGAACATTAGGAATTGGTACGCTCTTTTCTTGAAGGACCCTGAGTCAAATTGATTCGGAAATACTATAGTGGGCAGCTGGTTCCACGTAGTGGTGGTGCGCGGCAAAAACTGCTTTAAATAACGTTCAGTTGTGGAATCACGGAAGTCGAGGTTATACAATTCTAATAAGATTTAAAAAAAAACTACACAATCCTTCAGATTTTTGAGCCTTAAAATGGTATATAGCAGACAGAACTCAGATTTAATTAGCCGTCATCAATTCTTGGATTTTTTTGTTCAATAAAAATACTACATATCTACTATAATAAAAAATAGGGTTTGATCGTAGAGGGGTGAAAATTAGATTTTGTACGGACCTTTGAATGTTGTATCATAAACAAATAAAAACAAAAATTTTGTCTAAAAAAAAAAAAAAATCACTTAGGGGTGTGAAAGATAGATAGTAGCCGATTCTCAGACTTACTGAAAATGCATAAAGAATCGGTCGAGCCGTTTCAGGGGAGTATGGGAACGAACATTGTGACACAAGAATTTTATAAATAAGATGAAATCAAAATAATATTATACCTTAGAACCAGGTATAAGTCTAGCAGTCCGTTGTCGTCTCTCAGCACCCCAATCGCCGAGCCAAGCGTTGAGAACGACCAATTGTCGATCGAGTTGCGAGTCAACGTGCGCGCGCAGGTTCACGTGTAAGAGGATGTTAGGACGCGGCCACTCACGCGCAATGTCCATTAGGTCCAATGCGAACGAGTGAAGCATTGGACGGAGTCTGAAACGCGTGTACACTTTAATTCGAAAATGAAACCAGTTTCTTATACTATACGAGCAGTTTTGGCGATATGTGGAACTCATCTCTAAGGTTATAGGTTCGAACCTCGGCTGTGGATTAATGGACTGCATTTAACACTCGCTTAAACTCAAAAATCTAAGTGTAACTAGCTCAAACCCAAAAGGCTGAACAGTGATCAACTACTTGCCTATTAGAAAAAAATAATGATTACGAAAGAGACACAGAAATCTGAGGCCCAGACCTAAAAGTTATATTACATATTATATAGTAAATATTGATTCTTCGTACCACGTCTTTAATCAGATATTATTTCCAATTCCAAACCATGGTAACATCGGTACTAACTTTATATACGGCCATAGAAATGAGGCAAAAGCCAGTTCTTCTAACAAAAACTTACCTTCCATGTATAACCAGTTGATGTTCTTCAGGTATTCCAATTGGTAAAGTCGCTATAATATTCGAATGCCAACTGGGTTCCCCATTCTTTATTGGCCCATTTATACAGTCTCTCTGTGGTACCTGAAAATATATTAGATTTAAAAAATTTTGATCTAGTTCACTCCGAACGTTTCAATGATCATTTCATTAAATTTGAATCGGTAGGCATCCCTACTCATCGGCAAAGAACACAGAGGATGTAGGAAAGAGAGAAAGAGAAAAAGCCGGCTTATAAAACTCTCGGTACTCTTTTAAAATAGCAAATCATCAAACAACACCTTTTTTTGTTTTACAAATATCGCAAATTAATTAGAAGTAGCCTGTCTAGCACTAGTCCCAGGGCCTTTTATCAACTAGATCATCGTTAACTTTATATAAGAATGATAGGGACAACATCTCCATGTCCTAGGCGCGACAGACAGTCAGGAATCAGTCAGCTACCTGGAATGAGTGGCTATGGCTTCAGAACAAACATAAATCCTCGGAGCAGTGAGGTCTTTCCGTCGTTCTGCGAAGCCCAGAAAATTTCTGAGCTTCAGGAAGAAGCTGGCTGCACCAAATGGGCGTCTAACTGGTCCACACTACATACATACATAGATACACGTTACGCTATCGCTATTGGTTACACAGTAGCTGTTTGTGCCATACAATGGTACATTTATCGGTAAAAGAAAAGAAAAAAGTTGTCTGTAAAGGCATAACAAAACATTGATGAAATGATTGCATACTTTTATCAATAAATTTTTTATGAATTATCACTATTTTTTATAGAAACAAAGAAGGAGTGAATCCTCGGACGCATAGGCCAATCGCGAGGAAGAGAGATAGGTGCGGCGCAAGCGTACAATGAGCGTAACGGGACAATAAGTCATGCTTTATGTCATCACGTCAAAACGTTTTATTACACATAATAAAAAAGGATGATTAGAGAAAGTGCACTAGGTTTCACTGTGTCGTGGGCAGCTAGTTTTTTTTCCATTTGACATATTAATTACTTGATGTAATAAATTCTACATAACACTTATAATGTCATGTTTGACGACTCATTGGTCTAGTGGTTAGTACCCATGACTGCGAATCCAAGGGTCCCGGGTTCGATCCCCGGCTGAGACGAACATCGATGTGATGAGCATTTGGTGTTGTGCTTAGGTCTTGGGTGTTTAAATATATATTTATATGTCTATCTATGTATAATATGTATGTATATCCGTTGCCTAGTACCCATAACACAAGCTTCACCAGCTTAGCATGGGACTCGGTCAATTGGTGTGAATTGTCTTAAAAAAAAAAAAAAAAAAAATTAAACTACTGTTACACATACAAATACTTTCCGTTTCAGCATAGGATAGGAGAAGATTTTGCTTAAAATTGTTCGTAAAAATTTTGTTTTTAAGAAAGTGGTTAAAGATGTGCCTCATATTTCCCCATGTCCCAGTTTGGGGTTTGTTGATACAATAATGGAACTTAAAACGAAGCATTTAAACGTCATAAAAGGAATTGTTAATTGCAGCTGTCTCTTTTCACGACAGCGTAAACGTAATATGACAGAGAGAGAAAGAAATGTGAGAGAACAGACAAGTAAAGTACTCTTAAACAACTCAAAGAGTTAAAAGGAGACAATAATATTTCTGTCTGTTTCTATTATTGAGTCTGTTTTAATTTAAAACTTTGCTGACTTCCTGACCTATTTTGCCCAGTACATTAAAATTTGTATGAATTTTTTTGCTGTCTTTATCTATAGCATGCTTAAAGAAAGAGACATGTCAATTACCTCAAACAAAGGCGGTGCCAGGGTCGGATACAATTCAGTCTTTTGTACATTCAGTGTCGCATCTCTTACTCCGGTTACTTGCACCCAGTTGGCAATAAGGGGACTGGGATTTCGATGTGCATAGCTACAGTAATGAATGCCATTCACCGCCCATAACGTTTCTTTCTCATCTACGAGCACCTCTACTGTGAATAGTGTGTCAATTTTGAAGGGAAATTTACTGAAATAGACACATAAAAACGAATGGTAAATTATATTTTGGTTCAAATAAAATTATACTTTAAATAAATTCTATTCGACACTTTTAGTTGGTTTAAAGGAATTCTACCCAAATTTGCCTCAAATTTCCAATTTTTTTTAAACATTTTTTACGGGCACAGTGTTGGCCTAGTGGCTTACGAGTGCGAGTTCAACCCTTAGGTCGTGCGTTCGAGTCTGTTCTTATACAATTATTCTTTTGTTTTATTCTTAGCACTTGCTCCTACGTTGAAGCCAAACGTCGTCGAGACAAGCAATTTATCCCCCCTCCTCTTGTCAGTAAAATTAAGCAAATCTCCTATCAAAAATAATAGTACATAAACGTATCAATTTTACGTAGGAATCCTCGAAAATGCATTTCGTTTCAAGCATAGACAATGTGTGGATAATATGTGTAAAAAAGTAAATAATTACTGTTGACGTAATCACCAAATAAGAAAATCAAAGACCACCCTATAGTGCTTACGTAACACTTGAACGGCCCCATACCTGTAGGCTGTAGTCTCCTCAGCTCCCCATTTCTCATGGCGCCTCGTATTTCTAACAACATAACACTGGGGTAAACGAACATTGAAATGGACGGCAATATCTCCACCAACTTTATCGGCGTCTCCACAACCGATGTTTATAGCAAACCTGGAAAATAAACATAGATTCCATAGAGTATCACTTACATAGTATAAAACAAAGTCGCTTGCTCTGTCCCGATATCCCTATGTATGCTTAAATCTTTTAAACTACGCAACGGATTTTAATGCGGTTTTTAAATAGATAGAGTGATTGAGAGGAAGGTTTATATGTATAATAACATCAATAAAATATTGGAAAATACTGTTATTTTTGAGGTTTCTAATGTCGTAAATAATTACATTGTTCATTTCATTAAATTTAAATCGGTAGGCAACCCTACGTTCATCGGCAAATAATACAGAGTATTGTATGGAAAGAGAGAAAGAGAAAAACTCGGCATTATAAATGTCTCGGTACTCTCTTAAAATAGCAAATCCCAAACAAAACTTTTTTTTTACAATTTTCGCAATTAATTAGAAGTAGCCTGTCTAGCACTATTCCCAGGGCCTTTTATCAACTAGATCATCGTTAACTTTATATAAGAATGATAGGGACAACATCTCCATGTCCTAGGCGCGACAGACAGTCAGGAATCAGTCAGCTACCTGGAATGAGTGGCTATGGCTTCAGAACAAACATAAATCCTCGGAGCAGTGAGGTCTTTCCGTCGTTCTGCGAAGCCCAGAAAATTTCTGAGCTTCAGGAAGAAGCTGGCTGCACCAAATGGGCGTCTAACTGCGGAAACTGGTCCACACTACATCCATACATAGATACACGTTACGCTATCGCTATTGGTTACACAGTAGCTGTTTGTGCCATACAATGGTACATTTATCGGTAAAAGAAAAGAAAAAAGTTGTCTGTAAAGGCATAACAAAACATTGATGAAATGATTGCATACTTTTATCAATAATTTTTTTATGAATTATCACTATTTTTTATAGAAACAAAGAAGGAGTGAATCCTCGGACGCATAGGCCAATCGCGAGGAAGAGAGATAGGTGCGGCAAGCGTACAATGAGCGTAACGGGACAATAAGTCATGCTTTATGTCATCACGTCAAAACGTTTTATTACACATAATAAAAAAGGATGATTAGAGAAAGTGCACTAGGTTTCACTGTGTCGTGGGCAGCTAGTTTTTTTTCCATTTGACATATTAATTACTTGATGTAATAAATTCTACATAACACTTATAATGTCATGTTTGACGACTCATTGGTCTAGTGGTTAGTACCCATGACTGCGAATCCAAGGGTCCCGGGTTCGATCCCCGGCTGAGACGAACATCGATGTGATGAGCATTTGGTGTTGTGCTTAGGTCTTGGGTGTTTAAATATATATTTATATGTCTATCTATGTATAATATGTATGTATATCCGTTGCCTAGTACCCATAACACAAGCTTCACCAGCTTAGCATGGGACTCGGTCAATTGGTGTGAATTGTCTTAAAAAAAAAAAAAAAAAAAAAATTAAACTACTGTTACACATACAAATACTTTCCGTTTCAGCATAGGATAGGAGAGAGAAGATTTTGCTTAAAATTGTTCGTAAAAATTTTGTTTTTAAGAAAGTGGTTAAAGATGTGCCTCATATTTCCCCATGTCCCAGTTTGGGGTTTGTTGATACAATAATGGAACTTAAAACGAAGCATTTAAATGTCATAAAAGGAATTGTTAATTGCAGCTGTCTCTTTTCACGACAGCGTAAACGTAATTTGACAGAGAGAGAAAGAAATGTGAGAGAACAGACAAGTAAAGTACTCTTAAACAACTCAAAGAGTTAAAAGGAGACAATAATATTTCTGTCTGTTTCTATTATTGAGTCTGTTTTAATTTAAAACTTTGCTGACCTATTTTGCCCAGTACATTAAAATTTGTATGAATTTTTTTGCTGTCTTTATCTATAGCATGCTTAAAGAAAGAGACAAGTCAATTACCTCAAACAAAGGCGGTGCCAGGGTCGGATACAATTCAGTCTTTTGTACATTCAGTGTCGCATCTCTTACTCCGGTTACTTGCACCCAGTTGGCAATAAGGGGACTGGGATTTCGATGCGCATAGCTACAGTAATGAATGCCGTTCACCGCCCATAACGTTTCTTTCTCATCTACGAGCACCTCTACTGTGAATAGTGTGTCAATTTTGAAGGGAAATTTACTGAAATAGACACATAAAAACGAATGGTAAATTATATTTTGGTTCAAATAAAATTATACTTTAAATAAATTCTATTCGACACTTTTAGACCAATTAAAGGAATTCTGCCCAAATTTGCCTCAAATTTCAAATTTTTTAAACATTTTTTACGGGCACAGTGTTGGCCTAGTGGCTTACGAGTGCGAGTTCAACCCTTAGGTCGTGCGTTCGAGTCTGTTCTTATACAATTATTCTTTTGTTTTATTCTTAGCACTTGCTCCTACGTTGAAGCCAAACGTCGTCGAGACAAGCAATTTATCCCCCCCCCCTCCTCTTGTCAGTAAAATTAAGCAAAGCTCTCAAAAATAATAGTACATAAACGTATCAATTTTACGTAGGAATCCTCGAAAATGCATTTCGTTTCAAGCATAGTCAATGTATGGGTAATATGTGTAAAAAAGTTAATAATTACTGTTGACGTAATCACCAAATAAGAAAATCAAAGACCCCCTCTCCCCCCTATAGTGTTTACCTAATACTTGAACTGTCCCATACCTGTAGGCTGTAGTCTCCTCGGCTCCCCATTTCTCATGGCGCCTCGTGTTTCTAACAACATAACACTGGGGTAACCGGACATTGAAATGGACGGCAATATCTCCACCCCCTTTATCGGCGTCTCCACAACCGATGTTTATAGCAAACCTTGAAAATAAACATAGATTCCATAGAGTATCTATTCATAAAAATTAAAAACTCAAACAGTTTTACACTGTTTTATCTAGTCTCTTGTCTCTTTCCTTTAAATTGTATTACGCTGTGATGAAAAGGACAGATCACAGATGAGTGTAGTACCTACTCTTCGTTTTAATTTTCATTATTTTGCTTGTATAGAAAAGCCTACACGGGGTAGATATGTTTGTGCTTTGAGTAATTTCTTATTAATACTTATGCGAATTTGTGATTTATATCTTTATGTTAATTCTTATTTAGAGAGTAAAAAGATGTGGGGGAAGGAAGGTGCTTCAAAGAGAGCTGCCGCGTCTCCTGCGAGACTCGGAGCTCGTGTTGGGCCGTTGGGTGGTCACTAGCCTGAAGGACAGGACGGAAGTTCACTGAAGTGAGAAAAGAACTTTGTAAGGGACTTCGCCTTCACCGTTGATGACGGTTTTTATATGACGGTGAATAAGGACCAAAGGCCTTTGTTGCTCGTCGATATATACTCAGCGGGAAATACTTTGATAGTGCGATTCAGGAAATGACGTCATCGTACTTATTTATAGCCAAAGATTGTGTCGCTACAAATACATATAACAATCGTTATATTAGACAAATATATACTACACTATTTCATATATTTTTTAAATTACATCAGATCTTAAAGCATTCTTCTACTATACCATGTTGTAGTCATAGGAACATAGTAAAACTTCAATTTGTAGTAGGAAAAAATAAGTGAAATAAAAAGTAGGATCGAAGGATTTTATGAAGCAATAGCGTGTCGTTTATTGGTTGCGTGACCTTTGTATAACGATTTTGTGCCTAAGTTACCCACCCTCTTTAACCCATAAACATGTTGAAAATCGTTAATTCACTAAACAAACAAAATAAGGAAATATTTAACTCTACTTATTCGCTGATACATAAATGTACTAAGTCTGAAGTAGTGAAAGAATGTTTATAAGATATAAAGATTTGAACTCAACACGGAAGGGCAAGTTATATTGATATGGCGCTTATTTCAACTAAACACATACAATAGTTTCGGTACAATTTGTATACAACATTATATTAAAGAATTTAACATCGTAAGCATTGGTAGGTTACAATAATGCCACATTATTACGGTACCGTTCGGTTGGATATACTTAGGTATACGCGAAATAGAACTAATCTGAGTGTACGACCGACCAGGCTCCAAAAGATAAACCACTCCTTATATGGAAATTGTATTCGTTTTTACAACAAACTCCCAAGCGAAATTAGAGAATTATCACTAAATTAATTCAAAGCCCTCGTTAAACGATAATTAATCAATAAAGCTTTTTATAAATTTGAGGAATACTTAAATGATCCTAATCCTTGGGATTGATCATTGAATTGCTCCAGTTCAAACAATTTGTATACTTCGCGATTAAAAAGAGTGGCGGAAAGTTTCTTGCCAGTTCTTCTTACCCGCTCTACGCCCTTGACTTGCGAACTAGTAGTAAATGTAAATTTGAGTTTGAATATCATACAGATAAAGTATACTTTTTCCTGTCTCCTACTGCATATTATTTCCTGACCAGGCTGCGCACGAGTGAAGATTTATTATTAAATTTATTTTTTATAAATAAAATTTTGATGTTCAGGGGACTAAAATAATTTTTAAGATGGAGTTTTTTTTATAATAAAGCCTGCGGGACGTCCAAAAAGGGCAGTCGCAGCCCATAGACACCCATTTTTAGTGGGTGCGTTGCCGGCCTTTGACGGAGGAGTATACTCGAGTTTAGAATAGTTGGAGGTCGTATCTCTCAGGGAAGAACCCCACCGGGAGTCGATTTCACAGTTCGCTAGTTCGCAAAAGAAAATGCCTTTTGAAACGGACTGTGTTGAGTTTATCGTTTCATACAATTCTTTCTTCCTTCCATCTTTCATATAAATCCTGCCCATTGAAATGTTACAATTTTAGGGCCAAACTGAGTATTTTTTTCGATGGATAGTTTAGAAGATATAGCCAAAAACGTGTTTTCACCCCTTTTACCAAGATGGCGGACGGGGGACAAGGGCACCAACCCCACAAACTTGGGTTTACGCTGGTATTTACCCCCTACATGCCCATAAATAAAATTGCGTCCTCTAAAAAATGTTTAGTCCATGTAACATTTCAATGGACTAAATATCAAGTTCTGGTGGAGGAAACGGTAAGCGAAATGATATGCGGAAATATAAAAGTAATAAGATATATGTATATGTCTTACCTACCATGGTAAATCTTCTGAAGGCGTCCCCGTACACACGATATGAGATCCAATTGAGAGAGGTTCTATTAACGTTTGACTAAACTTAACTTCTTGCGCTTCAGCCAACTGAATCTGAAAATGTGTTTATATAATCGATTAATTGACGAGCAGTGTTGACCAAGTGGTCTTCCAGTCGCGACTCTCATCCCTGAGGTCGTAGGTTCGATCCCCGGCTGTGCACCAATGGATTTTCTTTATATGTGTGCTTTTAACATTAGCTCGAACGGTGAAGGAAAACATCGTGAGGAAACCGGCTTGCCTTAGTCACAAAAAGTCGGCGTGTGTCAGGCACAGGAGGCTGATCACCTACTTGCCGATTAGATTAACAAATGATAATGAAACAGATAGGACATAGGTACAGAAATCTGATGCCCAGAACAAAAAAATTGTAGCGCCACTGATTTATTTAAATCTACGATGAAGGCAGTTCGATTCTATGGAATATAGGCAGAACATAATCACGTACTAAAAAAAACAGTGTTCTATTCTGCCTTTGTTCAGGTCACTATACGATCTCGGGTTCTGTCAATAATGTCCATAGAAAATTTTGACAGATCAGACAATATTTGTGCCTGACTTTAGAAGACGTTGTCCTGACCCACACTGGTCACTTAACGAAGAAGAAGAAAGCGCTGACTAAAGAGAGTCAGTAAAATAGTGTCTGTAAGACTTTAAATAGAACAAAATATTGACCAATGACAGCATATATTTACACGATAGATTGATTTATAAGAATTATAACCACCTTACAGGAAATTGATAAATGTAAATTATCGGATATTTAGTAGGGGAGCGCGGGGCTTGTTGTTACAGGGGTAAATAGTAACAGACCTTTTTCAATAGGAATTTGAATTTTATTCACGTTTTTTTTTACCTAATCTTCAACTTATAACGTGCCACGCCACTTTACCACAGCCAGGGTCCTGCCAGGCGGCTCAGTGAGTGGGTGTGTGCAAACGCTTAATTGTTGACAGGAAACCTATAATTTTACTAACGTAAATTTTTGGTTAGTTTTACTATTTTCGTAACTTTGAAGTTTTATGTATTTTATTTTATGCTAAAATATAACTATTTATGATGTTGTATAACAGTTTTCAAGATTACTAAGTTAATTTAATATTTATCGTGATAAATATTAAGAACTATATCAAGGGGCTAGTTGTAACAAAACCTCGGGGTTTGTTGTAACATGTTACAATTTGCCCCCAGATTGCTGTAAGTTACTGACGGCCGATGTTCAGTTTTCCCCGGCTTAAATACTCAGAAATGTTCATTCGCGGTGGACCTGAAGATTGCATTGGAGCTGGCAATTCTTCAGGGTGGAGGATGACTGATAAAGAATTTTTTGATTTTTGTAGATAACTTTATCAAACACGCCGAAACCTACCAAGAAAGAGCCAGTTCTGTTACTGCTCGATAATCATGGCTCACATGTGAATGTTGTCTCTCAGTTGTGAGTAGTGTCAGCTCAGTTGTCGAAAAAGCCAAAGAAAACAAAGTTATCATGTTATAGTTTTCCTCCCATTGCTCCCACAATTTTCAACCTATGTATGTAGGAGTCTACGGCCCTTTTAAAAACTACGTGAACAGAGCACAGACTGCATGGATGTATAATAATCCAGGAAAAACGATGACAATTTATGACATCCCAAGTGTAGTGAAGGAGTCATTATCAGTGGACTTAAAGCTTCTGGTATTTGGCCTTTGAATGTTGATATTTTCCAAGATAGTTTATGCGAGAGTATTAGATACTTTGCGCTCTCTTATGTTACTGATCATCCAGAGCCTACAGAACAATCAGAAAATGTTCTAAATGAAAGTGAGAATTTATAGTTGAGTCTTAAACATCCAGAACTATTAGATTCTGCTCCTGAAGTGGATATCAGCACAACACAAATTATACGCCACATTGAAACTGCGAACAAACTAACTCCAAGTTGCTCTGGTCAAAATCTATTTTTCCCACCAAAAGTTAGACCATTACCAAAGGCGCCACCACGAAAAACAAATATAAATTGCAGACGCAAAAGGAAGTCTGCTGTTCTGACTGATACGCCTGAAAAAGAAGCTTTGAGAGTAGAATATGAAGAAAAGATGAAGAAAATGCAAAAAGAAGATGATAAAGAAAAGTGAAAGGGGAAGGAAAAGTTAACAAATCTGCGATGGTAAGATGTAAGGTAGAACTAAGAGATAAAATGATCCAAGATGTGAAAAAATTAAACGATTGAAGGTGTCATTTTTGTTGTTACAACTAGCCCCAACCACGGGGTAAGTTGTAACACTTCTCTTTTTTAAAAAAAAATAATTGTGAGATAGTTACCTGTAGATTTGATAATATTTCGATTCGACTTCATAGATAAATAGTTAGAGTATCGATCAAAGTTTATTTAGTAGTAATTTAGCCAATATTCTTCATGATATTCAATTATTTGTTAAAATTGTTACAACTAGCCCCACGCTCCCCTATAAATAATTAACTTACAGCATATCTACGTCGACAAAAAAGTTTTTTAGTAATTACCTCGCACACGTTCATGATAAACTAACGGGCCATATCTTGAGCCATTGCTGTATAATATATCAATAGATAATAATCTATCGTATTTACATAGGTGTGGACTAAATGATATTCAAATAGTTTTTCAAGAAGTCGGTGAAATTCGAAATCTCAAAGTATTTCTGTATCCGTGACTATTTAGCTAGAGTGGAACTCGCGTTTATAGCTCCATATGGATGTGATTAACCTTTTGGGATATAGAGCGATCAGCGACAGCGATCCAAATTTCAATAATATTATTTTGTTCTGCGCGATTCCAATTCTGCGACAGACCTACGGATATTGAGAAAACTACATCGAACTGGCATAAATGGTATCGCTGTCGATATTGGAAGTTACAGAGTCCATACTCTGTAGGTACGTAAAAATTATATCGATAAAAATTTGTTTACCTTTGCATGTAATTTTAGATTAAGTTTTAAAGTTGTGTTGTATGAGACATGGTTTGTCTTCTGATATTTTATTTTTCTCCTGTTTTTGTGTTATTGTGATGTACAAAAAGTATTACTAACCCGAAGCTGACAATTCGTTCTCAATGATTTTTATGTTTTTTTATTGAAATGAGTCACGATAACGGTCATTTAAAATCTTCAGGGTTTCTTTAGTAGTTAGAAATGTTTTTGGAACAAAAATTAT
The DNA here is from genome assembly GCA_905332375.1 of Pieris macdunnoughi. NCBI lineage: Eukaryota > Metazoa > Arthropoda > Insecta > Lepidoptera > Pieridae > Pieris > Pieris macdunnoughi. The sequence continues at coordinate 1,925,669 of CAJOBZ010000020.1, forward strand.
TACAAGCGGGCTTTTTAACTGTAGTTATGAGTAGTGGTATGTTTAAGGGTTTTCTATGACGGTGTTAATATCTTAACATTCATACCATGTTATCAAAACGATAGGTACTGAGTCACACCTCATGCCTAAGTATGAGGTCATCAGACCAAAGAAATTAATTTGTGCCAGGGACAATCTTAGCAGACTGTGAACGCTCCGTAAGGCGTGGTACCTGACTAAACTTAATGAAATACTGGCCATTTACATATTTAAATTGATATTTGAAGTAATTACATAAACGCTTATCATTTTTATTGATTTTACTTGGCATCCCACGACGCCATCTGTAAAATTAGGTCATTCACCTCAAATCAAGAAATTTTGTACAAAATCTTTATAATTAATTAAGAACATATTCTCATCATATTATGTAGCCCAACCGCCTATCCGCCGCAATCCGAAGTAACGCCTTCATTTTATTTGATTCCCTGCGAATCTATAATCGAACAAACTTTGATGTTGTTCTCTTACCAACCTTAATTATTACAGGAATATAATTAATAAACAATTTTCCTTACTATTTGAATAAGTTTATCTAAGCAGTGTTAATATTAAAATTTTATTGCAACGATTAAAATGTACATAACAAAATGACGTCAGCTGTGAGAAAAAATTAACCTTCAAGACGTTAGGTATTGAAGCGATAAGAAAATCAAACTTATTCTTAATTTATGACGGTTAAATATATATTTTTTAATAATATACTAATAAAATACTCTACAAGAATCGGTAATGCGTTTTGCGCTTAAACCGCGGAACGAAAAAAAGTCTACAAATGTTTTTACGGGTTCGATTTTTTTACGGCAATACGCTGAATTGACTTCTATTTCAAACTCATGTTATTTTCTAGGCCATGAAGGAATGTTATTGTAAACAAAGTTACCACAATTAGCAACATTGCTAAGAACTCAGAATGAATCAAGTTTTTTTCTGTTTGTTATTCTATATATTTTATTCATACAGTAATAAAATTGTATAATACAAATTTAAACAATTTTTTATCTGTATTTTTGGTCGTCATGGTAACCGGGGTCATCTATTTAAGAATTAAAATGTAGGTTATTACAATAGAGATTGCTTGTAACCACCACAACATACATTAACACAACAGCGTTAAAAAATACATACAGTTAGTCGAGTGTCAGAAGCTTTCAGTTACAGTGCTGTTAACAACATCTCAAATTACCGGTGAAATTGGAATCTCTTCATTAACATCGTTTTGGCGGCAAAATAAACGGCGACAAAACGCACCACAATTACGACAACAGACCATCGTGATTCGATTTAGACGTTCGTCATCGCAAGAGGCCAGGAATTGCACTGCCCACAAATGATATCTTTGGCTCACGAAAATATCCGTACAATCGTGCTATTGGGTGCCCGCGCCCCAGATACGTCCGTAACCCTCAGCATTTAGTATTAGAATGTTTGTTCTATGTATTAACGTATAACAGTATTTGCGTGTACTTTGCATGCTTAGTAACTCGTAAGCTTTCAAACTATAATAGGGACCATTGTATGTGCCCTGTTTACTCGTATTTTAGGCGAATCGGCTAATCTGAAACAATTATTGTTTTTCTGGGCATTGACCCAGACCTCACAACATTAATTTGAAAGTCATTGAAGCAAAAAAATCTAAATAATTCAGTGTATTACTTTGTTTAATTTACCTTTGATTGCATGCAAATAGAATACAAAACCAAATAGAATACAAGAAATACACACAAAGATTGCTATCTATTACAACCCCATGATAAAAGAGATAACAATGAAAAGTGGAGTAAACAATAATAATCATTTACTAATCTGCAGAAAAATTGTTTGAATATCTTGAGATTAAAAGCAATTTATGTAATAATTCAACAGCTGAATAATTCATTAAGTTCTTGCATGAGGGATTTAATTCATATTAATCTACATACAATAATTATTTAATGATCACACATGTCCCAACTTATTAATAAACATTAAAAGCTATTCTTCAGTGGCAATGACTCTATTTCTAGTCTTATAAATTCAACAGTTATGTCATAAAAGCCACAGTAAAAACACTAATGGTTAATGGTTGGTGGACTCACTTTCCGCACTTAGACTGTCATTTGGTCTGTTGTAAAGACAAATGATATGACACTATTACCAATGTGTAAAGACACATTGGTAATAGTGTCTTTCCGCACTGCGCAGAGAAATCTGTGTGTAAAGACACTATTACCAATGCATATTTTGACTACTAACAAATATTCTTCTTAAGTTCTCATGTTATTTTCACACATGTATATCCTTTCTGTAACATTGATGTTTCAGAGCAAAAATAAATAAAATAGATACTATGTTCGTAACCATGGTTTCCAATTTACATTATAGGTGTGGTAACACACACAGATACTTAGTTGTTTTTTAAATTGCGAGAAATATGTGATGAGCATCATTGGAGGTTGCAAGAACTTCTCTTGATAAAAGACAAAGCAAATCTTGTGAATTAGGTCAGTGTCAAAAATCAAAATGAATATATTGGTCTGTACCACAATATTATTCAGTGTGCACAATGCATGCATAAGTAGGCATCTCTGAACAAGTTAGTACATGACTAGCACTAACCTAACACATACAAAAATGCATAAGTTTATTGTTAAAAGCTTTCTTATCACATTTCTTCAAAGACAAGGTTGCCTTGCTTATATCACCAAAAATAAAGGTTTAAGTATGCATATACACATATCTTCCAATTTAATAGGCAAAGTTACAGTTAAAAAATAATGTTCAATGTCAGCAATTATCCACACAGGTTTCGTTTCTTTAGATCAGTACTATATAATTTAAGTGTAACCATGTAAATTAAATTTTGCTTTGGATATGTGTATCAATCTTAGAATGTTGTTATCAGTAGTGTATACTTAATAACTAATTTTAAATTTAAAAACCTTGATATCCCACAAAGTAATACTTTGTGGGATATCAAGTTTTTAAATTGAATGTGAGATACTCTAAGAGGAAATATGATTCAGTATTGCATGACTTTTGAAAAGTAAGTACAATTTCTATACACTTGAAACCTCTATTTGGTAACTATAAACAGTGAAATAATATAGTTATTGAATCAACAACTATTAAAAACGTTTCTTAATGAACAATAATTCATTTAAGGATACCATGTTAAATGCCTAGTAAGTGTCATATTAACTTGCAAGCAAAAGGTCACAATATCATATTTCAAAATTCAAACGTATATAGAGTAGTACATGGGATGATATAAAAACTTCAAAATAATTAATAGCAATTTCCATTAAAAGTACTGACCTCAAAGTCTAGGGCATCTTCTGCAAAATCATATTCAATAAATTCTTTAGGCACTTGTCCTTCCTCAACGTTGTCCATCGTTATACAGTTCACACATTTTATTCCCCCTGGCATATTGAAAATTATTTATTTAAACTAAACCTCTGACAGCAAGATAAAAAAACATTTTACAATAACAATAGGAGTAGTGTTTTAATTTCATGTTTGTTTTATGAAAATCGTTTTCCGGCCAAAAGTTGTATTGTTAACATTTATTATTTACTAGATAGTCAATTTAATAATACCTATAAATTTAAATTCAATATCGCTATTCAGTGAGAAAGAGATATAAGGGCAACATTCTAAATTTACATTACTAATCCTTCCTTATGTACATCGTACATGTAACTGAAAGTTGCAATTTAAAAATCCATTGAGATCAGAGAGTATCAACTATCAATGGAATAAACATAGGTTAATAGTTAATACTCTATGATAAATATTTCGCCTCAGTATTTAGCAATATTTTATTGCAATATTTTTGTTTGGATTGCTCCGTTAGTAGTTTTCTATAGTTTATGTTTAGATGAGGTCAGTGTTGCTAATTACGAAAATATGCCGCAGATATTTTCTATTTATTGAGATGGAGTGCGTGGTGAAAAACAAAAATTAAAAATTTTTCATATGGTAATGTCAAGTATCATCCATCAAATCAAAGTACGAGATCTGTCAAGTGTCAACCGCTGCTGAGATTTTGTGATTAACTCCTTAAATTTGTTGTTTTTATGAAAATGTCAAAAGCGCCACTTCGAACTCAAGCGAGAAATATTGTTTTCAATGTTTTTCGTTAAATAAAGGAAGAAGAAAAGAGTTGACCGGTAAGTTGGACTGAGTGATTTTGATACTTTTCGTTTATTTTATATTTCTCTTCGGTACTTAATTGTGACTTCTTTTATAAGGGTTACTAAGTAGTACTACTATATGGCGAATAGTAGCTGAGGGCACTGAATGATGCAAAGGAGAGGGGGGAAGAAGAAAATCAACTTGGACAGTTTCAATTTACAGTTGATTGTGAATAAAGTAAAGGAATTCTATACAGTTTGGAAGGAAATTCTAACAGTAATGAAACCGTTACAAATTCTTCGACAAGGTATTGAATTCAACGGAGGATGAGAATCTTTGTGGTTAGAAAAATATTAAGTAGAATGATTTAAATTATATATAATAAATTCATATATAATTTACGATTGATTGGTTTTTTATGACATATATTCATATATTTATATTAATTCATATAAATATATTAATACAAAAGACATCAATAAAAATTAAGCAGTATTCAAGATCATTTAATCCAAGTTCCCCAGTATTGCCCACAAAAATTTTTTATTTCCCTATTTGCCATGAGATTTGAATATACCTATGGTGTGATGTTATAAGACGTGCTAGATTGTATTATGCGCTAAATAATTTTTTGATCTTTTTGGGATCCCAGATTTAGGGTTACTGTAAAAGATTCCAGATAATTATTTATTTGCTTAAGCTACTTTTAGCTATTTGTAGCTACTTACGAGTACTATACAATATTCAAAAAATTACACTATACACAAAAACGGAATACACATTTAAACACACACAAAGCACAGTTACACCTATACAAATACAAAAAAAAAATATAAAGAATATATGTATTTATAATAAATTCTAAATTCTAAGATTCATAGTCCATGAGGAATAACAAAGCCATTCTATCTAATAAAGGATACTTGAGTCTTTATATAATTTCTTAAGCATTTTTTAGACACATTAAATATATCTATTTGCTGGTAATTTCTGTTATAATCTGAAGGTATACGATACATGACTGAGTTACGTAAATAGTTTGTATTAGACCGAGGAATTTCAAATAGTTTGCCTTGTATTGTGTGAAGAAGGGGCGTGAAAAAGTAAAAGCAATAATAAGTCAGGACAGTCAATTAAACCGTTGCAAATAGCGTGTAAAAACATAAGGTCGTATTGTTTACGTCGACATTCTAATTTATTTATTTATGCACCAACAAAGTAAACACTAATACAAGCAATGTAACACAAACACAAGCCAAGTGCTACCCCAATTATAGGCGCATACAACATTCTAAAGTTTTATAAACACATTAAAAGAAGAAAAATAAAGTTAAGATAAAATAAAATAAAATAAAAACATTACAAAATTAATTGAATTAATTGAATAACCCCATAGTCTTAATGAGTAATCAGCTGAGCCGCTAACTTTTTGAAAATTGATGGGGAGTTTGAAAACAGATCTATTTGGGGGAATTCGCGACCCCCCCATTGCGATCCAATACCACCATCAATTTCAACGCTATGAATTAAATTATAACTCCTTAAAGATCTATTTAATGGAGCATTCTGACCCAGATTTGATTTTGCAAACTTAATTCTGAAAGGAGGCTTTGCAAATCGTTGCAGCTTTTTAGGAACAGAAATGTTTACTCTGGACAAGATATCAGGGGTATCCAAAATTCCATTTATAAGTTTATACAGAAACATGATATCAAGCAGCTCTCTACGATGACGAAGTGATTTAAGGTGAAAATGTAATAGACGATCGTTATAACTAGGAAGTTTCCTAGCCATGTTGCAACCATAGGATAGGTGCCATAAAAATCGCTTCTGTACATTCTCCAAGCGCTTGATATAGATACCGTAATGCGGATTCCACACAGGACTGCAATATTCGAGAATACTACGTACGAGACATGTGTAAATTGTAACATTAGTGCTGGGATTCCTAAATTCCTTACAATTACGCAGGACGAAGCCCAACATCCTAAAAGCCCTATTTGTAATATCATCAACATGCAAGTTAAAACGCAATTTACCATCCAGAATCACACCTAAATCCCGAGTATGGCTGACTTCCTTAAGAAATGCTTGATTAATATGATAGACTCTGGTTGGCGAGCGTTTTTTCCTGCTGAATCGAACAACATGACATTTTTCAGGATTCAAATTCATTCCGTTTAAACTACACCACATCATCAAATTGTCCAGATCATTTTGCAGTGACATTGCTTCCTCGGGTGAGTTCACAGTTCTATATAATTTTAAATCATCAGCGAACATCAAGAATTTAGACCCTTGAACGCAGCTTCCGATGTCGTTAATGAAAATATTAAAGAATAATGGACCTAAGTGTGACCCTTGAGGCACTCCAGATATGGCAGTGAATTCTTTGGATTTGTACCCACCAACTACAACTACTGACTGCCTATTTGACAGGTATGATCTGCACCAATTTAAAAATATGCCATCAATTCCAATAGAGGAGAGTTTGTGTATCAACATAACATGGCTCACCCTGTCGAAGGCCCTGCTGAAATCGGTGTATATTGCATCATATGATTGCCCACGATCAACCCCCTCAGCAAGATCCTCCACGAAGGAAACCAAATTAGTCGACGTGGAACGTGACTTAGCGAATCCATGCTGTTCAGGTGCGATAAAATGTTTGAAGTGACTCGATATTATTGGGCACAAAATAGATTCAAAAACCTTCGCGAAAGTTGGAAGTATAGATATAGGTCTATAATTTAATACCGCACTCGTGTCACCACTTTTGAACAATGGTATTACAAGAGCACTTTTCCAAACCGTTGGGAATATTCCAGAGTTAAGAGAGCTATTAATAATAATGCTGAGTGGTAGTGCTAGTTCACTAGCACATTTTATCGCAAAAATAGAAGGTATTCCATCGGAACCAGCACCTTTCGAAGGGTCCAGTCTTTTTAAAACTCTGAAAACTTGATCAGTAGTTACCGATATTGAAGTTAAACAATTGGTTGACGAACTAGACTGGCCACTGATCGATATGTTGTCCGAGTTGTATACCGACGAAAAATGTGATGCGAAAAGATTGCAAATGTCTGACCCCGACGAAGCTACTTCATCACCTAAAGACATCCGGGCAGGGTAAGAGCTTATCCTTCCTCTTTTTTGCTTGATAAAGCTCCATATAAGTTTTGGATTCGTAGATAATGAAGTCTCTAAGCGTTTTAAATATAATCTATAGCTTAAGTTATGGAGTTTTGTACATCTATCCCGTAGCATTTCAAAAGTAATTAAATCTCGAGGATTTCCGTATTTGCGATATTTGGTGCGATATTTGAATTTTTCGTTGATTACCTTCACCAGTGCCGCGGAGAACCATATTGGATATTTACTAGAACGTGGTTTGGATTTTGGAACATGTTTAGAAATTATAACTCTAAGAATTTTATAGAACTGTGCTACCATATCGTCAACGCTAGCACAATAGGAAAGGTCACTGTGCCAAGGAATATTATTTAGATCACTTGTAATCTTTTCATAATCTGCTTTATGGAATCGAAACCTGGCTTCTTCATGGGAATAGAGTTTTTCTTTATGAACAATATCAATACAAAATTCAATCGGAGGATGCAGAGGGTCAACACTTGAAAGAGGATCTTTGCTCTCACTTACATGAGAGATTACCATAGAGCTCATTATTAGATCTAGAATTCGGTTTTTGCTGTTAAGGCAATTATTAAATTGTGAAAGATTATTTAACGACATAAAGTCTATAACCATGTTATTTAACATACTATTTGTCGTTATTGGTATTAACGTGGAATTAAGTGTCCCGTTCCAACGTAGGCTACTCATGTTAAAATCACCAAGAACGATGATGTTAGAGCTGAGATTTTCAATAATACAATTGGCGTTATGAATAAAGTGCTTTAAAATATGCTTTTGTACAGGAGGGGAATATACGCAGCACATATGTACAAAAGATCGATTTCACCCTTACTGTTAACTAGTTCCAGTTTAACCCAGATATCCTCACAGTCTGATTCGTGGGCACAAATACGGTATGACTGTAAGCGCTTGGAAACAGCTATCAATACCCCACCCCCTAGTTTATTGCTGTGAAAACCACTGCTTTCCCGATCGCGCCTATACACTACATAACGATCGTCAAATAATTCATTATCCGATACACTGCTGTTTAACCACGTCTCTGTAAAAACTATTACATCAAAATTACAGCACAAAACATTACTAAACAGTTCAATAGTTTTGGTTTTTAGTCCTCTAACATTTTGATAAAAACAGTTTAAGATGCCCTTAGTAAAAAACAATGTCAAATTTAGCGGCATTATGACAACTTATTTACTAAATCAATGTCTTTAACGTAGATATAACTTGACTGCTCATCCTTCCGCATGTATATCCTCGCGTCTCGTACCCAAACGAATTTATATCCAAGTTCTTTGGCTTTAGAACGGGCAGCTGCGTGCAAGCGCTTGTTCTCATGGGTAAGGTGTTCTGCTACATAAATAGCAGCCTTCTTATTAGCACCGATACCCAAATGACTGGTATTCAACTTGTCTTCACGATTGATTTTGTTAAATTTACTAGTTGCTGCTAGAAACTCGTCACGAAGACGTGGGCTATTAAATTTTACGAGTATTGAACGGGGGCGAGGACTAGAGTTGTTAATCTTAGCTAGTCGGGAGCAGTAGTGAATTTGCGTCTCGCTAATAGGGCACTTGATCACTTTTCCTAGCTGCATTACAGTGTTTATTAAATTTTCCTGTTTATTTTCAGGGACACATTGAATTTCCACGTTTGAAGAACGCACATGCTGATCCATTTGTGCCAGGCGAGAAGATAAAGATATATTGGTAGCTCTTAGTGACTCGGTCTCTGATTTTAGTACTCCGATTATCTTAGTTTGCTCTGCTTGATCGGCCTTCACTTTCTCGAGCTCTGCGTTAAAGTAAGTCATCGACGCCTCGAGGGAAGATACGGCGTTTCGAACCTCTAACATTTCAGGGTGAATTTTGTGCGTAAATAATAAATATTATTTACGCACAAAATTATTCTCGAATGATATCCCGTATACTGCTGGGCGATATGCAAGAGCAATTTTTTTCAGTGCGAGCCTTCGTGCGCTGTGTGACGAACTCCAGGTGAGGTGATTCAAGGGCAACGCTATTATTACTACGGACAGGGGTGTTTGAATTATCGCCTCCCTTGCGTTCGCGACTTTGACACTGCAAGCAGATCCATTTCGATTTAAGCTCAACAGACATCGCATTATACTCTGGCAGTGAATAGTTTATGCAAAAATGATGATATTCAGCCTTACAGCGTGAGCAATTTAATGATGGAGTGTTTGCTACACTTTTTAGACAGGCGTTACATTTCCTATGGTCGGCCATGTTCTATTTTTTACGTTAAGTTTAGTTTTTATATATTGTAATTGTAATATAATAATCACAAATTAAAATTGTTATCTCCAAAGTCACAACCAGTTGTAAATCCGTGTGCTGTAACTCCATAAAACACACAAGCAACGTACTCACATAAAGATCGCAAGATACCGTCATGCGTTGCACAATAATTTTGCGTTTCTTTGGCTTGTCACTGAACAGTTTCTGTTGATAACACTTCACGCTACACAGTGCCAAAAAATAATTTAATGTATATACTCAAAAAGACTTTTAAATAACTATAAAAATTTAAATTCTAAATATATTCGGGACTGGCAGCCTTTTAGACAAACTGCTTGTCTTCCATTGCGAACGAGGATTCGACCCACCGAAGTAAATTGCCGTGTATTCTCATAAGCATCATACATTTTTGATAAAACGTGTACACAACATCGACTTACATTATTATAATTATAAATATTGCTCGCGATTTTTTATTAATGCAGCAATATAAAGTACCCTCAGAGGCCCTTAACCTTTTCGAACAACTAGACGCTCACCTTATTATAGTAGACCAGCGCTTATTGTGGTATACATTTCCTAACTCTTGGTACTATATCAATTCATAATGACTTAAAGCGTCTACACATGGCCATAAATTCAGTGGCGATATCAGGACAATGGTGGTGGGGATGAAATCAGAACCAATTTCTGAGTTAGGGTTGATATTAAAATTAGGGTACGATTTGCCTACACACGAAACGATCTACGGACCGATCTAGGGTGCTCCCCACTACTTCCCCGATATTGCCCCTGACTTTAGGTCCGTGTTTTGTCTACACACGCACTTTTAGACAAAATAATGATGCAGTTTCAGGGTACTCGCTCCGATTTCAGGCTCTTGGTTACTTAACCATAGATGTAGGTGGTATTTATGTACAAAAAAACCAATGAGTATAGATAGTAGTTGAATTTATTTATTTTATTAAAAATATTACATTTTCATATGCCAAAAACTTCGCTATTATTTATTTGTGAGAAGCGCAGAATTCGTAGAAAATCTTGCTGCTGACTTCTTTGAACTCTTCCACCATCAAATTCTAAGTTACGTGCCAAACCTTGCAGTATTAAGCGTTGGCGCGTATCCAGTTTGTGTAACTAGAAACTCGAGTGTTGACGCCTGGAAAGCGTGGGTGAGCGCACGTGTATCCCCAAGACGTAATCCCGACAAGTATATCTTTTTTGTGTAATAACGGTCCTCCTGAGTCACCCTGGCATGTATCTTTGCCCCCTTCATCAAGAACACCGGCACATAACATCGTTCCTGTGATATCAGGCCAGTCTTCGAAACCAGGCTGTTTCTTGAGAGCGGCATACCTTTCAGCGCAAATATTTTGATTGATAACTTTTAGATCAACATCCCGCAGCTGCTCCGATGGTCTACCTCCAGACTGAAATATAAGACAAAGCTTTATGTTTATTATAATTTAAGATGCAAGTTTAGGTACCTATCGCACAGATTTCGTTTATACGCCCTAGCAAATGTAGAACAAAATGGCTTTGATGGTAATTAAAAATGATCATTATATAACTGGAAATTAAATCTTTTTTAATAGTCAGACGAAAACCCTTTTTATAAGCCTTCGCCTCCATTGAATACGGAATGTACCGTAATATGTATTATAGCATAACATATATTAATTACCTTATATTTGATGGATCAGTTTTAGTTTATAAATTATTTAGATTCTTACCGACGTTGTACCCCAACCAACCGCATTGACCGTTGTTCCAGCGGGAAGATTATAACTGGGACCTGCAATACGTGCTCGGCCTACTCGACTAGACATTATAGCGCCGACTTGTAGTTTCACAATAGCTATGTCATTGAGTTGTAATGCCTCAATATAATTTTCATGCAATTTTAACTCAGACACTTTGAATGTGTATCCACCGCTTGAAGACAATGTTGAACCAAGAACGACTCTCCAAGCCGATGGCAAGGCACCGCTGTAAAGACGAAGTATTATGGTTCGGACATAAATGGCGCTATTTCTCATGAACAGAAATATTGTTTTTTTTATAATTTAGTCATAAAATAAAATAAATAAATCAGTGGCGCTACAACCTTTCTAGGTCTTGGCCTCAGATTTCTGAATCTGTTTCAACTTTCATGATCATTTTTTAAATGTAATAGGCAAGTAGGTGATCAGCCTCCAGTGCCTGACACACGCCATCGACTTTTTGGGTCTATGACATATCGGTTTCCTCACGATGTTTTCCTTCACCGTTCGAGCAAATGTTAAATGCGCACATAGAAAGAAAGTCCATTGGTGCACAGCTGGGATCGAACCTACGACCTCGGGTATGAGAGTCGCACGCTGAAGCCACTATTTATTTATTTATTTATTTAGTTATAAAGCCCACAACATCACACACAGTCATAAGTCCACCAACTATTTCACAAAATCCCACATCTAAAATGTGTGACAGTTAATGCAAGCATAAGTTTCTCAGTAATAAAATCAAATAGAAATTAAAAAAAAAAAAACACAACTAAAACACACACGACAATGCAAGCACACATTAAAATAAAATAAATTTTTTAACATAAACATAAAATAAAATTTTCAACAACTATGTGCAGAAAAAAAAAGAAAAATCATCAGAAAAACAGCGAAATTAGGTTCTAGAAAGGCACCCCACAATGCTTTCTCTAAAACCGATCAGCCCACTACCGAATATATCCAGCTCTGGATACGCTGTGTTCAATTTGTTGAAATCGCGAAGAATTCGAACGAGAGGTGCCTGAACTCCTAGGTTGGTTTTGGCAGATGGAATTTGGAATATATTACCAACTAGACCAATACTACTCTAATTCAGTAATATCTGTAGGTTATTATCTGGGAATATGCATTCTATAAATATACAAAATTGACTATTGTCATTTGGTTATCAACATTTTTAAGAGAAGATTAATTAATACAATTATTTTTCTAATATACGTAAGTCATGTGCTAAAGTTGTTACTTATTTAAGAAATTATTTACTTTCCTAAGTAACCATTAAGTCTGAGTACGAACATGTGCTTCTTTTATAATAAGTTTACTCACTAATAGCAATGCGCAGCCGATAACACAACTTTGGGTGTAATAAGTGACCCTCCACACGCCTGATACCACCAACCGCCCCAACTCAATGTTTGCATGTTACTCATGAATGGGTATGATTCAATGGTGGTAATGTTACCACCGACAATTCGGTTTGAGGACCGGGATACCGCTGCAAAATGGCTTTAATTATTTTTCACTTCAGCGCTTTGGCTAGTCAACTTAATTATCTAACTTAAACACCCTATGTGAAATTGCAATATAAAAAAGTAAAACAATTTTTTAAACCTTTATACAATATTGTGTCTTGGACAATATTGTGCCTGAATAGAAGTCAAAACAGTAATACCGCTTTGGAGACTACATCCGATTGCATTTTAATTTTTTTTTAATTCAAATAAATTTTGAGAAGTCCAAAATTGTTGATTCCGACCGGATAATGAGTCCGTGATCTAGTCACAAAAATATATGAAGTTACTTTACCGACAGCGGCCGCCACCATCAGTAAAAACACCAATACGCGCATGGTTTCTTTTGGACTACTCTAAGTTTTCAGAGACTGCTTATATTCAACCTCTTATCGCCTGAGTGCAGTATTAATAAAATCTGAAGTAGGCAAGGCTTAAAGTCTTATGAAGTCTTTTGAAATCAATTTTACTATAACACGTGATTTCGAGTGGTTAAGCTTCAATTAATTGTAGGTTTATTTTAGTTGTTTTAATAAAATCATCGCCGCTAAAAATTTTTTAGGTAATAGGAGGCAAACGGGCAGGTGGCTCACTTGATGCTAAGTGAGACTGCCGCCGCCTCCGCCCATGGCCACTCACATTGCTAGAAGGCTCGCAAGTGCGTTGCCGGCCTTTTAAGAATTGGTACGCTCTTTTCTTGAAGGACCCTAAGTCGAATTGGTTCAGAAATACTTCAATGGGTACCCCTCTCAGTTGTGGACGGACGTCAAAGTGATACGGATGGTATTTGGTATTCTACCTTGACGTCCGATGATGAAATTCAGCTATTAGTCCTAACAACTTCTCTAAAAACTCTCCACGGTAAAGAATAAAACGTTTTATATAATGAAATAGATGATTAAAGAAAGAGTAATAGAAAAGTAGATGTACTTTTGTAAGATGTCATAGCAGTCTTATACCTATGTTGCAACCTTTATCATTTGTATTGACTATATATTTTTTATATAATAGGGGGCAAACGAGACTGCGAGACGCCCAAGAAGGGCAGTCATCGCAGCCCATAGACACCCATTTTTAGTGGGTGCGTTGCCGGCCTTCGAGGGAAGAGTAAACTCGAATTTTGAACAGTTGGAGGTCGTATCTCTCAGGGAAGACCCCCGTCGGAAGTCGATTCCACAGTTCGCAAAAGAAAATGCCTTGTGAAACGGACTGTGGAAGACTTCCATCAAGGTGATGTTGGTGAAATTTAGAATTCATACGGCTCGTACGGTGTTGAAACGAGGCAGGAGGGCTCAACCACTTGCTTGCTTTAAAAATTTCTCGTTTAAGGGTTCGGGTAGCCGGTTTAATTTATTTTTATGGAGACATATGGCTACATCGGGATCCTTTAGGCTGCTGCCTCGAATTTTGTGGGCAGCGGGGCGGCGGCGGCGGCGGCGCGGGGCGGCGGATCTTATGCGTAAAATCAAATGGACCGGTTCTCGAAAACAGCGGCGTGGCAGCGGCGCGAGGGCGGGTAACGAGAGGTGCAATCACCCGCTCCCGCGCCGCAGCCGCCGCCGCCCCGCTGCCCGCAAAATTCGAGGCAGCAGCCTTATAGCCATTGCATTGCGTGTGTAAATCTCGGCCATGGTTTGGTCATTCTTGCAGAGGCTTATACGGGTTGCAGACCAAGAGCTAAGTTAGTTTAGCTTAGCTGGCATAGCTGACGCAGTTTTCCATACTTGTGTGCAGACCGCAAACTATGCGAACTAAGCTATGGGAGCTAACTAAAATATGCAAAGGTAAGTTAGTTGTGTATGCCGATGCGCAGCTACACGAGCTAAGCTAAGCCACTCCCGCTACCCCGCACATACTTCGCCAGTGCTGACTCAAACACTGAGCTTTGGCTTAGTTGTTGGTGTGCACGCTATTTATTTCTAGCTTAGCTTAGCCTAGCATGCTTGGCATAGCTTAGTTTAGCCTTGGCATAGCTTAGTTTTCGGTCTGCAACCGGCTTTACCGTCTTAAGCTAGAGCTTTATAAAATCTGGGCTCACGGGTCTCTAAAAAGGTTGTAGTGCTACAGAATATTTTTTTAATTTTTCAAAGTAAAAGGGATTGCAAAATAATACGATTCTTTGGTATATACTTTATTATACTGGAATGTCCTTAAATAAACGTAGAAAATACTTATCTAAGATAACAGTAAACATATGAAAACCGCTGAAACGTGCTAATTATAAAGATAATTCTCAAAAAAATATGGCGGTAAATTGCTACACTTTGGTAATAAATTATACCTACACACCAACGAAGATTTTGTTCATGAACAGTGCTGACAGGTGGGATTTTTATCAAGTGCAAAAATCGTTGTACTTTTCAATAAAATTATGTGAAAAACGTGAAACGCTATCGTAAACCTTAATTAACGTATAAATAATAACGTATAATTACGCGTTGTTCGTGGCTTAAACTAATAAAGCTCTCATTGAATTTAAACTACGCTTGAGATTCATATTTACACAACTGTTATAACGAAAATGAAGATATAATATGCTATTTCACTTGGTCATATGAAAATATAAAGGACACTAGACAATTTTTACAACAGACGTGATCCGCTTGGCAATGAACAGTCACGTGACCATACATATACCACAGATATTCGTATAATTCTGAAAAATCTCATATTTTAATAAATTTTTATATGAAAAACTTGAGCAGCGCCACGCGGGCGTGTTTGGAACTAAACGGAAGCATACATCGAATAAAATATATGCTAACTGTATGCGGCCTTTGTTTGAATTGTCACAGACTAAAATTTTCGTATGCAAATACTAATAAACCGTACAATTAGGACACGCCTGTAGTCTATGGCCACTTATTATAAAAAAACGTCAAAAAGATTTTTATTAACTTATAAGCGAACAATATACGTGTAAATTTTCCAAAAACAAATGTGCGTCATAAACAATATACAGTGCGTCACAAAAAAGTTCAAAGCGACATTACAAATATGTTTAACACACTATAATTCATAACAGTAATTCGTAACATAATATCTTCACATTTTAACCTCCGCTTTTAAACGGTCCGTTAATCGTAGTCCCTTTAAACACGGTTTCTATATGCTATCATTAGTAACAGCTTACGAGTAAACACCTTAAATTGAAGCGATTTGATTTTTGATGAATTTATTGAGTTTTCGTACTTAATTCCAAAATCTTTAGCGCTACGCATTGAAGCTACTACATTCGAAAAGGCTTAATATTTATTAACGTCTGCCCATATCAGCCAATACGATCATCTTAAAATCATTTTACAGGTGACGTCTATGGGACAAAGTAATTATAGAATTCCCCGGGCGTTTAACGAACCGTTAACTTATAGTGAACATCGTATATGAAAACTTAGGCAATAACAAATACCTACTACTAATCTATAATTAACAGTTATAAGGTCGCCAACGTAATAGCTTCCCTAGAAGCTGAAGAAAGGCACAAAATTCATAAGATACAGCGCGATTATACTCGTCATTCATAAGAAATTATTCTTTGGAAATACCATGTATCACTTTACATATTAACTTATTTTACGCAACAGTCTATAATGCAGTAAGACCGCTTTCGAAACCAGAATAGATAATTCCAAATACGATTTTTTTTAAAGAATTCCATTCCAATTTCAAAAATGTGAATGTTTCATTTTTCAGCTTTCGAAAGAGGTCTCTTACGGAAATGGAGTAAAAATTGTGTGCAATATTTAAAGGGTTTCAATTTAGTAGCGGTAAATGACGCTACAAAAACGAAAAATGTCGATAATACTTCCACCACTGATTGTTAGAGTTAATATCTTAAGATCTGATATTACATTAAATAATAAAAAGAATTTTTTTCTATAATGACTGGATGAATGAATTAGATTATTTCGATTTCGTAGATCACATTTGGTCCTTTCAAAGGCCCGTATTTCTCATTTCAAAATCTATGTAATGTAACCTTCAATTTCATAGACAATGATTCGATAGATCTATCAATTCCGTCATACCTGTCATAATTTGACAGATGACAGTTTGCATTCCATATTCTTTTATAAAAATTAAATTAATTTTAGAAAATTACTTTAAACTTGTAACAAGCGTGATGCTTTAGTCGAAAATGTTTGAAAAAATTATAAATGCGTATTAATACGGACCTATGATTAAGAAATCGAGAATATCTGGATGAACATTAGCTAGCCTATACTATAGATTAAATAGGATCTACTAATCAATTAAACTATCGTGAAACTTTAGATAAGCATAAGACGCAATAAATACAATTAATTGACTTATTTTATAGGCCCATAACACTTATCAACGGAATCTTACATTCAAGGTACTTCAGTAATTCTATAGAAATCGACTTAATCGAAAATCATGGACGGTAACTTTATTATAAAATGAGATTTGTATTAAATTGCAATGTACACAAAAGTCTAGCATAGTTGTAAATAATATCAAATATTAATTGATTTATCAGTTACTCAAAAACATTAAAAAATTTAAAGCCAAAATTTTTATATTGTATAAGGAAAAAGCTTAAATTAAGCCAAATAAATTCTAAAAAGACTGGCTTGCATTACTTGATTTGTCGTACATTTCGTTACATCTGGTACGTACACGCGTACGTACGAGTATACGTATAACATTACTATTTGTCGACTGTCCGTTTGAGCCACTGCGTAAAATGCCTCAACTGCCATACAGCTCGGGCTGATTCCTCTCTTAAGCGCGCGTTATGCCGTCTTAGACGACGTACCTGAAATAAACATCCGAAAATTTAAAACTAATTGTTACAGTTATTTAGTAAAGCGTTTGATCTAATGAAGACAGAACAATTTCGACTTTTACATATTTTCATAATTTATACCAACACGTACTATTTATGTTATGATTCGCATAGACTGTTAAATATAACTTACTTTATTAAAAACATTGGTAAATTAACATTGGTTTGATAACTGTCAAACATTTAATGGCCATCCTGTCGGTACGTTTCCCTCACATTAAAGAACGTATTTAAATATCGGTTTCTGATTGACAAGATTTAGATGAAGGCATAAAAAGGATTGGCATATATTTTGGTTGTCAAATATTTATGCGTGCGTACAGAAATTTATTTTATATATTTGTAAACTGAAAATAAAAATATTTTTAAGCTACTTTTAAGATACTACAACAAATCAAAGTACTCTGTAACGTTGAGAGTGTAGTGATATTACAATTTATTTTGTATCCATTGTATTACTTTCATAACATCATAAATTCAGTTCAGCTAATCTGTAACACCGCAGCTAATAAGATATACTATATGTACTATAGTCGTAATAAATAGACTTTCCAAAATGAAATACTATTATAGTTCGATATCGAGATAACACGGTCAACAAATCTAAAAGACGCTCTCAAAACGTTTCTCGTCATTAAAACGTTTTCATTAATGCCTCGCTCCAGTACCGTGATGTTATAAATCTATGTTACTCTGCGATAATTTAGCTTTATATCGGTGAAAGAAAAACTATATTTTAAAACAATTATATGTTTTAAAGTTTACCCATTCATAATGCACATGATCTATACATTATCAAATGTATTACTTTACCTCTTCCTCCAGCTGATGCTGATGTCTCTGTGCGCAGACGGCGTCGGCCTCTAGTGCTGCGACGCGCTCTTTGAGTCCGCATGCGCACGCGCTTGAGTCCGTACTCGTAATTGTGCTCGTATTTGGCGCAGCAGGCGTTGTTCTTTCACTTGTCTGTACATTAATTTTTGGAAATGTTAAGTTTTAGTGTCACTCAGAGATAATGCGTCATTCTAATTGCGAATGAATTTGGAACAAAATCTTTTCAGTTTATTCGTTACAAGCATACAAAGTTTTAATAATATTAGTATAGTAAATCATAATCTTAAAATATATATACATTTATGTATGTTTTGAAACACATTTATCTACACTAATAATATATAGAGGTAATTAGTTAGATATGATTCTTTGTTTGCATTATAGGCTCCAAAACTATAGGAACGCTTTGAAAAACTATTTTACTATTGGAACTCTACATTATCCCTGATGACCATAGGCTAAAGAATAATTTAAAAAAAAATTCGTGTTCTGTATAAAATTACGATATACACTATCGTAATTTTATACCCAAGGTGTGAAAAATAGAAATAAATATTCCTAAATCGCGTACACTGCGGAAGGTATTGACAATAGAGCAAAGTGATGTACTACAGTTTTATAGAATACATCAATATTTATAAGAAAGTAAGCAATAACTTGTTTTCTCCCAAATAACAATTTACAAAACATTAAATAACCGTTAAAGGCTATTGGAACACTGGTTTGCAACTGATCAAGAACCTGTAATGCGGATAGAAATGCTTCAATTATTATTATATATTTTAATTTTATTTATTACAAAATTATACATACATATGGTCTGTCAGGCCAATCAGTAGCGTCTCAATCTAGGGCAGAGAGCACAAGACGGTGGATCAGAAGTTCTAAAAAAAGCACGGATAAAGTTGTATGGGTCTTCATATCTGAAGAGATAATTTGTATTTTGTAAATACTGTAGTCACGTATCTTAGAACATCAATCAAGAAACCTAGTCTGCAATCAGCATGTCAACCTTTTTTTAATTAAATGAAGATTAAGACTTAAGATACAAATAATGCTGATCGATTTGCGGGTGAGAAATCAAGAGAACTGAATTAAATTGTGTAAATTTTCTTATTTCTTCAAAATTATAAATACTTCTCTCAGGCCCAACTCGTAGCCATTTGATCAAAATCTGAACCTGACTGAAAATATCAGTATTACTGAAATCAAACCTGGAATTATTAAAAATCAAATTTCATTAACTATTTAACAAACATTAAATATGAAAATTGCAGTAAACAATTTCTCACCTGCAACATAGCGCGCGTCGCAGTGTGGACGAGTGCAGCCCAGTCAAGTGCCGAAGCGTCGGGCAACGGTAAAGGTGCTCCTTGAGGAGTGGGCGCATTTGTTCCACTAGAGCCAACCCTTTCAGCGTTTGATACAACTCTATCAGTGCTTGATCCAACTCTTTCGGCACTCGATCCAACTCTATCAGCACTGGATCCAACTCTATCAGCGCTTGAACCCACCCTATCAACACTTGACCCAACTCTATCAGCACTTGATCCAACTCTATCAGCGCTGGAAGCGATTCTTTCCAATGCGGTATTTTTTGCGTCCCCCAGTTCCGCGTCCATAAGTCGCATTAGCTCCTCCTGAAAGGGAATGGAGACAGTTATTATGAATTTAATTACAAGTCACAAATTATTTAAAATTTTACCATATTTAATATTGATGGACTATATATAGATGAAAATGTCGCAGTGTATAAGGACACAATTTAGTAATTATATATTATTCAGAATTACATACCGTGAGAGACGATGTATTAGCAGAGAGACGCGGTCGCCGTGGATGCCTTGGTGATGCGTCATCATGCGATCGTCTGCGAACAGCCTCTCCACCTGGAGATGCTGCACTACGACCTGAACCACCTGTAATTTAGTAACAGTTGTAATCGACGACATTCCGCGAAATTGAAACGAATTTACTTCCGCCCTCATCACTTAAGTAATATTGAGGTAAGTCTAAATTAGTTCATTAAATCTTTTCTAAGTCAATGGGGTCTGGAATACACATTTCTGTTCGCTGTATGGGTTTATCAAATAGAAATCATTATTCAGTTCAGTTCATTCGGGAACCAAACAGGAGCCAACGAAAAAATTATATAAGTTTCATAATTTTTTCGCTTAAGATTTCTAGTTTCAGAAATTCTCAGTTTTTTTGTTATATAAAAGGGGGGCAAATGGCCAGGAGGGTCACCTAATGTTAAGTGATACCGTCGCCCATGGACTCACATTGCCAGAAGGCTTGCAAGTGCGTTGCCGGCCTTTTAATAATTGGTACGCTCTTTTTTTAAACCTATTACAATAACTATTTATTTTCAAAATCCCTTAAATAAACCTTTTACCTTTTTTAAATATCAATAACAAGGAACCCGGTTTGGTAAAGATAGCTATGGAGAAATATATCTCTCTGACCACGATTACTTCAGTGCAAAAAGCACTGAAATAATCTCTGAATAATCAGTTTTATTTTAACTGACCCGTGCCATATCCGGAGCTGTCAGAGCGTGGAGGCGAAGCTGGCCGGTCGTGGGTGAGGCGTCGTCGTCCCGGCTGCTGCGCCCACGCTTCACCCGCGTAAGTCTGACACTCACATCGCCCGCTGGACGCGAACGTTAACGTCACCTGGAGATATATTATAGGTTCAATTCAATCAATTGCTGTTCATTTGTCTCGCTAAAACTCGAGAATGGCTGGACTGATTTGACTAGTTTCGACCTTGAAATATTTGTGAAAGTTCAGCGAAGGTTTACAGTATTAAATGTAAACCTTCCCTGGACTGTAATGTATTAATTATATATATACAGTGTAAACTCTTTTGCCCGCCTTCCACTGCGAGCGGAACGGACCCATTACGGACTCCGCTATACTCGTAACGATGATTTTCATACATGTCCTTCCACCAAAGCGAAGAAAGAGCGAGTTGAAAGAGTCACATATGTTGGCTTAGCCAGTTGGCCGAGTTTTCCACGGAAATGAAAATCATGTTTACGAGTATAGCGGAGTCCGTAATGGGTCCATTCCAATCGCAGTGGAAGGCGGGCATTTATAACGAATTTCAAGGGAGCTAGCATTTTGATTCGTTACAAAGAAGTTTCGTTATAGGGTATTGGGTTAAAGCAACTAAATGTATCATTTTTTTCGTTATAGAGAGTTTTTCGTTATAACGACTGACGTTATAAAGAGTTTACACTGTATATTTAAAAAAAAACATAAGCATATTAGTATGTTTTGCTTTCAAATATTAATATATTTAGATATAAAGAAGATTGATTTGTAAATATCGTTGAGGTTTTTATTGACTGTTACTGTATGAGTATATAATAATATAAATATAATAATTCTTAACCGAATTTGACGAATTTTTATTCAAATTTACAATTAGATTTCATAAATTAAATTATCTTAATGTGACCAGCCCACCTGGTGCAGAGCCAAAAAACATTTAAGGTTTCATTAATTTGTGGAGGGATGAGTCTACTGCTCCGTACGCTAGATTTGAGGACTGCCTTGCGATTCTCTAACTCACTTTTCGAACTCTCACAGCGTATTTCGCATCGGCGGTCGCGCTCAAATCAGTCGTGAATCAGTCATTGTACGATCTGGCATTCTGATGAGGGAGCTTGTAGGTTAGGGAGCGTTCAAGTATTACGTAACGCAATTTTTGGAGATTATTGACGACCCCCCCCCAGAACTCGCCGTAACGTTTTTCAGTACCCAAGTACAGTAAAACGTTTCGTGACCACCTAGTGACTCTTTAGTTACTATTATGTGGTGTAAGTAGAAAATAATATTAACAATAACGCGTAATTCAATCCCCGCCCCGCATCGTAACGTTTTACAAAAGGACCCCCCCTCCCAAAATTCGTTACGTAATACTTGAACGCTCCCTTATTGTTTATCAGGCTGGCACTAAATGTAAAGTTAGAAACATTTCATATACATTTCTTACGTTCATAAGTGTACATTGAGTTACCTATATGAATAAATGATTTTTTACTTTACTTTACTAACAGTATACAGCCGTGGAACCAATTAAAGGTTGTTTTTTTTAATACTTACAGTAACAGGATCCGATGTCTTAAGTAGGTCTACCAAGTGGTCGTGGGGTAATGCGACGACTGCAGCACGGCACACTTCCAGTAGTCTGGCACCTCGTCTCACTCCAGCTCTTGCAGCTGGGCCACCGCCTTCCACAGCTGTTACTAGGCCGTCTGGTTGCACGTGGAAACCTGGGTTTATATAGATGTGATTATACTTTCATAGAATATTTAACAAAAATCTGAAATATTACTATTATGTAAGGTCAATTTTTTTTGACAGTTCTCAAATCAAGAGTAGAATAGATAAAAAGAAGACTCTTTGCTATCAGTTTACGTGAGCAAAGTCTATAAAAAAGTGGAATCGTCTAATGATTTTTTTAATAATAATATGTAGTAATTTTTTCATGTGTGAACTTTTTATACATATTCTGCAGACTCTTTGTTTTTAGCAAAATTTGTATGTAAATTGTCAAAACCTAATGCCAAAAGATAGCTTTGCTAGAATCACGAAGATGAAGGAGGTCAAATATTTTAAAAAATAAGGAACAATATAAATTCTAAGGCAGTTATATTATAAGTGAAAATCAATCAAAATTGTTTTAAAAACGTAACGTAACGTAACGTTCTTTTGTAAAACGTAACGATGCGGGGCGAGGATTGAATTACGCGTTATTGTTAATATTATTTTTGACTTTCCAGTACTTTACACCACATAATGGTAACTTTTAGGTATAAAGTTACTGGGAGGTCACGAAACGTTTTACTATTGGGTACAGAAAAACGTTACGGCGCATTACATTGGGGGGGAGGGGTCAATAATCTTAAAAAATTGCGTGACGTAATACTTGAACGCTCCCTTACTATAAAAAAAACAAATTTTTTTCACATCTAATGTTATAATTCTAAGGACTAGGATTATTTAAATGAATAAAATACTAACCGAGTTGCGAAGCAGCACCCCGTTCTAAGGTAATTTCTTTGAGCGAATGCGCGTGTTGGGGCGCGACGCTACTCAGACGCCGCAGCAACACGTCCGTACTGTTACGTACGCGTACGCTCTCACCACGATGGTAGTATATACGCGTCCATTCGCCACTTATAACCCAACCTGATTGAAAATATGATTTTATATAATGTAAATTATTATTAGTATTACAATATAATAGTTCAAGAATTATTCAAGTTGGACAACGGCATGCTTATGTTTTAACTTTAATAAATATAAAAACGCGTTAGTCAAGCTACTTAAAAAAAACGGAATTTTATTTATTCATATAGACCGAGAAAAGATGTCAATAAAATCTCCGACACTGTATTAAATCTCCAAGGTGCTATTGTTTTTTTTATAGATCTAATATTGGCAATTTGACAAACTATCAACGGGTTTAAACTAATTTGACTTTAACGTTTGACATCATCGACAATGACAGCTGACAGTATCGCCATTTTTTTGGTACAGGTGGCAAACGGGCAGAAGGCTCACCTGATGCTAAGTGATACCTCCGCCCATGGACACACACTGCCAGAAGGCTGGCAAGCCCGCTGCCGGCTTTTTAAAAATTGGTACTATCTTTTCTTGAAGGACCCTAAGCCCAATTGGTCCATACCTCTGACATATATAATATAGTTATTAGTTACCTAGTAATGTATTCGTCGGTACTGCAAGTACAATTTGACGTGAGAGATCTTCAACAAAGACTAGAGAGTCAGCGGAGATGCCTAGAATACAATCAACTGATGAACCGCCAGCTCCTTCGTCTTGTACTTGGACCTGAAATATAAACAATGCAGTATCAGATCAGGCGATGGATCTTCTGTGCCTAACACATGTGACATCGTTAGAAGACATTCTGGTTTTCTCATGTTTCTTTACCCCATAAGATTTTCTAATTGCGATCACATAAAAATGTACTTTCGGGATTCGAACCCACAACCAAGTTATTAGATTTTAGTAATCAATTCAGATAATAATCATATCAGATTTTTGTTCAATTTGAAAATAATCGTGAAGATTTTTAGGCTTATTAATTTTGAGATTTGTGTCATTAAATAAAAGTTGTATTAAATAAAATTATTTTTTTCATAATAGAGACGTTTTTACTTACATGAAAGCACAAAGCCCCTCCCACTAATACGTCATTGGTACAGTCATCAGTTTTCGGTATAACTGTACTATTGCTACTAGAATTGTTGCTTTTCATTAGAAGTGAAGAAAATAAAGCTGAAAAAAATTATTTTATAAATTATTTTACCGACAATATTTCACTGTATGTATTTAATTGTGAATCCAGTGATAGATAATACATAGACATAACATTTATAAAAACACACACACATAAACACACAAAATGACAATAACCAAAGAAAAAATAAAATTAGAGATATCAAAAAAAAAAACAAAAAAGAACCCTTTTCCCATTCGGTTAGTTTCAAGAGTGTAATACGTGTATGCTGTGGCTGTAATTAGCCCTGGCTCAGCATTATGCAGCAGCTATATCACAGCAGCTAGCGCCTCAGTCGAAAAAAAAAAGAAAGAAAAGTTATGTAATAAATACTTAGTAGGCAAAAAAAAAAAATTACCAGTGTAAGTAATGAAGTCTTGAGTAACGGTGTACAGTAAATAAAATAAAAAGTGAAAAATATGAATAATTGTTAAGAAGTAGATAAATAAAAGTCTTCTGTCTTGTTCTTTTATTTAAGAGATTCTCTTCTTTTTTCTATAGAGGCTTATCTGATGTTAAGTTATACAGCCGCTAATGAACATGGATATGGATAATGCCAGAGGGCTCGCTACTACATTGCTTTTTTGCACATTCTTTGGAATTGGTTTGGAAATACTTGTGGGTAGCTGGTTCCACATAGTGGTGCAACTTTTGTAGATAAAATTAAGGGTTGTATGTCTTTTTGTATGCTATAAGAAAATAAAAACAAAAAAAAATGTCTAAAAAATAAAAATATTTTTTTTTGAGGTGGACACCCCTTATCACTTAGGGGTTTGAAATATAGATAGAATCCGATTCTCAGTCTTACTGAATATGCATAAAAAAATTCATAAGAATCGGTCGAGCCGTTTCGGAGGAGTATGGTAACGAACATTGTGACACGAGAATTTTGTATATATATAGAGATATTGTTAGGTGAGCGTAAAATAGGTATGTATAATGACATTACGTTTACTACTTGGAAAGACTAAAGAAACAAGAGCCATCGAAGCCTTTAAGAAACCTGCTGTACATTTTGCTCACTCAGGATTTCTTAGTTTTATTAGGCGATATCCTAAATCGTTACGCCCCGGGGCCCAGTATAGCCCTGCCAGACGTAGGAACTCTTTCCAGTGACATTGCATTCAATCGTTTCATAGCAATTAACATTTCATTATTTCGCTTATATTCAATTGTTGTATGCGAGTGGTTGATAAAGAGTAAAAATAAAATCCTCTATTATTTAAAGCAATGACAGAGGAACCATAAAACTGCACTTACCCAATTGGGATTTACTCTAATAACAACACTTCTAACAGCAATAACCTAATTAGTTTCTAATACTACTAAGTCACAAACATTGAAACATAAATAATGCTTTGTAAATTGAGTAAATAAATATTATTATCTTTTAAAAAAGACGGATTTAAGAACACGCGTAACCAATGACGTTATAAATGTCGGAGCAGGACTGTACCTAGCTTAACGACAAGTAAATAAAAAAGGGTGCGTGTACTTATGTACGAAGTTATACTTCTTTGGAATTATTAAAAATAGTTTTTTATGCAAATAATTAATTACAATTAAATAATCAAAGACTGAAAAAGGAGTCATTATAGTCAATAAAGTGCAGTTTACATTTAAAAATTAAATAAATAAATATTTATTATTATTCTCTTACATTACATGTAACATAAATTCTATTATTATTCGAATGTTGTTTTTAAATTATGTCCAATGCCGTAGCATCTTCCGTGGGCAACTTCATTCCGTTAATTTTGTGTCACGGTGCGCGCGCATCGTTAAATTTCACTCTCATCAATTTTTCATAACGCGCCTAAAGAAGTATAACTTTAAAAATCTGTCTATTTGGAATTGTATACTTACAAAATTTCTGTCCAGTTTCGACTGTGGTGGCAGTGACATAATTCTTAGCTAAATCTTTAAGGTACTCTTGTCGCGTTCGCGTCGCCATTGTACTAAACTTCGGCGATTGTATGGCTGCATTCTCACCGTTTATTATCTAAAAATAATGTATTATATAAAATAATAATAAATAAAATAATGAAAAAAAATACTCCAGTCTTCGTTCTGTTTGATAATTTAGATATTAAGTAATGTAAAATATTGTTTCACTTCTTTTAATTTCTTAAAATAATTGCCATACATAATAACTATTACTATACTCCTAACTAAACTTAATTAATTTTA
The DNA here is from genome assembly GCA_905332375.1 of Pieris macdunnoughi. Lineage (NCBI taxonomy): Eukaryota > Metazoa > Arthropoda > Insecta > Lepidoptera > Pieridae > Pieris > Pieris macdunnoughi. The sequence goes on from CAJOBZ010000020.1 coordinate 1,952,670, forward strand.
ATACGGAGACGAATAAAGACAAGTCATAGACAACGTTAGAACATGAATTACTAAATACATTGCACCGAGACCAATAAGCTTCAGCGTGCGACTCTCAAATCAGTCGTGAAGCAGTCATTTTATGATTTGGCATTCTAATAATTAATAAACTACAAGTCCACCTTTTCAGAATGCCAAATCATAAAATGACTGCTTCACGACTGATTTGAGAGCGACCGTGCGAGTTCGATAAATCCGCTGTGTGAGTTACAGATACGCAGAATGAGTTACGAATCGCAGGCAGGCGCCGGCCTACTTACCTCCCGCGTCGCGCCCCCCTCCTTGGGTGTTATGAAGTTCGAATCCCGGCTACGCACTCGCTCGGACGAAAGGAAATGATTTACGAAATGAATGGAAAATATCGGAGGAAACCTTAGACAAAAAAAGTCGACGGCGTGTGTTAGGCACAGAAGGCTGTTCGCCTACTTGCCTACTAGAAAAACAAATGATTACGAAACAGACACACAAGAGACCCAGACCTGTTTTTTTTAAATATAATGCGCGTTTAATAGTTATATTAATGCAATTATAGTAAGATAAGGTAAGATTCAGAGTCGAGACTACGTTTTGACATACGAAATAGGCCAGTCATTATAGACATTCGAAATCGAAAATTTGATAATAATTCCAAAAGTTTTCAAACTTCGTTCAAGTGAATGGTACATTGGGACGACAATAAATCTCATTTTGCAACCTTGTCCGCAGTCCGGAACATTGTTAAAATTGCAATTAAATTAATTTTTGCTGTATGGTCGTGAAAAAAATTCCAAGTTCTGCAAACTTGGGGAAGTTTTCGATATAATATTTCATATCACGTATAAAATTTGCAACCAACCTAAGTGTACGGAACATTTTTTGTTATTTATTTTATTTTCGATATATCTGTCAAATTTGCAGAACTTTTGGAACGTTTTCCTTCAGTTTAATAAAGAAAAACATTAATTTTTAATAACAAAAAATGTTCCGTACAATTAGGTTGGTTGCAAATTTTATACGTGATATGAAATATTATATCGAAAACTTCCCCAAGTTTGCAGAACTTTTGGAATTTTTTTCACGACCAAAACTTATTTTTAACAATGTTCCGGACCGCAGAGCAGGTTGCAAAATTTTATAGTTTGTTTTAATACCACTCCCGACCTTACATCAAAATTTGAAAACTTTTGGAATTATTATGAATTAATTGTCTTGACTGACTGGTCTAAAAGCCGAATTCAAGTGTTAGTAAACCAAAAACAAAACCACAAAAATTTAGTTTCTAATTTCCTTACCTTACTCAGTAATAGATCAGTAAACGCATCACCCTTCGGGTAGACCGCGCCATCCTTAATAGGCGGTCCAAATAAAGGCACTTCTTTCGCACGACTTACAGCTATGCTATAATGAGTGTTCTCAGTACACGGGTCTATGACTCGAACAACAACAAAAACGTGTTGAAATTGAGATCGTATGTGTCGCGGTGTGAACGGTGCCGCACCGGGTTCTTGGAAGACAATTGTTACTATATCGTTGCCTATATGCCGTTTTCTCAACAACTGTTGCCTGTTATTCGACGTGTATGGCAGCATGGTTGAGACGTGGAACATTATTTCGCATCCTTGGTACGTAGTGTACACGGAATAGAGTCCCGTGGAATCTGTTCGATTGTCTAAACCGGCTTTGTATTTGTCGAAATCCTTTAAACGGACCGTTTGGCCCAACATTTGTAGGAACTCGACAAACGCCGGCCCAGCTTCTTGGTTGTTGTACATTTCTTCTTCGGTCGATTGACCGCTCTTGCAATACATAACACCGACTTTATAGTGTCTTGTGACCCGTTGTTCGTCTAAACGGAGGAGCTGTTCCTCTGTTGCTGTGTTCGTTAGTCCAAGTCTAAAAGATACATTTAATTAACAGTGTAAATGGATTGATTAATATTGCTGATAATAATAATGTTAGTAAAATATAACCCCACTGCTGTCTAAAATGTAACGAGCTTCAAACAAAGCTAAGTTATGTTTATCGTTAATTAATAATTAACTGATTAAAAAAAACATGGGCGTGTACTTAAGTACACGCGATAAAAGTTACACTTCTTTGGCGATACAGGATAAAAATCTTTTTAATTTTTTTTTATCCTTCGCTTTATTCTACGTTTGTAGAAAAACGACACTAAAAATAGAAAAAAAAAGGTATTTAATACATTGAAAGTTTTATTACAACGCATTATCTAGTTAAATAAAGTTTATTTAAATATCACAAAAAACATATTTCTCCATAATTTTTAAAATGTTGACTAACTTCAGGGTGTCGGTTTCTTTGTGACGGTGTGCGGGTGTCGGTTTGTTGTGAGGGTGCGCGCGCGCATCGTAAATATTTACTCTCATACTTTTTCTCTATCGCACCAAAAGAAGTATAACTTCAAAAAAATTACTTAATTTTCTTTTTGGCTTTGCATGTTTGATATGTCTTAACCTGACATAAGCCTCAAATTTATTTAATTAAATTAAATTTAAGACCACCTTACAGAAACCTCAATTTACCTTAAAGAATTAAGTTGAAGCTCCGGAGCAATATATTCCAAAACTTCCTTAGTATTATAAGTGGCACTATTATTACTGGGTTTGACTGTAGGCAAGGCATCCTCTAGTATGGATCCCCTTAACGTTAGAAGTTCAGAAGTACGTATAATAAGTCGGTATTGCCAAGCGAGCTGAGACGCCGGTGCTGATGCATCACCGCCACCACGGCGTAGTTCTACCCTTTCCTTTTTGATTGATATCGCAATAGGACCAAGATTCTCATCCATACCAAACCAATTCTGATGAGCTACAATTAGAAATATGTATGTATATGTGTTCAAATACTTTGAATTCTTGTTGTACTAATTAGAAAACTTTAAATGCATCATCAACTGGATTAGTAACTGACAATTTTATAATTTAATTTTAATTAAATAAAATATTTTGTAATTACTGATATGACAGATATTAATAAAATATTTGTATATTTGTTATTGATATGGTACATATCGATTTGATTATAAATACTTACGTTGAGTGTAGAAATAATTTCGAAAATAAAGTGCTCCAAGATCTTGACTTTCAACAGGAAGTGGTGATACTGATTTAGCGAAAGGGCAACCTTGACGCCAATGGGTGTGGCCAGGAGGAAACTCCAATACTGAGAAGCCATAGGAAGCTTTAGGACGATGCCATCCTCCAAACTGACCTGGTATACCACCTCTAGCAGTTCGGTGGCACAATGATACACACCTTTCTTCTTCCCCTGCATGAATTAATGATTATTCTATTGTTATGTAAAAATAATTTTTTTTACAAAACAATATTGTTATCTCTTCTTAAAAATACAAATGCAATCGCAAGTCCCATATTTTTATATAAAAAAGAATATGGCTACTAAAAAACATACAAATTTTTTTCTTTATAAAATTATGAAATTAATAATTTTTGTAAAAGTAGTATTTAAGGAAAAAATCTTGATCCTTTTTTATAATTAATGTACAGCACAGGAAGGTGATTAACCTGAATTGCAAGAAAAAGATAACCAATACAAATCTGGACCATGCCTTATATTATAATAGTATTCAAATTCCAATTAAAAATTTACTATTTAATTAGTATCAAGAAACAATGTATCAACTCAACCATGATTTCCTGTTATTATATTTTCTAAAAGTAGTCTTCATATTATATTACAGATATTAATGAGTTGATAAGTCTTGATTAACATTCTCTATGCATGACTAGCTTTTCAACAATTATGTATGCAGTGAAAAAAAGTGTCATGCAAAATACTATTAATTCACTGATCAGTAATACAATAAAAATGAAAGTTTAATTACACGCCAAGATAACCAGCTACTTCTTGTTTCAACCCATGGGGATAATTTGTAGAATTTATGCCATACTATGACCAGGCAAACTTTGTACAGCCTAACAGGCAATAAATGTTGTGTTACCAATTAGCAGAACTTAATTTATGATTTTATGAAAGTAATGTGGTGCAATTAATGCAATACATAAATATTAAGTAGCTTGATATATTTTCGTTAGTTTACACAAAATAAATTTCCGAATGCTCACATAAATATTTGACAACCAATATGTCTGAATAATAGGCAGATAAGGCAGAAAACCAAAGTCAAGGATATACTAACGCATATAGATCACTTAAAATGGAGCTGGACAGGTCATATGCTGAGATGCAAATGGAGCAAACAAGTGACCCTATGGTACCCGAGAGACGGGACTAGACGCCAGGGTCGCCCGAAATCACGCTGGAAAGACGACATCAGCCTGACTTTGGGACCTTATTGGACCAGAGTCGCAGAGGGATAGAACACAATGGAGAGAGCTGGAGGAGGCCTATGCCAAAAGGCATGCCAAATTGCGGACATAATATAAAATGACACTACATACCCACACCTAATTGTTTACCTTAATCAAGTATATTATGTATCACTTTTCTGGAAATAAAAGGCTTTATTATAATATGTCTGAATATGTCCATAAAATTGACATAAATTTTCATTATTAAAATCTAAAATACGCTTTTATCTAAATATATTTGATATTGACCTGTTTGCCTCAAGTGTGGTGTCAGGAAGGAGAGCTCTGACATCTGAGTTCCTTAGTGGAATAAATAGTGTAACATGTTTTTATAAGTGTATAAGTTATACTACCCTAAGTGTTCTCAGTACTCAACTAATTTTTAGTTAATTTATTGCTATCTTTGACACATATACTTGGATTAAAATGATTTTATTGTTGCAATCCAGTTAATTATTAAGTACTTAATTATATGTAAAGATCAGTTTAATGGCGTAAAAAGAACTTTATTTATTTAATTTGTATTTTATTTAGCAAGTAAGTTAGTTATAAGCTGTAAATCTTTTTCAATTAAAAAAAAATATTGCGGATATATCTTGTCTATTCAAAACCTCTATTATTATATAAGTTCTTTAATTTGAGAGGATAGTTTAATATATCTTTGGGATAAATATTAAATATTTGATAGTTACATTATACACAACAACATTTTGTATTGGTTTTTTTCTAATACTTTTATAATTGCTGCTTACTTCTGAGTTATATGTGTTTGAACAAACCTGACATTGTTTTATATATTAAGATGTTTTGCTTTAAGTTAAGATAACCAGAAATGTATGGGTAGAGTGAGATTCTTCATCATAATTCTATCATAGATAGATATTAAAGATCATTCATAGTCTTTAACAAGATAAAATTATGAAACCTAATACATATATATAATAAACTAAGAAATGTTATTAGTGTAAGGGTGAATAAAAGCTATACAATGTTACATAGACAACTGAAGTCTGTATGACAGTAATTTAGCTACATTGAAACAAGTTGTAACTGATAATGATTCACCACTTTAATATGCCTTATGTTCTAATATTCACTTCATCTTGTTTTGAGTAATTCATTCAACATTAGTCTATGACCAAATTAATCTGAGTAAAAACTCAAGGTACAGCTAGTAACAGTATAAATTCACAATGTAACTTTGTAATTTTTAGATGGTAAGATTACATTGTTAATTTGTGTATTCAAAGTAAAACTCACCTCCTAGTTCATTCCTGAAGAAAGGACAACTTTCAATCATCTCATTAAAGCGGCCATCTCCTGTATCTGGAACTGTATCTTCACCAGGAGGTAGGCCACGTGTGGCTAATAGAGATGCAGCTGAAGCCCCAGTTGTTGTATTGCGGCGCCGACTTAATAAGGCACCTCGTATTTCTGCAGCATAACTTAAGTTGGCCATAAGTGACTGGCAGTCATAATGTGCAAATTGTTTTCGTTTTGTGGCTTCAGCAATATTTGACATTGAAGTATCATCATTACACTGGCGGGTTGCTATGGGTGTATTTCCACCCCAAAGCTTATTAAGCTTCAGCCGAGGTTTGGGGCTTACACTGGCTCTTGGAGTTGGGCCATCAGCATGATCAGTGGTTAATATTTCTGAGAACCTGTCTGTGAGTCTAGATACACTAGAAGGTTTATCACCACTTGATACTACGCTGTAATTATGCACCATAGTGGGAATATATCGTTCGTTTGCGCCACCTATCACATCAATAGAGCCATGGCTGCCGTACTCACGTCGGAGCCCGTTTCCCGAAGGATGTTCAGCGTATATCAAGTCGAGACTTGAGTTACTTCGATACATAGCATCTTTAACTTCTTTCCTTCTAGGATGGTCAGGAGCATACATCGCATTATTTGAATATAAATAAATTAAACGTATTTCTCTACCTTGTTACAATTAGCATGTATAAAATATATTTTTTTCAATAATACCACATAGCTGTAGTAAAATGTGTTAGTTTTTATTTATAAACATGAATGAATAGATTCATTCAATTTGCCATTTTACAGTTAGATATTTGTAAAGTAGCACAGAGCTCATCTATAGTGTTTTTGATAAAGTTTCAATAATGTTGATGATATAAGAATAGTAAAGTTTAGTTTTCACTCTGAAACAAATCTTATTTCACTTATCACTTCACAATTTGCAGGAAAAAACACAAATTATTTGTTTAATTGCTACTGCGGATTCAATTTTGCAAAGAAAAACTGACGATTGACGGTCACGGTTTCACAAGTCGTAAAAAGTGACAATGGACAGTGTCTGACATATGTCTAATACAGACTGCATGCATTACATACTTTATTTAATAAATGATTATTTTTACATACTATCTACTAATTTCTATAAAGTTGTAAGAAATAGGTTTTGAGAAAGTTATTTTTAACTCGTAATTAAAAATGTTCAGTAGAAAGTAGGACTTTTGAAGTTGTATTAGGTATGAAAAATAAAGTGAAATTTTAGATTATAAAAATTCAGTTATATAGTAAGTGGTAAAAAGAAAATAAATATGCTAATAATTATAAAAAAAAAATTTTAATAATAAATAATTGAAATAATTTACCTTTTAAAAAATTAGGAGTTTTAATTATTGTTTAAAATTAATAATTTATACTAGTTATTTTCTTATAAAAATATTTTAAATTATAAATATTTGAAAAATGTGCTAACCTTCCTGAGTTTCAATACAATTGAGTTAATATCCTATTATTATAGTATTATTTTGATTAAAATAAATAACATTATTATTGCTTTTTTTATTGCGTTTGTTACAGAACTTTTAAATATTTAACCTTATTAATAATTGAGTTTTAAAGAATATTAAGAGAAAATGAGAATATAAAAATAAAATTTTAATAATACTATTAAAAAAATAATTATTTATAAAATAATTTAATCTACAAATATAAGGACAAGAGAAAAAAAATTGATGAATCAGTGGAAGTATAAATTGATACAAAAAAAGTTGTATCTTATCCTCAATAAAAATGAGGTGGAACACACCATCACCTTCTCAAACAATGTTTGAAGTAGATTTCAATGAATTTGATTGTGATGGTTCGAGGTAGGAATGTTAATTATAAATTGATTATGTGATGTTCAAGTTCAACTTTCAAGATAGCATATCTTAAACATTACTTTATTCCCCTAAGGTAGTTAGAGATATTGTAATACTCAAAATTGCACTTGTAGTACCGAAATCTGTCCTGCCAGAAGTACATTCACTTATAAGGACAGTGGGTATAATACTTAATATGAGTCAACCACTCACCATGATATTAAATTAATAGATGTTATTTATATATTTCAGGTTATTACAAATAAAATATTTTGAAAAATTATATCAAAAAAATAAAGCAAAATACAAGTTAAATCAGTTTTGACTAACTTGAATATAAAAAAGCCAAACAAAGGTGTGCAACATGACAACATAACTTAAAATTTATTATTTTGTAGATTAAAAAAGGTTAAAGAAAATCATGTAATGAACAACAAGAATCCCCAAACAACTCAAAAAACCTACAAGGAAGACACCGTATTATATTTAAATTATCTCTATCTCTAAATAGAATAAAAGAAAGTTGCTATCAGGTCTGTAGCATGTGCTACAAATTATATTATTAACACATTTATATAATTATATTAATATAAATGTGTTAAAAAAATTTATAATATGAATTATAAAAATTTTTAAGTTTTGCATGGAAGAGCTTAAATTAATATTCTCTTATTTGTTGCAGAAAGCAAGTAGTTTTGGAGAAGCTCGTAATCACAACAAGTAATGATTAATTTAAAATTACAAACCGAAATTCTGATGAAGACATTAGAGTCATTAAAAATAAATAGTATAATGAAATAAAAATTTTTAAAGATAAATAGTGTTTTATTTGTTTAATTAAGAGAATAATAATAAATATTTATTTAATTAATTTTTCAAATGTAAACTGAACTTTATTGACTTTAATGACTCCTTTTAGTCTTGATTATTTAATTGTAATTAATTATTTGCATGCAATCAAAAACTATTTTTAATAATGCCAAAGAAGTATAACTTCTTACGCGCGTACATAAGTACACGCACCTTTTTTTATACAACAACCGAATAGATTTGAATTTTTTACTTTTTACATCTGATTTTATTCGTAATGATTCGAATTAAATTCTCTTAAAACTAATGCAAACTTGTAATATTCAGTAATGAATTCATGTTAGTTGGTTGGATATCTATCTGGCACTTTAAAAATCCACAAGGTGGCGCTGTATAACATTATAAAGGTTATATTTAAGTAATTTATAGTGGTATAAAATATAATTTAAAAAAACGATCATCATGCCAAGTAATTTATTTTAAGAAAAGAATGATATTAAAACAATAAACAAAAATTAAAGTACTAAAATTATCATGAAAGTAAATTAAATCATTTTCTTCATAACTTAATATACGTTTACTAGCTATTATTTATTCTATCACTGGTATTTAAGTTGCCTTCACCCTCGTAGGTTATATTATGTTTAGTATGAGCTTTCCATTATTTCACTTAGGCTCCTTTGCGGAAGCGATTGATTTCTGTAAAGAGAAATTTAATAAATAATTGTTATATAACCTAATAAATAATATTTTTGCATTAATTTTATATACATTATATTAATAAACAACCTATTTTTTACACTGTTTCTCCTAATTTACAGAGAGTAACACATGACTAAGTACTTCGTTGAAATGGTGCCATTAAATTAATTTAATGTTATAAAGAAGGGTAATTATGTCACCGACCCTGCGACGCAACTGAATATGCGAGAAAAAAATATTGTTATTATATTTAAAGGCATATACAACACATTTTAAGGAAATAAGAAACATCGTTTACATAACATACTGCTCATATATTCACATAACAATTTACCGTATCAGCGCTCATTGCTTTTGTGACCTCGTCATCAATTTTCTTAGCCTCATCATCACTTATCAGCTGCGCCTTCAAGCATTCTATAGCTACTTTCACTATATGCTCCAACTCATCGGCTGGAGCTTGTATTCCGCAATCTACAACCACAGATAGTAGAGATGAGTAAGGCGGTAATTTGCAATGCACTTTGATTTGCTTATGCTATCTCTATGAGTTCTTGTTTAATCTGCCAGAACTCGCGCCTTTAGAAATTACACGGGCACTTGCGTGTATAGCATTTTGCTCACATTAATAAATGTCATTAAATGCAAGTTTTACCAAGTAATATTTCTACTTTTTTATTTTATTAAATATGTACTTTATTTATTCTACAAAATATATATTCAAAACTTTTTCAACATTAATCTTTATTATTTTAATAAACAATCATATTATATGATATAATATGTTAATCAAAGACAATACTATTAATCTTTATTATTTTAATAAACAATCATATGAATTAATTTGCCAGTCGTAAGCAAAAAATATAACCAAATAAAAATCATTTCAAACAAAAACTGGAAAAAGTAGGAATAATTAATATTTATCAACTATGCGACCTGTACACATATTATATAATGTATGTCTACTTATACTCGTTACATAAACAATTTTGACAGTAAATGCAGCACTTTTTAGGTCTTGCGGGACAAAACTTAGCTACTGAATGAACGATGCATAATTTTGACAAAATGGCGCGTGTTTTAAATTTACTGAGAGCAAAATGATCAAAGCGCAAGTGCTCGCGGGCTAATATAATATTATAAGTGCATAGCTTAGCAAGAGCTCTGGCAAGATCTTACAAAGCTTCTATTCAGATTAATAATTTAATGTCGAAAGAGCTAATGTCTAATGATAGCTAAGATTAATTCTTCGGAATGAATATAATAGTCTAAGATCCGACCGCGTGATTTATACGTTCATATGTTTGATTAATAAAATATAATTTTTATCGATATTTATAACTAAACCAATGCAGATCCGCAAAGGTGGCCATCCAAATTTGGCCGCAATTAATTTTAATTAAAATGTAATTAATTATTTATTTTTGAACAATAACGTTCACTTGTAATTGTTAAAAAATATATTTCATTAGAAAGAAATATACCTGAGATACCGAGAAAGTTGAAGGTGCCATCCCTCACTTGGCCGCAACCTAATGTCAGCCAGGTGTAAACAGGTATAATTTCGTTAAATATATACGTTCATAATGTATTATCATGTTATACATACCAAATTGAAGATTAATTCTTTCCCTACATGATGAGATATAGGTGCCTATGCAAAAATGCCCGCAAATAGTGACTGCCAACGATTAAAGATAAATAAAAGCGAGAGAAACTTAAGATAAACACCCCATGTCGAATAAAGATAGAGCATCCCAGCTGCTTGTCGTTTTTATGCTACTGCGCATGCGTCCATAGATAAGGTGCTCAACTAGTAGCTCGCGTATTTGCTTGGAGTTTAAAATACTCCAAAAATTGAGCAGTAAAAATAATATGTCATAATAATTAATCTACCAAACTAGTGTTTTCAATATTTTTTTAATTATATTCAACTAAAACAATATTTTTTAACTGTGAAACGTCATTTTAAATATAAAATTTATCTTTTAAATAAATTTTGTTTTATTACAATTCCACATTAAGTTTTAGGTTATGATACATAAAATTTTTGTGACGTCGAAACAATATCATTAAAAAACACTTTTTAAATGATACATCACTAAAGTTAAGCACTTCTTGCTTTTCATTACACAACAAAAAACACTTCTTCATTTTATTCTTACGTTTTAATAACGTTAAGAATGAAATATATCAATATTAATATTAACAAAGTTTTATAATTTTGGACTTGAAAAAAAACAACGTGGCGCATAAGACTGTCAAAAACATATGATTGCAATATTCAGTACGGTATTTAGTTGAGCACCTTGCCTATGGACGCATGCGCAGTAGCATAAAAACGACAAGCAGCTGGGATGCTCTATCTTTATTCGACATGGGGTGTTTATCTTAAGTTTCTCTCGCTTTTATTTATCTTTAATCGTTGGCAGTCACTATTTGCGGGCATTTTTGCATAGGCACCTATATCTCATCATGTAGGGAAAGAATTAATCTTCAATTTGGTATGTATAACATGATAATACATTATGAACGTATATATTTAACGAAATTATACCTGTTTACACCTGGCTGACATTAGGTTGCGGCCAAGTGAGGGATGGCACCTTCAACTTTCTCGGTATCTCAGGTATATTTCTTTCTAATGAAATATATTTTTTAACAATTACAAGTGAACGTAATTGTTCAAAAATAAATAATTAATTACATTTTAATTAAAATTAATTGCGGCCAAATTTGGATGGCCACCTTTGCGGATCTGCATTGGTTTAGTTATAAATATCGATAAAAATTATATTTTATTAATCAAACATATGAACGTATAAATCACGCGGTCGGATCTCGTACTATAAGGAATTGTCTCGTTATATTCTATGGTTATAAATGTTGTATGTGGTAAGAATTTGCAAGTAATTTTGAGTAGAAGATCTAGATTTCAGCAAGGGTGCTTAGTTTTAATTGTTATACTTCCATTGGTATATTGGAACTTATTGCACATAAACTCGAGTAACTTTATTTTATTTTATAAATCGATGAACGCCGGCTGCACACACGAAAAAGCATGACTCATTGTCCTGTTACGCTCACTGTACGCTTGCGTACAGTCGATTGGTCTATGCGTCAGAGGATTCACTCCTTCTTTGTATCCATACCAAATAGTGATAATTCAATAAAAATGATTTAATTTTATTCATAAAAGTATGCAATCGTTTCATCAATGTTTTGTTATGACGTTGTCACGTTAAACTATCGTCCGTAAACCGACTTTACCGACAACCAATTTTTATTTAAATAGCTCTAAGTTTCGACTCTAAATCTTACCATTATATAATCCCCATTTAGTTCCAAGGAAAGTTTCTTTCCATTTTATATTTGATATATCAAATGAATGTATCAATTATAATAAAAATGTTCACCTTTGATATCTTCGATGACATTTAACATGTCGATGCTCTCCACAGATTGAGCTGAAATGGGGTTTTCTTCATCAACCAAAGAGTTTACCAATGACGTCATTGTTTCTGCAGACACTATAACAGAAATTGTTGTATTTATTATAACAGAAGTTTTTTTTAATTTATTTTTCTAATCTACATTTTAATCAGGAAACTCCCTAAAAATTATAACACAAAATATCCGTAGCGTTTACAAAAATATTGATGCATTCTTGGCCCATATAGCTCGTCTGTACTTTGATCCAGATATAATAATTTTAACTGAATGCTGGTTAAACGACAATAAACCCATACCCAGTCTCAAGGATTATAATTCTTATTTCACAAAAAAATGCTTAAATCAAAATGACGGTATTATAATTTATGCTAAACAAAATATAAATTGCGAAATTGAAGAACCTAATCCTAAAGATGCTAACTTTCTGCTAGCTAAAATAGTACCAGATATTGTACTTTTAGCTATTTATAGATCACCATCCTTTTACTACACTGAGCGCTTTTTGAATGCTTTGAATGATATTGTTAAATCTATATCATCTAAGAATATATTTTTAATAGGTGATATAAATATCGATATAAAACCTGGAAACGGTGACAGAAACAGTAACTCTTACTTAAATTTAACCAGCGAATTGGGTTTTCTGCCAGGCCACACATATCCAACACGATTAAGCAATTGTCTCGATCATGTAATGGTTAAAACTGTTTTACAAACTAGTGTTATAGTGATAAATTCCACCGTAACTGATCACGACTCTATTCTAATAAATCTATCCCTTAACAGTAAACGGACTAATACTCAGTGCCCTTCTATTGTTGAAAGAGTAAATTTTAGTGAAGCTATAAAATATGTTGAATTGGCTGATTTTACTTTTATGACTAACAAGCAAGACGCCGAGTCTGCTGCGACTCGATTTGTTGAAATTCTGTCATCTGCTATTAAAGCTAACACTGAAAAAGTCCGTGTACCCAGGCGCAAAAAATCTCTTAAGCCCTGGATGACTCCGGGCCTACTTCGCTGTATCCGTCACCGGGATAAACTGCATCTTAATTTAAAAAGGGACCCCCAAAATGAAATTCTTAAAATAACCTATAAAAGGTACAGGAATTTTTGTTGCTCATTACTTAGAAAATTGAAGCGCGAACACGATAAATTCTTATTAAAAAGTGCAAAATCAAATAAAGAAACCTGGGCTGCAATAAAATATGTCACCGATAGTTCAAGTAAAAAATCTTCTGCCGATGAGTTAATTAGGAATTGTAACGCATTGGATGCGGTTGAGGACATAAATAGTTATTTTTCTAATGTTGGTAGAGAGCTAGCTGAAAAACTTACAGGGTGTAAGTATAACTACAAATGTACAAGATCTAATTGCTTGACTAACTCCTTCGTACTAATGCCACCAGATGAGGCTGAGGTGGAATCTCTCATCTTAAGCTCAAAAAATGATTGTGCCACTGGTTGGGACTCTATACCAGCTCGATTTCTAAAAATGGTAAGACATGTCATTGTATCGCCGCTTACTATCTTGTTTCAAACATGTGTGAGGGAAGGCTGCTTTCCAAAAGTCTTTAAAAGGTCTCTCATTACTCCTGTTCACAAGGGTGGGGCACGGGATTGTGTTGCAAACTACAGACCGATTTCTGTGCTTACAGCACTATCAAAAATCCTAGAAAAGATGCTTAACGTGAGGTTAATACAGTTTTTGAATCGGTACAATATTCTGTCCAGCTCACAATTTGGTTTCAGAATGGGTATGTCAACAGAAGACGCTGTGGGTAGCTTGGTTGAGTTTGTCACAGAAAAACTTGACAGGAAAAAAAAAGTGCCTTGGTGTCTTCCTCGATCTTGCCAAGGCATTTGATACCGTCTCAATTCCTATACTTGTGGACAAATTGGAGCGAATTGGAATAAGAGACTCAGCCCTGCTTATTTTTAAAGATTTCCTTAGTGGTCGGGTGCAAAGGGTTAAGATTAATAATTATATTAGTTCCGACGCAAATGTAACTTTTGGAGTTCCGCAGGGCAGTATTCTTGGTCCAAGTCTTTTTCTTATTTACATAAACGACCTATGTAATTTGTCCCTAACTAGTTGCAGGTTGTTTACCTATGCCGATGATACGGCTATAGTTTTTTTATGGGGACACCTGGACCGAGATACAAAATATTGCCGAAAGCGGACTGCAGAAGGTGGCTAGATGGCTCAGGGAAAATTTACTTACTTTAAATATTTCTAAAACTTCGTATATTCAGTTCCAAACTATTAATTCCCATATGACTGATATTAATCTTAAAATACACATATGTGTCTCTGAGCGAAATTGTACTTGCATTAATATAACAAAATCCAATACCATTAAATACCTCGGTATCGAATTAGATAATAAATTGAGTTGGCTACCTCACATTGAGATTATAACGGCACGCACGCGAAAACTAATCTGGACATTCAAAAAATTACGTTATGCCGCGGAATTTGAACTACTCCGCACTGTTTACTTTGCCTTAGTAAAATCGGTTATTGGATACTGCGTGAGCGTGTGGGGTGGAGCGTGCAAGTCACATCTGATTCAGCTTGAAAGAGCCCACAGATCTTTACTAAAAGTAATGACTTTCAAACCCTTCAGATTTTCAACCACACTTTTATATAAACAGTGTGAGCTCCTCAGTGTTAGACAGTTATTCGTCTTTAATATAATAGCCAAACAACATGTCCATACCCCTTATAACCCAGAGGTTTGCAGTAACAAACGCTGTATACCAAATGTACTCCCCACAGCAAAATTCCGTACTACCTTCGCAAGGCGACAACGAGCATATCTCTCAGTCTTTCTATATAATAAAATAAACAAAAAATTAAATTTCTACCCTCTTTCACTACATGACTGCAAATCAATTGTTAAGACTTGGCTTTTGTCCTTAAATTATGAGGAAACAGAAGATCTATTTAACTAACATGCTACAATAATGTTTTAGTTATTTTGATTCATTAATTATGTGTATAATTTATATATTTATACTAGTGTTACATATACCCATATGTAAAATGTATAATTATGTATATTTATGTATTATGTATATTTATGTATTTTAGTATTTTATGTGTATGTACCTATTTTCTTACCTATTATATTCATTGTAATTTATACTGAAACATTTTTTTCAATATATGTTATTTTTGTATAAGTATATTATGTGTAACAGGATAATTAGATGTAATATCTGGAATTTACAAATGTCTATAAAAAGTATTGTCTTGTAAAATTTTTGAATAAGCTCTCTTGACACTTGTTACGAATTATATTGGGAGAAGCCACTGACTCCTGAGATACAGGCACTAAAGCCTAGTTTAGGTGTCAGAGTCTTCATAGGATTTCTGTAATTACAAATATGTCAATAAAGATTAATTTATTTTTCTAATCTACATTTTAATACAATCTATAAACAAAACAGTTAATACTCAATAGTAAATACTTCATTTAATTTTTTTTATTATTGTAATATCGATTCGATTTGCGTAACAATAAAAAAATACAGATACTTATTTTGAATTAGGAATACTAATAATAATTGTAAATTCAAAATATTTGTAAAATTGTCCCTACATATTTTGAACAGGCAATGTTATATACATATTTTTTAAACTGTGCTATATCTAAGTGAAGCAATCCTTTGTGCTAACTCTACGGAGGTCCTATCACTTGAAACGTAAGATTCATAAGTTCTTGCCAGTACAATAAATACGTAGTACAATAATAAAGTTTTTTACTTTTTTGTTTTTTTTAATACGCAGAAACTAACTAAATTAGTCTAATTGCACTCTTTCATCTGTTTCTGTCAAATTGTTTATACGCTATAAAAAGTTTATATGAGATAGTAAAAGTTAATGTCAGTTGCCATTGATGTCCTTCATCATTTTATAAAACATAATAATGGAAAGGCATCGTCAGCGTACCTTATGTACGTAACAATAACTTAAAACAAAACACAGCAAGCTTACCAAGTACCTCAATAGCGATCTCCATAATCGACTCGATTAGTGAACACAGGCTAGGTTTAGAGAATCTAATTTCAATGTAGTATAATGTGGTACGAAAACTATATTTTGAAATCAGAAGCGCTATTGAAATTAAATGGTAACGTTGCAGTACAAAATTAGAGCAAAAGAAAAACCTTAAATTACACTATGGTGTAAGATTACCTAAATCAGCAAATTCAGTAGTATGCATCAAGGCGGCTATGGCCGGCCCGAGGCGCTCATTCAAATGCTTCCTTAACCCGGAAACATCTTTGAGAGCCTGTTCCAAGGATTCCATGATTTTGTGAGATTGCTCATCTGTTCCTTCCATTGCCTCGACCTTGAAGTGGAATGTTTATAAGGCATTTTTATTTTTAGCACAAGAGACAAAACTTATGCGTTCGAATTGATAAACGCATCATGCATTATTTTTGAGGCCAAAACCTACCAATGAGAAATAATTATTGTTTCACGGGGATTTCCAAACGGATTTATTTATTTAATGATAAAAAAGAAAAACTTTTTAAATATAAAACTTTTAGCAAAACTTTGTGTCTTACAGCAAATATTTGTTTCTTCAAGTAAAATTTTGTTTCTATTAGTAAAATTGTTTCTTTTAGTAAAACTGTTTATTTTAGTAAAACGTTGTGTCTTAACGGAAAACTGTTTCTGATAGTAAAACCTAATAATTTTTTAATAAATAATTTAATATATATATATATATATAATAAAGAGTTCTTACATGTTGCCGTATAAGACGATCAGCCAATGCAGCTAAAGCATCGAAGGCCCGCGTTTGTTTCTTGACCATACTCGGATCGCCGCCATATTTCAACAGCCATTTGCGCACTAACGTGTCCACCACTTCAAATCGAGTTTTTGATCTGACAATATATATTTTCTTTGTAATAAATAATAAATAAATAAAAAAGGGTATTCTCAGTTTGTCCTGCACATTATTAGACCATATTGTTGGAATTGAATAATGTATGTAATATGTATGTATGTTTGACCACAAAATTTCTACTAAAGTAAAAGTCATACGTCGTTTTTGATTTAAATCATGGAAGCAGTTAAATTTCATCAATATAAGAAGTTTTTAAGTCGGAAGTTCAATGTTATTATTTATTTTTATTTTTAATTATTCATATATGTTCATTGCCGGAAGGAATACAATGACCTGAATGATATACCTAACAATGTATTGTAGTTATACACAATTTTATGTACCCCAGGGTCAATTTTTTGGAGGGACGTGAAATTTCCAAAATATCCAAATATAAAAACAGAATATTTTAAAAAATATCGATTTTCATTTCAAAAAAAATAGTAATATGTTAAAATTCTCCAAACAAAATCTAACAATAAACTTAAGACTCGAGAATTAGCGTGCTCCAAAAAAAGAAGTGAAGAGGCCTGATTATGTTTAACTTTGTTGAGTTATGTTTTTAATAGGTTTGTTATGTAATAGTAGGCATGGGGCATTCAAGTCTACCATATGCTTAATATTTTCAGAGGGAAATAGGATCCTAATTCTCATACACCATCTAATATTTACCCAGAAATAACATCTGGCAGTTCAGCAGTGAGCTCACGAAGCAATTCATCAGCATCATCCCGGGTAACCCTCATCGAATCCAAGCAGTCATATAATAGTTTCATAACATTGACATCATATACCAGATGAACTGATCCAAGAGGTGTTCTGCAACATACGTAAATTGAAATTCGAATTTTAAACTAATGATGAAATTATTATTTTTTTTCACCAAGGAGGTTTCCTCTGTTATTTTTGACAAACGCTGGTATATTAATTTTTTACCTATGATGAGTTTTGGCGCCTTTTTATATTGTATTGTACTAAATTTTGGTGGTATATTTATATAATGGAGTAAAAAATAACAAATTATTTTAGAGACATGACAGGATAAAGAGAATCCTGATATGGTGTTTATTGAGAAATACGGTCTATATTAATTATTGGGCATTATGTTGCGATATTTTTTTGTAAATAAATGAAACTTACATTGGGAAATATTTTTTCCGCACCATCCGGGCAGTGTGCGGCACTTGGAAGAGGTATATTTGTGAGCGGTCGGACTCAGGCGGAGTCACTTGTTGCATCGGTGGTCGGTATGACAAAGGTTTAAGACGAAGACTTTGTATTTCTTCACGTAGGGACTGAAAGTTCGATTACCTTAAGAATTATCCTTTACATACATTCAAGACATCTTTTCTTTTGCCCGCTGACGTTAAGCTTTACTTATTATTATTATTTTTATGAGATATGTCACGAAGCCTGACTTAATTGTTGCAGTTCTTTACAATTAACACCAAAACTTGGCGCTTAAAAAAAGTAGCGGAGAGTTTCTTGCCAGTTCTTTACGCTTTATTCGGGAACTAGCAAACTAACAAGTAAACTTCCTTGTAAACAAAATAGGCGATCCGAAAGAGTGGCGGAGAGTTTCTTGCCAGTTCTTCTCGCCTACTTTACGACCTTTATTTGGGAACTGGTACTTAATGTAAATTTAGAACTTTCTCTTTTTAATATTGACGGTCATACATGTACAATAACCAATATGATAAATTTATAAATAACAAAATTAGATTTTAAAGGACTATATTTTCATCTTGCTTAAACAATACAGAGTTTTGTGTGAGGACTACACATTTAAAGAACCGATTTAAACAACTACATTATATTCATAATTATTGACGTTTCGAATACTTAACAACCAAAACATCGAGTTACGTCTCAAGACTTTTTTATATTTCCATAACCGTTTATTACCTACTTTGAACAACGGTTAACACAACAAATTTACTATTTTGATATATATGTATGTACTGTATTTTTTACTAGTTTTATTAGTTTTTTCTACTAGTTTAGTTTTTATTTTTGTGTTGTAATAGGTATATAATGTTCATATAATATACAAGTGTTATATTATTCACATTATATTGAGCAAAAGCAGTGTTGGCCAAATTGCGTTAACGTACGACCCTCACCCTTGAAGTGAATTAGCACTTGCTCCTAAATGTGACACACTGACTCATACTGACAAAAATTATGTACTGGATGTAGTTTGAGACCAAGACCCATTTAGAGTTGTAGCGCCAATGTATTATTATTATTAAGCACTGACTGACTATAAATATAATCCAATTCCATGTATTTGTTACTGTAAAAGCTGGAACTGCAGTAAATCCTAAGATATTCCAGTAAAACCTAAGATCTACCAATTCCTAATGGTAAATGTCCAAAAAGGTTTGCGATTCGAACTCTTACCACCATTCCGTTGGTAAATCTTAGGATTTACATTAATGGCACGGTAAATGTTGAAAAACAAAAAATGCACCTGCAGATCATCAGGATTACCTTGTAATTCTAAGTGCCACTATAGCAATCCGTGTGGTAACAAGTGAAATATTTTTTTTAGGTACCTTATGTAGGTGAGATATTCAGAGATAAACGTTATGTGTTTTTTTCAAAATAATTTAAGTAAGTTGGTATTAGTTTGTACTTATTACTATCATACGATACCTTTATAATACTATGTACCTGTTTTGTCTAATAGTTCATTAAACTAAATAATTAAGAATTACACATTGTTTTATTCCTAAAACCAACATCTACCAGCTGACAGTGGTAAAACCTAGCATATACTGAATTCGAATGGTAAAAGCTCGAAAAAATCGTCGTATTTTCAGAAATTCTTACATTTACCAACTCATGTCGGTAAATCCTAAGACTTACACTTAAATCTTAAGATTAACCGTAGTTCGAGCTTTTACAGTAACATATACAATAAGTCCAATTGCTATAGAGAAATTACGTCTATGAATAAGTAAGTTCCTTGGCAATATGAAACAAATGACTTCTCTGAATTCTCACCTTAATTTGATGAGTCTGTTGTGAGCGCACGATACGTAGACGTACGACATCACGCTGGTATTGATCTTGCTCGTAGCCACCTACCATTACTGAGGGATCTTTTTTTGGCTGAAAAATATATTACCTTACTTTTACTTTTCCTTATTACCTTACCTTTATAAAGGACCGCTGAAATATACAAACTCGTGGTACCATAAATAACGGTTCGGTGGCTGTTGATATATAGTTTTTTAACAAAAGTAACCACGATATACCATTGAATGGAACTTAAATGGATAAAGGGGCACAAATATCAGCCGTAGGGATCAGAAAATAACTAGTATAGAAACAATGAGGACGTTAGACTGATAACAAATACTTTTAATAAAATCACAAATAGTTGATCAGACTGAGGGCGTAATACAATAAGTATAATTGTAAAATAACTAATACATTTTCAAATAGGTGCTCATTAAAAATTTAATTTGTAGCCTGGTAGATAGTACCGGTGACAAGTATCCCATTATAGCATAAGCTGGATCCGCCCTAGCTTTGGCGCCAGGAGGGGGTCACATAGTCGTGGTCAAGTCAAGAACTTATAATTTAATTTTGATAACAATAGATACAAGTAAAAAGTAGGTATTTTATTAATGTACGTAAGTATTGCAATTAAAAATATTTATTCTTTATTGTACACTTGAAAAACTTAACACATAATATTGTGTAACTTAGTACATACAAGTTGGTCCAACTAGTGACGTCAATAATTTTTTTTTAGATTCCTCACACCTGGGACGAAAATACCCCATGTATGTTTCGCGATTTTTGTAGTTTTCGATTTATAATTTTTTTTGTGTTTTTTGAATGTTTTCTGCCAGCGAGGTTTCAAAAATTCCTATCTTTTTTTGTTGTAGGTATTTTGCAGTTTTTTTTCTGTGAAATGATTGTCTTAAATGTTGTTCAAATAAAAAAAATCTCAGCTTCCTATAATTAGTTAAAGCTACTCAAAAAAGGTTTTAAAGTTAGAAGTTTAGTTTTTAGCTGGATTTGTCCCAACATTCGACTTCAATTTAAAAATACAAAAAGAAGTTTCCATAGGTTCTGGCTAAGTTTAAAAACTCCGCAGGTTTCTAAGCTACCAAAATCATAGAAAAAAAATGGTACTTAATTGGTATTTTATTGTTGTAATCGGCCTTTAAGGTGGATAGGCTAAAAATCATTGAAGCATTAATAATGTTTTTTTTCGACTTTTATTATTCTTATGGTAAATTAAACTTTATAGTGTGATTTTAATACCCATTAAAAAAAGTAGCTTTCCTTCGGGTAAACCAGCTCTTTGAAAAATCTCCAAACGTTATCGTTATGTATTCAAGTTGGAGGAAGGAGTTTTGAAAATTTATTACAATACTAGCTGATCCGGCAAACGTCGTTTTTCCATGTATATCATTTATAATAAAAAATAGGGGTTGATCGTAGAGGGGTGAAAATTGGGGGTTGTATGTATTTTTTAATGCTGTATCATGAAAAAATAAAAAAATCTTTATCTAAAAATTAAAAAGTAATAATTTAGAGGAGGTCCGATTCTCAGACATACCCAATATGCATACAAAATTTCATGAGAATCGGTCAAGCCGTTTCGGAGAAGTTCGCACGAAGTTCGAGTGTCGAAACACCGCGAGACGAGAATTTTATATATTAGAAATAGTATTTTTTCAGTAAATTGTGTTTTTTATTTGTTATTAAAAAAACAGGTAATTTCACAACTAGCAATACTCATTTCGAATAACATTTTGAATTTTGAGTGGTAAGACCAAAATTATTGTAAGAATTACACGAGCTACTTTTTTTACGGGTATTAAAATTAGTAAAAAATAGATCGTAAAGTTTCATTTGCCATAAGAAAAATAAAAGTTAAAAAAAAAACAGTTTTAATGCTTCAATGATTTTTTGCCTATCCACATTAAAAGGCCGATTACAGCTACATTTATTTTACGGGTATTAAAATTAATTAAAAAACCACATTATTAAGTTTAATTTACCATATGAATAAGTCGAAAAAAAGCATTTTTAATGCTTCAATGATTTTTAGCCTATCGACAAAAAAAATCCACAGATTACAACAAAAAAAGTACCATTTTTTTTCTATGATTTTGGTAGCTTAGAACCCTCAGGAGTTTTTAAACTTAGCCAGAAGCTATGGAAACTTCTTTTTGTATTTTTAAATTGAAGTCGAATGTTTGGGCAAATCCAGCTAAAAACTAAACTTCTAACTATAAAACCTTTTTTGAGTAGATTTAACTAATTTTAAGAAGCTAGGATTTTTTTTACTTGAACATCATTTAAGGCAATCATTTAACAGAAAAAAACTGCAAAATACCTACAGCAAAAAAGATATGACTTTTTTAAACCTCGCTGGCAGAAAACATTCAAAAAACACAAAAAAATGTATAACTCGAAACTACAAAAAATCGCGGAACATACATGGGGTATTTTCGTATCCCCCAGGTGCAGTGTGACGAATCTAAAAAATTTTTATTGACGTCACTAGTTGGACCAACCTGTATACACGTACATATTACCATCTTCTCTTGAAGACAACCAGAGAAACACTATCACGTATTTTTTTTTTTAAAGTGGAATCTCGCTGTTGGCCTTTAGGGCCTTTACAGCTCAGCTCGGGCTGTTTTGGCGAGCTTGGCTCGGCCTCACTATCACGTACGGAATGAGGCAGCCTATTTATATAACATAACCGTGGTGAATGATTTGTCATAACAGCTAGAGGTATGTCGAGGGGTATTACGCTAAACTTCGCAAAAGTGAAGAGATGGTACGACAAGGGATTCCATCAAACAAAATAGAAACAGACAAATACATACATTTTAATAACTAAATCAATTTTTCTTTAACGTGTTTTCCCGAAACGCGTTATTACGTCATTTACGTGAACGGGTACGTTTTCATGAACGTGGAGAAGTGCCAGTCTGGTTAGGCGATCTTCAACCATTGAAGATCTTAGCCACGATTTAATTCTGCGCAACGTAGAGAAAGACCTTTCTGCTGTCGCTTCGCTGACAGGGTAGTGTATCCAATTTTCCTATATTAGTATACATATTGATGTCACAATTTAAAATAAGACTATGTTATGATATGTTGAAGTTTAGTCGTTCCGATTCCGATTGAGGTAAGGTCTAGCTAGATGTTTCATAGCGACAAGCGCGCGCAAGTGTGGCGCGGAAAATTCAAATTTTCGATGCGTTCATTCCCAAACGTTTGCCATCATACAAAGTTATTATATTATATTAATTAAATATTGAAGGTATGTAGTTACATATAATCTGTATGGTGACAAATTTATATATAAAATCATTATGTTCAATTAGTGGTCCACCTTAGTCCTGCTCAGGGGGGGGTCATGACCCCCATGACCCCCCTGGATCCGCCGTTGCATTATAGCGAGGAAATGCTGACAGCAGTAAGGGTACACTGCCACAGAGAACAAACTGTTTAAATTTATTTTAGTATGATATATTTGCAGTTTCTCAATATCAATAAATTCAAAATGGGGATTTACTCGAGCGTCGTAGAGACTTATTGGGATGCAAAGCTTAGATGATAAGAAGAAATTTTTTTTATATGATATATACCTTTACATTGGTGGGGGAAGCGGCTATAGATTTTTAAATATGTAAAAAAAAACTGTTGCATGGACATCCTCGAGCGCGTCAGATATTGATAGCATCAATGCCCTACGTATTTTTAATAATGTACGTATGTTAATCTAATCGTTTGCATGATGCGGGTGGTTGTATTTAAGGGTTGAAAATGAAAAAAAAAATTAATCGAGCGCGTCAGATTTTCTAAGGGAGTGAGTGTTAAGTGCACCAAAAAAAAGCTCTCATTCACTAATCTGACGATTTCGATGGGACGCAAACCCGCGGCCATTTTCATAATGTGCAAAAAAATTCGCCATTTTGAAATACTTAAGCGCGTCAGATTAAGATATATATGGTTCATCTTTATGTTCTAAACGTACTGTCTCATGATCTGACGATTATCTAGAGGGATTCGCCTGATCTGACAAAAAAAAAATTAGAAAAACGGTTCACCTCAAAGGCCATCCCTGCAACTTCCCGCTAATTCCAATAATGTTTTTGTTAAAAATACAAAAAAAAATAATAAATTGAATAATAAATTGAATATTATTGAACCATGTGCAATTATTTGTAGGTACACTGAAATCTTCAACGAGTCAAAGTCGTTAATCTATAGTAAATTATAAACTCAATATCTACGAAGTCGGTAGAAGGGCATTGCCGTCTTGTTTCTCATCTCCGTCAATCACACTAAACTCAAAATACCCCAAAATATCGGAAATATAAAAATTATATTTTTTTTCCTATATTAGCCATAGTAGATAATTCTTATTTTTTTAACTTTATTAACAAGTTTTAATACAAATATTGAATTTTTAGGTTCTAAACTATTATGTGGACATTTCGATACAAAAAAGTTGAACAAAAAGTAACTTTTTTAGAATCGCTTATTCTCTCATAGTTGGAAGGCGCGACTGTCAAATTTCGGTTCATCCGAGCGGTCATTGTACGGATTTTCATACAAATTGAAGGAACGAAATCTGATAACCGCTAAGGTCACGTGGGAACATTAACTGTCTCGTTTTTTCGATGTCATGGTACGAATTAGCGATGCATCTCAGTTGTAGGTCGTCAATAGGCTCGCAATAAGAGTTCATGGCATTCAGAGTGGGGACGGAGTGAGAGAGTAATAGATAGAGAAAGAGTAAGAGAGGAATAGAAACGCGGAGAAGGAAATGTAGGCATCACGCAGCTGCACGCATTTAACTTTATCGACAAATTTTTGTTATTTCGGCTTGCGGAAATCGTCAGATTATATATTTTTCATTATTCATGAATTATTTCCTTCAAAAAAAAAAAAAAATCTACGCTAAATGTCGAGATACGTTTTTTTACAACTTAGTAGCCCTCCCTTTTTTTACGTCACTCTCAAATTGTCAGATTAGTGGAATATACACTTTTTAGGATGTAATTAACTCACCCTACCTTAATCTGACGCGCTCGAGAATTTCTGATGGTCAATTTTTTTTTACTAATCTGATCCTGTATCCTTCACGGGCGGCCTTATATATATGGGCCTCATGTTTTGTGGAGGTACTTAACCGGGTACAAGGTATCCCCCTGTATATTAATCTGCCGCGCTTTAGTTAATCCCGAAATCCCCGCTTGGGCTCCCCTACTATAACTTAAGACTAATAAGTAATTAAAAAACTAATTTACTCCAAAGGATAGTTAAGTGACCAGCTACGCCTCAAAAGAGGGCTAGCTTTGTCAGTGTATTTATTTAAGATACTTACGGGTCGGGTTCATAATTTGGATATAATGGAGAGACTGGGTCTACGGGTACCAATTAAAAACCTGAGGCGGAAGTCTAAATTTTTGGATGTACCGCGCGCACATCCAACTTGGTTAGCGAAGCGCCACTCATGCGAGCAATACATATAATACATAGAATTTCTGTTGAGGTAGACCTATTTGTTTGTACACTGGCTTCTCACTTGTTGCTTCCTATATTATTAGTTATAAGATTTAGGTATATAAATATATTTTTTTGATGATCGTTAATCGGTGTGGGTATAATTAATGTGTCGCTCTATCGAATTACTAATAACTGTAAAGATATAATAATGTTGTGGAATAAATAAATAAATAAAACATAAGTGTTCAATAACACTACTTACAGTCTCTATTATCTATGACATACAAAAACATAAACAAGGTACCTTCTGCGGTAAAACGTCAGCCTGCAATGCTGCTGCAATACGCAAACGCTCCGAATAACGTTCCAGAGTAGCGAGATACTTCTTCTCCAACTCTCCGTGGCGTTCCTAATAGTTGTGAAATTCATTAACTCCGCACTCAAACAAAAAAAGTTCGTGCGTAGAAAGTACACATGTCAGTGAAACTTCTTTGGCAAACTATTTTTTAAGTCTTGTTCATATTTATACAAATCAAAAACTTTAGATTTCCGAGACTTAGAGGGAGGGAAAAGGAAGATATGTTAGGTATTTAATGAATTTAATTGTCATTAAAATATTAAAAGTGACGGAAATTAATACAAATTATTATTTTTTTTTCTTCGATAATAAAACACGTGGTAAAATTATAATTCGTCATTTGAGATTTCAATAAATTATTTTGCATAAAATATAAAATTAATATTTCATAAATTCTCTTTACGAAATTTTAATTTTAAAAATATAATTTATATAAGGTAATTCTCCCTTCTCACTATCTCTAATCGGTCTCAATCGCTCTCTCCCTTTTATTCTACAAAAACTGCACTACTTCGTGACGCTAATATTATTATTATTGCGTTTCATCCGTAAAAATTTTACCCTCATGCGCCTAAAGAAGTTTCACTTCAAAAATTTAATAAAATAACGCAATAAAAAGGTTGACGTATAGTAAGAGAAAGTGCACTAGCCCCCACTGGGGATTCCCTGTGTCGTGGGCAGTGTCTCTTCCATTTGACATATTAATGAATAGCAAGAAATTGAAATAGTTGAGACAATATTCAACACTCAGAACTTATAAAGTTACGGAAACAGTGTTATTGTAGCAAAAAAAGATTACTATCTATATATAGTATTTTTTGAATTTATACGAGAGGACTCAAAAGTGACTATAATTTCAAAATACCGGAGACATTATTTAGCCTAGTTTCATTAGAAACTCCAGCAGATATGTTAGGGACTCCTTGTCTGCTAAGAGTGAGCCGAGCTTTTTTTCAGTCATACTTTTTATCTACTGCTCTCGTTTCTCGGACACTTAATTAATAACAGTGAATAATAGCTTATTTTATTATAGTTCTAATTCTCACCCTCCAACTACGTAGCTGTTTCAATATCTGTTTCAGTGTACCCAAAGTGGTAGAGAATTTATGCCTACGCGCCATTTGTCGTAATAAATCGTCCAGTGTACGGTCGACTTTACGTGGCTTTCCGAGCTTCCGTGTAAGAATGTCACGCATTTTCGCTCTCAATTCCTCAGCCTTCGCCTCCATTTCACGTAAATCAATATTCATCCGGAACAGATGTGTGCGGTTAACCCTGATAATGAACATTATCATTATTAGATTCATGCAACTACTACTGAATATGAAAAGGACAATGGTCGAAAGATATTTATGTCTCATAAAGGACATTAAATTAGACACATTTTTTTATTAATCCCACGCAACGTAACATATCAAATTAACACTAGAAAAAAACCAGTGGCGCTACAACCTTTAAGGTCAGATTTCTGTATGTTTCGAGATCATTTGTTTTTTCAATGTTTCAAAAATTAAGAATATTTAAATTTAATTTATTAGCAAAAGTATTACGAAATCCATCTTGTTTATAGAACTTCCTATTAGGTACATAATAGCACTATCATGAAATTCGTTATAATTAAAATGATAGATACCGGAAGATTTGGGCCTCCCATAATAATTAATTATACTTGCCTGTCCAAGTAAAATATAAATATTAGTGTATGGGTGCGTACGAATGTACTTGCATGTGTGTGTGACTATTTTGTCATTCTATTTTGTACATGTGAGAGACTTTTTAATAAAATATCCAACTCACGCTTGTCTCTGTTTCTGCTGTTTGATTTCGTCGTGCAACTCTAGGACGCGTTTACGCAACTTAGCCAACATCTTTTCAGGAAAGACAACAGTCTGTGATAACCCTTGAGGGCCAGTACATCCACGAATCGCCGAAGCCCTGATTTGATCATACCGTAACACAACAACTTGATCAACATCATTCATACAACTTTGTTTTTCCATCTGAAAATACATTGACTAACTGTTAACACTCGTTTATATAAGTACATATATATTGTCTTTGTACTGAAAAATAAAAATCAAACAAAATATTGTCCTAGTGCATTAAGCATGGGACTCTCATCTCTGAAGTCTTAGGTTCAAACCCCGGCTGTGCACCAATAGACTTTCTATGTGTGTAAAAGACACAGAAGACACAGAAAGCTAATCTATAGAAAAACAACAAATAATACCCCAAAACAGTCACAGTCAAAGATTTCACGTAAGATAATTTACCATAAACTCCCGAAGATCATTTTTCCTCTTTTCCAACTGTACGGAAAATTTGCGCTTAATTTTATTATGCGCATCAATATCTTTACGTAAAAGCTCAATAAACCGATCCTGCTCAATGATGTCTTGCTCATGTCTATGCCTAGAAAAATAATATAGAAAGTATTTATTTCATTTAAAGAAAATGTTATAAAAAGTTAAATATTATGTCAAGATTGCGCGTGTTTGAATCTGTGTGTGTGTGTGAGAGAGTGTGTGTGCGTGTGTGTGAGAGAGAGTGTGTGTGCGTGTGAGAGAGAGAGTCTGTGTGCGTGTGTGAGTGTATGTGTGTGAGAGAGTGTGTGAGTGTGTGAGTTTATGTGTGTGAGAGAGTGTGTGCGTGTGTGCATTGTGCGTGTGTGTGTGTGAGCGTGCGTGTGTGATGCATGTATTTATAAAGAAAGAAACAAACAACGGGCAAGGAGTTTCAATATTTCAGCTCACCTTGTATTTCTTAAGTCATAAGTTTTGTTATAAACATCAACGTCACACCCTTCAGGACAAATATTAGGATCGAGTCGTATTGGACCAATGTCTCGACTATCCATGCTGCCTTCATCTTCTTCCTCGCTAGATGATGATGAAGATTCAGACTCTGACGATTCTACAATTGATATTAGAAATAATAATTAATTCATCTTTTGACTTGCTCTTCAGATAACTTAAACATAATATTTTTTTAACAAAATTTTGACGTTAAATTCAGTGGGGTTTATTTTTGTAGTAATAACTTGGATTACACAATTTTTTATAAATATCTGAGGTGGAAATTTGCACATCCCACTAAAGTAGCAGGGGTATATGTCTCGAACCACACCTGAATCTCTTCTATTCCGAGACTGGGTGACCAATACCCACTAGAACCACCTCGGGAGGTTCCAATAAGCCGCGTTAGAAAGGCTCCGAGGTCGCTCTCTTTCTATTAGGAAACATATTATAGCCTAGCTACCCCTGTAGATGGTCAATAACCAATGTTAGTCAACAAGTGACATACTTCGTAACAATGTGTTAAAAAAGGCACCACCACATCGTCTATATTTTTTTTCAATAAAATAGACATGTAACGCTAAGAACCACAAATAGTATAAATAAAGACTACAAGACCATCTTACCATCGTCATCACGGTCACGTGGCGGACGGTATTTTTTCTTAAATATTCTTCGTAAGAAATCAGCAAACTTATTATCTTGTACGAGCCTCTTGAATTGTCTTTGTAGCTCTTGGCAAGCTGCGTCGAGTTGCTCTTTTTCAGCGTGATGTTCGTCGATGCGATGTTCGCAATCTTGAATTTGATCTTGTACTCCGCGAACCTATATATAATATATATACATGTTATATTTAGAGATTTTAGAACTTAGAGATATGATATAGAATTTAGAGAGAAACATTTATTTGTTTGTTGTTGGCTTGTTTGATCACTAATCATTATATCAAAATACTTATTCGCAAGAATTAAACTAAAAACTTCAGTAAAATAGTAAATCACCAGTGTTGGTCTAGTGGCTTCAGCGTGCGATTCTCATGGTCTCCGACTATGCACGAATGGACTTTCTGTCTATGTGCGCATTTAACATTCGCTCCAACGGTAAAGGAAAACGTCGTGAGGAAACCGCCTTGCCTTAGACCCAAAAAGTCGACGGCGTGTGTCAGGCACTGGAGGCGGATCACCTACTTGCCTCTTAGATTTAAAAATGATCATGAAACAGATTCAGAAATCTGAGGCCCAGACCTAAAAAGGTTGTAGTGCCACAGATTTATTTTTATTTTAAGAATAGTAGATTGGTTAATTTTTTTAACAATTGGTAAATTTTTATGACAAGTGATTTTTTTTTCCAGAACAGGGAGCAAACAGGCTCATCTGACGTTAAGTGATACCGCCGCCCATGGACTCTCAATGCCAGAGGTCTCGGGAGTGGGTTGCCGGCCTTTTAAGAATTGGTACGATCTTTTCTTGAAGGAGCCTAAGTCGAATGAGTTCAAAAATACTTCAGTAGGTAGGTGGTTCTCAATAGTGCGCGGAAAATTTTTGCCTTAAATAACGCTCAAAAGTTGGTTTTTACCTGCATCAATTTTGCATACACCCTTTCAGCCAAGCGATCTTCATGAGCTTCGAATCGATTTAAAACATTCATTTCTCTATGAAGCTGATATAGGTGTAACTCTAATAGTTGGTTTTTCTCCTGCAAATAATTTTTTTTGAAGTGAAACTTCTTTATCGGGGTTGGAAAAAAATTTAGTGTAACATTTTTGCGTTACGCGTCACATTTTTCCGTTACGCGCCATATTGCTTTTTGAAGTCAAACTTCTTTATCGGCGTTAAAATATAACATATAGTATGTTTTTGACTTTGAAGTTTGACAACGGATTACATTTTCGAAGTCAAACTTCTTTATCGGCGTTAAAATATGACATATAGTATGTTTTTGACTTTGAAGTTTGACAACGGATTACATTTTCGACTTGAAATTTGCTAATCGCAATTTGCAGCAATTAATTTGTAAATTGTATGCTAGGCAGTGTATCAAAATTTACTGTGTTTAAAGAAATAGTTTCTAATAAGGTCATAAAGAAGTTTCACTTCTTACGTGTGTACACCTAGTACACGCACACATTTTTTTTCTAAATAAAAAGTATAGAGTACGCAACTTACTAAAAACTTTGTAAGACAGTTATATAAATTTTTTACTATGTTTACGTTTATTTAAGGAACGGGGAAAGCGATTAGGAGGCTCATCTGATATTAAGTGATACCGCCGCCCATAGACACCTTGCCAGAGGGCTTTGCCGGCCCTTTATGAACTAGTACGTTTTTTTGTTGAAGGACCGAAGTCGAATTTGTTGGGAATATAGGTGGGCAGTTGGTTCCACATAGTGGTGGTGCGCGGCGATAACTGTATTAAAAATGCTCGGTTGTGGAACGACGGACGTCAAGTTGATATGGGTGGAATTTCGACTTCCATTGCTGAAACTCAGCTATATGTTATAATATTATTAATCTGAACAATTCGAAAAATCCAATTTAATGGAATATGTTACTGTAGAGTCGTAAATCAACAAATCAATTAGAAATATTAAAAGGAAAATATCAAACACTGACCAAAAACAGATGCACAAAATATTTTAAATATACCTGTACGCGAATACGTTCCCTTTGCAGTTGTCTTAGCCTCGAGTCAAACTGTTGAACTGACACTTCAGCATCAGCCAAAAGCATATCTTGTTCATACAAATGTCTGGAATCAACATTATTTTTAACTAGTCTCTTACTGACTGAGACTCTCATAGTTTTGGGCGTAACCAAGAGTAATTCCTTCAATATCCTTGCTAAATGTTTTGTAAGTATTTAATGCTGTCATGTTTCTTAAAAACAAATGAATGCGAAAAACTATTTAACACTCATACTAAATTAGTTTAATATTTGCAACAATTGTAACAAACCTTTCAATACGCCGCTCACGTATTTCGGCTTCAATAGGAAACGATTCTTGGTCCTGTTTGAATTTTAAAATTTCCCACGATGCAGCAAGAGGCCTTGAGTCTACAAAATATATTGAAGTAAATAGAAACATCTTGTTGGCAAGACTTATTTTAATAATAAGATAAGTAATTAATAAGATTATAAACATTATTTCAGAATATAGAGAATGGAACCTATACAATTATATATTTTTTATAAGTATTAAGGTAAATGTCATCCCGCCAAAACGCTTTTCCAAGCAAGATGGCGTCGCAATTATCGTGCCAGCCAACGCGTACAAAATAGTCAAGGATTTTACGTGTTTTTAGTTTTTGATCAAAATCGTAAAACAGACATTATATACTGGCATAGAACATTATCGTCGATTCGACTAATCTGACAGTTTTGTGTCAGTAACTGAAGTAAATAAATAATAGTTTTAAAAAACTAGAACACACTACTAAACTATTATTTATTTTTTAGTTTTTTTTTTCGGATTATTACATTGTCATCGATCTTTGTCAGGTGCGCAAAGTTTGAATTAAATCTGTCCGTTAAAAGTGGGTCAAAATCGAGTCCGAAGGAGTAGGTTACATACATACATACATAAATACATACATACATACATACATACAGGTGAAGCTAATATAAAGCGTGTAAAAATAATATTTATAATTAAGAATTTTTAGATAATTTAAGTTGAGTTTACTAGTTGTTTTTCGCCATAACGTTTAATTTTTCATTGTCAAAAAGCTCATTTTAGAGGATGTCTAGTATGCATTGAGAATATATGTACTTATATATATTTTAAAGTATGATCTAATTGATTTTCATTTGAAGTAGTCCTACAGAATGAAATGTATTTTTGATTAGTTTATTTATACACAATGAATATGAAGATCATATGTGACATGAGGCTTACAGAAACTGCCAAATAAGTTAGCTGAAGTTAGCAGAAGACTTTTATAGGTTTTTTCAACTATACATAAACTGTCCCACGCCATTCGCATTTTACATACCAGAGAGCGGTACGAAGCGCGGTACGCGTGGCGGTCTAACTCTCTGCTGAGGATACAATGTCGATTTGCGACGCTCCATTGTTTTTCGTGCAGCCATCGCTTGTCTTGCCGAAGGTTGGATCACAACGGGTTTGATCTTGAAAATAATTGTTAGTAATTAATTATAGAAAATATACGTTCAATAACGTATATTCAGCAAGAGCTACTAACTAATAAAATGTACATTTAGGTTAAAGGTTTGTTGAACAAGTGTGATTATTGTCATATTTATCAAACCAAACCAATCAAACCTTTTAACAGTTTTATCTAGAATTAATATAAAAAAACCTGTGGCGCTTCATATGTTTCGTGGTCATTTGTTTTTTTTTAGGCAATATTTTTCATTTATTTAAAAGCAAGTAGGTGGTCAGCCTTCTGTGCCTAACACACGCCTTGGACTTCTTGGGTCTTTTATCACTGACTGGACCCTTAGTGGAGAGGATCGAGATTTTACATAAACAGTCATACACACTTCGTTAGCGCGATTCAGGATATGATATATTTGAGATATATAGAGATATGAGTATTAAAGCAGCTATACTTGTAAGGGCCTTTGATCGACTTTTGTTTCTTACGTCAGTGTACAATATCTATTAAAACCTGTTAAATCACGTGGTACGCTGTATACATGTTGGACGGGTTACTTACCCCTACCGTCCGTATTTATTTCGCGATTTACACTAACCTCTAAGTTTTTTTCTGGAAATTCCAAGTCGTCATCAATTTCCGGTATTGGTGGGGGATGTTTCACCATTTTCGGTGGAATCTCAACCCGTATTTCCGCTAACCGTTCGCCTATCTCTTTCATTCGTGCTACAAGCTTTACTTTGTGCTCCCTTAGTTGAAGTATTTTTTCGTTAAACGCTCGTTTTGTGTCGTAGATCTGATGAAAATATTAATAATTAAATGCTAATACACCTTTAAGGATTTATAAGCTTGGTGGGACAGTTTTTACTGGGCTCTGATAGACTTTGAGAGCTTGAGTTTCGTTTCTAGGTTTCTATTATAAACAGATTAACAAAATTTGATACAATTTTGAGTAACATTAATGGAAATAACAAACGTTATTAAAAGGTTTATAAATTATTTAAAAAAAAACGGGCACCTAAAGAAATTTACGTTCTAAGGTAAATTTCAGATGAAATTTAATTGTCTGACGTAGTATGTATACTCGTGTAAATTAATACGCGTGAATTGAATTCTGGCAATTTTTTAATAAATTTTTGATGAATTCTTTAAAACCGATGTTACTAATATTACAAGAAACAATATTAAATTTAAATTAAAAAATTATTACATAAATCAAACAATAAAATATGCATAACAAACATTATGTTAATCAGTCATCATCTTCATTTAATTCTTATTCGAATATAGGAATACATCCTGTATTCGAATAAGAATTCTCGTCAAGAACAGGTTTCTTACGTTGGCTAACTGTGGAGCGTCAATGTTTCAATTGGTTTGTGACGTTTTACTTACAATTTTAATGGTTATACTCGGTATGTTATAGTATGTGTATATGTCACTGGCCTTAGTATATAAGTTAGTTATTTAAATATAGACCAGTCAGTCAAGACAATTAATTCATAATAATTCCAAAAGTTTTCAAATTTTGATGTAAGGTCGGGGTGGTATTAAAACAAACTATAAAATTTGCAACCTGCCTGCGTCGGACTTGTTATAAATAAGTTTTGGTCGTGAAAAAAATTCCAAAAGTTCTGCAAACTTGGGGAAGTTTTCGAATATATTTATACGTATAAAATTTGCAACCAACCTAAGTGTACGGAACATTTTTGTTATTAAAAATTAATGTTTTTCTTTATTAAACTGAAGGAAAACGTTCCAAAAAGTTCTGCAAATTTGACATTATCGAAAATAAAATAAATAACAAAAAAATGTTCCGTACACTTAGGTTGGTTGCAAATTTTATACGTGATATGAAATATTATATCGAAAACTTCCCCAGGTTTGCAAAACCCTTTTGCGAATTTTTTTCACGACCATACAGCAAAAATTAATTTAATTGCAATTTTAACAATGTTCCGGACTGCGGACAAGGTTGCAAAATGAGATTTATTGTCGTCCCAATGTACCATTCACTTGACCGAAGTTTGAAGACTTTTGGAATTATTATCAAATTTTCGATTTCGAATGTCTATAATGACTGGCCTAATATGCCTGGTGGACAGAAAAACTGTGTCCAGTTTGTGTTTCCACCACACCAACTTATTTTCTATTTAAGATCATGTATATAATAAATAAATAAAGTATAGAACGTAAATTTCCTTTGGTGACCGTTTTTTTGCAAAAGAGTTTAGTAATTAGGCCACTCGTTGCACAATGTAATTGTATTTTTTTACCTCTTTTCTCGCAAAGCAAACTCGCAGTTGCGTATTATGCCCAGGCGGTGCCACATAATCCGGTTGTGTCTTCAGTAATCGATTACCAATCGAAGCCTCAGCATCTTTAAGGGCTTCAGCAGCACCCGGGGGCATTGCATTTGGGTCTGGTTTACGAGATACATGCTCTTGCCACTGTAATTAATAAATACGTTATAGATAATAGAATTTTTTCTTAGTATTGTCTTTGATTAACATAACTTTTATTCATTTAATAAAACACTATTTTGACCGGATTGAAGTTATGTATTATGTATATGTATGTATTATGTATATGTATATTTAACATAATTTTAAATTTATCCGACGTTTCGCGTGCTTTACAGCGTGACCACGCACGCTGTAAAGCACGCGAATTTTTTTTAAATTTATAATAATACATAACTTCAATCCGGTCAAAATAGTGTTTTATTAAATGAATTTTTTCTTTTTTTTTTATGTAGAACAAGGGCGGCTAACGGTCAGGAGGCCACTTGCTAAGCGATACCGCCGCCTATGGACACTCAATGCCAAAATTGCCTTTTAAGAATTGTTAGATTATTTTGGAGGACCCTAAGTCGTATTGGTAAACTTTTTGGAGTTTTTAAGCGCATAATTTTCCCTTCCAGAATAATGAAGGGCAATCTGTGCCGCTACCATCGAATGGTGAATTTTCCGATGGTAGACGATCTCACACAGTGGGCGCGTGTTAGTTTCTATTTAGATAAACAATACACTTAAAAACGTGTTTGGGTCAGTTCTAAATACTTCTAATAGGCAGTTACACTGACCGTCCAATAAATGGCTTCGAAAGGTATATAAAATCTAATAAATTAAACCGTCTTAAAATTTGCTGTGAATACTATTACTATTTATAAGCGATAATGTGTATAATATTAAACACCACCGACTCCGAAAGCAGTCGGGGAATTAGCTAAGGAAAATAGGTGGTCAAAAAAAGCGAGCCAATTGTCTATGCATTCGCGCGGTCTTCTAAGTAAATTAGCTTTTCTATATTACACTGCTATTAACAGCATCAATAGACACTATCTATTGATGAAAACAATTGATTTGCAAAGTACTAACAAAAAAAACAAATTGTACAATGTATTCGACAACCGTCGTTATCCAAAATCTACAATTAGTTATAAGTAGGTACTGATAGTTTAGATACAGAAATCGAGTGTTATCTAATATTTTTTATATATAACATATAATAAAGAAACTAAAATAACATAACAGCGATAGTTAAAAAAATAATAAAGGAACTTCTCGCTAATAATACGCTTTCTCGCTTAAGACGCATAACAATAATTTTATTAATTTTTTGTCGCAGCCAACTAGCTTAAGCCGTTCAATTAACAGCCTAGCCTTTTAACTAAACAGCGCCGTTTAACTAGCGGCCTGAAAGATATTGCCAGCCAGTTGATCAAACAGCTAGGCAAATGACTTGGATCGATGACGTTTCTTCGATAGCCGTTAAGCTGTCGGCTGCGACAGCTTTCATTTTCATATAAATTGAATAAAGATTACATTACCTCAATAAATTGAAGGTGATGTCTATTTAACCTCTGATGATAATTGCGAAGCGCCTTTTTCAATGGATGAGATGGTTTTGGGGGTAGACCAAGAAGAAACGATGCGATTCGTGGCGGGCCCCAGGAAGATTTTCTTGCGGCTGCTCTTCGGGCTGTCGTATCGGTTCGTCTACACATTTTATTATATTTGAGACATTAATAATAATTATAAACACGCCCACACTCAGTTAATCTTTAGTAAACCTTTCCTTGATTTAAGTTCTTGAGTTATTATAAGTAAAGCTATTACAATAAACAATGACCACTATATTTTATTAGAACAGTAAATATAAAGTTTGATACAAGATAATATTTAAACTGAAAAGGATTCAAAAAAGGCAAAGTTGAACATAATATTAATTAGTATAAAAAAATTTAATAAGCGTTTAATCTCTACTAAGTCGAAGCTAAAATATTTTAAATTAAATATTTGAAACCTTTTGTTTATAATAATAATAATAATTAATAAAAATCATATGATTTCACGCAAAAACAATTACATTTGTACTCACATTCTAAGCAACGAATCGTTGAGATACACTATTCATTATGTACTCCATCTGTGGCCATATCTTCAGTATAATTGTTTTTTGTTATATAATTTATGTTAGCTATGGCTGTACGCAATGAATAAATCATTATAGTAGTACTTACTTTAAGGCAGCATCAGCTAATTCTAGCAAGTTCATGTTCCTTACGCAGCATGGAATATTAGAAGTGAAATAAATTGTCTTTTTATTCAAAATGACCACGCACGCTGTAAAAAGTCATAAATTTAAAATTTGTTAAATAGTTGTAAATTTAAATATCATACCTCCCGGAAAAGTTTTTCTTAAGAAGTGAAATAAATTCTATTTATTCAAAACCCACGTAAAGCGGCCTCCGCCATTTTCTGATGCACTTCTTCTAATTGGTTATAAAAAGTTTTGGAGAGGTTCTTTTGTCGTAAAGGTCTTATCATTACTTCCGGGTCCCTAAAATTCAATATATAATATGATTAAATTTTGCTGTTTCGATATAATAATAAAGGAAAACTAATACTCAATTTTCAAAGAAATTCAAAAAACTGACTATTTCAATTACCTTATACATTTCAACGTAAACGGAAACACGTCTAACTGAATAATGTTCCTTGAATACATTTTATCAAACCCAAGATCAGATGCTTCAAGTTGATGGGCGAGCTTTCGCTTTGTCAAAGCTTTAAGTTGATCCAGTTCTCTCTCTTGGACTTGTAGGGGTCTAGGATCGAGAGTTACATCGATCTGTTGTGAATGTGGTAAAGCTCGGTTTCTGTAATAGAAAAAGCTCTATTCCGAAATCGTAAAGTACTATTTTTAAACATTACAAAAGTTTATGGCAACTATTAGAAAGAACAAAGAAAATAAAGAAAAATTATGACTTATTTTTATTTGGCTTAAAAGAAAATTAATAACCAGTATTTTTTAGATATTTTTAATGTATGTTTTCACGCGAAGATTGATACATGAAATACCAAAATGGCGCGTTTAAATTGCTGACTGATGACTGTGACTAAAAATCCATATTATTTTCATTCGATCAACTATAATAATTAAAGGAAACTTGTTATTGGCAATACAGAGTTATACTAATTTTAATGATAAATGCCCCTAAATCTGACCGAACTAAATGAAAATATCTAAACTAGCGAAATCTGCCAAGAATCTGCGATTTAACCCGTTTTAATTGATTTCTTTTACATTCCAAACATATATTTTTTAAATTTTGTGATACTCTGTAACTAACTAACACTGTAACTCTGTATCTTCCAAACGGCAGCCACACCGATCCCGAAGTTTTTACGCATGTTCGATGTAGTTCAATAAAATGCGCTGATGTCGCTTTGAAATTGCGCGTAGCAAAAGCTATTGAGATTTGAGATCGGGACCGCTGTCGGTATAGGTATTGGAACTACAGTGTACCTCTGTACCTGAAGGCTATTGCTTACAATAAAATGTATACAAACGCTTTAATAATCTTGCTATATTCAGCTGTGAGCTCAGCTAGTTGGTCTCGAACTCGCTTCTTATGCGCATTAGCTATGGACATCATCTTGTCATACTCCTCTTTCTGTTTCAATTCTTCATGAGACATTAACTCCCCGTCCAATGTACTGGGTTCTCTTGCTTTTTCTACTTTCTGAAATTGCTTGTTAGTAAGGCATGGAGAAAGAAATGCTGTAATAAATTTATCTGAATTCATAAATTTTTATGCAAAGGAGCTTTCCTTTCGGCTTTGAAGAACATTTAGACTGAATTATTTAATATTTTGTTTCTAGTATTTTCATTCTAGAATTTGCACCTAGCAGTATAATAATGCAGCATACCCAGTGCCAGATTTTCTACTATTTTTCCCCTAATTTCTTTGAAATATAAATTAAATATGTTAACTTCTTACCGGAAGTTCCTTGAGTTTTACTTTAGTTGGTGGTGGTACGAGCGGTTCCGTAAAGTTCACAAAATAGGAAAAAATATTACCATCTTCCCCGCTAGTATAAAATCGCCTGGAAGGA
Source organism: Pieris macdunnoughi (assembly GCA_905332375.1). NCBI lineage: Eukaryota > Metazoa > Arthropoda > Insecta > Lepidoptera > Pieridae > Pieris > Pieris macdunnoughi. The sequence goes on from CAJOBZ010000020.1 coordinate 1,992,210, forward strand.
ATTCGAATTTATTAATTTAAATGGGTTTATTATCTCAAGACCTCATCTGAAAAGCTGTTCATATCGCAAGCTACTAGATTAACAGCCTTTTTACAAATAGATCATACTAAAAAAAAAAGTAGTGTACAATTTTTATATTTACAAGCGACCCGGCGAACTTCGTTCCGCCTAACAGCCTGGCCACGGGACACGCCGACGCGAATATTCGCGCGGTGCGAACCGCGATGCGTCTAGCGACTGAAATAAACTCATAGCAATGTACTAATCAAGCCACGCGCAACGGCGACCAGCGATGCGACCGGCGAAATGTACCGAGCGAATCGCGCGGGCGACTGACGTCGCGACGGGCGAGCGAAACAAATGCATGAATCAGTACGGTGCAAGCCACGGAGTCGAGCGGCAGTCGCGGCGAATAGAGAAGGGAATAAATAAGTTTAGTCGTGGTCGCGGCGAAAAATGAATACAGAGTTTTTTGTTACTGAAATACTGGCTAGACCAGCTATTTGGAAGTCTGGCCATCCACAGCATTAATTTAATATACCTTAATCTCAAAAACAATTTTTCAGCGGCACTTAAAATTCTATTTGCATTAACTTTTTTCTCCAATTCTGGTTGAATATTCATAAGAATATAATTGAAGGTTTCAATACTCATTCTGGTATACTCAAAAAAATAACTCTGGATATATTCTGAATTTATCATACTTCTTGTGGAATTCTCCACAATTTCTCCAAATATTAGGTCTTGAACCAAAAGCTATTACTTTCCAAGCAATATCGAGATGATTTCGATAAAGACATTTCGCTGTCGAACTTCCTTACTGGTCGCGGCGGCAAACGTGACTGGTCCTTGGCCTGCAAACGGCCCCGCGCGAATGGTCGCCTCGCCTCCCGCATCGCCGTTCGCACCGCTGATCCCCGTGGCAAGGCCGTAACAGTCTAATAATATCCTGTTAACTTTAGTCAAACTTAATTTTGGACTTCATAAAGGTAATAACTAATAACATTAATACATCTTTTTTTGCCGATACAGAAATGTTTTATTGCGAAAAAAGAATGGCAGTTTTACACATTAGGGCTCTTCGCTCTAGCGTCAATATTGCGATACTCCATGTTAAATCACTTTCTGATATAGGAATACAACATTTTTTGTTTTGTTATCCGGCGCAAGAATAAAGTGGTAGGTTTCTTTAATGTGCGTAATTTTGTCAACAGATCGCACCAACTGTTTGCATTCGTATAATTAATTTTTATTCGATAACTTATCCGATATTTTAGTACTTATTCTGCTATTCGGAGCGGAGAAGAATCCACCAAAAAAGAGATAACTAACATCGGTCCAGCCGATCTTGAGTTATAAGTGGTGTTACTAATACGACTTTGTTTTATATATTTATATAAATAGTTTGTATTATTACTCTTTTGCTTTTTTTATGGGACAGGAGGCAAACGAGTAGGGTCTTTGAAAAAAGGTGGTAACCGCCGCATGGACACCTGCAACGACCGACCTTTCAGACGTTATATTCTTGAAGATCCCTAAGTCGTAATGATTCGGATATACCTCTACAGGCAACTGGGATCCAAAAAGAGGTGGTGCGCGTGGCCGTTGGATTATTGATAATAATGTTCATACTAAGGGTTATATTTTTTTATATTCATAGCTGTTATTGCTGTTGGGTATTTTCTTGATGTTCCATTACGATCAAAGAAAGGATGCTACTATACAAGTTTGCTATATTTTCGTCCCTTCACAATTAAAACAAAACAATAGTACACCTACACATGTACACTGCTGTTTTACTAACATACTGATAAGAAAGCTCTATAACATACTTTCCATCTCCACTAAATTCTAAGGCGGTGATTGCTCCCGTGTAGTGATCATGCATGGGCAAATAATATCGATCATCAAAGTCGATACGAGGTGTTGGCTGGGGCTGCAAAACCACACATACACACATTACCTTAAAGTATTACAATACCAGTGTTGTAAATCACGAAATATAAAAAAAAAGGATTTTCTTTGGTACATAGAATATGGTAATCATAAATCTTTATGATATATGATAATGACTTTATGTACTTTTGGCTTCTCTTCGCTTTGCTTGATTATTAACTTAATCTAGTATCAAGAATAAGAATTTCATAATGAAAAAGAGAGATTATTTTCGATCTGACACAAAAAACGAGGTAACCATGACCTACAAACCCGAGCTGATGTTCATGTTCGGCTCTGTACCTCGAGAGAAAACAACGTCTATGACGAGAGAACAATGAGGTATTTGACTGCCCGGTCAGTTAGCCTAACGTTAAGCAACATAAAAAACGAGTAGAATAATTATTTTTATATGCATTTGTCGCGCTCCTAACAAGACTGCTATTGTCACATTAAAACAAACCACAGTGTTTTTGAAAATGAACTATTCTATGATTTAGATTCTATAAAATAAATACATTAATATGTAAGTTTAGCAAATAAAAACATACCTCTTCTTTAGCTAATCGACGGCCTTTTAGTTTCTTCAGCAACTTTTGCTGAGCCATCATCCAGATAACGTGATGCTGTTCCGGGTTGTCTTCATCCTCAGTAGGCATGCGGACTACGCGGATATAGCCAGTGTTAGTTCCCACAATTAAATAGCGATGGTCACACCTAAATGAAACACAAAGAAACTTAGGCAGCAGCATGAAAATCTTGGTTTATTTTGTCAAAGAAATATCGCCTGATAAAGTGAAAGCTTACTACAGACAAAATGAGTCATACATATTTTGCGTAAGTACGTTCTTTTGTTTTAGCATCGTTACATAGTCGAACACCGAAGACTAATTCTATGTCTCAAGTAAATTAACACGTACACAAACTTGAGTGAAGTAATATCATCACACCACGCTCCAGGAATCGGGCCATATTTAAATATTTTGTTCTGCCCTGGCTTAATCAAGAAGAGCGCTCCAGTACCTCGCTGAACAACCCAGATACCCTCTTCGCAATATTCAGCCCATGTTATTGTAGTTCCAAGCATGCTTTCACTTTCGACTGTAATTATTTATTAAGCTTTAGAAATTTATATTTTGCTTATTTGTATTCCTACAGCTACATACACAAAATGTTGATGTTAGTTATTTCGACTATGTGTTTGCGTGCTGTTCCCACTAGAATGTAAGTGCGTGCTTCTATTTCACCATGCCTCCTGTTGATAGAGGACAAGTCTTTGTTTTTTTTATTTATGTTATTATTATTAATTACTTAAGATGTCATGTGGAACATGGTGTAATGGTTGCAGCTCCTTACAAACGTTGTGTAAAAAAAAGGCGATTAAAAAGCCAGTTAAATTGCCAGTTCTCTTCCGTTCTACGCCCTTGATTTGAGAACTGGCAGTAAATGTAAAATAAGAGGCATTAATATGTATTTCTTTAGTGACAATCCTATCTACTTATACAAAAAAATAAAAATAAAATATGTATATTATAAATTGTAAGTTGCATTAATCATTAAAATATTTTTAATTTGTGGAAAAAAGGGAAGCGTGTATCTGTCAAATTTTAAACAGTTGGAGAAGTCAGAGATAGATAGTAATTAATATATATAATATACTACTAGCTGACCCGGCAAACGTTGTTTTGCCATGTACCATGTTAAATTTTTTTAGTTCAATAAAAATAACTATCTACTAGCAGGTGAAAATTAAGGGTTGTATGTATTTTCATATGTCATAAAAAAATAAAAACAAAAAGTTTTGTCTAAAAGATAATTTTTTTGTTCGTGTGGACACCCCTTATTACTTAGGGATTTGATGAATAGTAGCCGATTCTCAGACTTACTGAATATGAATATAAAGTTTCATAAGAATCGGTCGAGCCGTTTCGGAAGAGTATGGGAACGAACATTGTAATCCGAGAATTTTATAAAAATAGCTAAATTTTTATACAAACTCAATTGTATCTCTCCAAGCCACTCTTCCTCTTCATCCTCATCTTTTTCTCTTTCCGCTTCTTCTTTAGCTTTTAGTGCTTCCTCATCTATACTGGCTAAATCTTCTTCAGTTGGAAATGGTCGGTGGCGCATACTGTAATTTTAGTATCGATAACAATATAAGGCATAACGAACTATAGAAAATAAATAACAACATTTTGTAATTATTTTTAAAAATTACTAGGGTCCCGGCTACGCGTGACAGGACGTTAATTTTATAACATATTTTAGTAATAAATATAATCGATGTAACTCAGGGATAATGTGGCATTATAATAAAGAAATAATTTTAAAATCAGTACAGTAGGTGTGTCTATATTACATACAAATATTCCCACTTTTTTTTTTATACGATAGGGGGGCAAAAAAGCTTGCGGGACGACCAAAAAGGGCAGTCTACGCAGCCCATAGACACCCACTTTTAGTGGGTGCGTTGCCGGCCTTTGAGGGAGGCTTTACAATATTCGTTTAGAACAGCAAAATGATGTTATTTCCTAATGAATTTTGGTCATTTTTAGATTGATTACAATTACATAAATACTCACTAATGTTTTTTAACAAGCGTTTCCTTATACGATACAAAATCTAGTTTGAAAGTTGTTATATCTGTATATTCACGAATAGAAACATCTGGTAACACAGCCTCCATTATAAAGCCTACTTGACCGCACAAAAGTAGCACTCGCTCCTGTCAGTGGAAAATGAAAGAAATATAATAGAACTAGCAGACTCGGCCAAGCGTTGCTGTGGCTAAGGTTTATGTTATATTACATAGTAGTAAACTATTCAAGGGAAACGGTAGAACACCAGTCATGGGGACCACCATGCTTTATTGGTGGTTATGCCATTAAATTGTAGCTTATGTTAAACGTTGGTACTTTCAACACAGCGCCATCTGTTAGAATTGTGACTATCAAATAATTAACAAATAATTTGCAATAAAATAATATTGCGGGTATAAATTGAGATGTAAGCTATCCTATCTATTAAGTTAGATCAAACCGCACACGGTGTGCAAATTTGATTGAAATCGGTTCAGTAGTTTAGGAGTCCATAGCGGACAAACAACGTGACACGTAATTTATATACAGGGTGGCCAAAAAGTCGTGGATCAAACGCAAATAGGGGATAGATGAGGTCATCAGCGGCAAAAAATTGTTCTACGGGAGGTCTCTAAGGTCAACCCCTGCAGAGTTATGATTTATTTTGGTTTTATATGAAAATTGACTTTTTTTTACTAATTCTTCTTAAAATTCGAAAATATCTACATCCTGTATCTTTCTCATAATATCCACTAGATTGGTACTGATGAGTTCTTGCGTTCGACATACTATTTATAGTTGTTTATTGAGTGTATTCAAGATAATATTAAGTGATACGATATAACATTTTTTCAAATCATAAATTTTTCTTTACTTTGGACCCCACTGTGAAAAAAAATTACTCCACCGAAAAGTGTCCCTGTACTACAAGTTTTGGCGCATTTAAAAGGGATTCTAAAAAGGTATTACACGTGGCCATGAGTCGCTCTAATATCTTTCTAGGAAGAATTACAAACAAAGATTGTGAAATAATAATTGTATTAAAACAATTATTTCTCAATGGTTGTTTGTATGAAACAAAATATTTTACAATAAAATATGCTCAAAATTCCTGACTCTGACCCTAATACTTAATCTGCACCGTCTAATCAAATTCCTACGTAACCCTCCAGCCATCTGTCAATTTTTTTGAATCTAGTCCGATTCACACAGTACTGGTCCCATGTAGGTAAATAATCTATCATAAGTCCGAATCGTTGTTGTTTTTTCGTCCTAGAAAGATATTAGAGCGACTCGTGGCCATGTGTAATACCTTTTCAGAATCCCTATAAAATGCGCCAAAACTTGTAATACAGGGTCACTTTTCGGTAGAGTAATTTTTTTTCACAGAGGGGTCTGAAGTAAACAAAAAGTTTTGATTTGAAAAAAAATTATATCGTATAACTTAATATTATCTTCAATACACTCAATAAACAACTATAAATAGTATGTGTTAAGCAAGAACTCATCAGCACCAATCTAGTGGATATTATGAAAAATATACAGGATGTAGATTTTATCGAATTTTAATAAGAATTAGTAAAAAAAAGTCAATTTTCTTATAAAACGCAAAATAAATCATAACTCTGCAGGGGTTGACCTTAGAGACCTCCCGTAGAACAATTTTTTGCCGCTGATGACCTCATCTATCCCCTATTTGCGTTTGATCCACGACTTTTTGGCCACCCTGTATATTAAGATATTAAATTGTTAAAACATTTATCTCGGGATTTGTAGGTTTATCTTGTTAATGAATTGTTAAAGTTCGTTGTTCAAAATATGTTTTACAGATACAAACTTCGGAGCAACACTGCGTTGAGTTGAACGTCGCGATTTAATTTTTAAGCTTTTGTGAGGAAGGCACAAAAACACAGTAAATAATCAAGAGTTTGATAAACGATGGACCGACCCTACTATAGTAGCACAATGACTTTAAAATGTATTACTCTGCTTACGTACGTATAAAAAATGTGAGGTTATATATTATATTTATTAAAACTTCGTTGCCGATATATAAAACAACTAAATTAAATGAAAAGGAACTGGCGGCCTTATCGCTTCCGAGCGATCTTTTCCAGGCAACCACAATACATGCGGTTTATTGTAAAACGTTTGCTAATATACATTATACATACAGCGCTACAACTTTGTAGGTCTGGGCCTAATGTGCATCTGTTTCGTGACGTGTGTGCAATGTGCATGTATATGATACACCATTTGTGACAGATACACGCTTTTTGGGTCTAAAGCCCGGTTTCCTCACGATGTTTTCCTTCACCATATGAGCGAGTGTTATATGCGCACAGAAAATCCATTAGTGCATATAAGGAAACTAAAATCTCAGGAATTAGAGTCGCATATGCCACTAGGCCAACACAGCTCTTTGAATAGGTAGAATAGATAGCGTGGTTATACGATTAAATACGAATCGTTTTACTCACCTCTTCAGGTTTCCAAGTCATATATGCAATATTATTTGGTGTTTCAATAAATCCAAGTCTATGAAGTCTAAATGGCGTATCAACAATGAGTCGATACATAAATATAGTGCTGTCCTGCCCACACGTTACTAACAATGTTCGTTTCTCGTTAATTGTTATCTGCGTTAGTGACTTTGCGTGGGGCTTGAGTAACTGAAAATTATATTATTGTATGTTTTTTTAATACTACATCAGCTTGGTCACTGAACATTATTGTAACAAAGAATGTAACTGTAAAAGTGTGTACACAGAGACTCGTATCGATTTCTCAGTTAAACTGTAAAACCTTATCACCTCTATACTACGTGTTTGTGTGTGTGCATGCTCCTATTTGACCGTGCCATGATAGAGGTGAAGTTTGAATTTTTTTTATTAATTACAATAAACAATTCTAAAAACTTATACAACTTCTTTAATATGTCATGGGAGCATGATGTAATGGCGGAGTTAATTATTTAATACATATTAAGTTAAGTTGGCAGTAATTTTAAATTTAGAAGCATTAATTTTATTTTACTGAAGTTCATAAGTGTACATAAGTTACGTATATAAATATTTTTTAAATTTTTGATTATTTTGGGACTATAAAATGGTAAATATATATAATATGGATAGCATCTACTATTATATAACCTTATGAATATTTTAACCACAAACAAGAATTACGTAGAAAGAATTTTGATGTCTCACGTATAAAACAAAAGCGTATTTATATTTTGTATAAAATATGTCTCTATCTCGTACATTGCTAATATAAAACAAATGAAGCTTATTTATTAAAACCAGCAACACCCGGAAATGTCTTGACTTTCTAGGCAATAAAAAAATAAATAAAGACAATCCTATAGTCTAATAATTCCACTATACTCTGATTTTTAATTTCGTAGAATTCTGACAGCTATCATTTTTTGACGTCAGTGATTTCAAACCTTTTTGGCCGGTCACATTTTTCAATTTCAATACGAGTCTGAACATCTGAGTCTATACATACATTTTATTTGTTAGTGAATCTATCCATTTTATTAAGTGCGGTGCTCCACATTAAATTAATTTTACGGCGAGTGATAATTACGTCCCTTTTCATCACAAACAGTAAAAAAACATTTTATTTTTTTAAAAGGTTTACTAAACCTGGAATTAGTAGGCAGTGATGCCAGCTGAAGAATAAAATAAAGTAATTTAAGTTAATTCGATATATTGTTCGTGATAGTAAAATATTTTCGTATTAGGTCACTTGAGTTAGTAAATATTTAGATTTACCTTTTTCTAGGTAAAACATAAAAAATACGTAGCATTTTATTTTTTATTGCCCTCAAATTGGTCAAATTGGTCCCTTTCGGTGGAGAACTTTTTTAGTAGCAACACTTATGAAATGTCAGAATTCTACGGAATAAAAAATCAGAGTTTAAGTAAGACAATAAAAAATTACTAACACATATTAAGTCAAGAACATCAGCATGCATGGAGTCCTCGCTGTGAATGGTTAGGGCGGAATGAACCCTCACTTCAACCAACGTGGTCTGAGCCAAAAGGCGATCCGGATGAACATACAAGACCCGCATAATACCATCCCCAAAGCCTACGATTATTATACAAGAGGTTTCATCGACCTGAAATTAATTACTATTAGTATAATTTTCTTACTAAAACGATAATACAACTAAGCGTTATTTAAGGCAGTTTTTGCCGCGCACCAGGAACCAGCTACCCACTGAAGTATTTCAAGAAAAGAGCGTACCAATTCCTAAAAGGCCGGCAACGCACTCGCGAGCCCTCATGCGCGAGCAGTACTTACCTCATTCACATTCTCACAGCAACATTCACATTCTCTGGGGGATGATTGTTTTTGTTTTGCAAATTCGCACTGAGTGTCCATGGGCAGTGGTATCACTTAGCCACTGCTTCATATCGGTCCCGGATTTACTCGATTCCCAATGTGAACAACGACAGCACTTTTTTTTTATTGATACAAAGCTTGCCAACGCTCGGCACACTGATGCATTTTTAATGTGACAAGCACTTAAAGGCAAACATGACATACATGTATAGACCACAAGCCCATGAACAAAAAATACCTGTGAAATGACCCAACGTGAATTACGCTTAGAAGGCTGTTACTATATCTGAAAACAGCTCTGAGCACTATGCCGTCATTTCTGAGCGGTACATGTGAGTACGTGAGTGAATGGACTTTCTCAGGTACAATTGGGGAATTTCGACTAATTATTAATGTACGGCTTTGTTATAAGTGTATAGATGATTAAAAATAAATGTCGAAAAACTTAGTGCCGTACTAAAGTGATGGTACCGGAAGTCGGTGCAAATTTTTAATTTGACGATAGTTGCAGGAGCAATATAGGTCATTTATTACTGTCCTTGCGTAATTCCTTTTGGAAGTAGCATACTACGTACGGCGCATTTTCCAGCGGGCCTGTAAAGCCAAGGGTCCAACATATGTCTGATTAGCATATAGGTGATCGATGATATAGAACAACATAAAATTATTTAATTTGAAGTCTTCACAAAAGGTAATATATTCCACGCATGTTCCTTTTTTTGTGAAAATACTAGGTGTTTTACTTCTCCAAGAAGAGTTATTTTCCGGTGAGTTTCGGTACGGCATTAACTTTATACTTTGCATCTTAATAAAAGATAAATGCCGTACATCGATAGTCGGGTGTTTTGATTTTACATTTAAGTCGGTTGCAGATTTCAGACAAGTACCTTAAATATGTAAATTTTTTAAAAATCTATGTTTTTAAAGTGTATCTCCAAAATTTTAAATTACTTGCCTTGTCAAAATAACATTAAAAGTACTTCTTTGCCGCCAATGAAAGAATGACCAAAAACTAATAACTCTTCTAGTAACGATATTTAGAAAGGTCTTAAATTACATTTTGGCTAAAAGACCGCTCGAGTCTGTTACTTAGAAAGTTTATTAGGTTTAGCTCGGTGGTTTTTTTTTAATAATCTGCCATTTCCAGCCGAGACTATAATTAAAAAATCTTTGAATGCAGAATTACTATCGAAAGTGCCCTACGGCATGTTAGTCTTTTATTAAAGATTGTCTAATTTATTTTGTATAAATAACCTTTTTTATTGCGTACTTGGTAGTATACAGATCTAAAGCACGGGAACCTAAACGGGAAGTTTTTCAGCGTAAAGAAAAAGAAAATGTACGGCATCTGTTTTTTATTTATATTTGTTACATATAAAATAACAATAATCTTTGAAAATATTACTCCCCATATTACTCTAGGTGCATTTGAAAAGTCATCTAAATTTCGGAAATTTCATATATTTTTATCATAATTTTTTATTTGTTACCATTTATAATGAACGGCTATAGGTACAACGGTAATATTTAGTAACATTAGTAAAAAAAATTGCCGAATTGTTCCCTGATCTTACAGCAGTAAGAACTTGGTAACTCTCAAATCGATAACATTTATTTACACAATAATAACTATAATTTTTCGGCATAATTATAAAACATTATTGTCCGTGTTAAATAATATTTTAATGTTGTCCGTACATTTTCAATGACCTTAGGGTATATGGGTGTAGGGGTAGGTTCCGACCCTTGGCTTTCGACCGCTCCGCTGGAAATATGTACGGCGTTTACGGGTAAAGTATCTGTATATGTGTCCAAAAGGAATCACACAAATGCCGTACAGTAATAAATGACCTATATTGCTCCTGCAACTGTCGTCGAATTAAAAATTTGCACCGACTTCCGGCACCATCACTTTAGTACGGCACTAGGTTTTTCGACATTTATTTTTAATCATCTATACACTTATAACAAAGCCGTACATTAATAATTAGTCGAAATTCCCCAATTGTACCTGAGAAAGTCCATTCACTCACGTACTCACATGTACCGCTCAGAAATGACGGCATAGTGCTCAGAGCTATTTTCAGATATAGTAACAGCCTTCTAAGCGTAATTCACGTTGGGTCATTTCACAGGTATTTTTTGTTCATGGGCTTGTGGTCTAGTAGAGATCATACAAATATCAAGCAAAACAATTATTAAACAAAACAAACATTGCATAAAAAAAACAATTACTAATCAAAAATATTAAAATTATGCAGCAATTATGTATGAGCAACTATGGATATCCAGACCTAGCTCGTTTATCAGAATGCTGAAACGCACTTTGTAACTTCCAATAGCAATCCCCATCTCAATAATGAATTTTTGTTCTCAAGGTTGTCATGAGCGCTAGGGATATTGAGAGAAGTACATCCATCTTGCATACAGAAACGTCGGGGTACCGTTGTTGTTATTGCAGGTTACAGAGCTAGGCGCAAGTTAGACAAAATCGCGACTACAAGGAGCGACAGAAAGTATAGACACTTCATACAATTATTTTCTATCGTTTTTATTTAAAAAAAAATAACTTAATTTGACTAGTTTTGATTTTCATTATAATAATTATTTCCTTTCGCATTCCGTTTTATCTATTTGTGTACTTCAGTTCTTCCTTATATTAAGCATTATTTCTGTACCTTCTGTACGCTGACTACTTACAAAAAAATACATAATACAAAAGCGCGATAGTAGAAATATTGAGCGCTTCTACGGCGATGTTTAAGACATAGACATTAATTTATGAACTATGGCGTAATAAAATATATACATACCATATACTGTAAATATATAACGGTAACATTTCTGAAATATACTAATTAATGCAAATTAACAAATATTCTATATTACGCTGTGAATCTTGTACATTTAAAAAACTTACGTCAATTGGTGGATACAGTAGACATGTTACAGCAGCCTGAAACTGGTATCTCGCTAGTAGTGTATGTGTGTCTGTGTTATACGCCTGGAGGGCGCCATCTTGCCCAGCAGTTACTAATATGGGGTGTGTCCTGAGAATGGCCATGGCGACGACAGGACCCGCGTGACAAGTCATAACTTTGCGATGGTTACATTCGATTTTATCTATTTCTAACTCTAAGCTCCACACTCCACCATTTCCATCCTGCAAATAAAGAGTTGTATGGAACAGGCAGAAATATTTCTGAATATTTTTCCTTATATGTTTCCTTATGGATGAATCGGGAGATCAAGACAAAGGATAGAGAGATAGATAGATATCAAGAAATTTCGTTGTTTAAACCAAGCAGTTGAATGGAATTCATCATAACCGTGTGACTTGATTGAAATAGATAAAATACAGTCATAATATACTTAAATAGTTCTTTAATATTATTACTTACTTGTGCGTACCAAAACATGTCCTTCTGATGTTTAAGGCACATTATTTGACAGCCTGGGACCTAAAATATGAAATAATGAACATTATATTCGTAACATATTTTATAATCGAAACGTACGCTCGCATTTGTCTGCGTGGTTACGATATTATTATTCTGTGTTGATATTAAATTTATTCTCTGACATTTCCCTCAGATTTCAGTGTAAATGCTACATTTAACTATATATGGTATTGGATTCCGCGGAAATTAAAAGTTATGTATTAAACCATTTTACGAACACAAGTTTCAGCCACGGGATTTAGTTCAACATACGGGTCGTCCTCTGGAGGATCAGCTTGTTCCACGGTATCCCAGTACCAGGCACGAACGCAGCCATCACGCGCTATAGTGGTCACTTCATCACCCGCGGGACTTAGCATGAATTGAATCTATAAATCATATTGTATTTCAGGACAATTCATGCTTTAAGTAGAAACCATCATAAACATTACTTTAAAAAAAGTATCGCAACGCAGTTTTTCTACCGTTAAATGTTGTGAGAACCATATCAAGTCGGTTAATTTATGCATTCTGTCTTGAGTTAGTACTTAATTAGTTGACCTAACAACATCTTATACTGACCATATCAATATTACAAATCTTTTATGTTTTAAATAAATGCATTAAATTAACTGCAAGTAATTCAGGCTTCCAATTTTATCCACAACGAAGTTACAGGGGGGTCGAAAATGGCCAGAAAAGTTTCCAGAAAAAGATGACACGGCCGTGCCGCTTCGTTTCTCGACTTGACCAATATATTTGTATGATTTTTTAAAAAAGCGGTTAGTAATACTAAGTCATCGACTACACAAATAAACTACCCATACACATAGTATGAAAATGCGTTTGAGTTCGATCGTCAAAACTGAACAAAAATAATTGTAGGCAAAGGAATAAATAATGATTAATAGAAACAAAATATTATGACGGCCACATTAGGGTCTTTATGTCACTTCAAACAGATTTTTATTAATTAAGTAGATATTTTTAATCCCCACCTATTTTTTTCACTAACACACATTACCATAACAATTTAATAATTACATAACCAATAAACTTAAAAAAAACAACGGGCGTCATTACAAAACGTTAAAAAAAATATTGTGAAGAAGTGCAACAGTGCGAAACTCAACTTCTAATACAAACAAAATAATGATAATACAATGTAATTTTGTTTTATTTATTCACAAATACATACATTAATTTATTGTACCCCACCATCACTCAATAATAATAAAGGCTACTAATAACTTACTAAACCTTAATTAACCAAAACAGAGAGAAAAACGAAAAAGCAAATGTAAAGATAAAAATTAGATTATTAGAAATGACGATTTAGATAATAACAACAATTTAAAAAAAAGTATTAGTGTAATGCTTTACCACAGGTGCCTTGTGACATGTTTTACGTCCTCGTTGTGTAACTTCCAATTTGACAAGTCCAGCCTCCCAAACTAAAACATTGCCCCATTCGCAGCCCGACAAAACCTATAAATATTCAATTTAAGAAAACAATATACATCGGCGATTACAGATATTTTAATTTTTTAATCTATGATTCAGCCAGAGCTGTTGCGCGTCTGAATGGCTACTAAGACCATCTTATTTAATTCGTTGCAAAAATCAGCACAAATTAAATAATGAAATAAAATGGAGGGCAACACTCACGAACGATCTGTTCCAGGCAACATTTTAAGGAAAAATAAAATAAGGGAAGCGCAAAACTTGCATAACATATGAATAAAACAAAGAAAACCATTAAAACAGATGTAAAAATTATGTTAGGGGGTACTATATGTACAAGTAATGCTTGTACAGAGAATTGAAGGAAGATAGAGGGGCTAAGCGGGTAGAGACGGAAAGTGAAGTGCCTCACTGTGGAGACCCTATAGGATCGACAAGAAGAGTTATGTTATGGGATTTAAATGATGTCTTTCGGAAGAGTGTAGGCTAAAGCTATAGCAAAGCATCTTAAGTAATGTCGGGTTGTTTCTTCTAGCTGTGCTCTATGGCTCCGCATTAATTCAGTCTTAAGGTTAGTAATCAGATACGGTATTACTCGATAGTTTTACTCGAAGTCAAGTAAAAATCAACGTATGGACCGCAATACTCACAGCTCGAAGGCTCGCACCGAGCCGGCTCGTTGGAATTAAATGAAAGTAATTTCCTTCGAACCTACTCGAAGCGAGCCGTCAATCTTGATTCGAACGTGTGTACGTGACTGCGAGTGGCGCGAGGCGAGCGTCAGTCTGGTACTGTTTATCGTAATTGAAACACGTGTTTTTAAGAGAAATGGATTTGCGAGTTTATTCCAAAAGCGCTATAGAAGACATTATTAACACATATAGACAGTGTGAGTGTTTATGGAATGTCAAGTCCAAAGATTACTCCCACAAAAATAAGAGAAATTAATGTTATGATAAATTTCTTTTAATTTTCTTTGATTTTCTTATAAAACACTGTGAGACTTGCTAAATACAGCCACCGTCTCCTTTGTTGCACAGACATCCTTTGGCTCGAACGGTTCGGTGAATACTGAACGGTGCGCCTCACTCGATAGATCAATGCTCAATGTGTGGACGAAAGCTCATGCCATGGGTTTTACTCGACAGTTTAGCTCGATCGAGTAACACCGTATGTGAGTACTGACCTTTAGCATGGTCTGTAGCCTTACTCTATAACCTATGTTTATTAGGATTATAATGGTAAATAGATTTTTCAAATCCTACAAGTAGTTTTGGAGCCTATTCAATGGAAACAAAAAATAAAATCATTCCTATTTATAATTCTAGTGTAGATAGAGCCTGGGGCAGCTTTAAGAACATCTCTTTCATCACAAAATCAATTCGTAGCAATAACTGAAGCAATAAGATGTACCTTTTCATCAGGCATAGGATATACGCCGAGGACATCGCAAATTTCCGTTTTTCCGAATCGTCCAAGTTCTCCTTTTAACTTAAGGCCTGTGAAAGTAGTGGCCATTTTCCAAAACTTAACATGCGCAGCTCCTAAAAATATACCGATAGTTTTTTGCATTTACAAAACAGTGCACCCCTCAGTTTTGGGAAATATGAGTCAGGTTTTTTAGTCTGTTACAAGTAAAGCACAGATATCTAATGGTAGGGGAGCCCAAGAGGGGATTTCGGGATTTACTAAAGCGCGGCAGATTAATATACAGGGGGATAGCTTGTACTCGGTTAAGTACCTCCACAAAACATGAGGTCCATATATAAGGCCGCCTGTGAAGGAGACAGGATCAGATTAGTAAAAAAAAATTGACCATCAGAAATTCCCGAGCGCATCAGATTAAGGTAGGGTGAGTTAATTACATCCTAAAAAGTGTATATTCCACTAATCTGACAATTTGAGAGTGACGGAAAAAAAGGGGAGGGCAACAAAGTTGTAAAAAAAAACGTCATCTCGACATTCTCGAGCGTAGCTAATTTTTTTTTTATTTTGAAGGAAATAATTCAAGAATAATGAAAAATATATAATCTGACGATTTCCGCAAGCCGAAATAACAAAAATTCGTCGATAAAGTTAAATGCGTGCAGCTGCGTGATGCCTACATTTCCTTAAACCGATCGGAATCTACTAAACGGCGTTCTAAATATTTCCCTCAAAATTACATTTCCTGTGAATTTGAACCGATTCGAAACGATAGATTTTGAGAAATTTTGAAAAATCTTAAAAAATTAAGAAATATTTTTTTTTAAAGTGGTTTCTTTATCGATCAACTTCAAAAACTAATCCGCCTTTGAGCTTGAAAAACCACGTTGATCGCCACTAAGCTGGTCAAAAGCGGTTGATTCGTTCGAGAGATATCGTGAACGAAAGAAACCCGAAAAAGTGTTTATTCGGGATTACTCCGAAATTTGTGGTTCGATCAATTAAAATTGCAAAATTACTTATGAGGATGATAAAACTGCGTCGAATGCCGCCAACCGCGTGAAAATTGCTTGATCCATTCAAATGTTATTGCGGTTTGAAAATTCCAAAAATAGTGTTCTATGAAACTTCTATCAGACTTTCGAGCTGGGAGAGCTCAAATGCATAGAAATTTATTTCTTTGAACTCAGCGAGCTCAAAATATCAATTTTAAGCGCCCAGGAATGGAATTAGCGGGAAGTTGCAGGGATGGCCCTTTAGGTGAACCGTTTTTCTAAAATTTTTTTGTCAGATCAGGCGAATCCCTCTAGATAATCGTCAGATTATGAGACAGTACGTTTAGAACATAAAGATGAACCACATATATCTTAAT
This sequence comes from Pieris macdunnoughi, assembly GCA_905332375.1. Lineage (NCBI taxonomy): Eukaryota > Metazoa > Arthropoda > Insecta > Lepidoptera > Pieridae > Pieris > Pieris macdunnoughi. Next base: position 2,008,781 of record CAJOBZ010000020.1, read on the forward strand.
CTGACGCGCTTGAGTATTTCAAAATTGCGATTTTTTTTGCAAATTATGAAAATGGCTGTGGGTTTGCGTCCCATCGAAATCGTCAGATTAGTGAATGAGAGCTTTTTTTGGTGCACTTAACACTCCCTTAGAAAATCTGACGCGCTCGATAAAATTATTTTTTTTTCATTTTCAACCCTTAAATACAACCACCCGCATCATGCAAACGATCAGATTAACATACGTACATTATTAAAAATACGTAGGGCATAGATGCTATCAATATCTGACGCGCTCGAGGATGTCCATGCAACAGTTTTTTTTACATATTTAACTATCTATAGCCGCTTCCCCCACCGATGAAAAGGAATTTATCATATAACATTTTTTTCTTCTTATTATCTAAGCTTTGCATCCCAATAGGTCTCTACGACGCTCGAGTAAATCCCCATTTAGCATCGTGGGCTCCCCTACCATAATATACGGGTCAAAAACTGTCATAACTGACAATTTAACATTTGAGTTGGGCAATTCAACATGACATTAAACTTTTTTAATTTTATTGGTACATCCTTCATACAAGTTGATTAGATTATTATAGTGAGTGTTTGAACTTTGAGTCTTAGTTGTCTCACGAGAATCAATTACCACAGACGTATTCAACATAAAAGTTAGTACGGCTACCTAAGGGTAATATTCAGAAACGCGATTTATCGCGAACTATATTTATCAAAGCAGAGCAGTGTTGGCCTAGTGGCTTCATCGTGCGACTCTCAAACCTGAGGTCGTAGGTTCTATCCCCGGCTGTGCACCAATGGAATTTCTTTCTATGTGCGCATTTAACATTTGCTCGAACGGTGAAAGAAAACATCGTGAAGAAACCGACATGTATGAGACCCAAAAAGTCGACGGAGTGTGTCTCTGGAGGCTGATCACCTACTTGCCTATTAGATTTGAAAATGATCATTTCGTATTTATTTATTTCGTAATCCTACAGCTAACATAAATTATATATAATAACAAACAGATACACTGAAAATATAGCCAGAGATGGAATACATAATACATTTTACTACAAAAAGGTTAAAAAATTTACAGAATCAAACAAACAACAAAAAAAAATTATTCAATACATTCAACTAAATAATACCTAATTTGGCTGTGTTGTGTGATGGTGTAAGAGTGAGTGTAAGTACGTGAAGGTGTGTATGTGGGGTATGCTCATGATGCAGGTGATTTTGCGCTATGGATATTCTTAATACTCCTTTTAATCATATTCCACGACAGCTTAAACAGGTCAAGGCTTAAATATTGGTCGTTGTATGTCCGGGCTGCGCGATATAAAACTGAGTTTTTTGCATAGTTAGTGTTAATGTGAGGAACATGAAACAAAGCACGATTACGAGTCTGGTAGGCAGGAACAATCATGAAACAGATTCATAAATCTGAGGCCAAGATCTAAAGAGGTTGTAGCGCCACTGATTTATTTATATTTATCAAAGTCCAGTACATTTTTAACGTCTCAAAGTCTAACTTAGTTCCTTGTATTTTAATATTTATTACGAAAATTAAAGGTAACTATCGCATTTGTTGCCATAGTTATGTTAACCATACGGACACTGTTATATCTTAGACCACGTTTTTAGACGGTTAGACCGAATTTATAAATCGCGAACTCACAATGGTTATTTCGATCACATTTAAACCCTAAGCATCAAAGCTTAGCTGTGGCAAAAAGCATATAACATGTTTAAATATAATACCAGCGGTTGTCAGTTGGCCAGGACAATAAGGCGAGAACATAACAGCGTTGACGTCAAATGTAAAAGCACTAGTGCGTAGAAGAATTCTATGCCGTTTCCAATTCCATATAGTCAAGTTATAATCCGGTTCTTTTCCCACCGATGCCAAAAGTTCTCCATCAGGACTGAAATCATTTTGATAGACTTTATAAAGGTTCGCAATGCAATTCTTTTTAGTTATAGAATTTCCTGTCTTTACTAAAGATTGAGGTCTTCTACAACCCGTTTTTAAATATAAACCTAAAATAAACAAACAAACGAAATGAGAATATAATAATAAACAAGGCTTTTACAATATTTCTAACGAAAATTAAGCAAACTTAATAATAAATTGAAATATTTTTGTTCAAAAGTATCTCTAAGGTTGGTAGAGTTTGGTGATTTTGTGACTTATTCACTGATAATCACCAAATCACGTGCAGCGAATGAAAGTATCGTCAATATTTTTATGAAAACCACGGCTTTTCCTTTGACTTAAAGAAATAACGAACAATGAAATATAAAAAAAACTGGATTCCTACAAGCCTTTATAAGTATAAATATTATAGTTTCAAAAGCTACCTTACCTAAAGTCAAGAATAGAATATGCATTGCTTGTTCCATCACGTAGAACGGCATCAATTTCCATTTGTGGCCACGTGTACATCAAAATAAGAGGATCTCTGTGTCCCTCCTTTCCTTCAGCGATTGCTATTCGATAATTCGGGTCTTTCCTGTATGACTGAAAATTTTCCAAAAGCTTATCATCAAGTAAGATTTTAGACCTAGTTAGTGGCCACGTGCCACTTTCAAGTCTGAAGCCCTATTTTCTTTCGGCAGCAACTGGCTCTCTATGAGCGCATTTAACAGTCGCTCGTACGGACTTAAAAAATCGACTATATGTATGCACAGGCTAATCACCTACTTGTCTATTAGAAGAGGACCAAACACGAAACAGATATAGAAATCGTAGCGTAGACCTAAAAAAGTTATAACGCTTCTGTTCTTTTTATTATCAGGTTTTCACTCATTAACATTTAAAAATCGAACTTGTCGTTTATTATGTTACTCTTACTTAAGACTTTCTTCTTTTCTATTTTAGTTCTTTGTCAATGTAATTGGAAGCTTATAAATTCCTAACGCCACTAGATTATTCCTACCACAATATTTCCAACGGATCCGCCAGTGGTGCTCCGACGAAACCATGTCTGTTTGGTGTTAACATCCATGAACGTTATAATGCTGCCCGCAGACCAGCATACAACAGAATCATCGCATGCGCACAAGTTGAAGTATTTATGGCAGTTATAACCATAGGAATGTCTGGATGGTGCTCAAGAAAATATTGCTGAAAAGGGTCATTTATGTTCGTGATTCGCGGCCTTTGTTGTAGTTTATTTTAAATAACAGTAGCTTAAGACCAGCCCCGGTACTCTAAAACTTCCAATAGCGATAGGGATACAAATCTATACGATTTTTCGAGTAGCTCTGAATTAGCAACGTAAAATTGCGCGGCACAAAAACTCAATTGTAGGATTCGCAACCTATCGCTTTTGCCAGTTATCGGCACTAATTAAAAATTATTTATCAAATATTAGTTACTATGCCAAAACTATCGTATAAAAATGGATTTTCATGGATGGATTCAGAGACTTTAGAGATTCAAAATATTGGCTTTGAACACCTTGTCTTAATTTACAATATAATCAAAAAAATCACAATCACGAGTATTAGTGAAGAGTGCGTATAATGAGCGTGCTTGCGCGTAGTGCGTGCGTAGCCCACTGAGAAATACTAAATTTGAAACACCCTACGTCTTTCAATTGTTCTACCAACAAGGATACTCAAATTCAAATAAGTCGTCAGGTAAAGTAGCATCGAGGCTAGTAACAGCACCGGATATAAAGTCATCAGGGTCATATTCAGTTAAAATTGACTCTTCTTCTACTGCTTCCTCTTCCACTTCCTCTATAAGAGCTTCTTCGTCGGCCTCTTCTTCTTCTTCTACGATTAAAACGATACTATTTTTAGTAAAAATTAAACATCTAATGTAAACGTATTTTTCCATTTTCACTGGGTTGTTTTACAAGATTTAAAAACTAGTCCACTGCGTACGTGTTTACAAGCATGGATCGCTTTCATAGTGGCGGTGCGACGAGATGTTGCCTCTGAGAAGCGTTTTGGCGGGTTTTTGAAATTATAAATGTTTAATTTGAATTTTTAAAGGTTCACAAAATAAAGATAACAATCTTTATAGATTATATAGTCAGTAATAAACTTTCTGAAATGATTTTTAAAATCTTGTCAAATAGCCTATAGTGAGTACCTAATCAACAAGTCTTCATCTGTAGGACTTTTCTATTATTCTTACCTTCTCCATGTTCACCCTTGTGGTCCTCATCATCAGCCATATTATTATAATATTGTGGGTATACAAATAATCAATTGAAATTACATTACGAATCCATCGCCAATGTTAAGAGTCTATTATCATATTAACAAAATTATTCGTTGCTAGGATACCTGCAGAGTATAGACAATAGCAAATAATAATATTTAGATGCGAATCAAAAGTTACCTACCTTTTGTTAAAGATTTTTTAAATATGTGTGTGACCATAGTATAGTATTCAATAGTATTTCAATAATCAATGTAACATTAGACTTAGAGCATTTTATATTTAAACACTGTTAGATAGACCAATGGAAAAATAAGAATTACCAATACCATTAAAATAAATTAGTCTGTTGTACTCACGTATTACCTTTATCTATATAGACTTTTGGTATGATATACTTGACGCTCAGTTTGGCTTAAAGGTCTCGCCATAAAATTATTAAAAAAAAAAAAAACTTGACACTCAGATCAGACAAAGGTACGTCATTATTATTATGACAGTTGGCACTTAACAGATAACAGATTGATCATTGGTGTCTGGTGATATTTGTCGTCTGCCGTTTGGAATTTGGATGTGATTAATCATTATTCAAACCAAAATAATAATATTATGATTAAATCGTACAACTTTGACGTAGAAAAACTTGATAAATCTATTATACTACTGTATTTCATAATTATAAGTAGTTAAGGAGAATTTTCACATTTTAACTTGTTAGTAACTGGTGAGCTAAGACAGTTGATTTTCTCCATTTTCAAGGATTTGAAAGTTATTTGGACTTTAGACTTATTACCATTATAGGAAACATGGCTCAACCTCACAGGAAGGCTGTATTAAATCTTTACAAAACGGTAAGATTATGTTCATCAATGCTAGATTTTCTTATTAAATTAAACATCAATTAATACTATTAAAATATTTCGTTTGCAGCTGTTGTACATGGGACGTGATTGGCCTCAGGGTTATGACCTCTTTAGAAAACGGTTACATAAAGTATTCTCAAAAAATAGTGAAGAATCAGATCCAAACAAAGTCGCCACTATGATTAAACATGGAGATTTTGTAGTTAAAGAAATTGAAGCTCTGTATAAATTAAAAAAATATAGAACATTAAAGCGAAGATATTATGATGACAATTGAAAGTCCACTGTTTTGTATTAGGTATGAATTTTTTATAATTATGGTGCTATTTCAGATATAAGTATAATGTTATATAATATGTAGCAATTAAAATGACATTGAACATGTTCATATTCCAACAATAAATGTTACTGCTATCATTGTTCTATACTTATTTCTTTATGTACATATTTGAATGTTTTAGGAAATGAAACAAATATTTTTTTTATAGTTTAGGGAAAAATTATATTTTATAATAGTTACATAGCAGATAATAATGATAATATTGTCATTTTAAACTACCTAAATTCCCTACAAAGACCAATATAAATTTTAAAAATATTTGTGTTTTTGTCAATTTGTTATCTTTCTTAGCAAAAACTAACAGAAGATAAAAGTAAATGTATGCCTCCTCATATTTCAAGCAGTCATATTCAAGCATTGCATTCATTGTATGAATGAAAATGACTGCCAATAGAAATTATCTTTTGACATGACTCTACACAATCAGAGTTTCAAAGATTTTTATCATATAAAAACAAAAATGTTTTCTCTTATCAGGCTTTACTTTAAAACAAATAAGAGCTGTTTATTTAATAAAATGTTTTTAATATTTATTGAAAGAGGCTTAAAATATAGATATTTTTATCGCAAGATTATTTCGACTTTGTAAAACTTTTATCTTAATTTGCGATTATTATAAGAATTAGTTTTGGAATCATAAATATTCCATCAATACACAAATATTGGACAACTATGAAAAATTAGGGGCCTCATCTTTTGGGATTTTCTTATAATACTGAAAGTGCAAAGTATATTTTATTAACATATCTATATTTATTGGTAAATACAGAACTTGAACCCACATCTCTACATTTTTCGTGTTGGTGCTCCTCTACATCCATTAAGCCCGACTTTTGTACCTACTTCCTATTATTATGTGTTCGTAAAATTCAACATGTGATTACATTATATACATGATAACACAAATTTGAGATCAACAACAGTCAAGCACATAATAGCTAATCAGGTATATTTAATAGAATAATTAATATTCCATAAATAATTTTATTGTTCATCTAATTAACACACTATTAAGAAATACAGTAAATAAAATGGGTATTTGAATTACAACATAATTAAAGCTTGCTTTTTACAGGCGATAAATATCTAGAATTTTCTTAAAAATTTTGGTTAAGGGAATGACAAAAATAATTTAACAATTGCAACATTCAATAAATAGGTAGATTAATTTCTAGATTATTATCAAGTGATAGTATATTATTGAAGTAGTTTTAAACGCTGATGATACATTTTCAATTTAGCAGCAATTCTTATTTTAAAAATTGTTTTTACAAACTCTACTTCGATAAGTTTAGGTATGCCTAACATATTTGTATAATACATTTTCTTAACTCTACAAATTCGAAAACAAAATTACAAGGTATCCAAATATAATAAGAAAAAGTTTGGTTCCTATTGTGAAATTATAATTGCTAGGCCATTGTTCCTCACAAGAAAGAGTGTTGAATTGTAAATAAATTTGTGAAAAGTTTATATGTGAAGCATTTCCTACATAGATATAGTTACAATAATATCTATAAATACTCTCTTCTCAAGAGGAACACGTCGATTACAATTAAAGGTTTATACATAATGACTAATAACACTTATATTTTTAGTAAAATAGAATGTAATAAATTTAACAGGATTCAACTTATTTACATAGTTTTTTGTTTATAATGCAGTAAGAAGTTCGTACAAGGGCGCTAATGATATCGCATTTATCAAAATCAAAAATTCAAAGCACACCTCAATTAATATGAACATTGAAATACATCTTACTGTAATATTGAGGAACCTATAAAGTAAAACTGATTTACTTGAGAATCCTTCAGTCGACACAAGGGTTTTTATCTAGATATGAATTTTTGTGATTTATATTCGTCGTAGGTTTTCTAATGATTAACATAGTAAATATCATAAATCCTATGTGGATTGAAAATTCACACAATTTCCCAATAAAAAAAAATGTTATCGTACGTGAACATTGATAACAAACTGTATAAATAAACTACTCTGCTATTTAAATATGTATCTACTACAACAAAGGATATAAGATAAAAATATATGATTGTTTATGACGATTTTCGCGTTGTTTATTTTCTCTCGTAGTTCACCGAATTGCGATTCTGAAAAATACGAATAATTTATTACTAGTTGAGAATGAGTTACGTAATATAGAATTACGTTGGGGGCATGGGAAGCGGAAAGGAGACCTTTGCTAGATGCACTCCAGGGCGAGGACGCAATACTGCCAAACGTAATTAAAGCCAATAGCTTTGATTACTTTGGCAGCGCAGGAAATGACGGCTCGTGGAAAATCTTCTACAATTTCTGCGAGTCATGAAAGTCAAAGAAGAAGCGGAAAGGACCAGGGAGCTTTGCACCGGAACCCATTCGCGGCGGCGAAAGAAACCGCAGGCCCGTCAAATCCTCGCCACCTAAAGAGTGGACAAGCGGGGAAGCAGTGGTCCATGCGTTCAAAAGAAGGGATGGTGATCCATCCCTGCAAGCACTAGACCCGATCTCCCCTAGCTATTCCTAAAAGCGTATGGCCCGATCTATGAAGGATACTTGCTGTGTCAAAATCAAGCAACAAATCAACATCGCATGTCGGGAAGCGGATAGGGCTCTGCTGTTACCGCATCCCGCCTAAGGCGATTTTTGGTGGCGCCTTGGGATTTTGTGGGTATGCACAATCGCGAGTCCCACATAACCCTCCCGCACTAAGCAAACGCACCGTGGTAGGGTATGCGCAATGCATTTCCCCAAGTAAAAAATAAATAAATATAGAATTACCAATCGGACCACAATTTAATAAAATAGAGAATAACACGATACGACAGACAATGCAATAAATACGTATTAGAAGTCAGGCGCTTCAGGCATTTTTAAAATTTTAAAAATGCATAGTACCTATCGGATTTTTTATGATGCGATGAAGGGTCAAATACCGGATGAAAAGTAATGAGTCCAATATCTCCAGTTTGTAGATGATGGGGATAATATTATTTATATATTTAGAGCATATTTTGTAGAAAAATTAAATAATTAGGAAGCAACAACCTTATCGCTAAGAATCTATCCACGTAATTTTGGTAAGTAAACGTTATAACGAGATGAATCGGGGAATATGCAAGAAGTACAAATCCTAGGTAGGTATTATTTAAAAATATATGATATAGAGTATAGACAGTTACTAGTATTTCTAATCTTACACATAGATATATATATTTATACGTGAATATAATTACATGAACGATTTTGGCAATAGCTATTATATCCAAAAATATATTCCGTACCTCTCGACTCCTTAATCTTTCTTCTCTCCATCTTCGGGGTCCTTCAGGGTGTGCCACTGGGCGATAGGACGTCGCGGGCTCGCCAACATGTCGGACCAATGGCGGAGCTCTGTGCCGGACGCGTTGTATCCCAACACGACTTTACCGATAGGTTCCGATGTTCCAATACGGTCGTAGTCCACAACAGTTACTACTAGGTTTACTTTCTGTTGAAATATGGAATCAAACAAACTGTAAGTAAGTATTGATTTTAGTTTTTAAGAAGAAATCAAATTTAACTTATGATGATTTTAGTGTGATATTGTAAAAAGATGTATTCTTTAGCATACCTAGTTTTTGTATTCAAAAGTGTTACCTTGCTACAAATATCACCCTCTTGTATAACCAATCTAATGACCAAAAGACTTACGTGTTGTACCTTTGTTTGGAAAAGGATTGTAGGACCGTGTCATCATTGAAATTCACCCATTTAGAGTGAAAATCAATGTATTTGCCTTTGAAGTACCTAACTATTCAGTTGTAATGTTTAATGCGATGTATCGGTATAGTGACTAGTGCCTATATACCAAAACGACAAGCTTGTGTCTCCCATTTAATGGGCCAAGTGATCTGTACCTGTTCTACTTACTTGAATTCTTTGTATACTAAATTTTGTACTTACCGCTGTCAATGCTTCAAATAAACTTATAGCAAATCATCGCAAAATAGAAATGAAAATGATTTCATGACATTTAATGCAGTTACGAGGGGAGATTACAAACACCACTTAATTCAACAATATCCATCAAAACAAAGCACTGTAGAGTATTCCGTTGGAATGAAAATCTCTAACTGTGACATTGTCACGGTTAAAGGTCAGCATCTAACATTGAATACTTTATAGGCATTATTTCAAATAAATACTGTAATGGAAAGGAAAAAGCAAAGTTGGAACAAATAGGAGATAAAAAATAACACCGAAGGAAAGAAAAGTTGACTGCAGACACTTGCAGATTGGAAAGCAGTAAACGACAGACATCAAGGAAAAGTTGCAACAACATCTAACATTCAGGAGACATTTGAAGATCAAGAAAGCGGTAGGATCGGATGCAGGATAGTAAAGGAAGTGGTGTACAATCATTACAACACCAATATTTTCACATATAATCAAGAGCGACTATTGGAGAATTAACACAATCCAAAATAACTTGACAAAACTGAACTTTTGCAAGTAATAAAGGATCTTCTCTAAACTGAAGCTCTCGATGTATGCCACAACATCAAATTTTGTGTCAATCTCGGCTCGTACCTGTATTTGCTCGAATGGTACTTCAAAAGTAAATGACTCGTTGTAATAAGGATTCAATGTACACTTCTTGATGCTCGTTTTCTTCTTTTTGAGCCGTTTCCCGTTTTGCATTAGAGCTATCTTTACGTACGGATCTGTTGTCACCGACAGGAGCAGATATGAAAAAGATAAAGAAATTATTTAGTTCATCTATAAAGACTATGCTACGAAAGCTATACAATTAAGCTTTACAAATCTACAATATACCTGAGAATGGTATAAAATTATTGATGTACCTACTAACTACTTTGAAATGGTTAAATGGGAAATGCATTTCATGGACTGTTATAAAGTGTGACAATCACAATTTTAAAGGTGTTATTAATTCGCATTACACCTAAAATATAATTGTGACATGAAAAGTAACAGTTTTAAGTATGAAATATGATTATAAACAAAATTATACAAATAGAAATCTGGCGACATTTTCACGTAGGTAGATTCTATTTTTTATGCATGTTTTTTGTATGAGCTACTAACTCGAATAAAAAATAACTTCAAAAATAATTTTACCTATTAAATCCTGAAAAAGACGAATTTTATTTGAGACAGGTTAAAATAATTATCTTTGATATTTCTCTTACCTGAGAGCCCACCGACATCCATTTTCTTGAGGTTTTTGGCTTCCAAGATGACCACGGTAAGTTTTCCAGCAGTTGGTACATATCTCAACGAGAAACATATATCTCCCAACTTGTTATCCTGTAACCCACATGTATTTACCAATATATCATAGGAAAAAGAAACTAAAAACTAAATAAAATAAATCGCTTAATTATAACGTTTTTATTTGTTGTGTGTTATCGTTGTCAAAATTAGGGGTTTTGGTTCGTGAGCAATATGAAAGACTGTTAGGATAATTTTGTGTAAGGAATATAATTTTTGATACACGGATTTAAAAAGCTATTGTAAAATATAATACGGGCCATTAAATCGCGGCTTAGGGCGGATAAGGGTAACAAACATTTCTTTAAACCAAAGAAAAAGAAACAAAATTTTAGCACCGTGTGGTCCTAGTGAAGCATTGTTATGGGTTTTAGGATAACCAACAAAGTTCATCAAGTATTGCTATATATATCACAAAATTGCGCACTTGATGAACAATGTCGAGAGTGCATTAGATGCCACAGACCATAGTTTGTAAAGGGCTCAAACGGATTTTGCATCTATGAGGATAATAAACATTTATTTCGGCAATATTCCCATTGCGTTACGTATAACGTTTTAGCATAAACTCATCTAAACATTGAATAACACAAGACTATGTCAAAAACGTTCACAACAAACCAATCTAAGTTTAAGCACACATCCTGGCTGAAACTTGATTACGATCTGTTGCCGAAATGATGCCAATTAGCGTGACACCCAGCTCAAATCATAAACTTACCCTCGCTCTTGTATGGTATTCATGAAATTGTAAAAATACCTGACATCCGGATTGCCATTTTAGAAACAGATCGCAATTATCTATTGGATAACGTGTGATTATATAGCAATAAATAAAGAATGGCTAAACCACTAAAGAATTCAGCGTCTGTTCACTTCTGGACTACTTCATATTACCGTCTAATAGTTTACTTTTAAACGAAGAACAAATACACTAATTTCTTTAGTGTGTGATAAATATACATAAAACATACTTACACAGATTTCACATATAAATGCAACATAGACCATCGCACTATAAACATATAATATTGCATTATTAAACAAATGCTATTACTACATGTGCGGTACTATAATAAATTTGATTAAAATGAGCGGCAATAATAAACGATCTCCTTTATGTATCCATAGACAATAAAAAAATTCGCTAAAAAAGTTGTTACTTGACCGCTAGCTGAATTGCGCATAGGTTAATAATTTCTCAATAAATAGTATTATTATTAGTTGTAAAGCTTTTAATGCGAGTATTATTAAATTTTTTATTATAGCATTTATCTCAAAAGCTATTTTAAATGGTTTTATTAAGCTCATTATATCTGTGACTATAAGAACACGAGACATACATACGTGCTGGCGTGTTCACATAAGCTGACGACAGTGGGATATTTCCCCGAATTATCAATTTATGAGTCAAAATACGTTATAGGTTTCATTATGGAATATTATATATTATATTGACAGGTTTTGGAGTCTTAGCTAGCAGACTTATACTGAATATAATAAGTCGTCTATATATACAATTAATCTTTATATAGATTATAGTAAAACATCAGTCTCGAAAATGATAATTCAGAGCCATATACTTATTATTATTATTAGACAGTGATGACATTCATGCAACATTCCCCAGCCGCAATACTTAAAATAAATAAAGTGTTGGATGGATCAAATAAAATATAAAAACTGAAAATAAATATGGTTTGATGGGTGATGATAGGTTAGGTGATGAAACTTATATAATATTCCTTTAAATCCCTAGCTGATATCACAATTTACGACTTAAACTTCTTATTATTCACCAAATCATATGAAATTCTGTGTATTTATATAACTTCAATGAAACGTGTTTTTGAATTTTTCCAAAATATACATCTCGATGTGTCTCAAAATAATACTTACGTGAATGATCATTTCGTTTTGAAGCGGCATGCAAGATTGTCAGGACACAATCAAACACAGCCAAGCAGAGCAGAGAAAATATGGAGAAAAAGAGAAAAAAACCCAAGTAAATACATTTTTGCTGTCCAAATTAATTTATCAAAAAATAAATGACATTTTCATCCATTTTGAGGATGCTTGATTTTGGATAATAATGTTACGCTGTACTTACGTAATACATTAAATAATGAGTTGTAATACCAAAAAACTTAATGAACCCTGAAATTAATATATATTTAATCATACATACAAACTTGGCGGTGGTCGAAGTATATACTTTATGTTACCATCAAGGATCCTCGTAAAAAGTAAGAGTGCAGTAAATTGAAAATATCATATTCTTTCCCTTTATAAACGTTTTATTAGAAAATTTTCTTTCACGTATGGCATTTTTACGATGTTAAATAACTATTGGTATTAGATGTTCATATTTTTAAAGGGAAGAATACTAAAAATGCCGTACAAGCAAAACACATCCAATACTTACTTCAAAATAAAACCTGGATGTGATCTGCAAGTGTAGCCTAAAGCTAAGAAAAAATATAAAATAGTTTTCTCAGTACAGTCCGCGTACCTATCGCCTTGTTTGAGGTACCATAACTATAAGTGCAATATGAATGTTATGTACGTATGTACCTCCATACATAGTACCTACATGGCAATGTGTGTAAGCCAAAATGAACTGTTGATGTGACCTGGGTGTAACTCAACTGTATAATTGTTTACATTTTTGTAATTTCAACATACCTTTGCACTTATTTTGCCATTTAATGTTATGGCGTATTTAAACATCTGCATTTTATTCAAAATTCCAAAGTATAAAAAGTACTTAAAATTGGATGATACCTGTTCTGTTGTATAAAATAGTATTAATACGTTCTAAGGAAGAGGTTATCTGAGTTTTATTTGAAGTCGGAACCGCACCTGTCCGCCCTCGCCTTCCACACTCTGCAACTCACGCCATTCTTCAATAGTCTGGGCAAGATCCACCTGGCATAGAGGTACCTTCACCTCACCGATCTGGTCGTGCTTGGAGAAACGATCGAAGTCGAAGATCGCGAATACCAGTGTCTTGTTCATAGCATCAGCGTAAGGAACGTTCTGTGTACAAATGGTCATCAAATGTGCTCATATCAACTGCTAAGTTTATGTAAATGCCAGTTCATTTGACAGTAATCTTACCTTAAATACAAAAGTTTCGTTGAAGACAGGACTGAGCGTTTTTCGATGCACTTTAGTTTCGAACTTCTTCTTCTTATCAGGTAGAAGATATACTTTTACATACGGATCAGATGTTCCACCCATGTCTAAAGCCGGCAATTCTTCAGCTTGAATTACTGTTACCGACAAGCTGTTACTGTTAAAGTCATACTCCAACTGGAAAGCAACGTGATGATGAAATAACATGTGATACAAAATGTAATCAGTATGGAGTGAGGAACATAATTAAACTTAAAACTGAAAATGCAAAAAAACTATTGAAAACAATTCGGATACAGAAAATGAAACTCGATGATGTCTAATGTAAGCTAAAATGAACCGGTAAATATGATCTGTATGCAGTTTTGAACAACATATTTAGACCATTAAGTTTCATCCTCCAGGTTGGCCCGACAGTTTCTTCATTACCTACCTTATATTGAACTTTTCCAAGTTTTATTTCTTCTTTCTTTTCTTCACCTTCATCAGGTTCCTCTGCATTCTCCGTTAGCTCTTCCATGTCCGGCTGCACCTACATGCACGTCCCGCGGCAAATTTCACATGAATATAGGATTTCTTATTAATAAAGGTGAGTGTCAAAGTGACGGCAAACTTGATATAGAAAATTTACCAAGGGAATTCCCCAAATCTATCAGTTCAATATACGAACTTTCCACAAAGATACCTACTTGTTTTGAATTAAATGGAGTGGATGCAATTTAAACGAACACAATACCTTTTCCTTATAAGCAGAACCGAGGAGCTGGACGGACTTGAAATCGACTCCCTTCATTCCCTTCTTGCCATCCTTGGAGCGTCTCTTGCGGCAACACCGCCGTATGCAACAGAAGCATACTCCCAAAACCACCACCCCTACCCCTGTGATGGATTTGTAAATTTAAGAGTTAGACACGGCGTTCTTTTATACGTGATGTAGGTACTCAATCTTTGCATTATAAAAATGCCTGCGGAATCAAATTGCATCTGCTTTCTATAATTTGTAGGTATTTATCGCTGATGAGCGGTCAACTGTGCCTGAAGATTGACGATTTTTAAATCTTCGACAAAACGTCATTTTTGATGGTGATAATCGCAATACGAGTATTGATTACGAAGAAATCTATTGAGGCCGAAATATACACAGCCGACATTTGAACTCGTGACTATAGCGTTTAGAATCGTAGTTTTCGTAGCCTGCAAAAAATCTTTGTTCTAAGACTACTAACCGACTAGAATTGCAACCAGCTGCCATGGTTCAATATTCATCTTCCGAGCCAAATCTTCTGTTTTCTCCATTAAGCTCTCCTGTGTGGTCGTGATGATGGGAAGCTCTGGTTCTGTAGATCCCGTTAGAACTGTCATTGAGGCATTTGTTGTTCCTAAGAAAATGGACATGGAAAATATTGAAATCGTCTTTAATATCAAGTGTATCGTTTACATCCTTATTTTTTTAAACGAAAGTAGAACGTATAAACGAGTGGTATTTAGTATGACTTTATTATATGCTTATAAAATATTGACTCCATTTGAACTTGATATTAGTATCTACTCAAGTAGCATAGCATATATATTTAGAAATATGAATGAAAAGATTCTTCTTGCTCTAACGATAATATTGATCCGCTTCCCTTTAATATAAGGACACGTTATTACGGGATATTAATAGATACGCCCACACAAGCTGAACATAAATATGGTTCTATATTGTAAAATAATTTTAGTAATGATGCCCTATCTTTCAAACCTGCAGTGATTTAACTCACACCTACCAATATCAATGACGACCTGAAACCATCTTTAATAATTCAATTATAGTCTAGAATTAATCATTATATGTAATTAATTAGTTACAGAAGTCTACGGAGTCCCAGATAGGACTGTTCTCCTCTTATTTCTTGCTAATAAAATTATACAGACCTGGAGCCTGAATGGTGACAGAGGTGGAGCTGACCTCCACCTTGGGAGGGGCCTCCGCTTCCCGGCGCCATCGCAGATGCGGTGACATGGCTGGCAACAAAAGAACTTCAACTTATTTTAATTAAAAGACTATTACTATATAATGCGATGGCCACCGTATTATTATCGCGACATACAGTAAGGACAGCATCAGGAATCTCTTCGTATATGCTTCTATATTGTCTATCACATATATTTTGAGACACAAATATTTCGGTAGTGTACGGCTTAGAAGCTTTGATACGTCTTAACAGTCTCTTCTAAATGAACTACATTATATGAATGAATTATCTTTCTAAGGTTTAAAAGTATATTCAAAATCGCATGATGATTGATCAGTGTATGAGAGAGATATGCATTAGTGCCTTCGCTGCTTTATCTATTGTAGTAATTTTAAACATAAGATTTTAATGCTATGTAAATGTTTATGAGTTTTCTTAATAGCTCTTAAATTATTTTGCGTTAATATTAACAATACAAGGGATTATGCCATCCATATTTTAAATAATAATGATCAAATTAAAATTTTACATAATATATAATTACTTAATTAAAAAACGAATATGTAAACTATATCTCAGAGAATAATATAAGAGGTCATTGAAGTAATTAATTGTATGTCAAAAAAGGTAATATTAAAAACATATGAAAAATACCTAATTCTTTTAGTTTCTGGGTCATGGATATTTGAAAATCAGTCTTTGAAGTCTCGTTCAATGGCTTTGTATTTAAACATATATGATTATATATAATAAGCAGAAGAAAAGAATGCAGCCACAACTCAATAATAGAATATAATACCTAGGTACGAATCGATTGTTGCCTGCGCCAATATCAAAAATTAATACCCGTAAAAGATTCGAGAAATAACGCAGATTTCACTTCAAAAATGATTAATTAATCAAAGTACACTCCAAGCTTGGATAAAATCTGAAACATGGGTACTTAACTCGGTTTTAGGGATTAAATGAAATATGAACTGACCTTTGATATAACGTGATACTTCAGCAAATCCGAATGTTTATTCAGGCTACCACTAAGCACTATTTAGATTCATTTCCATCAAAGATTTTCGAATGGATGTTCCCGTGCTAGAAGCTGGGACGGTGATGCGCGCGCAACAGATCGATGTCGCTGCGCGGCGCAGTGCCTTCAGGCAGCTATCTCACGTTTACGTCACACATTGCGTACTTTGAAGACTTTACACCAAATGCTATTAAATACGCTGAATGAACCCTGCCTCTGTTTGCTTGCATTCAAAACGTCGAGCAAGACGAGAATTTCGATATTTAAAAAAGGCGTGCAATTCTATTAATAAATTATTTGCTTCGCTACAAAATCTATTTAGCATTCACCGACTGTAGTACAGGAACATTCATTAGAAAGGAAAGAAAGGATTCATTTCAATTACCTTTAATTATATATAGGAAATGATTCTAGAACAAAATAATTGTTATGTCGAATGAAATTATAAAATGACAGCCTTGCATGATATAGAACACTGAACTTGTAATAGAGCTACAAAATCGGGGTCAAAACTCATAACAAACCTTATATAATAGAACCTATTAAAAAGAACTCGGCTAAAGTACTGTTATTCTAAGTACGCTTCCTATCCGTCCGGGAATTTAGGCCACGGGGACTAAGGTATTCCCTCGATATAATATAGACCTATTTTTCTTTAAAGAAAATGGGTGTGAGCGGTTATTTAAGCTTTAAAGTGAAGGGAGATAACACATGAAGGACCTCGAGCGTTAAGTAGTCGTGGCGTAACATCAAAGATAAAATATTTCATATATATATTTTTAAGAAGGCTGAAACCCTAAATGAGGAAAATTTTCTGCAAAGACGATGAAACTATTGAGAAAGTGGTTTGTATAGCTATTTTCATTATTAAAATGGCGTAACCTTTTCAATAAATTGATTTATAGTCAAAGCCCACGCAAAAATTTTTAAAAACATTTCCATAACGTGTAGGTGCAACGTTCCGCCCATGCAGTGCAATATGGAACTAATATAATTAAGTAGGTTACATTTTGCGCGACACGTAAATACCTAGTAGGTACTTGACATTTTTTTTGATTATGAAAATAACTGGATTATATTAAACACAAAAAGACCTATTTCTTCCATCCAATGCAAATCAGCAGTCATAATATATTAATAAAATATACCTCCCAAGTCCCCAAATATACTTTTTGTTAAGACCTTAAGTACCGTAATATGTGCTACTGTAATCCTAGGTCGCTATTTCTTAAAGAACAACAAAATATTAGAAATAAATTATTAATTTCCTCTAAGTGAGTGGGCACATTTTCTTTTTTTCCTTTATAATAAAGCCAATCCTGAAATAGCGTAACCTCCAATAGAGTATATTTTTCAGAATTTTCTAGATCTAACTGGCGAGTTTAGAGTTACTACCAGGAACATTTACGGTATTTTCGATTAAGATAGAAGAGTTTATTTTTTTCTTGATTTGTTTAAACAAAAATAAACTAATCATTAGGATTAGTTTATGTTTTAATCCGCGACGCAAAAAGGATATATGTAATTAGTTTGTGTTTGTGGCATCGTACTAAACAAATGGATCGATTTTGTTAGAAACGTGATTGGGAAATTTTTAGCTACAATTAACGAATCGATTCAGATCCGAACAAGATCATACAAACGTGATGGATATTTGCTTTATGTTTGACCTCAGAAAATAACTGAGTGTCTTCCCCTTTATGGGGACTGTAAGTAGTGCTATTGAACATTTTCTTATGTTAAATATCCTCTTCAATTAATTAGATTTTAATTACTTATTAGTTTTAAGGTAGGCTATTTATATAGGATCGTAACATTACGATAACATAATGATAAAAATAAGGTTAGAACTAACATTTGGAACCATGTCTGCTGGTAACATTAAAAACTCTGGTGCTCCAAGCTTTTTTAAAATACATATTTATTTTTCAGAATTATTTCATTTTAATCATAAGTTGTACCATTAGAAAACCGATGTGGTTTGTATAAATGTAAGCATAACAGTCTTGTTTAGGAACGCAACATATGTAAACGCGACCCACACATTGATATAAGGTTCTAAAAGAGATTTCTCTATAGATGTCCCCTACATCTACAAAGTCATAGACTAAAGCAAAAAAATCGTCTTAAGATGGTGTTGGGAGTTGGCCTCATTCCAACTTTTTGAACAATGTCACTTATAAAATCTTGATGTTAACATGGTTTGCTCGGTGACATTTTTAAAATTAACATGCCGCGCACTTGCCTATGACATTACAACAAGAAAAATGTTCTTTAGAAAACCGGATTAGGAACTAAATTAATACGAGCGCCGATGCAAAATAGTTTGTCTAGTGTGAAATTTTCTCTGTGAGATTGTATGATCTACTGTTCTAGTATTACATGTCGCGTTACTTATGCCATTTTTTTATTATGAACCAATAAACTATTTTAGCTTTTTATTTTTATACATATCCTGTTTTAAATTCGAAGTAGTTATAATCAAAATAGTTCGTCTAATTGTTAATCGATGCAAAACAGTTTGTCTATCGGTGACTTAAATAATATTATTCCTTCTTTATACAATTATGTTGCATAATTTAAATTTGTTAAAGCAATTCTTTTGTCAAGCGAGTCAGTATAAATTCTGAAAATTTCAGTTTTTTTCATTCGTTTTCAAATAACAATGGGTCGTGGCAAACCCGTGTGTGAAGAGCTTCGAAAGCGAATAGTTTGTGGGGTCGATGCTGGCAAATCAAGTTACGAAATATCTAAAGACTTGATTCTTCCCAGGTCTACAGTCCAATCTATCATTCAGCGTATATAAAATATATATATAGACTATAGAGAGTATTTTTCATATATATTTAGCTTTTGATTCTGATTCCGCATTAAAGGACTCCGAAAGAATAATTTTAAAATGTTTATTATATTACAAAGTTTCTAAAAGATGATATTTAAATAAATAAATGTCATTCATGGATCGATGTTTCGAGTCCTTTTCAATTGTGGTCAGAGACAAGAGACTGCTATATCAAGTTGTCACATAACAATTTAATTGTTTAGTCTACTGATATGGTGCCATTAACGCTATCTATTGTGGCGAAATTGGTTTTATAATACTTTTATAAAAAGATTAATTCGTGTCCCCTTATTTTTCAGTATAAACTTAAGAATTATATAATTGCTTAGTTGTCTATTACTTTATAAATTAGTGCACAAGGAGACAACACGTTTGTTAAACGGTGTTTTAAGGCTATTATTTTTTTAGATTTATGAGGCGATTGGAAATATTTTTATGATGTATGATTATGAACACATAATGGTCAATAAATAAATATTGTTGTCATTATCAGTCTAGTGTGTAGTTACCTTTTTGTAGGATTTTTCCTAAATATAAGACTTTACTTATAGCATTATATTCAAAAACATTGATAATACATAGATATACTAAGCGAATGTAGATTACAAAAGATTTATCCGTTAAAAGTTAAGCAACACATGTCAAGGCTAGAACCTTGATGGGGCTGTTTGTAGTAGCCTCGAAACTATCGATCCTAGAGATCTCGCCTCGGAATAGGGGCTTAGAGAGAGCATCTGACGCTGGCCTTGGTCAGGACTTACCATTTCTATCTTAATTATATTATGTAAAAAAAAATTTATTTTATACTTATGCTCTGTCCACGCATAATTTAAAATATACTTCTAATCTGCTTAAAAGTGTATGAGTTTTTTTTTCTAGACGATAGAATTAACTAGTGAATATTGTTCGTACTAATTATAGTATGTATTCTCATACAAGGTATCAGTCTGTGCCAAAATAATAATTTCCTTATACTTAAAGTTATCACGAAAACATTTGGCTGTTTGTGATTTTAGAGTAAGATTCAAAAAATAAGACAGCGCACAAACTATGATTTTCCAATGTCAAAATCCAATGCTTTGACGTCCGGGAGTCAGAATCAACGCGAGCCCGGCGTTGCGTTGGCAGTGCGTTGCTGACCTATTATTGTATTATATGCTATACCAAATAACTAAATAAGGTATCCTTATTCACAAAATTCTAATAAGTTAATTTAATTTACATAATATTAAAAGCAATTGTCTATCGCGATTCTTAAAACCCTCCAGCGTGTCTCAAGCCCAAAAATCTACATGTATCCGGTAAAAAGCTGACTGATCAACTTGTGTTTTAAAGAAAATGACGTAAGAAACAAATGCAACCTGAGTCCAAGTCCTAGCTTGGATTGTGGAGTCACTTCATTACTTTTATTACTGTGTAATAAAACCTTACTGTCTATAACTATAGTTAGGCACAAATTACGAGTAGTAATTGTTTAATATACATGTTCCTGTTTGTACATTTGTTTAATCTTCACAGGTGATTCTTACACAATTTAGTATTTGATGAGTGTCATCTTTTTCTTCGATATATGACTCTAAATGTGAAATGAAGTTATTCGGTTTGTTCACGAAAACTATTAATGAATGTAAACATTTTACTCTACTAGAATTATTGACTACGATTTGCTTATCAAATAATCATTATTTCTGGTTGACTAAAACTGTGCAGGACTAAAATCGTAAATATTAAAACAGGTACTCAAAGACACATACTGGGATGTACGAACCTGATTTAATAGTTGCTTAAGTAAAGATTAAGTTCTAGTGAAATACTTTGTCATCAAAGCATTTTGTTTATGGTTTCCTGTATCAGGTATCTAACTAGCCATTAATTTATGTTACACCGTTCTTGTTTATTTTTACAAGATTATTTCCATTATAGTTAATTTGGCAACTCTTTTTTATAGTTAATGTTTACACCGTTCTTGTGCTGTTGAGATTTTTTGTCATTGAAATCAAAACGGTCTAATACAAATCGTCTACATTACTGCCTAAACCGTATTATATGATTTATTGAGCACTACTGTTTTAATTATAATAAAGGAAGGCATCTGGAGATATGAACGGACTTCCAGGCAAATGCGAGAGAAAATTATAAATTCATAAGGTAGGCTGCAAAAATAGAGTATTTATGTTGTTAAGAAAAGAAACTAAACAGAACAAAAAAAACAAACTAAACTAATAAAGGATTCTTAAATAAAAATTAAAAGGCACAGATCATTATAATTTATTTAAGATCAGTCTCACGTCAGTTAGTAGGTATTATTAATATTATACTTACGTACAGTCAAAAACTTATTTTTCAATACACTTAATGAATATTCTGTATTATTAATGTCATACGTACTCTACGTTTATACTGCGCTGGTTGACTGCGCAGAGGAAATACAATATTTCTTTTAAAACGCATTTTTTTATCATCCTTGAAGCATCCTATTATATTCATTTGGCATTTCGTAAATACATCCTAATTTCTTCCCAAGAATTAGCAGTTAAAAAGGAAGTATAAAACCTGTAAATTGCAGCTGAATTGTTTTTATATCGTTATACAGAACAATGAACGGAAATACAGATATCACCAAGTGTTATTTCAGTTATCGTCTCATTGAATTTCTATCATTATTTACACTTCAAATCTAATTAAAATACGCGAATACATTCTACAATATACAAAATTCGGATGCTAATTATGATATAAAAATACTTACTGACTTATTATCTTTTTCTGTATATTTAGCGATTTAGTTAGATTTCCATTATGTAAGGGGGTTTACACAGAGATTTGTTCAATTGAACAGCCGCGTGGGGACGTTTTGCCCCTGAAACTAACCGCCTCAGCGCCGCTGTCAGTGTCTGATCGTTTAAACGCCTCAAGCGATTGTAGCGCTTTAACATAAAGAAATATAAATGAAGCCTTATTTACAATAAGTAATGAATTGTGTTTACTGTCGAAAAAACATCGAAGATAATAAGATAATTTTGTAGTACAAGCTATCATGTTTTCGACATTAAAATTTAATTATCCTTAAACTTCATTCAAATACGTATTAGAGAACAGGAAATTGAGTTATGCGGTGTTTGGAACACATCCTGTTTAATCCTCGAGGGAATAAGGTGGGGTAAACTTGTCCAAAGTTTACAGCGCTTCAAGCGTTGCTGGAGTTAAATTTTTCTTATGTTGCCAAACTTCATTGATTTTTGTGCGTTAAAGTATTTGGAACCGTATAAACGTGCCGATAAAACCATTGTAGGGCAATGCTGCTGGCATATCGCCATCTTACATTTCTAGGCCAATAAAGGTTTTTATATCCCTTCAATATAGGTGAGGATTATTTTTATTAGCCAAATCCTTAAACAAATGAAGACACTGCTAGATTTAAAGGTAAAAAATTCAGTTACAATTAAACTACATGGCAAACGATTATTTCTTTAATATAAATTATTTTTATTGTTAGTTTAAATAGTAATAGTTGAAATACATATTTAAACGCCTTTTATTATTATAATGATTTATTGAAAGAAAGATTTTAGTTTAAATAAACAATATTTAATGACATCTTTTGCAATATTTTAGAATTAATGGAACATGACAATTTCGAAGTCGAAAGCTTGCAACTTGAACTGAAACTTGAACCATTTTCGCCTCTGAAACTTTGCGAATGCTTTTGCTATCTTTTTTTCATAGATGGCGCTGTACTAGGAAATTGCATTGTATTGCAATTGTACTAGGGTATTCCTTTGCATTCTACTTTTATTAGTATTGGGATCCACTTTACACGGGCGGCTATAGGATAAATGACTAAACGCTGATAAAACCACGGAGTTGTTGGCGTAGTGTGACTCCTAGGTCTTAGATTTGGACCCCGGAGATGCACCAATTATTATAATTAACAATAACTCTTCGTCCTACGTGCGCATTGGTCGTTGATGAAAAACATCGCGAGGAAACTTAGACCTAATATTCGTCGGCATGGGTCAGGTGCAGAAGACAGTTCACCAACTTGTCTATTAGAAAATAAATTATCACAAAATAGATACAGCAATCTGAGGTAAAGTCCAAGAGCCACTGGTATTTTCTATTGCGGGGTAAAGCACTGAATCACCTCGACGTCCGTTGTTCCACAACTGAGCATTTTTCACGGCACTCGCGAGCCCTCTGGCAATGAAAGTGTCTATGGGCGGCGGCGGTATCACTTAACATCAGATGAGCCTCCTACCCGATTGCAGGAAATTTATTTGTTCTATAAAAAAAAATTAAAGTCGTAAAAATAAACAGAGCTGTTTATTCTTACAACTGAATCTGAATAATATATAAATAATAATGTCAGCGGGAACACAATATGACAGAGACCAAAAATTACATTAGTCAAAATAGTTATAGAAAAAAATTGTTTTTTTAAATACCATTTTCAAAGTTTTATTGCAATCTAAATAAAATTAAACAAATAGTGTAACTGAAGTTACTATTGTAAGAAATATTAAACACAATGTTTTTTAAAGGATTTTAAAAATAATTTAACTGTCTCAATATATTTAGATAACAATAATTAACAAGCCGACGTTAGAATATCCCATTCTCTATGCCGCCTAATTCACTTGAAAGGTAAAATGAATAATAAATAATGCTAGCTAAGTACAAAGTTTAAGTTTACTAGACAACTAGGTAACTTTGGATTGTAATGCTTTGCATTAGCCAAAACTTTGAAGATTATTTTGTATACGTTGTTAAATTAATTATTCATAATTGGAATTCGTCTGTTTCTTTTATTTATTTATTTACATCACAAATTTAACACACATACACATAAATTACATTAGAACATAAGCTATCTATCACAGGAAAATTTTAAACAAACAACCACAAAATAAAAATAGTAAAAAACAAAAAAGTAATAACTAAAAAGTTAATAATAACTAAATCTAAAAAAATTACAATTGCAATTACAAAAATAACCAAAACTAAACGTCATTAAGAGCATGATAAACAAAGTTACGGTAACTTGGCAGACTATTGTAAAACACATCAATATTTTCATCGATGTTAGTAATCAAATTGTAAGAGCGAGATAGCCTATTCACTGGACCATTCAAAAGATAAGCGAACATAAAGTATTATAGTTAAAATATACCAGTTTTAATGCGGGATAATGTTTATAATAGTTACACAACGGTTTCACTCTAGCCTATACACCTTTCACATTTAGCATTCTTCGATATGGACTAGCCGAATAAAAATAATTCTTCAATATAAAGCAGTTCCTGAGATTAGGGCGTTCAACCAAATACTGGTATATGTATTTACATATAAAATACCTCTTGAAGATTCGTATAACACTCTGATTTATAACGTTTATCCTTAAGCAATTTTGACGACGACTAAACCGAAGATAACCGCGATATATTTATTCCATATTGATTTTAGCTTTATTTCTTCTCCGATCAGGGGCAGAGATTGTAACATAGAAATGAGATTTAAGAGGGAAAATAAGTAGTGACGGCGATCAATCCTCGACAATTTCCTAAAGAAATCTGTGATTCTTTTCTTACGAGTGCTCATAAAACACCAACAGCCTGAAGAACCTTATTTTATATAGAAAAGCTTCGTTCAGTATTCTAACATTTTGTTTAATATAAGTCAGTAGTATTTCAGTTTTTAAAATTGGAACTTGTATTTCGAAATGATGTTTTCTTATATGTACATAGGAGTAAAGTAATAGCGTGCGAATTTTAACTCTAAAGGTCGTGTGTATCGAAAAGTCTTAATTAAACGATATGTGTCAATCATTGGTTTTATTGACCATGCTATCCCAGGTGACATTGACTTTTAGATCATTTTAAAACCAAATTCAATAGGCACACGACATTTGGGTTGAAATCACAAGAACTCTGAAAAATGTTAACATATAGTCTTAAGATTGACTTATACAAAAAAGTAATATAAATAATGTTAGAATTTCGGTGTCATTACACGCTCCGACGCGACGCGAGGGAACGACGTGGAAATCGATGCAGTGTTGATGTATGTATTAACAGCAAATGTGAAAGTCGTGTTGGTATTCGAACTTTATATACAAAAACATTTTGATGAAATTTTCGCTCCACTAGTTGATCAATAATCCAGTGGAGCATCTACCCAATATCGTCCTTGAACTGCGTGGACTAGAGATACCGTTGACCAATCCCAATCAAACGGCACTCGCCGTAGTTTAATATTTTAAGAGACTGTTAGTGTGCATGTGCGTTTCTTTAAAAACAATTTATATTTAAATTGAACGTAAATACTTTGAGATGAAGTGAAGATTAATTATTGTGATCCTGTCGCCTCGCAGGCACCGAGGCCAAAACCAGAGCTTAATTTTCTTAAACTCGCTACGAGTTAAATACAGGATTAAATCAAGTTAAACTTACATTAAGTTTATAAAGTATTTTCTTGGAAGCTTTTTACACAAAACATAAGGGTTAATTCTCATTGCATTTTTCTGATAGAAAAGGGTTTTATGTACTTTTTGTACTTATATATTTCTATATCTTTATCTGCTGATTGTTATTAAAAGAAAATCCAGTATAGACGAATTCTACGTAAAAAGCAATTGAAAAAATGATGCAGGTACAGAGTAGTCGCGGTAGATGCATGGTTTATATTTGAACATTATTTTAGATTGGTTTTATTGGTTTGGTATTTGTATTCCTTACTGATCTTAAAAGTAACCCAACACAGCATGACCCAGCCATGTTCCTGATTAGACAATTTATATATTCTCGAAGTCTTCTTCGAAACCAAGGAACTCCACTTTCATGACATTCACCAAGCTTGCCGGTTATGGGCACTTGATCAGCCTTCAATGCCTGACACACACTTGGACACGTGTGTGTCAGGCATTGAAGGCTGATCACCTACTTGCCTATTAGATTTGAAAATGATCATGAAACAGATTCAGAAATCTGAGGCCAAGACCTAAAGAGGTTGTAGCGCCACTGATTTATTTCTTGTGTGTGTTCAAGGGGATCTGGGAATGGTTTAGATTCACAAATCAGCCCGGCAGATGGCACTGCAGTCGGTACTTTCATACTATATACTATGTACATATATACATACATAATATCCTAATCGCTTTAAATATCATGCAGGACAACGTCTGTGGGGTCCACTAGTGTTATTTAAAATATATATATATATAGAACCTTAATCTAAAGTAATACAAAAAAAAAAATATTAATAACAGACTAAAAACTTAAAAGCTAATCTTACAAATTCATGAACAGCGAATAGTGATGTAAAAGGAAACATAAGAATTATACAAGTCATGATTGATGAGGATAGGATAAGGTTAAGAAATGATTATACAGAAGAGTTTTAAAAGATGACAGAGAGGTAGCCTAGTAGAATATACTAATAATCTAATATATATATTTCTTTAGTGAATATTTTCTAATATTTTAGCTACATTTACTGTCATGATTAAAATAAAATTTGTTACAAGTAGATTATAAATAAACGTTATAATACATTTAAATAAACAAGCAAGATTCATTTTCAATTTGTACTAAGTATGTACCTTTATGTAAATTGTAACAAATTGGCATGTGAAATATACGCAATCAGGTTCTCTTCAAACACGGACCGATTGAAAAGCTGCCTTTAACGAGCCGCCCTGCTCCGCTATTTGCTATCTGGCACAAATTTAGATTTGTTGTCAATGATTAAATTTTTATATTTTTTATACAAGGTTGAATGTTACTCCCTAATAACTGATGAGTAGAAGTATTTTCGAACCAATTCGACTTAGGGTCCTTAAAGATAAGAGTGTACCAATTATTAAAAGGCCGGCAACGCACTTGCGAGCGTTCTGGAAATGTGTGTCCATGGGCGGCGGTATCACTTAACATCAGGTAACATCCTGCCTGTTTGCCTCCTATTACATAAAAAACAAAATGAGTTAAGAAATAACTTATTGATTTATTTATTTACTATACGTTGACTGGCATTTTGGATATAGACCCGGGATTGGAGACGAAATTTATGTCAAATTACTTTGATATTTGTTTACCGGAACCCCGTTCAGTGGACGTATTTTATTAGAATTTCGCTGAAAGATTAAAGAGGACATAAGTTGTTTATGTAACTCTTAATAAAATTTTATTTCAAGACATAATCAGACAGGGCAGTTGTTGATGAGTACCGGAACAAACTTGTGTCTGAAGTAGAAACTCTACTACGTGGAGTCTCAGACTGGGGCAGACAAAACCTAGTCCAATTTAACCCCAAGAAGACACAAGTTTGCGCGTTTTCCGCTAAAAAAACACCATTTGTCGCTACTCCTCTTTTCGAAAACACTCTTCTTAAAGCCACAGTCAGCATTGGAATACTTGGCGTTGACATATCGAACGACGTTCAGTTTCGCGGTCACTTGGAGGGAAAGGCTAAATTAGCCTCCAAAAAGCTTGGTGTGCTCAGCAAGGCGAGGCGGTACTTCACTCCGGGCCACCGCATGCAACTATATAAAGCGCAAATTCGGCCCCACATGGAGTAATACTCTCACGAAATAATACTCTAAGTTAGTTTACCAGCTCTATCCACTTGATATGTATACAATGCAGAAGAGGTTAGAATAATCGACGACCAATCCCTACTAGCGGCTTAATAATAAAAAACTTGAAGTTGCGTACTGAAATGTGGGAAAAATGCGTGGCATCTTCAAAAATTCGGACCAATTTGGACTAAGTGTTAGAGGAGTTGTTCGGGAAAAATCAACATGACCTAAGTTTCCGTGAAATTCGGACGTCGATACAGAATACTAATCAGATCACCCATATTGACCTTTAGATGTCCGTCGTTCCACAACTGTGAGAGATACTAAATAAATGTTTTCCTCGCTAACATCCACTATTGTTGGAACCAGCTGGTTTTAGTTTATAATAATATAACATATAGGCCTGTGTACAAATGTGTATGTGACTGAACTTCTCTCAAACGGCCGGCACCGATTTTGATGACCCTCTGGCATTGAGTGTGTCCAAGGGGATCGGCGGAATGGTTTAGATTCATCAGGTGAGCCTCCTGGCCAGATGGCACTGCAGTTCGGTAAAAAAATAAAAATATAATCTTCGAATTAATATTTTAAGTTAGCTTTACCATTATATCACATTTATCATTTATCAATAAAGAAGAGCGTAGACTCAATAATATTTATATATTATAATAAAAAGACTTTAAGTCAACTGTAAATAAAAATCTGTGCATAAATAAAAACAAAGTCGTTCTAATTTACACTAGTTAGGAAGTGGGAAAGAATCAGCATGAACCTAATTTCGCGTGAAATTTGGTAGATGTTATTAGAACCAGACACATAGGATCATAAACACCTATAATTGAAACTGTGGAATAACTAAAAATGAAATGTTATCATTGCTAAATGGATTGTTGTTGGATGGTTTATTTTTATATATTATTGTAACTTATATAAGAAATGTAAATTAATCTATATAAATAAAAGAAAGTCATTTTAATTACACTATTTAGAACTCAAGAACGGCTGAACCGATTTGGCTGAAAATTGGTGAGAGGTAAATTAGAACCAGGAGACGGACATAAACACGCAACTGACACGGAATAACTACAATGCAACTGACAGCTAAACGTAATGTTATCTATGGTTAAGTATGATTGAAAATTTGATAATTAGAAGTTTTGAAGTTGATCGATTGATGTGTTTATTTCGAGTTTCTATTAGCTTATCGTGCTGATAGTATCACTAACATGAGTAACAATGCCAGGATTAAGGCGATCGAATCTTTCCCGAAAAAGCCGTAATGCAATAATGGGTGGACCGATTTCGATGAGTGTTTAAATGGATTCGAGAATAGTTCAGATTATTAATAGTTTATAAGATTTTTTTAAAGTTGGAATTTTTGTATTTAAGATGTGCGTACAGTACATCGTCAGTGGGGTCCGCTAACACGTATTGAATCATGTAATCGCTGTAAAAAAAACAATAATTATGTAAGAAATGCATAGAAAAGTTAAAATAAGTAAAAGTTTATGAATAAAAAAAATTCTCCATCTATCTTTCAATCGAGCTAGTTCATTCCACAGCCTGCTATAAACCTTGCCCGGGGGTAGGCTATTCGGAAAAGAAAAACAAATCATCATACTCAAACATAGAGTATATAGGTGACTGATAACATCCTTTTTCGAAGTAGGTTAATTATGTTATGTGTATATGTGATTCATCAATCTATTTCAAAACGTATTATTTGTTATACTAGCTCATAGCTAATTCACTTCAAAGTCTTAAAATAAGTGAAGACAGCTAGCTATGTATGCTTTGTTCTTCACAAAATCCTGATGGATACTCTCATCAACCGTAGGACAAGCTCGCAGTTTCAAAGCAAGAGTTTAGTTCTTTGTTAGGATTTGTGAAAAGAAAGTTTATACTTTTGTATAAGATTTTTGCAAATTCTGGTATTATGTACCATTTATATAGAAACACATGTTAAGAATAAAGTAAAAACCTCTAAGAAGTACTTTATTTCTCTTATCTTGTAAACGTATTTATGTTTGATTGTAGGAATAAAGAAAACCCTCAAGAAGTTTAATGCGTAAAGATGACAGTATCTTAATTCTAGTGTTATATCTAGTGTTCGTTCAATGAATTCGTAACTCAAAACTTGTGATGCACTACTTTTTTTATTATTGAAGTTATACTTCTTTTGGCGTGTTAGGAAAAAATGTTAAGAGCAAATTTTTACGATACGCGCGCACACCGTCACACAAAATCGACACCCTCAAGTTAGCTATAGTCAACATTTTAATTTTTTCTATTGTTAGTGTCGTTTTTTCTACAAACGTAGAATAACATTTTTGAAAAGATTTTTATCATGTTACGCCAAAGAAGTACAGAAGTTCACACACGTTTTTTTTAAATATATAATTATCCAGGTAGGTATTATCGAGTAGTTCAATTGCATTAGCAATAACCACTAAAATAAATGGAAATAATTGTTTAATGGTTATTTTAATGAATGTCTCGGTTGCAATGAAATCTTGCTTTATAACTTTAATTGCTATACACAGGCCTTTTGTGAAAGTCAAACTCACTTGGAAATTAACTCATTCTTCTAGTCCGATCTGGAATTGATCGGTTGACATCAGTTGTCCCGTAGTGAATTTATAATAATGTAATCAAGGTCTTTGTGCAATGAAATTTATTGCTTTATAACTTTAATTGCCATACTTAACAGTCAATGATTCACGACCAGGCCTTAATAATTATTGAACTGACTTGGTCATTTACACATACTATTAGACCTGGGATTACACTCGTGTCAATCAAAATCATTTGACTCAATTGTCCCGTAATGAAACAAAGAACGCGAGGCAAGGTGGCAACGTTGATTTTTAAACCATGCGAACTTTGCCCTATTAAAATCTTGCCAAGCCAATTCCATATTTTATCAAGCTCGAAGTAATCAATAAACAACCTTATGTAAAGTCACTAACCGGTAAGTAATAATTCCCATATGAATCGCCACATCTCAATCTACATCCGGTATGTTTACATCAGTTGAACTTGATTGTAGCATAACTTTGTACTTGATTGTATAACTAACAAAGTTATAAACTTCCCGGCGAGGCGTTATGAACAAAATGTAAGTGAATTTGTCAAACGTGACTGCATAATGAGCTTCCGGTAATGTACTTAACAGTTTCCGGTGGAAATCTAATTGCTGTGTTTCTAAAGTCACCATTGACGGTGAAAACGTGCATTTGAGACTTGAGGTTGTTTTGAATCCGAATGAATGGCTGTCTATTCAAAATATGATTTAAACTTTATTCAAATGTTCGTGGTGAGTTTATTTTAACCATTAAATGGTAGTAAGACATATGATATACAATTAAAAGTACTTCTAGAATAATGTCTATTTGAATTGCGTTTTTATAACATCAAACAATAAACCGTGAGACACACGGTTTTAACTAATCGTTCGTTAATCAGAGGTAACTTCTTTGGCTTTATTAAAAATGTTGACTTTGAAGACTAAGTACTGCTAAGCTATTGCCTACATATAAATTTATGAGCCTAAATTAATAATTCTCTAAGTGCCCTTGCAAAGATGATATCTCATGTAATATTTATTTGTTTGAAAATACCTTCAATTATGTGATAGTACAAACTCAGCCAGTGCTAGTGACAATTGTACGCCACTGTCATTAATTAATAAAAGAAGAAAATTTTATTGATATTTTATTGTCTATGGAAACATAATTCATCAACATTCAGAGCGAGGAACTTAATAACGTTATCTATATATATAAAAGAAAAATGATCTTTGTTTGAATGAGTTCCCTCATGTAGATTTAGTTTCACTCCTAATTAGTCGTTACCTAGATCGTATCGACAATCGAGTAACTTAAATACTTTGAAACCATT
The DNA here is from genome assembly GCA_905332375.1 of Pieris macdunnoughi. Lineage (NCBI taxonomy): Eukaryota > Metazoa > Arthropoda > Insecta > Lepidoptera > Pieridae > Pieris > Pieris macdunnoughi. The sequence continues at coordinate 2,040,850 of CAJOBZ010000020.1, forward strand.
CGATGCGAAATTTTTTTCCCTAGATACGGTTTATGAGCCTAAATTAATATTTCTCTAACCACTTCCAACGTTTCCTTCATGTAATCTTTTTATTGCTGTTTTACGAAAATTTATCCATACGGACTTCACACGCGGAAACATTCGGGGAGGCATTCCTAGCAACCGTCTAAAGTCGTCAACATCTGGTAAAAGAGATTTTTTTTGACTTTGGAAATATTTCACATGTTCAAAGCGAGGAAGTTAAAAAGAAGAATAATAAAAATATGAAAAAACGTCATAAAATAATGAAACATTTAATTTATTTTAATTCGTCCAGCAAAGCGGGCGCGAAAACGTTAGTGTATAATAAATTGAATCATAGTACTGTTTCCCCAACGCGACATCATTTTATAAAGAAAGGTAGAAATTTTAGTTGAAAGCTGCTATCGGATTACCAACTGTATTCTGAGAGAGATGTCATCGGGCACCAGTTATGAGATAAAGGCGAATTTTTATTTCACTTGAAACTCAAACCTCAGAGTATTTCAATTTATTTCACAAGTTTGTCAATGCAATTAAATCGGCAAATTACTAATTGACGACCGTATTTGTAAAATTCAAGTATATTTTATTTAACTTATGAATAATAGTTGTTAATTATATATTAACAACTAATATTAATTAATTTAATTAATATTTATTTACTAGCAGTGGCGTCAGCGGGCGACTATCATCCCTGAGATTCGATACCCGGCTGTGCCCCAATGGAGTTGATGACCAACGTCCATGTGCGCATTTAACACTCGCTAGTACGGTGCTTGGATGCTTTAATCCCAAAAAGTCAACGGCGTATATCAGAAACAGAACGCTGATCACCTATTAGAAAAAAAAGATAACAAAACAAATACAGAAATCTAAGTTTAGACCTTAAAAGGTTCGCGCTACCGGTAATAATAATAAAATTACTTAGTGGAGACACTGAATCAGTTTGAAGTCTTTTAAGCGAGTGTAATTGGTGCATATAACAGAATTATTTTTCATTTAAGGTTTCTCACTCTCTTTATAGGTAATTTTATTTCTCAAACCCGGTTTTTTACCGGCTAGAACGTCCGAGTTATGCATCATGTCACCACTAAGCTGCGAAGGGCGTGTTGAAGGGATTTGTTTTTCGTCAATGTTGTTTTGAATTATCCAGTCCATTTTTAAATGTTCAAAGAGGGTAATTACACTTTCCGAAAACCTATTCCAGTCAGCCACGGTTTGGGGAATTTGTATAATATTGAGTGCTATTCAGGTTTAAAGAACTTCCTCTCAGAGGTCAATTTTCCACTTTGATTTTAATATACATGTTCACGCCAATTAAAAGTTGCAAGAGCAAGATGCCTTATATATAAGTAGTTTAATCTCAATATTTTTCACAGACACTTAGGCAGTGTAATTAAATTTTTAAGTTTCTAGTCGAAGGAATTCTTAAATTCGACGTAAATTCAATAGTCTCACGTACATGCATTTATCTCATTCTGCCAGTGATTCATGCTGTATCGATTCTTTCGATTAAATTGTTTCAATGAAATAAAATGTTGTTGTTGGCGGGTTCTCAAACGATCGCTATCTTTTGTCATCTGTGAATGAGGCAGACGGGATCGTTTCCAGTGATAATCGACAGGCGTCAGCGATCCGCTGCGGCCTAGATTTATGACGCAATATTTGAGACGAGGTTTTCGCTGCCTCACAGGGCTGGCATATTTATATTAATGGCTACTTTTACCTGTTCACATGTTTACGGTTAATAGAATTATAAATTAAACCTTTATACAATTAGAGCAGTGTTGGCCTAGTGGTTTCAGCGTGCGACTCTCATACCTGAGGTCGTAGGCTCGATCCCCGGCTGTGCACCAATGGACTTTCTTTCTATGTGCGCATTTAACATTTGCTCGGTGAAGGAAAACATCGTGAGGAAACCGACATGTCTTAGACCCAAAAAGTCGATGGCGTGTGTCAGGCACTGGAGGCTGATCACCTACTTGCCTATTAGATTTTAAAAAATGATCATTTAACAGATTCAGAAATCTGAGGGCAAGACCTATTAGAGGTTGTAGCGCCAATGATTTTTTTATACAATTAGGTCAACGGTCGAAAATTACCGATTATGTAGTGTTTTCATAGTGGTATAATCATTGTTTTATTGATGTGATTTTGATAGCTAAAAATTAAGAAATTTCTTTACAAATACCATAGCATTTCGCCAAAATATTGAATAACCTAGCCGACTCTATTTATGAGCTCGTGGACAAATACTGCATTTGAGTTAACCGCTACTCGTGAACACATACAACACCAGAGCGATACCGACATCGCAATCTTAGTAATGAGTTTTGTTCCGCGCGATCCCAAGGTCAGCGCTCCCGATATTGGGAGATTATTGAGAGACTAAATAGAACTTACATACGGTATCGCTGTCGCTATTGGAAGTTACAGAGTACGGGCGCAGGGGACTTGTTACTGCTATTGTACGTCGTTTCACAACTGAGCGTTTCTTAAGGCAGTTTTTGCCGCGCACCGACTCTATGTGGAACCAGATTCCCACTGAAGTATTTTCGAACCAATAAGACTAAAGGTCCTTTAAGAAAAGAGTGCCGTGCCAATTCTTAAATGGCCAACTTGCGAGTTTGCAGAGATCGCTTAATATCAGATGAGCCTCCTGTCCGTTTGCCAATACATAAAAAAAAACTATTGTTATAATACGATTTCTGTATGTCAAAATCCAATATATTTTTGACATACTAAGTTTGGTTTCTGAATTTTATCCCAGCATTGCACTGCAAAGTCGTGCTATTTCATTAAAAGTTTGTATTACTTATTTATTCATTTTTATTCTTATACTTGATTGTTTTAAGATGATGAGGAGAAATATTTTGTAAAACAAAACACTTGGTGATTTAAAAGAGTCACGGAGAGTTTATTGCCAGGTGTTCTCATCTGTTCTAGGCCCTTGATTGAGATCTGGCTGTTAATCATTTAACATAAAGGGTAAACTATGAACTTTAAAAGCATTTAATATTAAATAAGGTATTTATTCACGTTTATAAGTGTACATTATGTTACATATATGAATAATGATATTGATTAAGAAAGTGATATGTCGAATGCCTGTAGGCCGCAAAGATTCGTTTAAATGTACTAACACAATTAAATTATCCGATGTTACGTGCCATAGTCACAGATTTCTTTCTACATAACATGCCTAGAAAATGAATACGAATAAATATAGTTTAAAAAAACTAAAAAACACGCTTTTAAAGCACATGAAACTAAAAAGTGAAAAATAATTCCTAATTTAGGCGGAAAATGGAAATGAACAAAAAATACTGGTATTATTGTGAAAAAGCGTGGGGCGCTCTGTGCCATATTTTTCGTCTATCGAGCAACCCTCCGTCTATCGAGTGTTTTTTAGTTTTTTTAAACTATATTTATTTTCCACTTTTTAGTCCTAGCAGCAATACGTGTTGTCTCAATTTAATCGTATTGCTTTGTGGACTTAAAAAAAATTCATTGTTTTTTCGAGATAAACCTATGAAATTATTATACTGTCGCTGATTCTTTATAAGTGTACAAAGTTTGAATTAAATCTGTCTGTTAAAAGTGGGTCAAAATCGAGTCCGAAGGAGTCGGTTACATACATACATACATACATACTTACATACATACATACAGGTGAAGCTAATATAAAGCGTGTAAAATGGAACCCAGTGTCTTCAGCCCTCCCCTTCCATACACTATATGTATATATGCACAATGCCATAATTGTGTTAAAATGTACTCATAAACTACGAAGTTTGCTGTCATAACCTACGAAACTGTTACGTAATATAATTATAATGTTATATACATATATATATATATATATTTTGCGAGTTCGAAACAAAAATCACAAACCGTCCATTGCTTGCAAAAATTCTTTCATCATTCACAATATCCTTGAGTAACCTAGGCAGTGTTTAATATATATTTTAAAAGAATTCGAATAGGTAATAGAGGCTTCACGAATCTATACACTTTAAACGTCTCGAGACAACCCTATCTCTTCCGATTTAGCAATTTCGTACACCGCAGTAGGTGGCAGTACTCTCGCCATGGCTTCCTTCCTGTTTAGTTTAGTATGGTTTATACTATAAGTATTACGGTGTTCGATGCTTTATCTCGGAGGCTTCATCGCTCTACATTATCTCCCTTCGGTTTAACGGTTTAATGAAAACCTATTATTTTAAGGTGCTACGCCAGTGTAATACGGCTTCTTGTAAGCGCCTTTTCAGCTATTTTATTACCGTATATTGGAGTAATAAGTTTATCGATGACACAATTACCCAGTTTCTTATATTACTTTGTAATTAATTTTAACTTATTTAATAAGTTTTAGGCGGCCTCTACGCTGCTTGTACGTCAAAGCAGAATACGAAGTATCACCTCGACGTCCGTCGTTTTACTACTGAGCGTTTTTAAAGGCAGTTTTTGCTGCTCCAACTAGTACATGGTTCAAGACAAGAGCATACCAATTCTTTAAAAGCCTGCTACGTACTTGCGAGGCTTCTGGCAATGAGAGGGTTCATGAGCGGCGGTACCACTTAACATCAGATGAGCCTACTGGCCGTTTGTGTTATAAATATAAAAAAAGATTTTCCTATCCGATGCATATATGAACATCAACACAAAGTTTGATTAAATATATTTTTTGTTTTATAATAATGAGCTCGGAAAAAATTATTTAGAAGTTAGAAGCGTATTTAATTTGACTGTTATATATCTTCACCGACAGTACACATATTATAACCGTAATAATTTCGATACCATGGCTACAATGCTTGTTCGTGCAACAAATATGCCTGACACAATAATTATAAAGTAAAGAGTTCCACGTTTGATAAGACCTAAAACTTATAGTATTCTTTATAATCTGTTTGGATTTTGTTTGAATCTTTCAGATTTCAGTTAAATCTAAATTTCTTAAGCGTTTTATATTATTAATGTAATCCTTTGATACGGAAGTCTTATTTATTCGATTGTATGAAATATTTTAACAACCCCAGCCTTGTCGAAAATTAAAAGTTCCCTTTGACCTGTTTTGCAGTAAGGTACGTCTAAGAAAAATTGTTCTTGAAAAGCCTTTTCGTTTGCAATGTAAAGGTTTTAATGTAATAGGGCCGTGTTTTTTAAACCCTTATTCACTGCATTAAGTACGTAGAGTGCGCTTTAAAATAGCTATGTCATTTACCAAAATCAAATATTTCTAAATATACTACATACATATATATAATGTTACTGTATACTATATAATTTCGCGTTCAAAACTGTATTCTTTTTTCAAATTTATTAATAAAATCATGGCCTGATCGACAAAGTTAAATTTTGCGTAGCGGGACGCGTGACTACGTGAACCCTGAGGACATGAGTTCAAATCCTGAAACTCAGAGGTTTTATTTAATTTTTTTTATTCAAAAAACGAATGAGGTGGAGAATTAAGAATGTTTGCACAGATGATCACTTTCTTGTATAAAAAGAAAGCTGAAGCCAAGGCCCATATGTCTCTGAATTATTCTACAACACACCAAACCGACAATTTAATTCTATAATGCTATTAGGCTTTTTAAGGAAATAGCAAAAAGGTTAGTCGACATCACAGGAGACCGAAGAGCTGGCTACCTCTGACAAAGAATTAGTCTAGCTATTCAAAGGGGGAACGCTGCCAGTATTTTAGGAACCTTGCCTAAAGGAGTCCCTTTAATTATATATTTTAGTTATTTTATTATATTTTAAGGTTAGTTATTGTTTTTATTGTTGTTTTTTGTGTTGTTCCTTCTGTTATAATAATTTCTATTAAAAAAAATCATATTTAATTCTTATAATGAAAAATGGGAAATACTAATATGTTCTCATGTAGAAAATATCGAAGGTGGCCATGGCCCACAATTTCCACCCTCAACAAGAAAAACGTGATATGCAGTTTTTGCTTCGAACGTACGTAACCGGGTTTCATTAGTCATTGGGGTGAATTAATTAGGTTTTTACCTTTAGTTTTGAGGTAGAGTAATGTTTTACAAGCATAGATAAAACTGCTGCATACTAAATTGATATAAAAATAAACTCAATAGACTAGATTAAAAAAGTTATTTAGCAGTCGGTTACATATATTTTCCATTCGTTTTTAAAACAGCAATTTCATATTTATAAAAATCCTGTTATTTTTCGCTAAATGTTGCCCTTTTCATTATGAAACGATTACTAGTTTTTTTTTATGGAACTGGGGCAAACGGGCAGGAGGCTTAAATGATGTTAAGTGATACCGCCGCCCATGGACACTTGCACTGCCAGACTGCTCGCAAGCGCGTTGCCGGTCTTTTAAGAATTGGTACACTCTTTTCTTGAAGGACCCTAAGTCGAATTGGTTCGGAAATACTTCAGTATTTAACTAAAGTCAACCTTATTAGTAATATATTTCCCCACATTTAGTACTATAGTACTAACCCATCTATTTTGATTAAAGTTTTTATCACAGCCAACGGATAGCCACATGATTATACAAGTCTTTCAGTTTTTTCTCCCTAAACAATTATTTCGCCGGGAACCTAGGACCTCCGTAAAACACTAGCCACATCGGTAATTTATCAACTTGTAAGAAATCAAACGGTAGAAATAGCTCAATAAAATATTTACATAGAAAAACTTCTATGTAACTATAATGACGTGAATCGTGATTATAGAAACTATTCATGATTTAGTTGGCGCATTCATCGATTGAAACTCGCTCAAATTACTGCCATCGTTATCTACATTCAAGTGCTATATTAAGGAAAATATACGAGCCCCCGTTACACCCCGATGGAGTATGGGGCATATTATTGCGGCACATTTTTAGAGTAAAGCAGGTACTCAGTTTTTTGTCTTCCGAAGCAAAACTATTGAAAGACTGAGTTAGATCTGGAACAAAATATTTGTAACGCTTGTCTGAGGTTAATAAAAATGAAAGACAGAAATAATTAAAAACTTTATTATACATAATAAAAGAGGATGTTTAGTTAAAAATAAAATGCAGTCCCCACTAGGATTCCCTATGTCGTGGCCATCTAATCGCTTCCATTAATTCAAAGTCGAAGTCAAAAAATCATTTATTCATGTAGGTAACACAATGTACACTTATGAACGTCAAAAAAGAAAAATACATTAAATGCTTCTAATTTTACATTTACTGCCAGTTCTCAAATCAAGGGCGTAGAACGGAAGAGAAGAACTGGCAATAAACTCTCCGCCACTATTTTTAATCGGCAAGTTATTTGTTTTACACAACGTTTGTAAGGAGCTGCAACCGTTACACCATGTTCCACATGACATCTTAAGTTATAAATAATAATAAAATAAAACTTGACATGATATGACATAATAATGTCTACATAACACTTATAACATCGTCCCTTAAATTTATTAGTCCATTATAACTTGTAATCATGTTCAAATAAGCATTATTAGATGTTATTTTCCAGATTCAACAAAAAGTGTCAGAAATGTATTAGTTTTTGGTATTTGTTTGGAAGTGGCGTTATTTATGGCATGTTTCCAGAGATATCAAGCAGTATGGACGAGTAGAAGGTGAAGGTGGCGGTAGAAACACCAGCATCTGTCGTGTACAGATTATAATTTCGTAATATATAGATGTAGGATTGAAATATTTCTTCAGTCTTCTCCCTACAACCTTTATTTGCATTGGAGCGAAAATATTTAATCAGGCGTATAATCTTAGCGTTCCCTACGCTTTTGTGGTATCAATGTGTACGTTTTCGCCGGAGGACCAGTTTTATGTTTTCTACATTATATAAACATGCGGAAAATAATGTAATCTGTATATACAAGTCAATATTGAATGAGTTCATAAGTTGTTTGAAATGAAAAGTATTTTTAAATTAAGGTTTTAAATTCCGGAATGGTAAGTAAAAAATCAAAAACAAACAAACCAGTAGCGCTACAACCTTTTTAGGTTTGGGCCTCAGATTTTCGTATCTGTTTCATGATCATTTGTCATTCTAATAGGAAAGTATCGACAATGAATTTTCTATGGTACTCCCTCGTATGGTGAAGCAAAACATCGTCGACGACCACCTACTTCCCTATAAGAAAATAACAATATTTTTTTATATAGAACAGGGGCAAACGGGCAAGAGGCTCACCTGATGTTAAGTGATACCGCCGCCCATGGACACTCTCAATGCCACAGGTCTCGCAAGTGCATTGCCGGCCTTTTAATAATTGGTACGCTCTTTTCTTGAAGGACCCTAAGTCGAATTGTTTTGGAAATACTTCAGTGGGCAGTTGGTTCCACATAGTGGTGCGCGGCAAAAACTGCCTTGAAAAACGCTCAGTTGTGGAAACGACGGACGTCGACATGAAAAACATATGGAACTCTGAGGTCCAGACTTCAAAAGATTGTAGCGCCACTGGTTTTTTGCATATAACCGGTAGCACAACAATTACTTGGGAACTATTACTAACATTTAATTATTTTAATATTTTTTCTTAATAAACATATTTCATACTTACAATCACATAATATACAGTATTTACTGTGAAAATTATTCAAAAGAAACTCGAAACAAATTGAATTACAATTATTTTAATTGTATTTGTGTTTTAATATACTTGCTGGTTATAAGAATCAAGGCTTATATCAACATCCTTGAGAAAAAAGTTCTAAAAACCAAGGTAATTTATCTTCGGCTTTGTGTCAAATAGAAAAATTTTGTCTATCGATTTCATTCTTTAGTTGAAAGCGGTCGTGATTTTCCGCACCATTTATGACGTGACAAACGGTGGATTGTACTCATAATGTCGTTTTTACAGATTACGAGCTCTGAGTGTCACTCTTTGAATAGCTTTTAACTTTAATAGCGGTCCTTGAATGTGTAATTTCTTAGAAAACAGCGGTACCTTAAAATATTATTGCTTGTATTTTTTTGCTTAAATTTAAATTCATCTATTTTTGATCTACTTAAAGCAAATTGAAGTCTGAGAGGTGAGAAAACGGCTTAAACGCGTTTTGTTTGGTTGTGATTGGACAATTGACATGTTATAACATGACACATGACGTATGTCAACGCGTTTTTAACTAGAGATACTGACTACAAAAAGAATGAACAATCGTTGACGGGATTTAGTTTTTTTATTTTGTATAAACAAAAAAATATGGCTCAGGTTAAAATTATATTATAGCTACAATATTTCAATAAAATATGTTTCGTGTATTTTACCGATTTGCAAGTACTATAGCTAGAAATATATACTATAACCTACTATATTAAACTTCGAACTGCGATACAACAACATATAAAGTATTTTTAGATTACATAAGAAATTAGTAAAAAAAAAATAGTTAACGGTTTTATTCAAAATAAAGAATAAAAGCTTAAAAATAGGTACCAGTCATCACACCATCAATCTAGGGTATTGATTATACAAAAAGATACTGTTAGGAACACGTAACCTGCCTAAATATCTAAATGACATTTATTATGATATAGCGGTTGACTGGACAGATATTTCTTACTCTCAACCGCTTTGTAAATTTAAATTCAACATTTCGAATCAATTGATGAAAAGGCAAACACACGGAAACAAAACAGCAGATATTTTATCAAACTATGACGTATTTTTTGTCACTTAAGACAAACCATCACTAGTCATTTTGCATTAAGTAAAAGTCCTTTGCCTTTCCCATTAGGGATAAATTAATATCATCATCATTTGCATATTAAGTAAACTTATTGTTCGTGATATTGAAATATTTGTTTTTTTTTTGTTTTAGGTCACTTACGTAAGTAAATATTTAGATTTACCTTTTTGTACGTAAAACATAAAAAATACGTAGCATTCCATTTTTGATTGCCCTCAAATGGGTCAAATTTGTCCCTTTTTTGGTGGAGAACTTTTTTTAGCAACACTTATGAAATGTCAGAATTCTACGGAATTAAAAATCAGAGCATATAATCTTAGTCGAAATGTTTAAACAACTTACTAATGAAAATAAAATATCGCTGTACATCAGACAGAGTAAAAAAGTGTCGAGGAAACGAGCTCAAACAAGTATTGTGCTTTTACAATTGTTAAGCTATTTAGGAATAACTCCGAAAGCTTGAGCATGAGCTAACTTTTGCGCTTTAAAGTAATAAACTGCTTAAATTTTATGAGCGTCCCGCGTAATACCCCTCGGGGCGGTAAGCACACGAATGCATATCGCTTTGTTTGGTGACGTTCTTTCAACTTTTAAGTTGACTTTATAAACTGTAAGTTTTCGTTATTTTATTATGAATAATGGGTATTCTCTGAACGCTGTCCATGTTTTTACCGACTGAACAATTTTTGTTATAACACGTTTCAAGTGATTACTAAGTGTAGTATCAGATTGGCTTCACAAATATTATTCATGTGTCGAAAATATAACTAATAATTTTTTGGGGTTGCATCAAACAAATTATCAATTAAAATCTCCCACTTTCACGTTCAAAAAGAAACTCAGAGATTTCTGTATCTGTTTTCATGATCACTTGTCAATCACAGAGGCAAGTAGGTGATCAGGCTCCTGTGCCTGGCACACTCCGTCGACTTTTTGGGTCTAAGGCAATCCGGTTCCCTCGCGATGTTTTCCTTCACCGTTCGAGCGAATGTTAGACAGATAATTTATTGGTGCACAGCTAGGGATCGAACCTACGACCTCCAGGGAGAAAGTCGCACGCTGACGCCACTAGTCCAACACTGCTGATATGCATCTTTAGTGATAAGTAATAAACTAAACTCTCAACGTAAATTAAATCACATCCAAGGCTTTGATGCAATAACTTTTGAATTACATACATAAATTTTTCATGCGTTCCGAAAAAGTTTACATTGAAATATTTTTCCATCGGTGTTTCAATAGGAATATAGGTGAATCATAAAAACACCGCGTACGAATTGAAATTTGTTTTAGAATTTTTACAAAACTTTTCCAATTCAGTCTTTTATTTAATCTTGAAGTGTGAATCAAAAGAAAATACAGATTTATATTACTTTGTTTTATCTAATATATAAAATTCTCGTGTCTTAATGTTCCTTCCCATACTCCTCCGAAATGGCTCGACCGATTCTTATGATTTTTTTTATGCATATTCAGTAAGTCTGAGAATCAGCTACTATCTATCTTTCAAACCCCTAAGTGATAAGGGGTGTCCACCCCGATTTTTTTATTATTTTGGATAGAATTTTTTATTTTTTATTGTGGCATTAAAAATATATATACAACCCTTAATTTTCACCCCTCTACGATTAACCCCTATTTTTCATTATAGTAGATAGTTATTTTTTTTTAACTAAAAAATATTTCCTAGAAATAATATAAGTACATGACAAAACAACCCACAGTATAATTATTCTAGTCTAATATCCCGAGCACGCACAAGCATTCAAATCCTTGCTGGAATCAATGTGTGGTGGAAGGATGGTGTATTGTTCCTACAACCTAAAGGGAGGATCCTCGGCCAGTTTAACCACTAACTGGCCGGCCCGAAGGCCCCAGTGACTGAGGTTGAGAACTTCTATATTATATCCTTAGCGGCCGGAATAACTTCGTTAGAGCGTTACACCATCGCAGTGATTTGTAAGCGCAGCTTGTAATTAATACTTGCTCGTTAGTCAAGGAAGAGATAATGAGGTAACCGGTATGTCGTAGAACTATAAATCAATATCCGTCAGGCACCAACCGGCTAAAGAACTTACATTGCATGAGACAATTGTTTTTACGAGAAATTTGCGTTGTGTAAGACCAGTTCAATGACCGTAACACATTTTTCAGCGTTATTTGTGAGAGTTTAAGGCATTGGAGAAAACTATCACGTACGAGTAACACGGGCGAGTCTTCCCAACTACGTACAGCCACGCAATAAATAAAAAAGGCGATTTAGGAAATCCCAACATGACTCTGCGGATTTATACAGAGTGTTCAGACGCGAAGTTTCCTACAGGTCATCAAAATTCTCCCCTCGCATCGACGATTGAATGTTATGGCCCGCGAGTTTCCACTTCCAAATTATTTATGAAGGTGTTAACCTTATTTAACTGGTGACCTCCGAACATAATATACACCAATTATTGTAAACTTATATTATTTACTATTTCTTTCCTTTTATCCATAAAGCTACTTCAACAAAACTATTTTTACTATACCTTAGCTTTCGTCTTTTGTTTAGGTAAAACAGACAAAAGAGAAACGGATTCGTGATTATTAGATGCAAAAATGAAGGTTGTTCCTACTTATTCTAATTACTGTGATCATACTGGATAGATTGAAAAATGTTATGCTGTCATTATTGTACTAGCCGCTCATAATAATAATAATACAACAACCAAATTACAGAATATAAAAGTAATACCTACTTAATAACCTTAAAAAATATAATACAATAACTAAAATATATTATTAAAAGGAGTCCCTTTAGGCAATGTTCCGAAGATAGGCAGCATTCCCCTTTAAATAGCTAGACTAATTCTTCGTCCGAGCTAGCTCTTCGCTCTCCTGTGATGTCGACTAACATTTTTGCTATTTCCTTAATAAAATAAATAAATAATAGCCTTTAATTGATATACTTTTAAATTTAAACACTTTCTACTTCAATCTTCTTTTAGGTATTCGGTGTTCTTTTTTGGCAAAGGCCTCCTTCCAAATCCCGCAATTCCTCTCTGCACTGCTCTGCTCTGCTCTCACCGCTCATACCTGGACATAAATATAGCGTAAACTATGTTATGTTATTGCATTGTCATGGTGTTCTGAATATAAAATCATGGACCAATTAGATTAGTACTTTTGAAATTTATCCGTTACAAACCCAAAAAAATGGTTATATTTTATAATCGATAGTCTAGTGACAACAAACACACTTAAAGGGACTAGCATCAGATCAATTTTAACTCAATCTTTTGTTTTGAATTTTAATAAGTATTAGTACTAATATCCCGAATCTAAATAAGATTTTTTCCCTCTATTCACATTTTCTATCAATTTTTATCTTCCAAATCATTTATAAGAAATAAAACTGAAGAGTCTTAGGAAAATCTCATTGAATAAACTTAGCTACGGCGGCGACTAATGACTTCCTTACAGTACATGCCTGAACTATTATATTACCTATTATATTTCTATATTCCAGTTTTACCAACTTGAAGAAAATGAGTTTATCAGTTTGACCCGTATGTATGTATTGTTGGATGATAATTAAGTTTATATTTATGCATCCAAGGAAGACGCAGGACGTGAGCGCTGTTACATTATTACTGAGAGAGAACCTTCAAGAGTACAGCGACCTTAAAAGCCTGCAACACACTTGCAAACCTTTTGGTTTCGCAGGTGTATTGGGCTACGGTAAGCACTTAACTCCGAGTGATCCGACGCTCTTTGGCCTCATATACCATAAAAACCTAATTTTGTATGTTCACGAATTTCTCGCAAATTTTAAGTCGTATCGAGATTTTTTTTAATAAAATTTGATATAGTCTACTTAGGTCTTAGTTTCATCAAAATCAGGACAGTAGTTTTTGACATAGGTATATTATGTAGAACGGTTTCAGTAGTCAGTTTAATTAGTCATTTAAGTGTGTTTTATAGAATAGGGGGGGAAGGGTAAACCAGCCTACGGAACAGCTATAAAAGGCAGCTACCAGCGGCCGTGGACACCCATGTTAGTAGTCGCGTTGCCTGCCTTTAAGGCACGAGTTTGTAGGTAATTAATCCACAGTAATAATGTAAAACTACAAGGTTACAATATATACACAAAATCTACAAATTGTCTTCAATATTATGCCCAAGGTACAGTTTTATTCCTTCGTTAATAAAGTCAGTACCGCGAGTATTCTATTACGGTAACTTAGCATCATAATATCGCTGACCCGTTAACGTTTACACAGTGCTTTACGTGGCATATAACTTCATTTAAATAGCGTGTACTGTCACGAAAACAGCACTCGTGTTTAATTTGCTATTACATTTGCACTTGCCAGGTTCAGTGTATGAAAATATAATGAAGCAGCGTTAAATGTCTTAGTGGACATTTTTTAGTATAGAATTACGCTTACGGACAAATATATTAAAAAAAATATATTTTAAAGAAGAAGAGTTTGTGAGGCTGTAGGGGATACTGTCTGGATGATTTTGATTACCAATAGACAGCCAAGTTGTGAGTGTTTTTCGAAGTGAAGCTTCTTTAGGTGCGTGAGGGTAAAAATTTTACGGAAAGAAAAGGGAGAGAGCGATTGAGAGAGAGAGAGAAGGGTGAATTACCTTATAGAAATTCTATTTTTAAAATTAAAATTTCGTAAAGAGAATTTATGAAGTATTAGTATTTTATATTTTATGCAAAATAATTTATTGAAATCTCAAATGACGAATTGTAAATTAAAATGCCACGTGTTTTTATTATCGAAGATTTAATAAATTTAATTTATAATTTGTATTAATTTTCGACACTTAATATTTTAATGACAATTAAATTCCTAACATCATTCTTCCTTTTTCCCTCCCTCTAAGTCTTGGAATTCTAAAGTTTTAGATTAGTATAAATATGAAGAAGACTTAAAAATTAGTTTGCCAAAGCAGGTCCGTTCTGACATGGGTACTTTGTACGCACGCACTTTTTTATAGAACAGGGGGCAAACGGGCAGGAGGCTCATCTGATGATAAGTGATACCGCCGTCCACTTTCAATGACAGAGAGCTCGCAGGTGCGTTGCCGGCTTTTAACATATCATACGGTCATATATAATATATTAATTCGAAAAAAAGACGTTTAACTGCATGGAATTTACCTCTGTTCAACAATAGCTAGAATTATTCCTGAAGAAGTTTTAGGTATCTAATTTTATAAGGTTGCCCGTGCGACCTATTACTATAGACGCACTGATTTGAACTGAATTCTTATGTTGGATAGTCAATTTTCTTGAGCAAGGCTTAATATGACCGAATTTCTAGAATCGTGTAGACAAAGCTTATTGTCCTTTATGATTGTTTTCCATATACAACTGAATTTGAATTGTAAAAATTCCCAAACAATAAGGCACTGTGACGTCTGATTTATTAGTTATTTATTTGTAGGGTCAAGTAGCAATCTGTGGCCGGCACACAGACTTTTGGATATAAGACATTTCAATTTCGCGATGGTTAACTTCACTGAATGAGATTTTGTACACATAGAAACAAATAATCACACACAACTTTATTTTGCTATTACAATGTATTACATTAAACAAGTACCTCTAACTTGTTTAGTATAGCTTCTGAGTTGAGGTTATGAAGTTCCAATTAACAGGGAGCACGTAATCGCCCAATGTCGGACGATGTATGAAGGATGCTTACAAATGCGAAGCGTGTCGCATCATTTGGTTTGCTAACCAACAGTGACATCCGCAGGGTTATTACAGAATAGACGGTCGCACAGTTTGCGACTAGTCGTAAAAACAATAACTAATACGGTGGCACAACAACGTTTTGGGCCTTACATTTCTGTACTTTTACTGTCATCATTTGTTTTATAAAAGACAGTCCATTTGTGCTCACACATCGTCTACTTCTGTGTCTCACGAGTTTTTCCCTCACTATACCAGCGAGTGTTATTTGGGACTATTATTCATCGATTATTTTGTTATAATATAGTATTATCAAAACGGTGTCGAAACCAACTAACGAACTGAACATTGTTAATTATTATCAAGAGCATAATCTCCTGTCCACATTGTAGGACGATGTCATCAATGTCGGATGTAGCTAATATATGGTCTAACATTGGTATAATTGCTACATCATCTGATGTCATTTTAATGGGACGAGATATTGCGTTTTGACTAACTCATCAGATTTTTTATCATTTGAGTGCTTCCTTCCTTCCTTATTAGTAAATTAGGTTAGACTTAAATTACTTATTAGTCTGAAGTTAGGCTAGATTGTAATGTTCCATGATGTCTTAGTAAAGACACATGTTTATAAAAAAAAATTGAGTGCTTGGACACGACGGACGTATATCCATCATCTTCAATTGATGTATTTTCTAAATAAATTCTAATGGTCAAAATTGTACATATTTTTGTTTTATTACTTACTCATTACTATTTGATTCCATATTCCAAGTTACTAATCAAGTAACTTGTGGTTACAGCGCACAGATTTTGAAACTACTTTGAAATTCGACTTTGTATTAATATGTCAATAATTGTTACTGCCAATATCAATTACCAACTTATCATTTATTTAAATAGTTTATTTATAATTCAAGGACTCCACACACATAATGCATATATAAAAGGAAAGACAAGTTATAATTATTTGTCTTAAATAGCATTGTATGCAAATAAGAACTTTTTTATAAAGTAAGAGACACTTAAAGAAAAGTCTCCCGACATTACCGCTGAAACACAACCTACCCTCTAACTATGGTTAGCACTAGAAATAACTAAGCGACTATTGAGCGATTTTACTCTAAAATAAATAATAGTCGTAAAATGCAAAATAACATAATAACCCTACCGTCACCGTAACTCTCATTACACGACTGGCCGCGATAACAGCGATTTATTTACCTATTCCATGAGGACTTGTCATGATATGCAATGGGACCGAATGTTAAGTCCTTTGTATTTGGTTGCTTTTTATACGCTGAATTCGTAATAAATAGTAGTAACACGAATACGACATCACTGACAAAATAAATACAAAAGAGCAACCTACCAATATTACAGGATAATACTAATTATAATATTAATATTACAAGATTAAATTAATATTTGTCTAAATGATGTCGAGTGAAAGACATATTATCTACTATAAATACCAGATGCGATAAAAGTATAAAAGTAAAGTAAGTGAGTAAGATGGTAGATTTTTTTCCTACTAACTTGATATTTTGGACAGTTCACGCAATTTCTTCATAAATTGTAGCCTTTGTGTTATTCTGATATACTATACTATTGTAAAGTTTCATTAAAATCCATTCAGTAGTGTTTACGTGAAAGAGTAACAACCATCCATCCATACAAACTTTCCCGTTTATAATATTAGTAGGATCTAAATCAAAACGTAAACAGAATTTGACGGATACCTAATTAGATGAATTCATTTATTATGAATAAGGGCATTTGTTAATAGCACGTGTAATGGCTATGATAATGTATTTACCCTCATCACACTTGGAGGATAAAAACGCGTTAATTTATTCAACATTTTCTCAATTCTTTAAGTTTGTATCAAATTGGAGTCCGTAGAGAAGAAGGAAGGAAAGAGAATCGTTGTGGACCTCGTAACTCAGTACCACAAATAATATTATGTATCGGAAATTGAAAGTCTTTCATTTAGAACTAGTATCGTTTAAGTCCAAAGCTTCTAAATAAAATAGGATACAGACTATCGACTATGTCCTACCTACCGACTTGTCAAACTAAAACTACAGTAGCTATAAATGTATAGCCTCAAAGTTTACTTATTTAAAAAAAATCAGTGGCGCTACAGCCTTTTTAGGTCTGGGCCATAGATTTCTGTATCTGTTTCATGATCATTTGTTAATCTAATAGGTAAATAGGTGATCAGCCTCCTGTGCCTGACGCACGCCCTCGACTTTTTGGGTCTAAGTCAAGCCGGTTTCCTCACGATGTTTTCCTTCACCGTCCGAGCGAATGTTAAATGCGCACATAGAAAGAAAGTCCATTGGTGCACAGTCGCACGCTGAAGCGTGGCCTAGTGGCTTCAGCTGCTCACACAAAGTTTACTTTTTTAATCAGGGAAAAAAATAAATTATAAATTAAGTTATTAGAATTCAATCAAATCAGCGGAGGCAAAATGATAATGACAATATGTGAACAATTACCATGCAGGTCTAAATTAATAGGCGTTTGTGCAATAATTCAAATTTAATTTAACGTCAAGCGGTGCGATCGGCCAATTACAATGTAATCTACTTGCCAATATTCAATTCGTAATCGGATGATTTATACGCACACGTATCTGATTATTTTGAAAACGTTTATAATTGTGACACATATTATTAACAATTACAAGCGCAATACTTCCGAATATCATGAGCTAATTTTATATTTATTATTTTATTACTAATAGTGAACTACACATCTGGATAATCACACAATATGTGTGTCTAGTTTTTTAGTTAAATAGGCTTTTGTCCCTATCAAAACAAGTATTATGTTTCTCCAAAATTAGATCATACATTAACCAGTAACCTTAGAGGCTGAGCTAAAAGGGTTTTAATAGAAAATAAACGGATTATTTTACAATATACTATTATTGTAGGTTCATGACATACGATTGTATTTTTAATACACGGCCTAAGATAAAATACCATACCGTTGTTTTGGTTTACTGACGTTATATTGATTTCTAGATAACGTATTAATATCCTGAGTTCACCAGTTGTGTGTGTGGCATGCCAATTCTTAGATAACCATTGTTTAAAAAAAGTTTTGTTCTTTTTTATGTTCTGTGTAAAATAAAGTGTTCCAAATTCAAATATTCGGGACTAAATTAGACAAACTTAGTACAGTGTTGTTAGCCTAGTAGTTTGATGCTCGACTCTCAATCTTGA
Organism: Pieris macdunnoughi; assembly: GCA_905332375.1. Classification (NCBI taxonomy): domain Eukaryota; kingdom Metazoa; phylum Arthropoda; class Insecta; order Lepidoptera; family Pieridae; genus Pieris; species Pieris macdunnoughi. The sequence continues at coordinate 2,059,472 of CAJOBZ010000020.1, forward strand.
GATTGTGTACTTGATTTATGCAAGAAAATGATTTTACTTTCTATGTGTGTTAATAACACTCGCTTATACTGTCAAACAGCGTGGGGTTACCTCCATACAGAACAAAAAATCGACGCCGCATGTTTATCATGAAACAGATACAGAATTCTGAAGTCAAGACCTTTGGCAAAATGTAGCCAAGTTTTGAGGATTCATGAATTCGAGTTTGATTATAAAAACTAAACTTATTACTTCATTTGAGGGAGTATTGTAAGACTAAATTGCCACATCCGTTCAAAATTGGACGTGAAGTGAACATACAACGTGATATTGAAAAAATAATAAAGGTATTCGGAAATTTTGCGACGGAAGTGCAAGCACGAGGTGTTTTATAGACTTTCAGCTTAACGAAACTTCCCCTATGAATACTATAACATGAACGTTATATACTGTATGTGGATAAACCGTTATACAAAGTATACTAGCTGGGGTGAAAATTAGGGGTTGTATCTATTTTTGTATTCTGTATCATTAAAAAATTAAAACCAAAAAAACATTTCTAAATAATAATAAAATTTTTTTGAGGTGGACACCCCTTATTTCTTAGAGGGTTGAAAGATAGATAGTAGCCGATTCTCAGACCTACTGAATATGCATATAAAATTTGATAAAATTCGGTCAAGCCGTTTCGGAGGAGTATGGTAACTAACATTGTGACACGAGAATTTTATATATAAGACTAGTTCCATTTATAATAAAAAATAGGGGTTGATCGTAGAGGGGTGAAAATTTGGGGTTGTATGTATTTTTTAATGCTGTATCATAAAAAATAAAAATTTATCCAAAAATTTAAAAAAATATTTGGGGTGGACTACCCTTAACATTTGGGGGGATGAAAAAAATAGTTGTCCGATTCTCAGACATACCCAATATGCACACAAAACTTCATGAGAATTGGTCAATCCGTTTCGGAGGAGTTTAACTACAAACACCGCGACACGACAATTTTATATATTAGACGAGAATTTTATATATTAGATTACGATATCCCCTATAGAATACATAAAGAATTATAAAAAAAACATTTTTCATTTATTACATTATACATTTATCCTGTACGTTGAACTACTAGTTGTTGCTTTTGAATTATAAGCATGTAAATATACTTAGTCGTTATCTGTATGACTGAGGTCATATTTTCAAATCCCATTTTTTTTAATTGTTTCAGTTGCCGTAGTAGCTCAACGTTGCAACTCCATTCTTCTTAAAAGATTCAGATGGGAAATGATGATGAATGATTACTATGAAACCTAACAGTGAAACTTTACCGTACCAACCACCAGGTTCAGCAATCGATCAGGGCCTCGTAACCTTCCCAGGGTGGAGACCATATTATGATTTGAGCTGGGAATTGAACCTGATGAATCAGGCGTCGCTTTCCGGTTTCGAAATCGGTATGTTCTAAATCCTTCTGTACCTATAGATTGTCTGCAAGTTGTTAAATAAATAAAATTTCAGTTCTCTATTATTATGCAATGAATATTTAATAATGCTCTGTGTATTTTATTATGACTTCTTAGTTTCCAGTTAAGTTTTTAATGCACTTTCGAATACAAGTACGGAAGTATCGTTAACTTTAGCACAATGAAATTGAAGGCGAGCCGGTTCTGAAACTAATTAACACATTAATTTGTCTTTGGAAATTTCAACTCGAGGTCAGTTTTCTATTTTTATCCGAAATGTAATCTCGGAAACATTTCATTATTCGCTTTTCAGTGTTATTGATAAATCCCCTTATTTAAAAAAATAAATAGAATTGCACCGTTTCATCTAAAGTATTTAAATCTCGTGTGAGAAAGAGACGAAAGGGTAATTAGTGTATTAGTGTAATTAATATTGATTCATTAAGAATGATTTTATATTAAACATCTACCGCTGATTTAGTAAAAGTAATATTAAATGGGTACCCATTAAAGCAAAGCAACAAAACGAAGGACGCAATAAGACTTATCATGTCGCTACACTATTACAGTTGACCAATCACAATGAACGACGCCGTCATTTCGTCTTTCATTCTCCAATCTCGGTCTCTTTTATGTGTTTATGTATTGTTATGTATATTATAAAACATTAGAATATAACAACATTAAAACCTATTATAATTAGAAGTAAACATTATAACTGTTTTATTATTGTACTTAGAAAGCAAATAACGACTATGGTAAGAGAATATTAAAGTATTTACTGCCGTGGCTAATAAATTAGTCCATTTATTACTCAGTATTTTGCTTACTAAGTTTTCTTCCTTCTATGAATGATAATGTAAACATTAAGTGCCTGTAGCTAATAGTTATAACGCCTCTGTTTTCCGAAATAATGGAAATCATTTTTATCGGCCTCCTGAGGTATCTAGAGGACCACCAGCTGATTAGCGATTGTCAGTATAGCTTTCGTAGTGGTCGCTCAGCTAGTGACCTTTTTGTATACCTTACACATTGATGGGCAGCAGCAATTAAGTGCAAGGGGGAGGCCCTTTGCAACCGGTTAGTTTGGATATAGGGGAAGCCTTCAGCTTCCAGCCTATGGGCTCCCCGAGAAACTACGATTGGATTTCCAGCTTTATGGCTGATCGGAGCAACAAGGTAGTCATTGACGGAGCATGTTCCGACCTTATGTTGTGAACGTTGGAGGAATCCCCAAGGCTGTGTTCTATCCCCAACCCTGTTTCTTCTGCATATCAATGATATGTTGCAGCACTGGGGATACTCTTTACCAGTGTAAATGCCATGCAGGTCTTTTTCAATTCAAAGTCAAAACCAAAACCAATCCTTTTTTTCAAATCAACCCACCAAAAAGGCCCTTTTGCGCCTCAAAAAAAATTAATTTTAAATTTTTTTTTTTTTGCCCCCCCCAAGGGGGTTTTTTTTTGGGGGGGGGGGGGGGCCCCCCCCCCCCCCCTTCTTTTTTTATTTTTCCCCCCTTTTTTTTCCTTTTTTTTTTTTTTTTTTTTGGGGGCAAACCCCCCCCCCCTAACACAACCCCCCCTACTT